>OY796661.1:15488743-16688743 GCA_963680705.1 Rhagium mordax
ATGGTTTATAAATTTGTTTTATACTCTGGATCCACTATTTAAATATTCCAAACTTTTCCTTTAAACTAACAAGTTTCTCCATACATGTCAGCTACCACATATGCATAAACTTTGCCCAGAAATTAATATCAGGCAAATGGATATCCTGCGCAGTTCGAAAAATGTAAATATGAAGTTTTAAGTGGTAGAACATAGTTATAACTTTGGGATTAATGTAAAATAGGTTTATTTGACTTCTCTTAGATTTGATAAATATTCATGATGTGAAGTGAGCAAGAGCAGTTTTATTGGAGACTTCAATAGCATCTGATTAAAATTACGAGTGGTAGCCAGACGGCAGCGTGCAATTCAAACTTGAAATGGTAATAGTTTTCGGTCAAATTTGATTGGAGAAACAAAAAATTCAGTTGATAATTTAACAATCTAAAATGAAATGTCTGAATGCTAAATGCCGACTAAATGCCTTGTGTTATATTAATGCATTTAAATTCAAATTATGACAACTTAGACACACGCTACATTTTCTTACAAAACATAAAAATAATTAGTTTGGTATAAAAATAATTATATTTTATACATTTGATGTATGTATGTATTCTAAAAATGTTAGGTACTGCTCAACAGTATGCAGGAACTAATGAAATTCAATCATTACTTTGATATAAGATATTATGTATACCCATTGAGTTGGATATTCTAGGAAATGTGAAATGAAAAATTAAATTGAAAAACCTACAAGTGCTACTTTTGATTGGAAAATCACAAACGCTTGATTGAAACATTAAAAGTACCCATTTGCTTAGTTGCTTTATTGAAATTTTGAATTACTCGTATGCAAGAATTATTGTTATAAAGTCGATGTGCATAATGAATACTTAAGATACTTATTATGGCATTAACGGTATTTTTTTGTTTCTCATAGGTTTATTGGTTGATGTTCTTTTTGGAAAAAAGACGATACGTTACTGAGCTTTTCATACTTTAGTCTTTTTAATTCTCTTTAGTTTTTGAATTTTAAAAACATCACTAAAGCGTTCCAAAAGACGAGGAAACAACAAGAGCTGTAACAAAATAGTCACAGAGAGTCAACATCTCATTTAAAACACTTTTTGAATATTTTTTTAAATTAAATTCAGTAAATATATTTAATTTCAGCTTAGTCATCACAATTTAACTCTAAAAAGAGAAACATATTCAAAATAAAATTTTCATCTGTACTTTTTTTGAATTAAAAAATTTATTTAAAACACTTTTATTAATTTTTTTGTTTTGACTTGATATTTTTATGATTAACTTTCTGAATTTATAACATTGAGAGTATTTAACTTGAACTTATTAATGAAAATTTAAATCTAAAAAAAAATATTCAAAATCAAAATTATCACCAAAGATTTAAAGCCTATCTGATTACTAAAATTCTTTAAAATACTTCTTTAAATTTTCGCTTTTAGGTCTTTAAATTCTTAATATTTAATTTTGGACTTCTGTTTTTATTAATTTTCCCTTTTTAGATTTATTATTAGATTAATATTTTATAAATAAGTTTTAAGTATAAAATGGCCATCAGAGATTTAGATCTGTTTGTGGATCACAAACCTCTGTTAAAGCGCTTTTTGAGTGTTTTTAATTTTTGGACTCAAAATTTGTTTGATTAAGTTTTTGAATTTAAATCTTTAACAGCAGTAATCATTTAATTTCAACTTAATCTATTCAATTTCAGAAAGGACAATAATCAAAACCAAATTGTGATATTTAAACTCGATCTAGTCCATTTACTAAAAGCTAAAAATTATTAATAGACTTCTTTGGATTTCATTTCTTTAAAAATTATTATTTTTTTAATTTCGGAAAAAGTTTACCTATAGAAAAGTTCCCCATAGGTGAGAAGGTATTATTAACAAATAAGTGGTTTTTTATTACACTCCTAATTAAAAAATTTATAATTTTATTATTTATTTAAACAATTGCCTGAAATTTGATTACATAATATTTTTGGGGTCACAGATTACGAATCTGACCTCAAAATCTGCCTAAAAACAAAATGGTGTCTACAAAATGGCGTCGAATGTCTTAATTTAATATTTTCCTTTTCTTATTATATTTATCAGAAATCCAGAGGTTTTTGGAGTCGCTGATTACGAATTTGGCATTGAAACTAAAATAAAATAAAAAATGGCGGAAAAGGGTCAATTTATTTTATTGGGATTTTATTTTATTCCGGGTGACAGCTACAATTACAAACCAAAACAAAACTCATTTATGTGAATCAGAGCCACCTAATTCCGTTTTTAAAAATGATGTAAAAAATAGTTATTTCCGAAAAAATCCAAAAGGCACTATTAAACGTAAATTGATCTGCGGGTTTAGAAAATGTCAAAAAAATAGGATATTCCATTCTGGTCAATTCCGGTCAAACCGGAAGTACCTTGAAATTCAAAATTATCCAAAAAAATTTATAATATTGTCCAATTCACGTCCCTCGAATTTAAATTTTTTGTCTGAAGTAGAAAAGAAATACAGGTGTCCCACTTTTAGTTGTGACCAAATTTCAGGCAATTGTTTAAATAAATAAAAGAGTCATATTTTTTAATTAAGAGTATATTAAAAAACACTTATTTATAATTTGTTAATAACAATTGAAAAAATAAAAATCACACCTTCCCACCTATGGGGAACTTTTCTAAAAACTTTTTCCGAAATTTCAAAAAAAAAAGTTCAAAATCGGTCTTGAGTCAACGAACTTTTTTTTTAGGAAATAGACTAGGTACTATACCTTTTCACGAATTAAAACCTTCAATCAACCGCTTTTTTAAATAAATGTTTCCTTTTTAGTTTTAAAATTTTTAAATTCAGATTTTGACCTTAAAACTTTAATATAGTAGGTATTAATATTAGTATTTAATTTAAACTTAAACATAAAAACTAAAAGGAGAGGAAAGAATAAAAATAATATTTCCTATTTAGATTGAAAACATAGATAATTTTTAAACTTAAACTTTAATAGCATTAAGTGTTCAATTTGATTTGATCTTTTGGGAACCCCTGTATTTTTCGTAAGAGAATATATATATGCCCTGAAACTGGTAGAAATTGAACTTCTTCACAAACTTCTTATGCCTCGTCCAATATAAACGCGCCAACTGGAGGACAAATAAAAAAATACGAGATGTTTAAAGATTCCACACATATTCGTTTTAAATAATATCGCAAAGAACCTTTGAGCAAAAAAGTGTGAATCATTTTCGGCTTTCGTCGTTTTTTATCCCTAAGTCAAATATTCCGTTGTGTCTTGTATTCTAATAACGTGAGGTTTTGAGTGCCTAAGTTGAAATATATTACTCCGTCGACATGTTGACTGGAAATATAACAATATAAAAATGCGAGAGATTGCTTGGTAAATATTTTTGTTTACCTTTTGCCAGAAATGATAAAACTTTTAAAATTCTTTAAGGAATAAAGAAGTAAACCACTCTTAAAGATATGTATTGCGTAATAAAACGACTGTAATAATTCGCGTATAGGTATTTATGTACCTACATACCCAGTATTTTAAAAGATACTAGGCCAGTAGAATTAGACGGTAATCTGTAACTAATTCGTTTCAGATAGCCGTAGGTAAAAACAAGTGTATTTAGTTATAAGGAATATACCTCTGCGATTCCTCCCAAATCAAATATACAGAACATTGTTTATAAGTCACTTGTATGTGAAAAAATCATGAAATTTGGAGTTTTTTAAAAATTGCAGTAAGACTGCAGTAGATTAATTTTTTTGAATGCTTTTGTTTACTAGGTAATTCCAAACCGGTTAATTTAAGCCCCGGTTGATTTCATTTCATTGATTATTTATTTAAATAATTGCCGAAAACCATCGAAATTTTCGAAAATTTCAAGCATTTTTTACTCTGAAAGGAAAAATGCTAGACTCTTGAAATTTTGGTGGAATATGTGCCTCATTACCCTCAACTTACAAAAAAAATTTCGTTTTAAAATGTGTATTAGTTTTCGAGAAATTCTATTTGTTTATTAAAAACGTCCCAGATGTTTAATGAAAAATTGACCTATTAACGTTATCAAAAATAATTCAACCACAGCTCATTTTTTTCGTCAAGACGTCAATTTTACGAATCTGTTATGGGCGTATCGATTTTCAATAATTTTGACCGTCAAAATGGCGTTAACAACATTGCTACTTTTCGGAGCAGCGTTTTTTGCAAATAACTTTACAACAAATGAACGTATCTGCACAAATCTTTCATATTTGAGTTGCTGGTATTTTTCTACAAATTTATAAAAAAAAATTGTTGCTCTGGGTCATGTAGGAGCCGAGATAATTTTTTAAATTGTTTAATGCGCCAAACGTTTATTTATTAATATTTATGGCCAAAATTGAAACTGGTTGTTAATAAGATCTTGAATTTTGTGAATTCATCAAGTCCTATTGAAAACGGGCCCTTTTTGAGGTCAAAATATAATTTTTAATAATCAGTGATTTTAGAGCGTCTTCAATTTGTTTAGCTCAAGGGACAGGTGAATTTTTGTTCAAACTAGTTTCAAATTGGGGTAGCGAGAAAAATTCGTCATATCTCCGTTATTTTCCGGCCAATTTCGACGTTTTTTTTTTAAATTTGGGGTACCTCACGAAAATAATAACAATGGGCACATTTGCAATATCCAAATAATAAACAAATAATTGTTATAAACAATTTATTTTTTTTTGTTTTAATTTTTTCTTTTTTGGGCTTATGCAACTTATTATGTGCTAATGTATTAAATATAAATTTATAAAGATTATATAATAGTAACAATGTATGCACAAACTATTTCTCCATCAAACAATATACGATGTTACAGCATTGTTACCATTATATAATCTTTATAAATTTATATTTAATACATTAGAACATTATAAGTTGCATAAGCCCAAAAAAGAAAAAAAAAAAAATAATAAATTGTTTATAACAATTATTTGTTTATTATTTGGATATTGCAAATGTGCCCATTGTTATTATTTTCGTGAGGTACCCCAAATTAAAAAAAAAAACGTCGAAATTGGCCGGAAAATAACGGAGATATGACGAATTTCTCTCGCTACCCCAATTTGAAAATCGTTTGATAAAAAATTCACCTGTCCTTTGAGCCAAACAAATTGAAGACGCTCTAAAATCACTAATTATTAAAAATTATATTTTGACCTCAAAAAGGGCCCGTTTTCAATAGGACTTGATGAATTCACAAAATTCAAGATCTTATTAACAACCAGTTTCAATTTTGGCCATAAATATTAATAAATAAACGTTTGGCGCATTAAACAATTTAAAAAATTTTCTCGGCTCCTACATGTCCCAGAGCAACAGTTTTTTTTATAAATTTGTAGAAAAATACCAGCAACTCAAATATGAAAGATTTGTGCAGATACGTTCATTTGTTGTAAAGTTATTTGCAAAAAACGCTGCTCCGAAAAGTAGCAATGTTGTTAACGCCATTTTGACGGTCCAAATTATTGAAAATCGATACGCCCATAACAGATTCGTAAAATTGACGTCTTGACGAAAAAAATGAGCTGTGGTTGAATTATTTTTGATAACGTTAATAGGTCAATTTTTCATTTAACATTTGGGACGTTTTTAATAAACAAATAGAATTTCTCGAAAACTAATGAACATTTTAAAACGAATTTTTTTTTGTAAGTTGAGGGTAATGAGACACATATTCCACCAAAGTTTCAAGAGTCTAGCATTTTTCCTTTCAGAGTAAAAAATGCTTGAAATTTTCGAAAATTTCGATGGTTTTCGGCAATTATTTAAATAAATAATCAATGAAATGAAATCAACCGGGGCTTAAATTAACCGGTTTGGAATTACCTAGTAAACAAAAGCATTCAAAAAAATTAATCTACTGCAGTCTTACTGCAATTTTAAAAAAACTCCAAATTTCATGATTTTTTCACATACAAGTGACTTATAAACAATGTTCTGTATATTTGATTTGGGAGGAATCGCAGAGGTATATTCCTTATAACTAAATACACCTGTTTTTACCTACGGCTATCTGAAACGAATTAGTTACAGATTCCCGTTCACATCGTCTAATTCTACTGGCCTATACGTCGATATAGCGTTTACCGTTTGTAATTTGCGGGGAAGTGTGTATTGTAATTTTACATTTGAAATACATGTTTTTGAAGCTATCTGAATGCAAAACAGGTTTCCTTAAATGTCTGTCTGTTCGTTCTGAATTATTTTCCCATTTACTCAAGCTGCAAGTGTTTTTTTGTTCATTGTTTATAGCCAGTGCTAATATCCGTATAACAATTCACAAATTTTACCAGCGTTGTTTTGTAGCAAATTTTTAATTCTTGTAACTTCTTAAATACTTATACAGTTTTTATTTAATATATTTGGAGTCCATTCCAATAAGTCCTTCACAAATGGCTCGTCACGACAAAATGTCTAAGATGAAAGATAACTATGCAGCTATACATTTTTCATTGTCGCTCACTATTCACAATACCTGTTTATCTCGAACGACTAAAGACATGGAGGCACTAAACTGCATCAGTCGTTTCCACCCGCTGAAGCAGTAATAAACGGCCGTCTTGTGCTGCTTGCAATTCTTAACTATATATGGGATAATATGATACATATATATGTGACACGGCTTAATTCGTGTAAAAACGGTCTTATTTCATCCAGTGTGTGAGTTATCGTGAAAAGCCTTCGTATAGTACCTACTAGTTGCACACGGTTGTATTAGGTAAAATCTAAAATTTAAAAGAATACCTAGTATTTCCGTAAAATTGTGATATCTACACCGTAATTATTAAGAGTTTAATTTAATTAATTTAGAGTTAAATCAGTGAGTGTTGTGAGGTTACCTGTAACGGTTTAGTGCAAAATATTTTCAATTGCAGCCCCCCACTTTTTTTTCTTTGGGGTAGGTTGAGTAATTTTCTCGATATCTAAAGAAAATGCAAGCGGCAATAACTTATAATTGAATATTTTTCATAGTTTTATTATTTTCATTCATTTCACAATAAGATGTACGATTCCAATTGTTTGTAGTCACTTATTTAATGCAGGATCTATTACCCTACTAAGATCGACGCCAGAAACGCTTGTGCAAACATTGGAACCCCTTACGTGAATGTTTTACTAAATTCCCGCTTTGTTATCAGTTTACGTGCCCACGTCGTAGATATACGAATGAAGGTGTGTTACAGTTTAATTGAACATACAACATACCCAATCTAAGATTATTTAGATGTTAAAGGCTAACACCACAATAACACTTGTTAGGCAAAGAAAAATTTAAATGACTCACCTAATTCATATACTTACTTCTTTCCTCCTCGTGGACCATTTCCAATATTGAATTATAAACCTCATCTTAAACCCATCATTTATAGATCGATTAAATCCAAAGAGAAAAAGAACGCATCAATCACGAAAATGAAAAACTTTATTTTTCAGTGGCGGCGGAATCACGATAAGTCATTTAATGAAATTAAATAAATTCGTGGGCATAAAGGAAATAAGAAAAGCGGAGAGCGAGATGAGGCGGGAATATTAGAATAAACCGGATGATTTGGAATCGACGAAATAGTAATATCTGGAGCTTAGACTTCGAATGAGCTGTGGCAAAATGTGCAATACTTTTTTTGTGCATTCGCCGATTGAAACCAGTCTGGTAGTATCAAATAGCTTAGTCAATAGCAAATCCATCGATTGATTGGTTCGCAGCATTTTTGATACTGGGTGGATCAACACAAGCTAAGAAGAATAATATTTCTACAAGGTAGTACAACCCAAAAACTATTACAAATCACTACTATACCAAGAAATTATTTAAAAATAAAAACTAAGTATGTATAGCGATTACAAAACCAATATTAAGTACTTTAATGTCCTACTGATATAGCTAATGTCAACCAATAAGTAAGACGTTCCTCGTTTTTCAACTTTGATTTTTATTTGAAAGGCTAACCCGTGCAGTGAACAACGTCATTTAGCAGTAGTTTTTGCGATCTGAGCAGAGACCCGACTAAATATTTAAGCCAGAGCACAACCTTCTTAAAATATAAGATACACTTATATAAAATGGAAAGCACTTCTATTTCCATTTAGATTGCCTATAATTCAACGATAACATTATCAGAGGGCGTCGTGTAACTCGCTGAGATAGCTAAAGTGTCGCTGGAATTTCAAAATAAAATATTTATTGATGAATATATTTTTTTTCTCTGATGTAACTTGCTCGCTGAAAATAATTAGAAAACAGCATATCGTCAATATTTTCCATTGTCCTCTTCTAACATAAATTTTTTTTTAATAATTCGAATTGCATATATTATGTTTTATTATTTTTTGAGACACACCCTGTTTAGGATCAAGCAGGCTCACTACATTAATATCTATCTATCTCGCTGATGTATTGATCATCCTAATGCATATTTCCGTGCTCACGATTTTCGATATTACAATTTTGGTTTAATTTCCTTTTGCTTGCTTAAGCAATACTGCGTGGTTTCAAATGAATTTGGTAGAGACTAATGTATTTTTATATTTGGTGACTAAACTTTAAGTGATGTTGTGCACAGTTGGAAGAGCTGCCGATGTAGGTATTTATTTTTGATGTACTTAACATGTTATTTGTGTCAAGTCAGTTAATTCTGAATACGCGATGTTTCATTCTGGAGGTAAAATTTAGTTATGCCACTAATTGTGCCAGGGGTTGCTTGTCAACACAAACAGGATAGTCAGTGGCATCAATTGCTTTCTCATCGTTATTTGTGATACAAATATGAATTAACAAAATCATTTTTAAATCTGAGGTGTACAGAGTGAGGCAATAGTGCGTCGGACTTCGATAGCTCGAGTTCTATGATAGGTAGAAATAAAAAAAAAAATGCAACTAAACTAGATAAAAAAGTCTATAACCGGAAATTATTTTCGAATATACAGGCCGAGCCAAGACAATATTACAAGATCAAGTGCCTTTTTTAAAATATAATGCTATGTGCATATTATTACATTTTTTGAAGCCTCTTTCTAGACTCTTTTCACTCCTATATTATTATTGACTATCTCCCTCGCTATCTCCCAACCACTTGGATGATGCATATTGAAAAAATTACTACAGTCTCAATTATGAGGTTATAAGAAAAAAATATGTCAATACTAGTTACAAGACATCTAATTAGGTACTGTTTTTGAATCATTTTCACTTCCTAAAAATATAGTGTCCAAAAATGATTTTTCAATTTAGAACTTTTTTAATTAAATTTTCTCAATTTTTTCATATGGGACACCCAATGTAGCCTTATCAGACATTTTCCGAATTTTTCAAATATAATATTCAAAATTACCTAGCACCAATACATACAGGGTGGTGAAAAGTAAGTTGATTTTTTTAAATGGAATACCCTGTATATTTCTTAACAGGTTTGTAGTACTCTTTGGGCTGATTTCAAAAATGTATAACTCCCTTGAGTTTAGATCAGAATCGGTCGAGATATTCAAGGATAAACATGAGAAATATTTGTTTTCACACTTTCGAGGTGGCTTGGCATTCTGACTTAATTGTTGACATTTAGTTGTCAAAATAATGTTCCTTAGCAATAAATATCAAATACTTAAAGATCTCTCTAAGATCAAACATGTATTTTATTAACAAAGAAAAGATTTTTAAGAAAATATAAAAATAACAATTAACAGAAAAATAAACTTCACATAATTTAACAACATACAAAACAAAAACCACTATGATTTACTCGAAATTTATTATACACATTTTTGAAAGTATGTTTTGCAGGGACCCGAAGCCTGGGGAGTCATCTAACAAATTCTCTATATGCTGCAGGTTGATTTTTATGACACAAAAGATAAATTTCGACCATTGCACATCTTTCTTCTACAGAATATCACATTTTGCCCGTTAATTATATACAAGTTAAATACAACAAAACATTATACATATACAGGGTGTTTGGGTAAAGGTATTCAGAAATCCAAAGGCATGTAGAACTCATCAAAATAAGCCAAAAAATTCATATAAACTTTGTTCCAAGAACCGACCAATATAAACTAATAAAATTTTCTATGGTAGAATACTTTTTTGTGCTTAACAAAATAGTAAACCTTAAATTTGAAAATTCTTCAGGGGCGTCCCTACATGGGGGTGTGCCAGGAATGTCGCCCCCTTATTTTCTTTGCATGGAATTTTTTCACTATTCTGATAGAAATTTTCAAAATTTCAAGCAATTTTGCTTTAAAAAGATCCTCTTTCTAACACTTCATAAATTGAACCGTTTTTGAGATGAATGAATTTGAAATTTAGTATGCACATCTACAAAATAAATAGAGTCTAAATATCACGTCTCCTGATGGTGACAATGTCTTCCATCAATACTTGCAATTGTAAGTATTATTGATTGTAAAGTGACAAAAGTCAGTATTTGAAAAAATATTATAAAAACATCTTTTTTAGAAACCTCTTAAGGGGCTGTAGCTCCCTTAGGAACCGTTTTTGGAACAAAGTTTATATGAATTTTTTGGCTTATTTTGATGAGTTCTACATGCCTTTGGATTTCTGAATACCTTTACCCAAACACCCTGTATATAATATGAACAATGTAAAAATTACATTCACAATAACATTTACAGTTAATTATTTTGACAGCTAAAAATCAACAATTAAGTCAGAATGCCAAGCCACCTCGGAAGTGTGAAAACAAATATTTCTCATGTTTATCCTTGAATATCTCGACCGATTTTGATCTAAACTCAAGGGAGTTATACATTTTTGAAATCAGCTCAAAGAGTACTACAAACCTGTCGAGAAATATACAGGGTATCCATTAAAAAACAACAACTTTTTTTTCACCACCCTGTATGTATCGGCGCTAGGTAATTTTGAATATTATATTTGAAAAATGTCTGATAAAGCTACATTTTAAAATTTTAAAATATCTTCACAAATAAGGAAATACTTAGAAGGGGGAGCAAAATTAGAGTTGATACCCTGTACAATGTACATCCCTATGGCTATTTGTAACCATTCTCGATTTATTGAGCAATAAGTACAAGATTCAAGAATAAATTTAAAATTAGATGTTCCTTCAAATAATTCACCAGAAAAAATTATAATAAATCCCACACGTACAGTGGTGTAATAAGACTGACGTCGGTTTTAATATACTTAGTGAAAGTAGTATATAGTAAATAAAATATGAAACTGATACAAAATTAGACACAAAGCACACATAAATACAATTAATATAATAAAATCTTAGATAGAATCCGATTAATTTTTTTACACATTGTATATTGTTATGAATTCTGCAAAAAATTGTCATTTTAAAAATATGTCTTTAACATTTAAAGTCGTATTAAAACATACTATTAAAATATACGTTATACGGTTTTATCTCACATTTCACTCAATGCACTTTAATATTTGTAAAACGTACACCGTTAACCTTTCTGAATACAAAGTATTCTATATAAAAATGTATTTTCAGTGACAAAATAAACACAGAGGAGCAAATTCGCTATAACTAAACTAAAATGTGGACTTTAATTTGAAATACGGTTAGAATAAAAACACTGCCAGCAAATAAAATAAAATAAACAAACAGATTAAAACGGACACTTCTATTAAAAATGTAAAATAGTGGTAGCTTGGGAAATGCATGCATAATAGATTTCGTAAGCACTCTAAGGTGCTTGTTTTGTAAGATCACGGTATAAGAAGTAATTTCAATAAATTTGTAAAATCCTCGTTTTATGAGCTGGCAAATTTTTTTATATGCAGTGTTTCAAGCCCTTTATCCATATCATGTTTACTAAACTGATTTATAGGTGCATTAATAAGATCATAATCAATAATTTGTAAAATTATAAGAACAAGAATGTTTTTTTATAGAAATTTTTCGTGTAAAATAATGATAAAATCATGTTTTTAAATTGCTTTCGGCCAACATATTATTTTAACATTGTTGAGCCTTGAGATATATTTGATGTCAAATGGAGACTGAAACAAAATTAAAATTTCAAATGACTGGCATAACCGACTTAACCGAAAATTAATTAATTACCGAACGTACCAGAACAGAACAGTTTCTCTTAACGGCCAATGCAGTAAATTCTCGGACTTTACATCGTCGTTATAAGCACTAAAATTTTACATAAAATAAGACAAAATAGTAAACAAAATGTAACAACAGCAACTCTTTACGATATTTCTTTACGTTCGACTTGTAATTTCCACACCAGACAATGCATATGTGAACTGATACGTATTTTTCTATTTAAAATAAAATACTATTGGCATGATATCTCTGGAGAGAATGTTTCGGTATAGTAAAATGCAATGGTATCTCGCTCGAACCAAGCAGTCGTATATCAACAGAAAACTATTCGCTATCTATTTACAGTGGTCTGGAGCTTGAAGTTTCAACCCTACCTTGGAGCTTTTGTGCTTTAGTGGAAGACTTGTCAGTTCAAAATTGGATAAAACCGGGGGAGGATCGCGCAGGAAAGTTTTGTCAGACTTGTTTGTTGCGTGGAATAGAATCATAGGGTTACAGAAATAATGTGAATGCACTGTTTTCATACAGGATAATAAATGTTCTGGTGCAGTTTTAATATTCATTGGTGGATTATTTAGAAATAAGCATTGTACTGAAAAATCCTGCTGTATCAACTATTAGGATCTATATCATATTTTAACAAAATATCTGACAAAATATATCTGACATAAGACGACATTATAATTTCTTATACTGATAGAAGGATAAATTGCCATGTTGTAACGGACATTTTTGAAGGAGGCCTTAACAATGCGTTCTCATTCGCTCTAGTTTTCATCTCAGTCATTTGCGGGCGAAAAGACAAAGAAAATGGAATTAGTAAAAAAGTTTTTGGAGGTAACGTACCGGCTTCAACCTAAAAGGGCATTTTTTGTAAATAGCTTATGTACGAAGAAACTTTTTGAACGAATAATTAAATGCAATAATAAAAATTGTTGCTTTTTTTTGTTTTCTAAATCATAACCTCATTCTATCCTGTCAGTTAAGGACGTTAGTTTCGCATCAGTAATAAATACCTTGCTCAGCCTTTTACCACTGTTCATTTTTCTGTACATACGTGCTGAATTGAATTAATTTATTATCTTTTATAATATGCACAATATAGTTCTACTTTAATGACCTGATTTTAATTAAATAAAAGTAATGCACTGGGCGTTGCACTAAATAATGATTTGCCCTTCGTGATAATAATATTGTACACTATTTTTCTGTATGTTGAATCTCCTTCGGTGGTAGTGTCACATCAACGTTCTCCAGAACAACTTAATTGGCTGGTTAATTTACTTATCGATTTTATTCACAATTAAAAATCTTTCACTAGCTTATTCTGTGTTACCATTCAAATTTTAGTATAAGTCGCTTCGTATCTTCAAGAAACGTGGTGGGTAGACAAATGGACGGACAATCATTTTGAAATTTTTACTAACAAACATTTAACATATTTACTATTTTGGAAGTATGCCAGCAAATGTAACTGTGATTTTTTCCCTCTTGGATGGACTGCATTTAGTTGGGCTTTTATGAATAGTCCCCTAAAATAGGTAGAAAGCTTTAAACTAGAATGTCAAGGAATTGAGAATACGGAAATACGTTGTTCCCGATTTGCATAAATTCAGAATAAGGAGCATTAACAGCTCTGAAAGGATGAGTAATATATTTAGTTTTAACATAGTTAAACAGTACCGCGCGTCTGAACCATGCAATTGATTTCTATCTTTATTCATACTGGGTTTGTTTCATAAAATATTCATATGCTCAATTTTCCAGCAAAAATATTTGATTTTAAAACTTGTATTTATTAAAATTTGAAGAATCTCAGGTTAATGGATAAAATACATAGTTTCTGAATTTAATAATAACTTTTTTTAATGTTTATGTAAAATATTCTAAAATTGCAAAGCTTGCAGCTGGAACTTAAAACTTTTTATTATGAGTAAATTTAATAGCAAAATATGGTTTGGCATATGTTGAGCGCCAATCAATTAAAAGTAATTTTATAAAATTATTACATAGTACAAACAAAAGCAAGATTCAAGGAAGTTTTTTTTTTAATCTATTTTCGGCGTATTTGCACGAAGAGGCGAAACATCAAATATTCTAATGCAGTTAATTTTATTAGATATTATTTGAATTATTAACTTACATCAGTTTATTGTGCTATCAGAGTTCTGAGAGACTTGCCTGATATCCTATACCTTACCTGAGGTGCATTTGCTTCAGTGCTGATATTTTCTCAATAGGGAGAGTACCGTTGAAGATTAAAATCCACACTGCCTCTGCCAGTGTGGATTTTCTCACATTTGCATATTTCTTCAGAAACAAAAATTTGGGCTGGTATTTTAGGCCATCATTTTTCATTTAGGAAAACTTAAAGAACGTTTACAAATAATGCATACAAATTTCAACGATTCGAAATAACCTCTCCCATTAGCACGATCACATGACATTACTTCAGATAAGCCAGGAATCACCTTGACGCCTGGAAATATGATAAATGAATTGAACATCGCCTACTTATTTGTCAGATTTGAGACTCTTGGTAGAGGTACCTCAAATCTAATATATTAATTATCCTTCAACCATGGAGTCATTTTGTCGAGAGAAGGATAATCGACAAATTCACCGCTCGGAAAACACACAAGAGATCATTTTCATCGTTTGACAATTTCTATTAAAACATTTTTTGTTTCATCATAATATCGACTTGACAGCCTCTTAGTCTTTTTTGTTAATTATAACAACAATGCTTATAATTAGACAGCGGATAATTAGAATAATTTTCCAAAACAGTCTGTAGTGAATTAAAATCGTCTCTTCCAAAAATCATCAAAAAATAGTTAATTAATATGGCTTGATCTTAATTTTGTCTGAACTATTTAACTCTGAAACTATGAAAAATTTAGAATATTTAACAATAAACCTAGGGAAACGTTTCTAATAGTAAATTTTGTACTCGATGAAAATCAACAATGGCGAGTACCCCTAACTGATCGAACGGGGATGTGGCGGAGCATCTCGAGACAGCAGCATATCAATCGTTTGAAATAGTAAATTAGCGAAGATTAACTGCGGTTGTCGGATGATAAATTGGAGAGTGCAGGTGATAATCTAAGTTAGGTCAAAAGTAGGTGGCCATGGACACTCCTTTGGACCATTAGGGCTAATCCAATCGACTGAGGCATAATTCATCCGCGAGGCAATCAATCAATCAATGCCCGAACGTCTTGACAACATAAATCCGATTTCCTCTTTCCATTTTGCACTCATTCTCACTGTAAAAGCATACTGGAAGGTCTATATGCGTGTCTGTTCAATTTTACGCCACACCCAAATACAGGGGGGAACGAGGGATAATTTAAATCGCTGTGTGCGTGTACATATTTTACAAATTTAATGGGGCAGTAATTGTTTTTTACCCACGGATCTTAGCTTATCTTATCTGATCTGAGCTGGAAATGTAAGGATTTAAAAAGCCGAGTAAGGGCGCATTGATACTCTTAGGTTTTGTGTTCATGTAAATAAACCACAAAATTAAATTTGGCGCTTCCTTATGTAATGAATTTATATACCTAAAGGATTTGAAATCGACATAGATATTTTAATAGAATTATGAACTATCCGTGTGGAATAACAATAACAAGTAGATACTTTGAAAAAACTATTAGTCTCCCCTGAAGAAAGCAAACGAAAAGCTGAACATTTTGAAGTGTGTGCCTTGGATTGAGTTTGATCCAGTTCAAGGATATTTATTGGTTCCAAGGAAGGAAGAACAAAAATGGCAATTTAAGTAAAGATATAACGATTGATTTTTCTCCACAATTTTGAAATTGACGAAAGATGCGCTAATGTATTGCTTCTAGATATTATCTTCGACTATAAAGGCAACTAGGACTGTCGCTTTTAACAATATGGCATCGTTGGAAGGAATAAACCGCGGAAAAAATTATGTACACCAAACTTCCTTTTAGCAGGAAACTTCCTTAAACTCCTCGTCAATTTGTTAGACTTCCTACATATCTTCTCAAAACAGTTCCTCTAACTTCCCGTATAATCCTTGCATTTTCTTTAATTTTCTGGAACTTCCCTAAATTTCTTAGAACTTTTCTACTCTCTTATGTAAATTTGGTGTTTTCTGTACAGTCTGTTGAATGGATAAGTAGGCAATTCCAGTTAACTGAATGGATATATTTCATATACTATCTAGGATGGAGATGAAACTGACTAATTACAGTTCATGTTTTAAGTACATAGGCAACTATTCGTTTTAAAAATGTAAGTTCCGCGTGACGAAATGTCTAAATTTTTACCCAACTTCGATGTTTCCGTAAACATCAAAATTGTACATTTTGGTTCGCTCTTCCTACCTTGAAAATCGTAGCGGGACCGTGCTATTCACGATTTACTTCTAAGTTGGACCCTCGGGTTTAGATTTCTTGTCAGAACAGTGGTCCGGCCGCGATTTTTGGTTTGGAACGAGCGTTTGAAGTTTTCGTGTTTTCGCAATTTTTTCAATTTCATGAAATATCTGACGCACGCGTCCCTTCCGAGCTCAGTAACTCGCGGCTCCTTTGTCTGAAAACTAGACGAAATTTAGAAAATCGCGGGATAAAATCGTTTTTCTCGATTTTGCTTCCTAGGAAAGTTATGATTTTTTGAAAAGCGGCAATTTTGTCGGATTTTAGCGATTTTTCCAACATGTACCCTTTAGAAACGCGCCACAGTCTTTCCCTTTGGATCTAGAGCATCGGGATCCGGACGGCGGCGAAGAAGAAGGAACAATGAAGAAGTCTCTTTTTTTTCTAGTCCCATCTCCTATATTAGCCGAGATACGAATTTTTAAGAAAAGGCCGATTTTGCTGAAAAACGGTAGGTACTCTTCCGGGGGTCGTAACTCCTTTAACCGGAGGATTTTTTTCGACCGGACTTTCAGGAAAACTACATCCGTCCCTTCTCTCGGGTCTCTGAAAATTTCGTTCCTTAATTTATTATCATCAACATCTACTTACAAAGAAAATAATTGTTTAAACATTTTTTTAAAATTTTGCAGGTCTTTCTAAACTGGCCGTAGAAAAAGTATACTGTGGATTATCCATATCGCACTCGAAATATTGAGCCTTTCTTTCTCATGCGATATGGATTATCATACCCACTCTTGTTGCACAAACTACCTACTATTCCCAGAGTCCTTCGATATTGTCCTGAATTTTTATTGTTTTAAGACGTTCATTCGAGAGAATATTTTAGCAAAGTGAAAAAGATGATTGAGAAAAAGTCTTGTTTGTGACAAATAATTTGTTTCTAAATAATAATAGTTATTTATGTATCAAGGCATTAAAGTTCATCTTTTTATCATGAATGTGAAGTATAGTTGCCGAGGCCCGTAGGGCCGAGGCAAATAAACCACATGAGTGATAAAAAGGAACTTTAATGCTGAGGTGCATATTACATTTTTTTTTAAATCCAGAAACTGTGAAATTAAGATTAATTAAGTCTGTTTTTTAAATAATATTCAGTGACGTTAAGAAATGTCATAATTATTTTAAAATTTTAAGTGACATTAGGAAATGTCATAGTTATTTTTAAATGTCAAATCGGAATAATTTTTTGTAGGAAAACCATTATTTTTAGCAATTATAATAGTGATAATACAATTCTGAATTTAAAAAACTGTATTTATTTACCTTTTATTACAAGACAATTATTATCACAAGCAACACAAATTTTATGTTTATGTTTATCTGTCACCACCGCCAACTACAAAAATCGTACAATAATGGATTACTTTAATGACTATTTCTATCACTTTAATGACGATTTTGAGGTACTTTAATGCCGATTTTAAAAAGAAGTCAGTATATTCATATATTTTATGCTTATTTATGAAACTGATAATTATTCTCTGAAACCAACTCCGACTAAGTGTGCGGTCAGTATAGATACAGGGTGTCCCAGAGATAAGTGCTCAAAAGGAAGCCACATATTCCCTAGGTCAAAGTAAATCGATTGGACCAAACTTACCTCTATACCAAAATGCTTCCTAAGAGAGCTGCAGGCCCCTAAATGTGGGCCCCTGAAGACGGTTTTTATTTATTATCTCCGAAACTGTTCAAGTTAAAGTAATGAAATTTTGCACATCCACTAAACTTTCTAAGCCTAACAAAATGAGGTAAATATCATCTCAAAATTTTTACCATGGGTGGGTCAAGCTGTAGGGGTGGGGGGTAAAAATTACCGCAACTTTTTTATTTGTGAATTTTTTTGAGTTTCGACTTCAAATTATGAATTGTCAGAGTTTTTCACAAAGGAAATGCCCTCTTGTGCAACTTCGATCGGAGGCACCGTTTTCGAGATAAATTCTTTTTAATATTCAAATGCATGCTCTAAAATGATTAGGTAAGTGGAGCAAGTGGACTAATTTTTTCCTTTTCGCGTCGAAACAAAGTTTAAGCATTTTGAGAAGTTGGTAAAATAAATAAGAAAATCTTGGTTTGATCTGGCTCTTGAATTTTGTTTCGACGCGAAAAGGGAAAAATTAGTCCACTTACCTAATCATTTTAGAGCATGCATTTGAATATTAAAATGAATTTATCTCGAAAACGGTGCCTCCGATCGAAGTTACACAAGAGGGCATTTTCTTTGTGAAAAACTCTGAAAATTCATAAGTCAAAACTCAAAAAAATTTACAAATAAAAAAGTTGCGGTAATTTTTACCCCCCCACCCCTACAGCTTGACCCACCCTTGGTAAAAATTTTGAGATGATATTTACCTCATTTTGTTAGGCTTAGAAAGTTTAGTGGATATGCAAAATTTCATTACTTTAACTTGAACAGTTTCGGAGATAATAAATAAAAACCGTCTTCAGGGGCCGACATTTAGGGGCCTGCAGCTCTCTTAGGAAGCATTTTGGTATAGAGGTAAGTTTGGTCCAATCGATTTATTTTGACCTTGAGAATAAGTGGTTTATTTTTGAGCACTTATTTCTGGGACACCCTGTAGAATTTGCTCTCAAATTTGCTACTCCTGCGCATACTAACTGATAAAATTTGGGAGCCATTTCCACTTTTTGAAACCTCCTCAAACAACGTCGTACTTCTTAAGACTTCTTTGAAACTTCTTGCATGCTTTATTTCATCCATTATGAACAACAGCATCAGCTCAAAGAATTTTTTGGATTTTTAGTAGGATGGCAAGTGTTATCTACATCAAGGTACAAGGTGGCCATTTTCAACAAAATTTCTATTCTAGTTCTGTTAAAATATTTTTTGTTTCATTAATATGACCGACTTGCCGGCGTTTCATTATTGTTTCAGTCTTTTTGTCTATAACTAAAAATAAGTAATTGGATTTTAATTTTCAAAAAAACGAGCTTGTAGCAATTTCAAAATGATCTAACACCAATTCGTCAAAAAGTTGTTTTATAAAATAGTGCAAAGTCAACGTTTCAAAATAATTTATTTCATGTTTAGAACAATTTGAAATAGCTTGTTGTGTCAATATATTAAATAAATAAATATGTAAATAAATAATAATAAAAGGTATGTGTTTGTTGACATTCAGTAGTAATCTATTGAATGTCAACAAGTTATTTTTAATACTTATATGTATTGACAACAACAAATTATTTTAAATTGCCCTGAAGATAAAATAAATTATTTTGAAACATCAACTTTATTAAAAAACAATTTTTTCTTTTGATATTGGCCTCAACCCCACCTAAATCTAAAGAGAAAAATTAAAAAGTATATTGTCAAGTTTAAACATGTCTTACTTTAAAAAAAAAACTACTTATATATTGTATGCTTTACATTTTTACAATAGTGACGCATCGCAAAAATATAGACAAAAGTTTATTAGTTAATTGACCTGCTGTGTTGCTAAATATTGGCGAGAATGAAAACATTCCATTTGTCAAGTTAATTTAGTCGTTTATCGGTACTATAAAAATAAAATAAATGACATATCAGTGGCACGTGCTGTCTGGAATAAATATTATACAATGACCGAAATAAATTCCGATTTAATAGAACCAATATTTTAAATTGAAATCGAGACTGAACCGTGAAATATGGCTTATTTTTCACGTTTTATTTGGATTATAAAGATTTATTGGTTGCCCGTTAACCTGTAGCTTAATATATAAACTGGAATAATACGTTACTTTGGATTAAGAGTATTAAAAACAAAAATATAAGTTATGTTGTGTCAAGCCTCTGGAAAAATCAACAGGCGATATCAATTTGTACTTTCTAATACAGTGCGATCCACTGAAAATGGAGCTTTTTGAATGGTAAACATCCAAAATTTTATTTTACATAATTTTTCTTTTTCTTTTTTTGAAACATCAAAGTTCCCATGACGACCCACCCTCGACACTTGTCCCTATAATTATTAATTAATTTTCCTATGAAATGTAAATTTACGTCGAATTAAGTTTAGAAGAATTGAAAAATGGGAACAAGAGAGGTCCTCGTGCATGGTAAGCAAATACTGTTTAGTAAAGCAAACCGCTCCTTAAATTTTTATAACTTTAGGGTAATATTTCTCATATACGAATAAAAGTTTAAAGCACTTTTAAGCAGTGGTAATATTTCTGCTTTGTAGAGATAATTTGTGTGCATATATCTCTAATAATTACCACAAAACTTGAGTACCTAATTAATTTTGTTAAATTAAACGTGGAAACTAAAAATCTCTTTTGTATATTACTACCAGCGTTTCCAAACGCGAATAAAAAGTACTTAATTTGCATCAGACCTAGAAAAGTATATTTTATAATTTTCACACTTGCAAAACACATACTTGCATATTATTATGTACCTCGTTAACAATTAATTTAGTGATCTGGTGATTAATATGTCGTGTATAAACACAATTGTTTTATTACCTATAAAACAAACAGGCCGGTTCGACATGCAAATTATTATAAAATTATGCAAACCATGTTAATGTAGAAATGCAGATGGATTTGATAATGTCATTTGCGTTTGTAACACTCCACGCCGAACCGCAATAATTAAAACGTCGTGTACAACAAGAAATTCACAAGGAAAAAGTGGTTGCGTTTATAAAAGCCGCTTGTACCGGATGCACTAGTCGAATCCGATTTTGTAAGCTATAATTAACTGAAACAATAAATAATGGTTTTTTACACTTGCAAAAGAATGCTGCATACAATAACGCATTTCAAAGCTCTATATTTGCTAGATTAAATTAATTTAATAGACACGCAAATTATGCCACTAAATTTATACAAAGTAACTTAAATTTGATATTGAGTGAGACTATTGATGGCTATTACACTCGCCGCAATGTAGCTTTGTGATGTTTAATTGTTAAACATTTTGTATGCTTTAGGTGTAAAGAGAAAAAAAAATTGAGAAAAATTATGCATGCCAGTCAATTTCGAATTGTATTTACTGAAAAATTAGTAATGACATTTAATAAACAATTGATGGAAAAGGTGCCTTTCCCAACCTTGAGAAGGATCGAATATCAAGGCGAAAAAGGCAAATTGTTTAAGACATTTTTTGTGAAATTTAAGAAACCGTTCTACAAGTTCAATGGGTTTACAGTATTAGCAGTGAATTAGTAGTTGTTCTTCAACAATAATAAACATTTTAAAATAATAATTAATGTGATTTTGCATATGGTTTTCTAATAGGTATAGGACAACAAACGAGATGGTGATCTTTAATTTCACTTTTTAAATAACAGAAGTTTGAAAGAAAGCCCAAAATCTAATAAAAATATTACTACAATAATTGGTATAGCCACAATAAAAAACGATAATTGTAAGAAATTATTGTTTACTATTTTACAAATTTATTTCTAATATTTAATTGGCCATTAACTATGTGAAAATACTACATTATTTTATGGAAATATTGAATCATTAAATATCAATAGAACTGCTCGTCTACTCGCAAAGTAAACATAGAATTTTTCATAGAAAAATATTATTGCAAAATTATCAGTTCTTGTGGCCATTTTTAATTTTCCTAGCAAAACAATAAAATCTCACCAATAATTAGCATGTACCTTCTGCTTTGATAAACTTTTATGCACCATCGCCATATATTAATGCCATAGTTTTAAGGCAAATTGAATAAAACTTATTTGCAAATTTCTCCTAGAGTTCGTTCACTGGAGGCCGCACATCTTTCTAACGCTATAATTACTGACAGTGACTAATGAGTTATGTAAATTTAAAATAGCACCACTGCGTCAGGCTTGTATTGAAAATGTGTACTCGATATACAAAACCGCATATACTTTTATTATCATCGAATGAAATTTGAATATTGTAAAAGACCTGTGGTGTGGCGAACAAAATAGGAAGCATGGATAATGGAAATCGATAATTCTAATGAAATGTAGTTTTTAAATTAGTCAGCTTTTTTGTATTCCTTTCGGTTAACAAGTATCTGTAAAATACCAACCGATACGTGCGTATTTATGGGTATTCCTAAAAACATTTGAAATTATTATTACATGCCTACAAATGTGTGTTTTGTGAATATTTCAGGTTTGCTCAACTAGCTGATCTGATCGCCTGAACTTCCTTAATGTATACATCAAACACCGCTGTTGAAATTACCAATGCGCGATTTAATTGGCCAACTAAATCACCTGACCTTATTTCTCTTGACTTTTTTGTTGTGACCAAACCAAATTAGAGAGAAACTCATCGATATACCAGCGTACATATGTGTTTAAGAATAATCCTCAAATTAATCTTTAATAACTGCTAAATAATTTTCATCACATTACCACTCAATTTTTCCGTTACGTTACACCCAGTATTTCTGTAATACGAAAACTTTGCCATCACGCAGTCGAACTCAGTTTCGCGTAGAATAAGGATGCGTTTGTGAGGCAATGAAATGTCTAAATTTAACGAGTTTTAAAGTTGTGTGGCCAAAAAAGCAATGGCAATTTTAGGTATAATTAGTATCGTGAAATTGTTGCTATCTTTGGTAACTCGTTTTGTCGTTGCTTTACCGATTAGAGTACATCACTTGTCAAGAGCTTTTAATTAGTTTCACGTCGATATAAGGCGGACAGTTCTAAATGATAAATGGGAATCTAACCTATTATTTCAGTTTTTCCAGGTCCCTAAATGATCTTTTTTGCCAAACCGTTTCGTTCTTGTGATATTGTCATGTTGTTATTTATTGTGGTGATATATACCATATTTTTATATCCTCAAATCGATGCACTTTGTGGTGCGGTGCTATATTTCCATAAGACAATTTTATTAGATAAACTTTATTAAGAACAGCTCCTTATGTACTTACATCATCATATTTTTTAAATCTTGATTTGGAAGTTCAAACAAGAACCAATATTTGCTTTGTGACGACGAAGACAAAGTCTTGTCTTGGTTACCAATTTACAATTATTGTTTACTTTGCCTGTGGGAAGTAGTAAATGATTACTTTATGGTTTCGTCTCTGTCGGACTTCGCATCCCTAAAGAATCAAATGAAAGTAAAAATTGTACACGTATTTTAAAGTAAAAGGATGATGTTTTGATACGATGAATCAAAACATGAGAGTTGCCATTTTTGAGGAAGTGAGATCAAATAATGATCAAGCATAATCCTTCTAGATTTGTACTTACCAAGTTCTTGATGAGATAATACAATTTATTAGATGTTGCTGTATGTAGTGAAAATGCTAAAACTTTTAGCTGCTCTGTTCGGCAAAAAAATTTGACACGGGAGCATTAAGTTATTGCAGATAATAATGTAAAGATATTCAAGTGAGGACTTGCATGTCAAGCGCTACATTAGCAAGTGATTCACTAAATTTATTAATAGTGTTATCATCATTTAAGCAGTTTTTATAAACACAGTTATTGTCGTTACTCAAAAATGACAATGGAAAGATGGAAAAAATACAACAAACTCGAGGGGATAACTATCTCGATGTTTGCCTTTGCTTTATAATTTTTTTATGTAAACTTGTAACTTTAATACATAATAAAATATGTAGTGGTTTAAATTTTCTAGTATGGGGTCGAAAATCAGGTTCATGTTGCATATTATGAAGCATGACTTATAGCTGTGGCGACAATACCAATTTTTGATTGGTTGTCTAAATCACATGGTACCGGCAGTCATGTTATTATTATTTTCTTATAGGCGTCTTTGTGTCGGGAAAATCCCTACGACTATATTTCGTTGCGATCCTTTGAGTATTTAAAAAGTTATTAGCGTTTCAATAACCTCATGTCGAAGAGTTTTGTAAAATTTGCGAAATTAAAAAGAGATAAGAGACTAATGGCCGACAGATGCGCGCGCAGAACCCTCCAAATTCCTTGCGCGCCAAAACTTAAAAATTTTTCGTTAACGTCACAAATGCCACTTTTTAGTTTGGAACGAAATTTAATGATTTCTTATTATCGATCCTGGGACGGAACCGATTACAGTTTCAGACTCGGGACGACTTCAGGACCCCAAAACAATTTTCGGTTTCTCGATAATGCCCTTCTTTCACTTTGACATTTAATTGTATTTAGTACAAAGTAAATTTTGTGCTTCAAAACTTTATAAAGACTATACGCTCATTTAGTGAAAACGTCATTTGACAATTGGATGCAAACAGTGTTTGAAGTTTGGAAAAGCGACAATAATAATTTAATTATATTCAATTTAAATCTACTTAAAAACTAGTTATTTTTGTTACTTATCGTACTTGATGCATTTGTGAGAAATACCAAGCAAACGAATTTTATTGCTTTTTAGAGTTAGGGGCGAAATGCCTGGTTGTGCAACAGTAAATTGCAGTAACTACAAAAAAGGGCTTTTTAATGAAACACTTCCCCAGAGACCCAGCAAGGAGAAAAGAATGGTTTAGCAAAATGAGAGGAGATAATTGAAAACCAATTCTTGTTTATGTGAGGTAGATATATTTTATGTACCTACAGTTTATTTTTATAATTAAATGAATATTTAAATTTTGTTCTTCGTAAAGGAAATGGCGTGCAAATTCGACGATGAAAGGTTCCCGTCTGACGGCCGGTAAATCGAAGAAACCATATAAATACGAAAGTTTTTTCTCGTATATAATATCATAAGTGCTTAAAATTTTATCGATAAATTTTTTTCGAGAGCGATATTGCCTAGTAATATTAAGAGTGTAAATTGGCCACTTTATTATCTAATTAAATCAAGAACGCTTTAGCGCGAGGGATTTAATTTTTGATAATAAAGTGACCAATTTACACGAGTAATATTACTGTTGGCAATATCGCTCGAGAAAAAATTTATAGGTAAAATTTTCAAGCACGAATGGTATTTGCGGAGAATATTTCACGAATAAATTATTTAAATACAAAAACATATCTTTAACGACGAAATGTCAAAGTAACGTATTAAGTGACAGTTGACATAAAGAATGATTTTATCGCGATAAAACTGTTTCAGGGATTTTATCGATATAATACTGCTGTCATTGGTCCAAATTTAAAAATTGTAGTAGTTTCATTGGTTAATAATTTCTAAGTGAAATAATCTCTGGAAATTTTAACATTGGAAATGTTTCTGGTTTCGCTGTTTCATGTTGCATATTATGAAGCGTGACATAGGCAGAATGACGTAATATTTAGTGTTTTAAATTTTTCTTCTAATTTGCCAGCACGAAAATTGAATATGTTTGCCGCAAACAGACGAAATCGGTGAAAGGTCAATCCACGTCCACGCCTATCAACGACCACGCAGCGTACGAAATGAGCACAAATAGAGCCAACGGAGCTCGGCCCGACATATTTACTTTTGCTTGTGAGCGATATAGACGCTGAGTGAAGAAACACAAAATTGGACTTTTTTAGAATTATAGAATTTTTTTTTTAGAACACGAAAACGTTAAATTTAAGGGCATTTTTTGTATTTTATAATTTTGAATTCACGTCCGCTCTTACTGATATAGGAGAAAGATTCTTAAGTAATTTGGACGGTAAAATTGATTTACTAAAATAATTAATCAAAATTATACTCTCAATTTCTTGAATTATTCTTTCATTTTGCTAAGCTGCAATAAATAATTACGTATTTACGGATTTATTGTAGAATTTTGTGTTAGATTCAACTATCTTCTGATGTTAAGCATTTATTCAGCTTAAAACTGTTTTCTAAATTATTTATTTTTTTTAATTAAAGAACATGTATTTTAAGGCTACTTGTCTTGTAGACTTTCAAATAAGCTTAACCTGCTTCAAATGCAATTAAGTACATAATGCCAGTTAAAGTATTTTCTTACTATATAGATGTTATATACAATTTATATTATTTATTTAATTTGTTATATAAAAAAAGATCTAGTAGAAATGAGCGTTCAGATTCGAAACGTAATAATTCATCCCGTTATCTGAAGCCGACGATTTGTTTCCTTTTGAATTTCCTTAATAGCTTCTTTTTAAAAAGACCCTTAATCTTTTTCATTTTCTTCCCGTAATAATGACGCACGCATAATACGCTTGCAGCGCCATAAACAGAAGAGATCAATTTAGTTTTTTCTAATAGCTGTGAAAAACTGTTTTACTATAATACTAATTTCGTGTGTAATACAGTTTGTTATTAGCGCCGTTTATGGAAATCAATTATTAATAATTATGTATATAGAAATTAGCATTATGGAATGCGGTACAACTTTAGCGGAAAATTCGAAATAGCTTAATTTCCATGAGGAGGAAATTAAGAAACGCCTTAACAGAACTAGCTTGCAGATCCAATTAAGTTGGTTGCCGGTGGCAGTCACGTCCCACACATGTCCACGGAACGTTCGAATCTGGAATGAAATCAAGGGGCAATAACATTACGAGGGTGTGTCTGATAAGGTGCAATATTAATTCAGGTACGAGTATAGAAAGCAGGGGCCGTGGGGCGAGTTTTACATCACTAAAAGTAATCAATTAGTAAATGGAGAAGTGTTGCGTAAGCTAAATTTAATACGTGACGCAAAGATGATTAGATATCTAAAAATAGGTCGAACAAACGGAGAAAACAATCCAATGTGGGTACAAGTTTTCCTTTGATATTGCATATTAGGGTGACTGTCATTTGTCCGTTGCGACAAGTGCAAGGGAAATATTTTAGAAGTTTCCAACGCATAAAAGTCATCAAAACCCAGTCAGTTTCACTCAGCCTTTATTCCAAGTGTGTTGCAAATAATTATTAAGCATTATCGATATTATTATTATAACATAATGTGATAGATATAAAAATAGCCATTCGTTTTGATCGAGTATTTTCAAAATAAACTAAGGTAACCGGTCGAAAGGTTTATTATTTGTTATGAAACAATCGACCGGATTTCAGTCTCATTAAATTCCGTATTCGACACTCACGTAACTGCGTGGGTCGATATATTTTTCACGACTGCCTATACAAATATCTACCGTCTGCGATTTTATGAAAATGTTGGCGCTTCCTGTAGAAATCCAGGTGAGGTAAAAAGCGTATAATTAGAAGACGGTATAGAGAAACATCAGGTAGCAGACGCGGCGCGTCGGTAATAACGCGCTCACGTCGCCATTGGGGATACGTAATTAAATCTAATTACGTTATGGAACCTTGATTGCTCGAATAAAGCTATAAGTCTACCGGAAATCGAAGTGAAGATTGCGTGAGTATATACACAAAAAAAATCGACATCATTACCGAGCATATAACGAGTGAAAATTTTACCTCTACTATTGAGTTTCCAGCGAACCAAATATTTGAAATAACGAGCTCTACTCACCCTTAACACAAATACATTATTCATCAGTTCAGTTTATTAAGCAAATATATATAGAATTTCAGCTAAATTTATTTTCTTTGACTATTAAAAGAATGGGGATTTCAGTCGATTTTCTTCTGGCACGTCTATTTGTCGATTGCTTTACAGTTTACTAGACAGATGTTATCCAATTGTATTGTCATCCCATCAGTAGTATTTCATTTGTAAACAGTTGGCCTAGTTTCTAAGAGGTGTGCACTAATTTTAATTTCTAGCTGAGAAGTAGACTTCATTAACCTATTTTTTCGTATTAAAAATCTTGAACGTCCAAGTTGTCAACATGCCGGATAACAAGCACCGATAGTTTCATTATCTGTAATGATCGCTACTGGATGATTATTTTTTTCATGTTTTGTTAATTTGGTTGTCAGAGCTGTTGACAAAAGGCATTCAACACGCAAGCAGCGTACACGCCATCTTTGTGTTAATTAAAAATTATGGTGTATTGCACTTATTTTCGAGAGCTTAAAATAGTTATTTTAGCCTATTAAATTATTAATAGCTCATTTACCTTCTAGCTCAGAATCTCAGAAATAATATTCGTTTTATATCTACTAACTATAAA
The DNA here is from genome assembly GCA_963680705.1 of Rhagium mordax. NCBI lineage: Eukaryota > Metazoa > Arthropoda > Insecta > Coleoptera > Cerambycidae > Rhagium > Rhagium mordax. Next base: position 15,517,182 of record OY796661.1, read on the forward strand.
CGTTTTATTTTTTACTAATTTATTAGTAATTATGATGAAATTATTACAAGTAAAATGTCTGAAAGGTCGTCGTAGGTTGAATTAGGTACATTTTTTTCTGAAATGAAAAAACTAATTTTAGTTATTATTAGCAATAAGTCAAGGATCAATCGAGTTTGACAATTTTGGATGTTGTCACTGGATTAAATGCCAATTTGCATTTAGTAAGCAGATAGTTCTTTAAAATACAAAAGAACTTCATTGTAGATTTATGCGGTAAAGTACAAGATTGTCAATAGATGATAAATTATATTCCAAAAGTACGATTTAAATACAGTAAATTCACTTTTCAACCAAAGCACTTTGTGAGTGAATAGGAGAGAATAAAGCGAGAGCGCTAACATTCTGAGATCGACATGCAGTCACGCATGTGTAGTGCTCTCGCTTTACTGCTAACTCCTATTCACTCACAAACTGCTTTGGTTCAAAAGTGAATTTACTGTATACTTTATATATTAAATACTTGTCGCTCATTAAATTCCGTCCTATGATCAAATTCAAAGTAATTTTCTCGTCGAAACAACAAGAAGTAATCTTTGCGAGAACTACTTAGCCGGAAAGTTTTGTATATTTTTGTGTTTATCAGAAAATCAGGCGCAACAAGTATAGCAATTTAGTAGGTTTAATTTAATTTAGGCCGCAACAAAAATAATATACTAACTTTATACAACCCTTGTAGTCGTGCATCCGCTAGATGTAATAACTTTAGTATCTGATTAAAGGAGAGACTTAACAACTGAGTTTTGTGTTGTTATTATGTTGCTTTTGTTGTGGAGCATATATCAGAGCAGAAATATCTATGTTATAATGTTGTTTTGTAGTGGTTTTTCCTTTATCTCTATTCTCCGTTCTCATTCTTTATATTTCGTCTGGGAAAATGAAAAACGCTTTTTTTTATAACGCATTATGTTTTGTAAGGAATACAAAAGTTTTGTTTATTTCTCATTTTCTGCAATATCCGATAATTGTTGTTTCCAAGGTCTGACGTCATAAATGTTAAAAACTGAATTTATTAGATTATTATGAATTGATTCGTTATCTCGTTTATTTTCTAGCAAGAAAATCCTCGACTCGTTTTAGTCTCATTTTAGTCAGAATCCCAGTAAAAATATCTTAAGTAGCAATCAATACACTTGGTTTTTATAGTTTTAACCATACGTGGAGCCAGAACGTGTTTATAAATTCATTAATTAAAATTAAAATAAAAAATGTTGTTTTAATATTTACTTCGAATTAACATTAGGAAAAGGTACATCATCTGATTATTATCGTATTCTTACTTGTTAAGTAAAATATCTTAAAAAAAAGTTTAAGTGTATAAAATTAACTCAACAACTTTTACTATCAAAGCAGACATTAGTTTGTAAACGCCATCAAATTTTAATTTGATTATAAGCAACTGAAGAAAATCAGCATAGTAACGTTGAAAAAACGTTTTCGGGACTTGGACGTTGCATATTTAGAAGGAGATTTTGTACCACAGCAAATGATATGTTACACAATCCTCAGTGTGTTTTTTGCTGGCAAAAATTAGGTCATTTTTTTTCATCGATTTTTTTTTCTAAAGAGCTTGATGCATATATTTGATAAAGACAATGTTTTTCATCTTATAATTATATTCCGTTTACATAATATTATCTTGTAATTTAACTGGTCAGAAACAATTTATTAAAAATGAAGACATATAATTTATTGTATTTTCAAAGCCCCTTGTATGCGTCCCCACAGGATCCCTTTTGATAGAATATTATATATCTTGTCATCCAAGGAATATGTGAATAGAAGAACGTTGAGTTGATGACATTGACAACAAACAAACTTTATGAAAAGAAAGTATATATTACCCGACATTTTTCATATTTTCCGAGAGAAAACAGTTCGAAAGTAAAGATCCAACAAAAGATGTGATTTTAAATGAAAATTCTGAATAAAGTGATTTAAAATATGTTATTTTTTAACGACTAACATATCGAACATGGCGATGCCTTTTAAAATGTAGCACAAAATTAGGTATGTATGTAACTTTAACCATATGAAAAATAATCTGAATAAAAAAATATACAATTAGTGTATGTACGAATATAAGGAAAGAATCGAAGAATTTGACATTTATTATTAATATGGTATGACGGAAAAAGCGTGCATTGGGCAAAGTAGGTTGTATTTATTTTGAAATTTTTTTTCCAATGTCCAACTAGACTTCTGCCTCATTTATATCAATAGTTTTCAAATATACCGATTACAAGAAAAAACTAGGCTACCTATTGAATTAGAATATCTCTTCACATAATAATATGCTAAAATTTTCTTAAAATAGGTACCTATTATAGTTTTAAAATATTGAACGAAAATGCCAAAAATGTACCTGTGCCTGTTTCAAAATGGCTGACAATTTAGAGGTAGGTATTTAAATTCATAGTTACTCATGACTGTTGAAAAATACCCACAGGAGCTTATGAGCTCACATATTCCGTAATTTTTTCAAATTGTTTAGTTCAATATATACAGGGTGATTCACGTTGACCGCCTATTAGAAGTATCTCGAGAAAGAAAAGAGATATCGATTTGAAATTTTGGTTATGGTCCTAATTGGGTAGGATCTATTTAATGAAAATATTTTCAAAATGGTGGCATTTCCGGTTATACCGGAAGTTGACTCTAACTTTGTTATTTTAAATGAGATGCCCCATTTTCAATTTTTTTTTAGATTCTACGAAAAATTTAAAGGTCACTTCATTAAAGGTTCCCTATGTCTAAACTGAATATTTTCTGAGATATTAATTTTTTTCCCAAAATATTGACGGAATAGTTGTATAATGTAAAAATCAATATCTCAGTAACAATTAATGATAAGACGTTGAATTTTTTATTGAGGTAAGACAAGGAATTGGAGCTATCCATCATGTAATAAAATTGTCAAAATCACAACTGCAAAGTTTCTAAAATTAACGATATCTATCGACCTCATAGAAACAGCAATAAGTCATTTTTTTAAAATGGAACCATATCTAATTAAACACACCAATCCATAGCGAGAAAAAATGTGCATCTAAGCATGTATCATGTTCCTATACCTAAAATGTATGATTCTTTAGATATTTGCGATTTTCTAATTTGATCGATGAAAATTGAAGAGTGCCATATGAAAATTGATGAGTATGCTTTGACTTTGACTGTGGACGAAACAAAATACAACAAATTCAACAAACAGCTAATATGTAACTCGTGTTATTGTTTTAGGTTTATTGATGGTTATTCAGGATACATTTCATTAAATGTTCTGCATGTTCTGCTAATTATTCTGTCACATTGTCCATGAATGTAAAATAAATTAAAAATATCTGAGTTTGAGTAATTATTTGCCATTTTCTCCACAATAAGACACAATACATAATATTTATAATGAAAAACAATAATATGAGTTACGTATTAGCTGTCACATTTGTTGAATTTGTTGTATTTTGTTTCGTCCACAGTCAAAGTCAAAGCATACTCTTCAATTTTCATACGGCACTCTTCAATTTTCATCGATCAAATTAGAAAATCGCAAATATCTAAAGAATCATACATTTTGGGTATAGGAACATGATACATGGTTAGATGCGCATTTTTTCTCGCTATCGATTGGTGTATTTAATTAGATATGGTTCAATTTAAAAAAAATGACTTATTGCTGTTTCTATGAGGTCGATAGATTTCGTTAATTTTAGAAACTTTGCAGTTGAGATTTTGACAATTTTATTACATGATGGATAGCTCCAATACCTTGTCTTACCTCAATAAAAAATTCAACGTCTTATCATTAATTGTTACTGAGATATTGATTTTTACATTATACAACTATTCCGTTAATATTTTGGGATAAAAAATCAATATCTCAGAAAATATTCATTTTAGACATAGGGAACCTTTAATGAAATGACCTTTAAATTTTCCGTAGAATCTAAAAAAAAAATTGAAAATGGGGGCATGTCATTTAAAATAACAAAGTTAGGGTCAACTTCCGGTATAACCGGAAATGCCACCATTTTGAAAATATTTTCATTAAATAGATCCTACCCACTTAGGACCATAACCAAAATTTCAAATCAATATCTTTTTTCTTTCTCGAGATACTTCTAATAGGCGGTCAACGTGAATCACCCTGTATATGCAGACTATTTACCATAATAAGTTACGGGATGTTGACCTTTCTGTTTTTCCATGGGTAAACCAAAACAATCAACTTACATTTTCGCAATTAGCCAGATACATTCTTTTATTTTATTTCTCAAACTTCTTGCTGAGCAATATGTTCCTAATGTTACCGAAGTGAGAGGACTGTTTAACTTAGAAGCAAAGTTTGCTATTAAACATCGCAAAAATAACATCTACCGGAAGCGACTAGCAACGAGAGGCAACAAAATCTTACTTATTGTCCCGAATGTTGTTGAAGAAACTGCTTTTGAATTGGAAGTAATTTCGATTCAAGTTTTATCACTTTTACAAGCCCTACAAAAATAATAAACGAATTTCCGAATGTATTTATTAACTATTTCCATATGGGCTATACTTTAAGTTTTACGTTAATCTCCTAATAATGCCCACTTTATTGGCGAAACGTGCAATGCAGTGTGTGTTTAAAAGAGTTAATTAAAAATAATGTTTAGGTACAATTTTATGCTTTGTTCCTGTATTTGGTTTTGCAAAACGGTAACTAATAATAAAAGAGAAGTGTCACCTCGTTTATTATTATATACAATTGTGTTTGATTGTGTGAAACACTTTGCAGGTAATTTACATACTAAAATTGACTCAAATATCAAAAGTGCATATTTTAAATTAAATAGCTTTTATTTTGATGACATTTGAAACTAGTAACTGTGCTAGATTTAAAAAGTCAATTTATATGGTAAACATAACATCATTAAAGTCTGTAAAATGATTCGGAATTTAAATGTAACAAGCTTTATTAAATTTGAATTATGACAATACAAATTTCAAACTAATTTTAAATAGAACTTATTACAGTATATAAGCTGAAAAGAAGGATCTACTTAGAATTCTCTTTCAATTAATTTTTATTTTTCTTTCAATTAAAATTCAATCTTCTCTTTGATTTCCATCAACAGTTTTTGCATAATTCGATTAAGAGAGTCTTTACAGCTGTTACGAAACATAATTGAAAAAAGAAGAGCAACAGAAAGCACAAATAATCTAAAGAAATATGGAATGAGTTATCGATTTTATTTCAAGTCAAGTGCAGTCCCTAAAATAAAAGTTAACAAATTTATATCACCTTCTAGATCTAAATAAAATAATTGCTGGTTTCCAATAAGGCGTTTTTAATTATCAATAATTAATCTCGAAGTGTCCTATCCCAATGAATATTTTCAGTTCAGTTCTGTTATTTTCAAATATTGTTGTGTTTGTGTCAAATTATAAAGTTTGTTTTGAGTCATGACCTACCTACCAAAAAATTAATGAATTATTTAACAATGTGATTTTTAAATATTAATAACTCAAAAACGGTTAAAAATAACATAGACAAATGATATATTTTTGAATTCAGAAAAAAATACTCTGTCAGATTATTTAAAAATATTAGGGTGTCCCATTTCAAAGAATATGTTTCATCTATACCTACCTATGTAACTTTTTTATTTGACTGTCAGTTTTTTTTCTACCAAATTTTCCTGGGGAAAAATCATTTCTAAATGATTAGGCCGAAATAAACCCCTAAAGAGTGGGCATCTTACAAGAATCACCGTATACAGGGTTATATGCACGTAAAATTTTACCCCTGCTAACTTTTCTACTTGATTCAAACCGAAGTTGTAGGAAATTTTCTTGCGATTTCGACGAACTATTGAAAAAAACAATTGAACGTCACATTTCGGAGATTTTCGCAACACCCCTTTACACCGGGTGGCCACGAGACTAGGGTCATGCTTATATCTCTTTCAATTATGAACCGATTTAGACGAAATTTGGTACAAGGATATTAGACCTAATTTCGGATGGACATGCAGATATAGTCAAAATGGCCGACTTCCGGTTTCACCGGAAGCGCGTTTACCTTCGATTTTTTAAATGCATCACCCAGTATATTTTATGTTTTTTGGAATCTACAACTCAAATTACATAGAATAGCGTTGCCAAATTTACATTTTTCTTAAGGAATTTTTCTTTTTTTCAAATTGATTTTTTACCGTAGAAGAATAAAATGAAAGAATAAAATTTGCCAAACGTGTTTTTTTAAGTAAAAATCATTTTTTTAAATGGCACTTACCAAAGGCCATAATGCCATTAAATGGCAAATTTAATTACCAATTTAACTGCACCACTTCATCTTTGTCTAAAACTGCCGACACTTAAAAAAATGTTTTTTTCTTAAAAAAAAACACGTTTGGTGAATTTTATTCTTTCATGAGGCATTTGTTATTGATTTAATTGATGTAATCACTATACGCTCATTTAGTGAAAATGTCATCCGACAGATAATTGGATGCCTCGTTGGATGCAAACAATGGTTGAAGTTAGTAAAAGCGATAATAATTTAATTAAATAAAAATATTTAAGCACTAAAAAGGTATGTATATGATTGATTTAGCAGTATTTTATAACCTGGTTATAATATAATATAATAAAGATTTAAATTTATAAACAAAAATAAAATAGTCTTGTACATACCTTGCAAATGGTTATTTATAAATAAATACAGTTTATTTGATCAATTTTACAAAATTACACGTGTTTATATCAGTAGATGTTATAAATTCATAAATTGTTTGCATCCAATTTTGACATTACATGACTTATATGACGCGCACTAAATGTGCGTATTAATATGAGTTACTAGAATCAACTGGAACAGATTTTTTCCCAATCACGGCCTTCTACGGTAAAAAATAAATTTGAAAAAAAGAAAAATTCCTTGAGAAAAATGTAAATTTGGCAACGCTATTCTATGTAATTTGAGTTGTAGATTACGAAAAACATAAAATATACTGGGTGATGTATTTAAAAATTGAGGGTACACGCTCTTCCGGTGAAACCGGAAGTCGGCCATTTTGACTATATCTGCATGTCCATCCGAAATTAGGTCTAATATCTTTGTACCAAATTTCGTCTAAATCGGTTCATTACTGAAAGAGATATAGGTAAGCATGACCCAAGTCTCGTGGCCACCCGGTATACCCATTAATTGATGCTTGATTAACTTAAAACTTTGGTGGTAAGAAAAGATCGATAAGGTGATTCTTTGAATTTAGTAATAATATGTAACTCATGTCAGTAGCGTGCGATTTTAATGGGGTTTGAAAAGGCGATTTTTCAAAAAAAAGTATTAGGATTTTTTTATATCATTGTAATCAGAAAAAGGCGAGAATTTAAAAAAATGAGATATAAACACAAGTTTGACTTGTATCTCCGAAATATGAAGTTCAATTGTTTTTGAATAGTTCGTAGAAATCGCAAGAAAATTTCCTACAACTTTAGTCTTTATCATTTTTTCTAGGTAAAAAAAAAAACAAAAAGTTAGCAGGGGGTAAAATGTTACGTGCATAACCGTATACAGGGTGTTTCCTATAAAACTATACCCCCCTTATTTCGGTCAATTACCGATTTTAATTTTTCAAAAACCGGTCTAACACAGAATTTTCCGTAGATTTTGAATATGCTATTACTTTTTTTCCTACTTCAACCGTATACGAGGGGCAGAAAAAAGTATGGTTTTTTTAAATGGAACACCCTATATATTTTTACATATTTGGATTCGCCTCACCTTCTGATTACAAATATACTTATATGACACTTATATATTTGTTATAAAAATGGCGTATATAATTTAATTTAAACTAAGAGCGTTTCCTTCAAAACTATACCCCCCTTATTTCGGTCAATTATTAACGAGTCAAAATTTTCAAAACCTACACATAGAAGTTTTCGTAGATTTCATATATGCTATTACTTTTTTTCTCCCTTCAACGGTATACGAAGGGTGGAAAAAAGTATGGTTTTTAATTGACCGAAATAAGGGGGGGGGGTATAGTGTTGAAGGATATGCCCTAAGTTTAAATTCAATATTTTGCGCCATTTTTATAGCAAATATATAAGTATCATATATATTTGTAATCCGAAATGACGAGGCGAATCCAAATATGTAAAAATATATAGGGTGTTCCATTTAAAAAAAACCATACTTTTTTTTGTCCCTCGTATAGGTACGGTTGAAGTAGGAAAAAAAGTAATAGCATAGTCAAAATCTACGGAAAATTCTGTGTTAGACCGATTTTTGAAAAATTAAAATCGGTGGTATATAATTGACCGAAATAAGGGGGGGGGTATAGTTTTATAGGAAACACCCTGTACATCAAATTTTGTTACCTACTTTAAATACTAGGTTTTTAAATTTTTAAGACGTACGATTAGCGATAGCCATTAATGAGAATAAAAAGAAATAAATAACACATTGCTTCGTTGGCTGATCGCTATCTATAAAGAATCTTTGTAGAGACAAACGAAAATAATGTTGTGCCACTACCGTGGAAACCGTTTCAGGCAGACAAACAAAAATTCCGCCAAATTTGAGAGTTGAGATTGCTGCAAGTGGATTTTCAAAGGATGCGAATATTACACATTGGCTGCGATGCCAATAGACAGAATAGAGATTGTTTTAGAGTTCGGAAGTCGATTCCGAAATAATGGGAAATGGGTATTTTTAACAATTTATGTTTCCAAACATTACTCCTAAAAGCTTTTCATGTTCAATTTGCAGTTGAAAGAAAACTTTTTACAGTAAAAGTATTGCAATAAACTTTTTAAATTCGATTTTAAATTGATTGTGTATTATAGTGTCGATATGTATTCCTTGCCGCTCTGATTTATGCGGAGAAGTTGACAAACTTGAAATTTAAAAGTTGTTTTATATACAACGTATTCTATTGTGAATCAAACTTAAAAGCAAAATGGATTTTAGGGACAAAAATGTTTGATAATTCCTCGAAAATTGTTAATGTCATTTGAGACCGTCTAAAATGTGAAAGCCACCTCTTCATTTTTTCACCACGATATTCGGCCTTCATTTTGTGTAGATTTGCAGCTATTCATTTGAAAAATAACAAACTCGAATATAAAATATATTTTTTAAAACATACTATTATCGCGATCCAAGTCCTAGATTTTAGGTTTTAAACCTGATTGACTCCACCAAAAATTACACGAGCTAGAACTTTTCATTTTTATGATATTGGTAATAGGGGAAGTTACGTGTCTGACTACGTCAAGTTTACTGTTTCAGAAGGGAGTGGTCGCTCTTAACTATTGTAAAATGTTTATTAGGTACTAACGTAAACTTAAATAATCCTGAATAATATAAACCTGTAAACGTATATTGGAAAGAACAATTTATTACTAATTTATCACAATATAACTGATTTTGAAAATACCTATTAATAAAGGGATTGGTGGTTGTTAATGTGTTTTATTATCACTATAATACAATTTGAGCTAATAAAATACTAATTTAGTGGTCAGTTATGACCCCTGTTGACCTGAAATTATTAAGTATTAGGTATTATTTTTGACATTGTAATAATATCATAAAATCAGGGTAAATCACAATAAAAACCTATTTATTGTCATATAGGGTATTTTTATTGTAGTTATAAAATTTCAGATAATGAGATAGGTAAAAATTGTAATAATATTGAAAAAATTAAACCAACGAAAAAACAACAAATAAAAAAATCTCTAAAAAGTATGAAATAATATTTCACTCTTAGTTTTACATTTTATCTATTTATTAGTGGAAGCTAACGAGAAATTGGACTTATTATTTAATAGATAATAATTTGAAATATTACAGCACCAGCGCACCAATTTAATAAAGTGGATAAAATAGTAGGGTAAAGCCGAGTGAAATTTTATTTTATACTTATTAGGGATCTTTTTTATATCATTTTGGGGGGCGGATGAATTTTGTTTCCCATTTTTTTTCCGACCTTTTAGTGGCTGTATGGAAATTTGTAACAAAATCTCTGTACTCTAATCTTTGTCCTTTATTTTTCGAAGATATGGCGGAGGCGCAGGTGAGATTTTGTGTACCTATAAACTGAAAATTTTATTGTAGATTTGTGCCCATCTTACACTAGGTAGTTTGATCAAACAAACTACAATGGAACGATTTCCAGACAATACTCTATACAGTATACAAAAATCAGAAAATTCGCTTAACCATTCCGTAATAACAAGTGAACAAACCCAAAGATATACTTGATTGATTATCACAAACTGGTTACCTCGTAAATTTTTGTTTAAAAGAGATCAAAACTGAGGAAATAACCTATGTATGTAGATGACAAGAAGTTAATGTTAAATTTAACAAAAATTTGATAAAGTAGTAGCGATTTTATAGCGAAATGAATTGATTAAATTTTTTTTTTTTTTGTTTAATGGATTCAGTTTTGGTTTTTTTTTTTCGATGGTTGGCAAATATATATAGAATAACAAATTTTAGAGTTATTTCCGTAAGTAATGACGTCTTTAAATGCTTTTTTCTAAAACGAATAACGTATTTATATAAAATTCTACACTCTCAGTTTTTACGAAAAAATTAACATAAAAATACACACACGCAATATTTTTAAAAAAGTATTCAACTCGTGGTAATACTAAATAACTCTCTTGATGAATTACGGCACTCGCCTTCGGTTCGTCCTTCAGAATTAATCGTCGTGAGTTATTTAGTATATTACCACTTCTGAAATGATATAGATACTATCGTATTATTCGGTGAAACAAAATAATGTGACTTAACTAGCCCATATGATTATTGGGAGTTTAATAGCAGCGAGTTTCTCCGACCATTTAAAATCAACATCAGCCATATAAAATGACATTATAAAATATAACAAGAGCGGGGGTGCGCTTTTTACGAATAACAGTAGAAAATACTTGTTTCAATTGACATTTAAACTTGACATTTAGATAATCTGAGTTCGGGGATTTCGCTTTGTGATAAAAAATGTTATTGCAGGCGAAACCGAGGTTCTTTATAAACACTGTAAGCTCAAATATCTTAGGGTAATCTTGTCAAGAAAAAGTTACTGTTGTTATAATATAAAAGAGATATTACGAATGAAGTTTATCGTATTAAGACTACAACATTTTCAATTACATAATATAGAACTAACTCCATTTGGAACTTGATAATAACCTCGACTTCTTGGAAATGCAATATTTATAAATAAAACTGACTTTCTTATTATATAAAACTTCAGTACTTAGTTACTTCCCGGGCAAAGGCAAGATTATTAATTCACGTAAATTGAACCAACCTTTTGACATCACCCTATACATCTCTTCTGTTTTGATTATATAAAAAGATAACATTTAAAATGATAACCTGTGCCGGTAATTTACCATCAAAAATACTCATCAGCTAGGATAAATTAAAATTACAGTAGGTATATACATTAGTGGTTTATGAAATGGTCGAAACACTAAAACCAAATAACTTAGTTAAAGTAAACATTCTTTGACAGCTTCGTACCATATGTTGGATCCTCGCCTTTGTGAAGCAAATAAGTTCGTAAGCTTTTCAGCTTAATAAACAATGGCGCAATTTCTCCGTCATTTTCCTCAAAACGACATTCGTGGTGGCATAAAGGGGTGCAAACCACCCCCAATTCTGGCTCGTAATCTAGCTTGTTGATAGCCTTTATCTGAAGAATGTGAGACTGTGTAATAGGATATATAGATAAGCTGCGGAAACATTTGCACTTAGCTAAAGAACTATCTTGTTGTTTGTTTTCTAATTTTGCTCCACTACCCGCAGGGTTTAGCATTTCGCTTTGTTTGTTAAATACATTTTGTTGTCCTAATACGATTTAACTACTAACTATTAAATTCTCTTTGCGGAAAAAAGCACTAGGGAGGTTAACGCCCAACTGGGGTAATGTCACGTACCAACATAATATACTGCTTTTCAGAAGAATTCAAATACCCAGCAAAGTTCTTCAGTCCTTATTATGTTTGTACATTTGAAATAATTTTTAAAATATCTTTGGAAATTTTGGGCTCCAAAATAGATACCCCCAGTTTTTCATTGTTATTCCCACGGAGATTGTTTAGCACTGTTAACTGATATCATCAAACGCATATTGGATGACGAAGCGTAAGTTTGAATCCTTAATTGTTACAGTGCCTCAAATATGATTCTTGTAGGAACAATATAGACCAACAGGATTATAATCTTATATAAACGTACAAAACCGCCCACGATAATATTAAACCTCACGGGAATGTTCAGAATATATAAATTTAGTATTATTAAATAAACCCCGATGTTCGTGATTCCGTTGGACTTCAGTGGCCACAAATCTTAAGTACTTCTGAATATTTCACTAGATATAAAGTCAATACTGTTGTGCTTATCCTAACTCGACATCCGTATGGATACAGGAATACTCTCCAAAATCCAATTTTATATGAATTCGCACAAGCATGTTGCTTATAGCAAAGAAATTAGATTTATTAAGATTATCCCATATGCAAGATTGTTCGTGCCTTAAGTTGAATGTATTCTCTGTAGAGTCTCAATTGCATTGGGATATCTTTTAGTAGTGGCGTGATGATGGTCTAATAAAAAATTAATGATGAGGTATGGCATTTATTATGTGAATCATGTATTTGGAGTAGAATGCTGAGTTCCAAATTGATTGACTTTTGATGCTTTGAGTCTGAATCACTTCTCATGTGTTGAGAAATTTGAGATAAATGGTAAGAAATTCAACCATTTTTCTACTGCATCCAAATATATTGATTCGTCATCTCTTGGTAACAGGCGATATGAAGGTATAATGGACAAGAATAATAGTAATACGAGTATGTTCCTTTCTATTATTTCTTCGATTTTGTCAATCTTCGTTGTTTGTCCTTGATAGTTTTAAAATAAAAGATGCATACCTTTCTATTTCAGACTTACCGCCTTAGGTTCATTCAAAATGGTACAGTTTAAGCCACCTCGACCAAAATACATTTTGCAACCTAGTATTGAAGATCATGTCTTGATAAACTAAATTGACACAGTTTCAGCCCATTCGATTGAAATACATGTTGGTAATCTTTGGTGCTGGGTCCTTGACAGTTTTGGTGTACAAGAGAAGCAAGTGAGGTTTAGCAATACGAAAAATAAACCCTTCCTTCCAGATACCAAGTATTACCGTGTTTCGTTCACCGTACACAAAAACATTTTTTGTACTGTGATTGAATCATCTTGTCATTTGACCTCAACTGTCCCAAACCCCTCAATAGATATGGAGTGGTATCCGCCAGCTTCGGATTCAGCGCACCAAAATCATACAGAAACCATCCTCTTGGATTAATGGATGCACATCATGCATCAATTGACTTCCCACCTCCGAATCGAGAAATTATCATGAGATGTGGAAGTCTTCAAGCAAAACTCGAGGAATTTTATAAGTCATTGACCACCCTCATTGCATCTACAATCTTGGTCATGATAGCTCAAGTAGTTATAATCCACCAAATAGCGTCGAAATATCTCAGTGATCTAAAGTTATAATGATTAAGATATACATTTGTGAATACAGCAATGCGTGAAGAAGAATCTAGGCTATGAGCTATCCATTATGTGGTTAACACAATATTTTTTGCAGCTTAAGTGCTATCTTCCATTCTAACAATAAATTAAATGAATAATCTTTATTGAAGGAACTACACCTTGTTGGTTTTATCTTCAAGGCATACTAGTACATGGAAAAATTTAGTGCATGCAAGTAAATTATGATTTTATTAATGCATCTTTAATATGTTAAGGTGCATTCATATGATAATTATTTAACAAGTAATCCGACAGTTTTTAGTGGAGAAGATGGCAAGCATCAAAATTGCGTTACCTTGTGAAACCAGGCTGGGACAGTAGTTAATGGCATAAAAATTTTTACCAGAGATTGCTGTCTCAACCCTTATATTTCTTACGGCGTAAAGTCATTTCTTTTCGTGGCAAGTTTCTATAACACCGGAAAGCACATTTCCTAAAGATAAATAGCATAGGTGGCCATATTAGCACTTGGATATTCTGGTGAGAGCATCTTGAAAAATAAAAGTATTTACTTTGAAACACGAGGAAATCCTATTAGAAAAATTGTGTTCGTAAATCATTTGGTGGCATTAAGTATAAAAGGTCTGCAGAATGATCAGTAATTTGGCCGCTATCTAAACAATACCGCGGCAGCGCGAGACCACGTGACTCGATTTCTTAACGTGAGAGAGCATTTTGCGTGCTTGCCCGCTATAAATTTCCGCATAGGCGGCCGCGGTCAAAGGATGATGTACGAGGGAAACCACCTTAGGGGTGCTTTACATTGGCGCACATTAAAAAAGCCAAGGGATACTGTTCGCCAGTAATGAAGTTATCGGTGTTGTATATGTATCATCATAACTTTAATTTGGATAGATTGCGTCAATTATTGTTGTTTGCTTGAGAAAGTATACCCCTCGGTTATAACTCAAAGTTTCTTCTGCAAGTGTATTCCAATTAGTTCATGCTTAATGGTGTTGAGTAAAAGATGAGTGGTAGTTTCATATACATGCTACTGTTTTTACCTTTTGGTACTATTTATATAAGGGATGAGTGCTTTTGACTGGGGAGCTTTACACAGCATTACTAACTACAAATGATGGAATTTATTCGACTCCTAACCCCTGCGAAGTTAGCACCACTTTTTTGGAAAATTTAGTAAATCTTCAGAGTTATGAGTGGAAAGAGCATAGTTCTAGAGTTCCTGTCCGAAAAGAACAATAGTTCTGCAAAGATAAGGCCAGAAATCGAAAAAACGCAGCACTATTTTTTTGCCAAAAATGAATTCTGATGTCATTTCTCGATAGAGAAAAAAGAGTTCTGGAGTTCCTGACCATTTTTAACAATAGTTCTATCGATTTGTTGAAGTTATTAAAAAATTAAAATTTGGCAGAAAAAAAATCAATATTTATACATATTGCATTCATTACGTTTTCAGCGGAGTGTTGAGTAGCACCCGAAGAGCTCTGACGAATGGCGAAAGAAAAAATTGCCTATCGCAAAAAATGCGGATTTTAAGTTTTAAGCGATTTTTATTACAAATTTTAAGTTTTAAAATTGAAACTTTCTTATAAAAAAGGTACAAACGAGTTCTGACGAGTTCTGATCGGAATTCTGAATAGCACCAGAAGAGTTCTGACGAATGGCGAAAGAAAGAATTGTCTATCGCAAAAAATGCAATTTTTATTGCAAATATTAAGTTCGAAAAATTTACATTTTATTATAATAAAAGTACAAACGCGTTCTGACGAGTTCTGATCGGATTTCTGAATAGTACCAGAGGAGTTCTGATGAATGGCGAAAGAAGAAATTGTCTATAGCAAAAATTGCGATTTTTATTGCAAATTTTAAGTTTGAAAATTCGAAACTTTCTTATAAAAAAAGTACCTACGAGCGAGTTCTGACGAGCTGATCAGAACTCGTCAGAACTCTTATGTATTTTTTTTCTAATAAAATGTCGAATTCAAACTTAAAATTTGCAATAATAATCGCAATTTTTGCGATAGACAATTTTTTCTTTCGCAGTTCGTCAGAACTCTTCGGGTGCTACTTAGATCTCCGCGGAAATTATAACGACTATTTCACTCACTTTAAAATTATCGCATAATCTGAACAATCACAAACCAAAGACGTATTACAGCGAAAACACCAGCTGTCTTTCAATTCTAATTGGTCTGTGGGCGTGGTGTTTTCAACGACGTAACCATGGATACGGACGGCCGTAACCATGGATACGGATGGCCAAGCAAAGTTTGACAGTTTGATAAAAATTAATTATAGATACAGACGTCAAAATAAGTCGCTTCGGTGCTATCTTAAGTGAAGTTATCAACCAAAATATTTGTTCGTGAAATAGTCTAATAAAATACCACTGATTGAATCTATCTTATAAGTCTGTCTTTTATTTCTAAACTCAACTGAGTTGATTGAAAATACCACTTGTCCTGCGGGATCGTGGTGTTTCCAAGCAACTCAGTTTCGTTAGAAATAAATCGACAGACTTATCGCGAAAATTCAATCTCTTGTGGTATTACTACTGGAAATCAATATTTATAAAAATTGTTTTATTCTGCTAAATTTTAATTTTTTAATAACTTCAACAAATCGATAGAACTATTGTTAGAAACGGTGAGGAACTCCAGAACTCTTTTTTCTCTACCGAAAAATGTCATCAGAACTCATATTTGACAAGAAATTGGTGGCTGCGTGAAGTTTTTTTTTCGATTTCTGGCCTTATTTTTGCAGAACTTTTGTTCTTTTCGGCCAGGAACTCTAGAACTATACTTTTTTTACTCGGAACTCTAAAGATTTACTCAATTTTCCAAAAAAGTGGTGCTAACTTCATATAAGTCGCAAACTCGACCTTCATTATTGCTGGGGGCGCTTTAAAGAGATACTTGAGGATTTCAATGCTGCTCATCTATTGACTTGGCTTTGAGTATGCCAGTTGCTCTATAGAATTTTCGTATATCTGATTAGAGGATTTTAGTCAGCATAACTGATAATTTTATTATTATTATTATTTTTTTAATTATCGAATCTGGATAGTTTCTTATGGCCTCCAAACTCCACTGAAGGGCTGCAAATGAATTATCTACAAACCACTTCCATCCCGCAGGACTTGGTGTTTGCCGGAATAATGGGTCCTAAGACGGCAGACCCCTAGGATTACAGAATTTTACGTTAGATCCGCTAGCAACTCTGCTGATTTTTGGCAAACAACACTTGTATCTTTGGTGATGATAGTGGAAGCTTGAAACCTCCTACTATACCAATTATCAGAACGACCAACGACAGCCTAGGTACATCACTAATAGCTCGTTGGCACCATATTTATTTTATTTTTATTCCAAGCATGCTTATAATTCTAGGCGCCTGCTTTCAGTGCGCCACTGAAAGAAACTCAGGGGTGGATTGCGGAAGATGCGTGCTCATCTAACTTTAAATCTTTAGAATATGTGAATAGAAAATAACAGTTGAATAGGATGCCACAACTAACGCCAAATTTATTGTCCATATGTTAATCTTAGGCTTTCAACAAATTTTAACTTATCTTTGGATAGGTAGTCGTGTATTATGTATAGAAGTTTAACAGGAAATTTATTGTTTGGTCAAGATCCTTAATTTAAGTCGAACTGACAAAAACGAGTTGACTGGATATTTTTGAAATTATGTTGGTTGCGCCACATATCCGATTTCTTGTTGTAATGAATTCTAGTTCAAGAACTCGCAGCCAACGTAGAAGGGTTGGTTATAGAGGCGTATTAAAGATAATGAAGACAATTTTTAAGGGATCAATCCTCGGGTTCCCATATCGTGGAGAACCCTTCGTCTCCCAATAGTGACTAATCAGAACGTTTGCATTTTGCAGAAGAACAGCACAAATTATTAAGTTACTCAATGGTTACAGTGATATCCTTTATTCAAAGATTAATCACAATTTGGGCTACATCCTAATTTAAAAAGGCTATAATAGTGTGGAGACAATCTTCCACTACAAAGAGTCTAAAGAAAGTGTGCAGAAATTGCAGAGTTACAGAGGGGAAACTGTGATGCCTTGGACCCGAGCAATTGACGAAAAAAATCGATCTCATTTGGATGGAGACTTTTTACAACATGAGCTCGTTACGATGTGGACTCTTCTATCCGTGATTCTTTCTTAGGTGAAACTTTTATTCTTGTACGTCTTCGATCTTAATCGATAGACGCTTGCAATTCGATCACACTCGTTATAAATGCAAAACAAACCTTAGAAATTTTTATATCTTTTTTAATTTTTTTCAAGAAGAATTTTTTTAAATTAATATCTCGCACAATTGCGTTGTGTATATTTTGATCATAAAAAGTAATTCTTGTGTCAATAATATATTTATTATATGATTTGGAAGAAGAGGAACCTATTAAGGAGAGTACGCCAATTTAATTTCAATAGTTAAATTAAACTTTGTGTGCATCTGAAATATCTTAATATACCTTTGACTTATGCTGATGTGAGTCGATAATACCAACTTTTATAAGAAGCGAGAAACGAGCTAGTATCTTGTAGCAGTATTCCCTGCGGACTGCATTCGGGTGGTGGGGTAAATAGAAGTTAAAAGACTTGAGCTAGAAGCGCTTCGCATTGATCGAGCTGGAGCGATTATTGTAATTAATAGGAAATACACCAATTTCACCGCTCTGCAATGAGTAATCCAATATTGGTTGCGATACTAATCTTGTATGGATCCAGAATTGCCCATCATATTGACCAGATTCGTATCAATACGTTAATAATACATAAATGCAAACGTATTTGCTACGTTCTAGACATAATTGACTATATCCAATTATTATTCGCATCAGAACTAGTACGGATTGCTGGACAGAACTGGCCAACAAAGAAATTTATGTGCACTGCCGTGCAATATAGCAACCCTGGGTATCGGAGACTGTTTATGTCGCTTTATGCGTCCTTTCAATCATTCGTTAAATGATGTGGCACTTAATTATCAAGGAAATACACGTACAAAGGCCTTACAAACAACGTATTCATGCATAATGACGGATCAGCTCTTATATTCCAACAATCATGTTAAATGGCAAATGTCGTTTGATTAAAGGCCAACCTCTATTATCAGTAATAATAGCGCACGACTTGCTGCACACGCCGCAGTGGTTTAGGGATATTATTTATATCTCAAGATATAACCTCGACAACCATTATTTAATTTATTTAAAAACAAAAATATAATAATATTAAAAGAAAAAAAATTACTTTTGTAGCAATGGTCTTGAAAATTATTTTGCTTTTGCGAAGTCGATGATTTGTGGAAGAGTTTTCGGGTTCTCTCTGGCATTTATTATATGTAATGTACGGTCGAGTGGCAGGAATAATTAAATTGCACTTGTAACTATTACTATTTTATTTAGGTTTTAAACTTCAACTGAACTGTACAAAGTATTCGAATATCATATATCTAGATATCAGTATACTCTTTTTTATCACATAAAAAAGGTCTAATAAAATATATATAAAAAAGTACAATATAAAAAAAGTAGATAATGTAAATACATTACATCATCCTCCCCTACAAACAATTTTTTACGAATATGAAAACCAATCAGGTTTTTTAAGAGTATCTCTTGGTCTTAATGTTCGTGAAAAATTATTTCCTTCAGGAGTATCCGAATTATTATTATCTACATTAAATGGTAGCGATACAATATTTTCCTGTTCATCATTAGATATTACATTGCTAATTCTTTTAGTAGAAATATTAGACATATTATTATCGTTTGTATTTGTTTGTTCTAAATGGTACCTGTCGCTATTATCTGGTAATATTTGATTTATGTGTTTTTTATTTTCCAAATTAGTTGTTGTATTTTTTGTTAAATAATTTCTATTACCTAAAATTTTAATAATAGTGGCAGATTCCCATATTTGCTTTTTCCCTACAGGATATTCTTTAATAAGAACCTTATCGCCTACATTAAACTTGACATCTCTTCTGCCTCGATAATTTTTTATTTGTGTTTGTTGTTTTTGTAGAACACAATTGTTATTTAAAGGTGACAATAAATCCAAACGAGATCTTAATTTTTTTCCTAGTAATAACTTTGCAGGACATTCACCTGTGGTGATATGTTCTGTATTTTTATAGGTAAACAAAAATCTGTTTATTATTAAATTTAAATCAAGACTTGGATTTTCTGATTTTGCTCGTGTAATAGCATTTTTCATAGTTTTTACTGCGTTTTCTGCAGCACCATTACTTTGTGGGTGATATGTTGCCGAAGTTAAATGTTTTATTCCATTCATTTTTAAAAAATTAGAAAATTCATCAGAAACAAATTGTGGACCATTGTCTGTTACTATAAGTTTAGGTAATCCAAATTTTGAAAAAATTTCACGCAATTTATTGATTGTAGAAAATGATGTTATATTTTTCATTTTATAACAATCAATCCATTTTGAAGTGGAATCTACCAAAACTAAAAAATAGTTATTATACAGTGGACCAAAAAAATCTAAATGTAACCTAGACCAACATTCAGTAGAATAATCCCATGGTTTCAATACACTTTTTTCAGGATTTTTACTAAATGTTTGACAAGTTGTACAATTTTTAATCAAATTTTCTATATCACTACTAATCGAAGGCCACCAAACATAAGAGCGAGCTAATGATTTTATTTTTACAATGCCCATATGGGTTTCATGTAATTCACTTAGAATTAAGTGACGGTATTTATCTGGTACAACAACTTTATACCCCCACATAAGACACCCATGTTCAACACTTAGTTCGTTCTTACGTCTGACGAATGGTAAATATTGCTCTGGCAATTTTGTATTTGGCCAACCGTGTAGTACAAAATAAATTACTTTCGACAAAACCTTATCTTTACTACTGGCATGTTTTATATCCGTAGAATTGACTGGCAAAAATTCTTGTACATAATTAAAATATGATATGTGATTTAATGAATCAATTTCCACATTTTCTAGCGGTAATCGTGACAAACCGTCGGCTACATTTTTCTCTGATTTCACATATTCAATATCAAAATCATAGGCTGATAAAAAATGCGCCCATCGCTGCATTCTATTTGCAGCTATGATAGGAATGCCTTTTTTAGAACCAAAAATACTTATAACTGGTTTATTATCTGAAACTATAGTAAAATGTCGACCATATAAATATTGATGGAATTTCGATACACCCCATTTTAAAGCAAGAGCTTCCTTATGTACTTGACTGTATATTTTTTCGTGAACCGATAAAACACGTGATGCAAAACCGATAGGGCTGTCAGGTAGACCATTTCCATTTGGATGGCTAATTACGGCGGCTAAACCGTAAGGACTTGCATCCACGGTTAATTTAATTTTTTTCTCGGGGTTATAATGAGTTAACACCTTCTCTGACATTAATTCTTTTTTTATGTTTTCAAATGTATTTTGACATTGTAAATTCCAATCAAATTTTGTATTTTTCTTCAGTAAATTATATAGTGGATGAAGAATAGTTGCTGCATTTGGAATAAATTTAATATAAAAAGTCACCATTCCTAAAAATGATTTAAGTTCCGTAACGTTTTTAGGAGGTGGTGCTAATTTTATGGCTTCAATATTTTTTTCTGATTTATGTAAACCTTGCTTATCTAGAACATGTCCTAAAAATTCAATTTTATTTTGAAAGAAGGCACATTTTTCTTTTTGAACTTTTAACCCGTTTTCTTTTAATATATTTAATACTAACTCCAATTTTTCTAAATGATCTTTTTCAGTTTTACCTGATATTACGATATCATCAATAAAAATTACAATTCCAGGAATATTTGCAAAAATATTTTCTACAATTTTTTGAAAAATGCTAGGGCCGCTAGTTATACCATAGGGTAAACGAGTATACCCAAATAAACCTTTATGAGTTGAAATTGTTAATAATTTTGTAGTTTCGGGGGTTACAGCTACTTGCTGATAGGCTTGGCTTAAATCAATTTTGGAAAACGTTTCTCCACCCTGTAATTGAGCAAATAGATCATCTATTTTCGGTAACGGATAACTCATATTATTTAAAACTGGGTTTAGAGTAACTTTAAAATCGCCACAAATTCTGATTAATCCATTAGATTTTAAAATTGGTACGATAGGAGTAGCCCAGTCAGAATATTCTACTGGTTTCAATACTCCTAAGGAAACTAATCTATTAATTTCAGTTTCTACTTTTGCTTTGAGAGCATACGGTAAAGGTCTATGTTTAAAAAATTTTGGGATTGCATCGTGTTTTAAAGTTAAATTTAAAGTATGATTTTTAAGTAACCCTAATTCATTATTAAACAATTCCGGAAAATTGTTACAAATATTTGTCACTTTATCGCTAGTTTGGATTGAGTTTATAGCTACTATACTTAATTTTAATTTTTGCAAACCATTTCTACCTAATAAAGGCGGTCCTCCCTTTTTTATAACAAAAAATTCCAAAGTGTCCATAATATTATTAAATTTAAAATTAAGTTTAATTTTTCCCAAAGGCGAAAATGAATGTCCAACATAATCTTTTAACTGAATATTTGTAGGAAATAACTTTTTGCATGCAAAATTATTTACATAAAAATCCTCAGATATTGCTGAAAATGCAAAACCTGTATCAATTTCAAAATTAAAATATTTATTTTCAATTTCTAAAGCAATTTTTGTTGGATTTTCATTTATGCTAATTTTATCACTTACATCTAAATGAAAAAAATTGTCGGCATTTATAGAATCATAATTTGTTTCAGTAATACCTTCATTATTTACATTATTTACAGTATCCAAATTGGTTTCGGTTTCTACAAAATGATTTCTTTGAGTTTTTCTAAATCCTTGAGTTTTTTTACACATCGGGGCTAAATGACCCTTAATTCCGCATTTGTGACACACACACTCACGAAAATGGCACTTACTGGTTTCGTGGTTTTCCCTACCACAAACCTTGCACATACGTCTTTGGAAAGATGTACTTCGTGGATGAGAACCTCCATAACTCGAGTCGGCTGCTGGTCTCACGTTTGCTAAATCGCTGCTGCCTCTGGCCTGATGGCTGGACTGCAGTTTCCTACCTTGACTAAAATGGTGCATATTGCTGCTACTAGGTTCCACTTTTATTTTTGCCAATAGGGATTCATTTTGAGTCTGCTCTTTTCCCAACGCAATTTCCAGTACTTTTTCAAATGTCACATTTGATCTTTCTTCCTTTAAACGATCTTGAATAGGACCTTTCCCTATTCCAAGAATAAATATATCTCTTAAAACAACAGAAAGTTCTGTGTCGAATCCGGCATTTCCCGCTAAACATTTTAATCTCGTGGCAAAGTCCATGACTGATTCCTGTTCAGTACGCCTTGCACTATAAAATTTAATCCTTTCACTATGGAAACAAGTGATTGGGCTAAAATGTTTATCCAAAAGAATTTTCAGTTCCGCAAATGTTTTTGCATCCGGAGAATTTGGCATACACAAATAATTTACTAATTTATACGTACGTTCACTTAACGAATTTAATAGTAACTCTTTTTGTATATCATCCGAAATTTTATTTATTTTAAAATATTGTTTTAATTGTGTTAAAAAGATATTCCAATCTGAAGTTACGTGATCAAATTTATTTAAATGTCCAATATAACTGGTTGTAGTTGCCATATTAAATTTCTAAATTTATTTCACCAAAAATAATGTTTATCACTTTATCACCTTGTATATTCTGATACAATTTATGCATATTATGATGCACGAAATTTGCAAAAATTGTCTTGGGTTTCGTATTATGACGAATACACACTTATTACTTTACTTTGCACTTAACTTTACTTTTCCTCGTCGCCAAAATGTAATGTACGGTCGAGTGGCAGGAATAATTAAATTGCACTTGTAACTATTACTATTTTATTTAGGTTTTAAACTTCAACTGAACTGTACAAAGTATTCGAATATCATATATCTAGATATCAGTATACTCTTTTTTATCACATAAAAAAGGTCTAATAAAATATATATAAAAAAGTACAATATAAAAAAAGTAGATAATGTAAATACATTACAATTTTTATTATTGACGTTTTGGCGATCTTGTTGTGGTCTCCAAAAAAATGCCAAGAATTAAAAAAAATAATTTGGAAGAGAACCTGGATCTTAAAAACATTTTATGGAAATAATTGAAAATAGAAAACCAGTTGACTGAAAACACATACAATTAAGGAATTATATAGGTAATTCTGATCAATTAAATAGTTTTTTTAGAAATCAACATAAACTAATTAATTTATAAAAAATGAGACGAATTTAAATTAAGGATTATTCGAATGTAACGAAGCAACGAAGCTATAACTGTCACAAAGTAGGGCATATAAGATTTACACACGTAGATATCCAAATCTTGACAAAGCCTTTGCAAACCCCCCGTCTACTAAAACAACGGGATATGGAGATTTATTTGGGCGACTACTTCCGTAAGAAGGATGTGTAGCGCGAATCCGTGTGGTCTATGAAAGCAAAAGCAAGGCATCACATCGCCTTAAAGATCTCCACGGAATTTGCCTATTGGTCCTAATGCCATTACCGTCAATTCAAAGCAAGCCTGATGTAATTATGTTATACCAGATGCCAGAATACGTTGGATTTAGGACCATCATAAGTCCTGGAAGTGCCATTCTCAATAGACGTACGCTGTCATTTTCATTACGTCATTATGAAACGATTTTGCTTCAGTGCCATATTAAATTTTATCGAACATAACAGCAATGATAGACACTAAAGTTAAACGTGTCAATTTCGATGCGCTTTAAATAGTCTAAATTGGAAATGGTAGGCGCGAGTGTCTCCGCTCGGTTTTAGAGAGCTGCTTCTTCGAATATAACGATATTATGATATAAATTAGTTCCGCAGTGGATTATTTTTTATTGATTCATACAGCAGGGCGTGTTTAGGCCTACTGATCGTGCGATTTTAACGGATTTTTCGGCTTTCGCCCACATTTTGATGACAATTGCATCGTTCCATTCTATTATCTTCTGTTCAAATACTCTCCATTATTGAAACTAATGAAATTACTTTTTATAAGTATAAAGGACACTAAATACTAACTAAATAAGGATTGTTAATTCTATCAAAATAGAAACTCCATAGTGCCTTTTTATTTAAGATTTGAGTATTTTAGTAAGTATTTCTTTTAGGAAAAGTTTTAACCATTTCTCCTGATAAAATCCGCTTTATTTTCCTTATAACTCCATAGATCTAATACTTACTTACACACATAATTTTTTAACAACATATCGGAAGAAAAATGGTGGAGTTAAGGGCAATTTTTTCTACCAAAAAGAAATGTGCGAAATATTTATATGTAATGAAATATTTATACAAATGGAATGGGCTGTGTAATAACTGCAAAACATAGAGACGTAGATATCATCATAGATATATCTACTGCACCAGGAGTCCAAGAATTGAACCGTGCGGGTCTTAAACGACGTACTTCTCATTCCAATAAATTTTCTCACATTGCCTTGTCATCATATTATTGACGTAAAAAGTAGGAGTCTTGTACAAAAATTTAACGTTTCATTATAATAAATTTAGGTTTTTACAAGAATATTTATGTATATTATGTCATGAGACATTATAGGTACCTATATCCGGTTACTGTGCCGTTATTTAATAAGTAACTACAGAAATTGTGTTACAAAATCTATTTCCTCTTTACTAACCTAACGAAATAATTAATTTACAAGAAAAGTGTTCATTTCTCAAACATCTTTTTATAAAGTGCAATAATGAACCGACAACCTGCATCAGAGTGACTGCAGTGAAATCGATTGTTGAAAACTTATAATTGCATTTTAAGCTCTTCAGTTAGAACAGAATTCTCCTAGAAAACTGCCTCATAATGCCACCGACACTCCTCCTTGCCAAATAGTTCGCTTTATAACAACACTAACGACATCTAGTGCACCCTAAAATTGTAGATATTTCCAAGAAAATTATACACAATACAAGATTGTTCCGCACGAATAATAAGAGACGACGGGACTTCTTCTTGTAAGTTTAAATTTGTTTTGGCATTACAAGACGTAACAGCTTTATTCCAAATTGACTCACAAAATAGGGAAAATTGTTATCTTTAGGTTTAGCTCGAACAAATATATTTTTTGAATCATGCAATTATATGTTTACTTTTTAATGAAAATTGTAACTAATCCGCATATTTTTTAGTATTTGTGTTTATCAAATACCAAAATCAGAATAAAGCCTATAATAATTAAAAGAATTTATCAACTTTGTTTAGGGCAGCGCGAGGTGCAGTCGACTTATTGCATTTTTTATATACCTAATTGTTGGTTATTTTGTAAATTTTAAATAATTCTTTTAAAAATATTGTATCGCAATATATTGTTTTCATCAAAATAGAGCCTAATTCAATTTTTTTCAAAACTATTTTTCTGGTTAAAATAGTCCGTTTATCTATTTTTTTTTTAGTTTTTCGAATTTTAATAGGCTTGAACTTTCCATCCATCATCCTTATACTATAAACGGACAAAGATAGGTGGACAATTTGAAAGTTCTAAAAATCAGAATTTGATGATCGTACAGTGTCGATTTTACGAATATAAATATCTATTGGTGTCTGCTAAATAAATAAATAAATAATAAAGCTAAATATTCTACAAAAAGAGAAAATCTAGAACCACTGATTATACCTACTTAAATCAAAGTCAAAATTCATGATTTCAACATTTTACGCAGTAATTTATTTTACCGAAATCTTTATATTATTGCCTCAAACCAAAGAATTGTGAAAAGTGCTCGTAATAATAAATTAGTCCTCGTACAGTTTTCTAAAGACAAATTAATTATACCGCCCACATAAAAAATAGTGGTTATTTACGTGACAAGTTAATTCAAATGATTATTTTCAACGCAGTCGTTGTCGACAGTACGTACTTTTCATTATGAAGAAAAGGAAATACGAGCGACATTCACTGAGTGTCATTAGAGTTCGCCCGTTCTGTATTAGTATCTCTCAAATGTATACGTATAAATTCTTTGCACTTGAAGGATACACGTTTGTTAGTCCAGTTGTCTGTGTTAGTGAAATTACTCGCCTAAAATAGAATCTTTTGTATCGTGTCTTAGTACTTTTTTAATTATTTGTAATTAATATAATAAACTTAGTTCACTCCGTCAGCAGATATTGAAAATTATTATTTCTTGTGTAAACTTCCCGATAATCGCAGAACCATATTCTTCATGACTGAATTGTAACTGTTTGTAACTCACATATGGAAAGAGTAACTCTTTTCTTTTACAGATATTAAATCCATTAGTCTAAACTTACCATAATTTTAGAACTTATACACGGTGGTGAGTTTTTCGATGCCCACTATTGGTATCTGGGAAACTATAAGATATAGAGGATCGGTTAAATGAGACAAAAGTTGCGCTATTTTATGCTCTACAATTTCCTGCCAAAAAAATGCTGGATATCTTGATTCGTTCACGGTTTATCCTGAAAAAAATTGAAAATCGTGGTTTCAAAAAAAAAAATTAATATCTTCTATACCATTCATGCGAATTTAATGAAATTTGTCAAGTTTATATTTTTGACCATTACCAATTGAATGGCGTTGATAAAAATTTTCTAACCTTCTAGATTTTGAGCAACGATAAGCAACTTTTTTTTTCTTATGGCCGCCATATTGGATTTTTACACCATTAGTTAGAGAAAGTAATTCTATTTTCACCTGTCACCAAAATAAACTGATTTTTTAAAAACATGTTGATATTCGAAGTAATGTAAAAATAATTAATAAAATCCAGTACCTATGCTTTGGAAAAACAATTGCAAGCAACATTGTAATCCAGGCGGTATTATAAACTAGAAACTTCTAGTCGGTACCCCCAACAATGATCATGAACTCGTTCGCAGAAGGCAATGTCCGGCTCCCGAATCACCATCGTTTGTTTGTTTTTTTGCGCTATTTCTTGTTAACGCACATCTACTACATTTGAAAAGTAGGTCCAGTAGTGAAGTTCGGTGACTCTGAAAAGCAAACAGCTGACAGGTGATACTGTAGATAATTAGTACCTAACTAAAAGCGAATTTATGCATCCGACTTTTTCTTCTTCATTTGCATTGCCTTTTCATTATGAAAGTTAAAACTGCGTATTTCAATAAACCAGTCTATGCAGTTAAATTAATTTTTCATTTTCACTACCCTTATCGCTCTTGATTGGGTATTTCTGGATTGTTAATGAAAAGTGAAGATGTAAATTATAATTGTAAGTGAAAATAAAAGAGTAGAGACTACATAAATCCACCTTAAGTGAAGCCGAAATGCCTTTTATTTTATTACATCGCAATGGTTTTATATCATCTAAGCTTTAATTAAAATGACAACACTGTCGCCCGGTCAGGCATAAGTTCACCGAAAGCTTGTCCAGCGGTGCCGGAATTACATTTGACCCGCGAATTTAAAAAAAAAACTCATAACTCGGCGCAATTTACAACTTACAAAACGGATTCACATTCTTGACGACTAGTAATATTATCCATAATATACATACAGGGTGTTTGATTTATCGTTCTACAGCCTGTAACTTTAAAACGAATAGTTTTAGCGAAAAGGTGTAAATGGAAAAAATATATATCGTGTGAGCTACATTTTGTATTTCGAAAAAACAAATGAACGTCTAATAATTCTAGAAAATAAAAAACCCAGTTAAAAAAAATTATTTGAGGAAAAAATTCATTTTGAAATTATATTTGAAATCAGCGCCCAAATTTAGTCTAAATTTGTCAATAAAATTTTTTTGTCAAATCACAGCTTACTTCAAATTTGACAATTACATATTTGATTTCCTGTATGATTTCCCTGTTTGATTTATAGTTCTACAGCTTGTAACTTTTATACGAATAGTTTTAGCGAAAAAGTGTGAAGAAAAAAACATTTCTATATTATTATGTTCTACATTTTCATGTTTTTAAAATATATATTTTTGATATATTTTAAAAAATTATTTTTTTGAAAGAAGTAAAATTTTGGTATATGTTGTCAAATATTTAACATTTAAATTTTATCCCGTTTTTTACATAAAATTTCACAAAAAAAAATTATTAACTAATTGAGATTAAATTTGGGCACTGATTTCAAATATAATTCCGAAATAAATTTTCTCCACAAATAATTTTTTTAACTCGGTTTTTTATTTTTCTAAAATTATTAGACGTTCATTTATTTTTGCTATGAAAATGTAGCTCACACGATATTGATTTTTTTTTCGATTTACGCTTTTCCGCTAAAACATTTCGTTGAAAGTTACAGGCTCTAGAACGATAAATCAAACAGGGAAATCATATAGGAAATCAAATGTAATTGCCAAAACTGAAGCAAGCTGTGATTTGGCAAAAAAGTCAAAATTTGAGCGCTGATATAATTTTATTTCAAAATTAATTTTCTCCTCAAATTATTTTTTTAACTCGGCTTTTTATTTTTCTAGAATTGTTAGACGTTCATTTGTTTTTTCGAAAATACGAAAATGTAGCTTACTTGATATAGAATTTGTTTTCCCTTTACACTTTTCCGCTAAAACAATTCGTTCAAAAGTTACAGGGTGTAGAACGATAAATCAAACACCCTGTATATGACTCCCATTTAAAGATTCACCCTGTATTTGTAAATCCTTGAGATTTGAGGAATGGTTGGTTGACAGTTTTTAAAAAATGCGACAGCGGTTATATTCACAGTCCCTTGTATATAATTTAGAATATTGCTGATACGGATATTGACTGCAGTTAGTATTTTGAAATCATTTCGAAATTTTATTTTTTTTCTTTATTGGCGCATACTTGAACATTTTCATTGTGATTAATTATCCTGACAAGGCAAGAATGCATAATATCGAGCATAATATATTCAATTACTGACCGTCTAGATGTCTGGATCTAACACCCCTTGTTTTTTAACTTAGCAATGAAAAATTTCCTATCTTTTAGTTTCTTGACTAAATTTTTAGTGCTTTTTAAATAAAATTATTTGATATTTTTAATGCAATTATCGATGGTTCTATAAGATCAAATATGTATTATTTAGAACCAATCAATTCCCCTTAAAGATCTCCACTTTATTTAAAAATAGAATTAATAAAATCTTTACGCGGACTAATGATAACGAGTTAGCTGAAAAAAGTATTCTAACTCTTTCATACCGGACTACATTGTGCGCCGGCCGTCTTAATTACCAACCTCGGTACATCTAGCAAACGTATGCTTTATGAGAAAAATGCCTTGCAAGCCCGAAAATGGACTGTTTTGTTGCGCTTCGTCTGTCTCGTATAATTTTATCGTGGTATGTCCAAAAAACTTAACACCATTGTTAGAAGATTAAAAGGTTTACTTGCTGAAAACTATTTTGCCCTATTGAAATTTATTACATCCCAGTTTGTGGCCGCGGTAACTTCAGTGTGTTTATATACCGGGGACTACTTATCATGATGTAAATAGAGCAAACGTTTACATTAAATTTAATTTCACTTAACACCAACACTGGATGCTCAGCTCACATTTAATCAAGTTGGTACCTACTAGCTGAAGATTATCAAAAGCAAAATATAAAGTAACAAAGTAATCACGTGTCACGTGCCCCATAAATCTAGTTAAAATTGAACTTTGAGTTTGTCTAGCGTTCTTCAATATTCTTTTTTTTTTCTTATTTCTTCAATACTTACAACTAATTAAGTGCTACTTTCTAGTACCTACCTGCAGAAAAAGTGTGTTTTCTTCCCGTATTCTGAAGGTAGATCAATATTACATTCCTCTGCTATTGATCATGGTTTTATTATTACAACTTAGTTGATGTTTATACAACTGATTGCCAGACAATTATTGCAAAAATATTTTAGAATTAAAACATAATAGCATAAAGAACCACATTTCAACTTTCAAAGTATGTCATGATGATTCGCATTATCATCAAAATTACCTGTGGATAATTACTACCAAACATTTCGCTACAGCGCGACCGAACTACCAGGATCAATATCGATTCCGCCCGCATGGGAACTTGAGGCACTATTACATGCCTGTCTATTCACCGAGCGTAGTTCCTAAAAGGGGGATCGCCTTTCAGCATTTCTTTCTAGTCTACCACGTCTTAAACAGACTCTAAGCTTCCTCCACACTGATATATAACACGTTTGCTCGAATGCGTGTTTTTCCGGAGGCACCGTATACCTAATTTCATTCAAATTCTGCGCATAACCAAAAAGTGCAAGATCATGTAGGGGTGAGTGGAGGGCATGAGGGTCTCGGAGATTTAGCCTTGTACGTAAAACTATGCAGGCAAAAATCCACAGAAATTTTGTACACTTATTAAGATTAACCGAGGTTAATCAGAAATGTATTTTGTTTAGAATATTAATTTTGAATTTTTCAAACCGTTAGAATAAAAAGTTGAATCTGTGCATTAATTCTGCTCTTATACAGGGCTTAACCGGATTTTACTTATTGAGATCAAATCATAATAATTAGGTATGATAGTTGCTGATAGATAAAGTAAAATCATTGTATGCTGCTAATATAAACCCGACTGAATATTTATTCGAAAATAATAATGAATGAGATAATATTCGCAATAGGACCACTTCAAGATTTAATTTAAACCAAATTGTTGATTAATAGTCCAAAAAAGACTAAATAAACGTAAAAGAATGTTTGCACGGTATATTCAGATGTATAAATATCTGCCAATAACAATAATATTTATTCACTCCTAAACATAAAGCAATAACTCCATATTCTGATGCATGGCGTTTTAAAAGTGCAAATCGCACGAAGATAAAATGCAGCATTGTTTGACAGTGGAGTTATAAATCTGGATTAGGAGATACAAGTACTCTAATCTCCCACAATGGTCAAACTCGGAGACAAATAGTCATTTTTGCTCCAGTGAACTGAACTCGACATTTGTATTTATGACATCTGGTGTGGAAGGCAAACATATTTAACATCCCTGTTCCTGCTCCTGACGCTGATCCTTAAACTTGTACATTGTCCTGCAAACGTCCCGTAATATGAAATTTAGTCCTAGCAAATAGACTTTAATCCTAAGTATACAGTTGTGATCAGGTAAAAATTATCGATAGGATTGCCCCAAGATGGTAGAATTAATCCATTTTCCATGAGTTTCAACCTGTTTGGTATTTCATTCATAAAATAAGATAGGGGTAAGAGCTAAATAATTGGATTGGAAGAAATATTGGTTGTGTGTATGGCCAAATGAAGGATGAGTAAAATTTATGAAACTAGATTCTAAGCATTTTTTTTCATAGCTGAGACGGTTTTTGATTAAATAATTAAATAGCAAAAAATAGAGGAAGGAGAGAAAAATTTGGACGATGGCTCTCTTTTACCTGCTCCGATTCCTGCTATTTGTGGCTCTTCAAGCGTTTCATTGTTACTAGGAGAAAATATAATAAAGATTCAATTCAAGAAGAAACTACTGGGGAAAACGATGCTATTCTCTCTTATAATTTTTTTTTTTATTTTGAAGAACAATTTCAAAAAGAAATCACTGTGAAAATTCAAGAAGCAATAGAAATCGTCTTATTCCTATCTTTAATGATTCGTTCGAAAATTTTTACCGTTTTAACCAA
This sequence comes from Rhagium mordax, assembly GCA_963680705.1. NCBI lineage: Eukaryota > Metazoa > Arthropoda > Insecta > Coleoptera > Cerambycidae > Rhagium > Rhagium mordax. The sequence continues at coordinate 15,549,479 of OY796661.1, forward strand.
TATTAATGCATTATGATTGGAAACTTGATTTAATTTGTATGAATGGTTTATTTCAAACAACTCGTTTTTCACTTACTCACTAAACAATACGTTTTTAACAAAATCAATTCAAAAAACACGGTCAATAAATCATAATTTGTCCGTTTGTGTGCAAATTATAATAAAAACTAATTAAATTTGCGTAGAAATACTAATCGTTTAATTAAACTATTCGGTATTGATATTATTGTGTTAACACGAAATGGCTTTAACGGCGAAAATAAAATATCAATTTCGAATTCGTCATCATAGTTTTACATAAATAATGCTCGCATTTGGCCTCTATTTTAAACTAAATAAAACCAATATGTTTTATTTATTAAATGCCTGTATAACACCGCAATATATAAAATTTTTTGTGAAAAGATATAACGGAAAGACGTTCTATTTTATTTTCCGAGGGTATAAGACTTGCCTAAGCAAATTGATAAATTGTTATAAGCTTTTCAAAACAGGTAATATTTTCCTTTTTACCTACTTAATTCTGTCGTCTTTCAGTAAAGTTATGGTAGTTATTTACACTAAACTTCATGATAGAGTTTACAGCGAAACTGTCGACGTCTATAAATTTCGTATGAACTCTAAATAAATCTCATACATGACTAGCGTAAGTCGGAAGTTAAACCAACCCTTTGAAACATAAAACAATTAGGCATATGGAAATATTAATCAAAATAATCATGTCCTGCTTTATACAGTAAGGTCCAAAAGTCAGTTACTCCCTCTTAATTTTTTAATGGTTTCAAATATTTTTTGGAATTTTAGGGGTTATAATCCCAGATAGATTTGCGATTGTTTGACGCTAAATAAAAAATCGATATTTCAAAATGGCGTCTGGTCGCCACATTGGATATTTCTCTATTGTCGGACCAAGGTGTGTGACACCTTTCAATTAAAGGTCTATTCGTCCATTAGTAACTTGCCCAAATTTCGAGGTAATCTGATGACCGTATAACAAAATGGCAGCATCAAAACAAATCGAAGTTCACGTGCTCATTTCTCTGCCTAATTTTTTGCCTCAATAATTATAGGACACCATTATTCGTACGTTGAATTTACTATTATTTTTTAACACTTGTTTACGTTGAACTAAACTGATTTTATTGAATTCAGTCACAAATAAAATCACATTGCACTGCATTAAATTTCTAAAACTATTTGTCCAAAGGTGTCAAATCTAATTTAATAGGGTAAGTGAATATTTTTGTTTAAATGAATTTTTTTCGCAATATTTTTGCTTATGAATATTCAAGAATGAGAACTCTTCAATTTACCAATAAAAACGCATTAATCGTATCTAGTATCCCCGAGAGAGGTGGAACAGTTTCCATTATCTTCATCCTTTGACTCAAACCGAATTATCATTTGGATATGTGAGTTTAATTAATGTTATTCGATAGAAAATCTGCTATCCATATCACGCTCCCAGAGGATTCGGCTTTAGGCCAGCTTTACGGTTATTAGGTTTGTTGATGTTGTTTTACTGAATTGCCACCACGTCACTGTTGCCGCTGCCCCAATAAAACGTTTAATTACTTGTCAATGGCAGATTTCTATTACTCGCATTATTAGTTCAATTGCAATATATCTCTTCAAGTACTCGCATTCCTTTTTATGCTCTAGTTTATTGGCCCGCAATTAAAATTTTTTGATATATTGCTAGTGAAATATAGGTAGATACTGTACATTTTTAGAATCGATGTATAAACACAAATAGACTTTTATCGTGTAATTAATTTAAATATTTCATGAGCAAAAAACGATGTAAATGTTGGTAGATTTATTACAGATTAGCTGTAATGAGCGAAATGGGCGCAATTTCCTATGTATCTTCTTATGATACGCCGTTGAAATTTTTTTGGGTCCGAGGGACGCGACGCGGCGCGGTGGTTTTAAATGAGATGCTTGATACTATCTTTTTTGTTGAAACTCCATTATTCAAACGTGTAAAGATATGTCATACATTTAAATTATACTTGGGCGTTAACTGGCTCATCGGGTCTAATAGAAGATAGACCGATTTGATTATGTGATTTTTACGGAGTTGGCTTGTAGAATGGTTTCCGAAGTCCCTTCCGCGTTGATTATAAATTACACTTCTATTCAGAAGAAGACAACAGTTAACGAATCAAAATAATCAGTGTGGGAGAGAACCCTGAAACAGAGTTGTTAGGCTAGTTCAAATAGATTGCTTTATTAATCAAATGTGTATTGATATCTCACACGTTTGAATAACTCTCAAGCACTAACAGGTTTAACTGTCTAACAGCTGTTAAATCAATTGAACCAGTTAACGCTGAATGTGTATAATATGTCGTTACATATTCAATTGATGAAACTTCAATGAAAAATGCTCGTCTCAAGTAACTAGTAAGATGGTAGTAGTAACTACAATTTCAATTTTAATCTGCGATTACGTCGAAAATTTTTGGGGTCCAAGGGAACGGTTCAGTTATGGTAAAAAGGTTGACGTCATTTAAATATATGTTGATTCCAAGACAATCATGGAGTTAACGTTTCCAGATTCTCTTCCACGTTAATTGTTATTTACATTTTGCTTCAGAAGAAGAGGACCAGTCAAGCATTCAAGATATTTAGTGCGAAAGAGAACGTTGAAACCATTTTACAAAGCTGTTAATTGGTTAAACCAGTTGACGCATCATCATTCAAATGTGTAATGGTTTTTCATACTAATTTGAAGTATACTCAAACTGATTCAGATGATCTGATAGGTCTAACAGTTAACGCTTTATCATTCAAGTGTATAATGATTCATCATACCCTGTAACGAAGTGATTTTTATCTGTCAAGGATTGCCTGTTTTGTTTTAATATTTCCGTCACTTGGGTACACCCTGTAACTCTGTTATCATTTAAGTTATAGTTAAAGTATCAATTAATTGTAAAATCAGCTGGTAAATTAATTGATTAATTTCCGATAGTCTCCTGTATAGCTAAAATCCGTTATTTGTTCAAAAATAATGTTCAAGCCGGAAGTAAAAATCATTAATTATGAAAACTTGATAAAATATTAATCCGTGTCCGTTTTAAGCCGGTCCTTTTTGCGATATAGTTTAAAAATTATAAGCAATGCATTTCCGTTTTCCGTTAGCCCGGGTGAATAAGGCAAGTTACATAACACGCGCCGACTTAGTAAACCGAGTTCTTCATTCAAGTCACCTGTCCGAATTCCACATATCGTATGAGCGCGCCGACCGCCTACGTTAGCAAGAAAGATAATAAATTCACCGGGAACGGTCAAATCCACATCAATCGATTTATCGATACCTTCGAATCAGACACCAAAATCCGACCAGAAACCTTTGTCAATTTTTTTCCGTAAACCGTCTTGGTAAGAACAATAGTAGTTGACCGTAATTCAACCGCTCCGCATCTTGAATAATCACCGAGATTCACCGTAGATTTTATTGCGTAAATATCGCCGCATTGTAAATCTACTTAATTAAATCAGACTTCGGTTTAAAGTTTCCGTTTAGTTGTAGTTAATGTTATATCACACATTCGCCGGTTGAGCCTTCCGATAACCCGTTCTGGTAGTTGGGCACAGCCATCAGCGAGTGTATTTTCAAAACGTGGATTTATCATACACTGGCAAAGTAATTCGATAACCCGTTCTGGTAGTTTATGGCACCAGTGTATGGTTTAAATCTTTATTTTCCGGTAAGGAAGTAAATTCCTGGTTAAAGTCTGTATTTGAGGCAGTAGAAACCCGCGTGTATTAAGTAGTTTTCAAATCCGAAATAAAAGAAAAAGAATCTCTGTGCCTTATTTATAGCACTCCGTTAGTTCGGGTGTCTAACTTGCTATCCGTCTTCGCCGGCCGTTCAATTCCACAGCGTGCATATATTTCGATTCTCTCGCACTGCGAGCCCCGCGCCGTCTGAAATTTAATTATTACCAGCTGATAAAAATCGTTGTCACATTTTTGTACATAACCGCTTGTAAGTAAATCAATGTATTATACTGTATAGTTCCATTATGTATGTCTCGCTATTATTTATTAAATAAATACGTTAGTATACATATGAAAATTTCCGATAATTGCTTAGTTATAATTTCCGCCGTTAATTTCTAATTAGCCCGGTTGAGAAATTGTTCAAGTCTTACTGACAAAATAATCATCTCAAGACCTTCTGGCAAATACCGTGTCTCCAGCTGTTAGCTACCGAGGGTTTTTGTATGGAACTACATACCTACGTCGAAATTTGTTTGGGTCGAAAGTCCAAGTCTCAGTTCGGAGGTGTTAAAGCCTTCATTCTAATTTATTGGTTCAACTGGTCTAAGAGGTCTAAGACCTGTTAGACCAACCGAACCAGTTAACACTTGAGTGTCATTTGAATGACGAAATAATCCTAACAGGTCTCACAGATCTAACCGCTGTTTGACCTCAACATGTTGTTACTGACTTGATGATGAAGACTCAACGAAGAATGCTCAAGCATATAGTGGTATAACAACGTCGAAAATTATTTTGGGTTCAAGTAGACGGTTCCAAAGCAGGGGTGTTCGACACCAGCTTTTTCGTCGAGGCTTTGTCATTCAAATGTGTTCATATTTGACTGATAATTGAATCACTTGGTCTAACAGGTCTGACAGCTATTATCAATTAACAGCTGTCATATCAGTTAACGCTTGAGTGTTATTTAATGTTGAACTCTGAACGAAAAATGCTAAATGAGTGTTAATCAAATGTGTAATGACGTATTGTGTTATGACACTCAAATATTGACTGATCTAACAAGTTTAACCACTGTGAGACTAGTTGAATCAATTAACGCCATTCGAACTTATATGACACATTCGAATGACGAGGTAAATATGGCAAACAAAGTTAAATTAATGAGCAGATAAATGTTGCTCTAATCGACATCTAATTATACCTGTCGCTAGGTAAGAGATCGTTATAAATGGAAACGGTCATTGCCGACATCCCAGTCACTCTGTCGCAAATTGTTTAAAATATGTATTATTGTTGTCTTTTTATCTTTTGGTAGGAGAAGCACCGTCGCATTGTAAATTTTACTTGAGTTACCTAACTCTTTTTACTAGACCACTATATTTAGCTGAGAGCATAGAGTAAGGCCCAATGATACACTCCCGATTATTCCTCATAACATTTTTATTAAACTTCTCCTGTATTGCTTCCACTCCTCCGCTTTTTTAATTATCTAAGTTAGTAGCCAAAAATAAAAACATTAGAATATAATAAATCAGAATTCATATTACAAAAAATAATACTTTTATGCTGGAACAACTTGATATTTGATGTTTTTATTGTTGGTTGGTGGTTATAAATACCATTAGAATAGTCGCTTCTAGAGGTAGAATCTGCACGATACTGATAAGAGGGGGTTGTGAAGTGAGTGATTCTCTTTCAGCATTGCAAGCGGCGGGTCTGGGGTGGTCCTCGGCATGGATATCGGCGTCCCTTTAAGCACCCCCAGGTACGTTGCTTGGTGTTGCCACCTGCACCACCTCGCCATCGAGTCGAGTAGTGCCCTTTACAAAACGCGTAGTTCCGCCCTCCCAAGTAGATATATCTTCCGTATCTTTCGCTATACGACTTCTAGTAATGTTATCTTCTGTTCTGCTTATAGGGGATTTGGATTTATCACCTTCACTGATCCAGCTAGCGTAGATAAGGTATTAGCCCAGGGAACACACGAACTAGATGGTAAAAAGGTAAGGTCATTTTTTATTTGCCTTTCATATACATACATAGGATACGATAGCACCTTTTTTTGTTTCTCTCTATCAGAACTTTTCTATCGATTGTTACTTTATTTATCCGATATACAAGGCTCAGGCGCGCTTATGATAAGCTATACGAATTCAAATTTTATTTATGTTAAAAGTGATAGTGAATCACTAAATTGAGTAAGTTATTTTCAAATTGATTCTATAATAATGGTTTGTAAATAATTAAGTTGGCGTTTAATAAACTGGTATTTTCTTAAAATATTAACTTATATTTGACCTTAATATTATTTAATGTTTTTTAATTTTTTATTGTAATAGTAATATAATAATCTACAAGTTACTCTTGCTTTTTTCAATTGTTTCTCCAATGAAACGTTATTGTTATGTATAAAGTAAAATGCTGACTGTTTCAGTCTGATCCATTGTTTTTTGTAACCCAATTAAAATGTAATTTCCCAAAAGTATGGGTACCAAAAAAAAAAAATGGTTGCCATAGCAACGGGACAGCTTAACAAAAAAATATTGTGAGGCAAACTTTAATAGTGTCTTTTAAAAAAAAACGTAGGTAGTTAAAAAAATTATACATGTACAATATTTCACACTTTTTACGCACCCTGAATAGAACAATACGGTATCACTGTTTTCACTTTTTCCATTTTCAATAACTGCTGATTGATGAATTGAACTGTAGGAAACTGTAGGAAAATATGCCCCGTATGATATTTAATTTAATTTAGAAAATTGTATTATAATTTGGATAATATAGAGCATATTTTAAAATAATTTTTAATGCTTTTAATATCTTAGGTATTTTGGGTTATCGTTGGTAAAGATACCTGATTCTGCGTGGTGGTTTATTTAGTTACGCATAATCAATAGGTACATGAATTCTTCGATTGCAGTCTAGAATAATCTATTTTAATTTAATTTAATTTAATTTAATAGGTACTTATAAATATTTCGAACACTTGTCATCTGAAATGATGCTGTTATGTCAGGGAGACTAGAAAATTCTAACAGGTCGTGATTGAGGAAAATGCTGACTATGCCAGTGGCAGTAACTTCTAGTGGTGGATTGCAAGTTATCGTGCAATTCAGGAGCAATTAGTAACCACAGCTGTCATTTTCTGCTGTCATCTGGGACAGCATCTCAAAAACTTCCGTGAAATCATGAAATGGAAACGTTCTACTTTATGATTTCCTTGCTTCATTAATTTCAAGCGCCACGGATGTGTTTCAGTAAATAACTTCCAGTACTTTTCGGCTGGAAATTTAAAATTTAGTTACATATATAATTTCACAGAACTTTAGTCATATACCTATCATAATAAAATAGAAGTGTCTTAAACTTTACGTACTTTAGGAACTCCTGTGGAATTTTAATATAAGTCTCTATGATATTAGAGTAAGAAAATATGTAATATTTTAATTATGAAACTATTCAACCTAGAATAAAATTAAAATCCAAATTGTGATCATTAATTCAGTTGCCTGTTATCCCGCAAGAAACTTAATAAAAATTAGTGAACAGCGCTTTCGTTGGTTTTCCTTTCTTTTTAATTTTACACACTACAGACTTGTTGGACATTTTACTGAAACGTTATTTGCCTCCTACAGTAATGAAAATCAATTTTAATACCCGTTGTTATTGTCCCCAAAGTGGTAGATGAGAAAAATAATTTGAATTATGAAAAGTTTAATCATATATTAAAATATTTATTTTGTTGCAAGACCGATTTTAATTTGTCTCTAATCCTAAATTACAATATTGGATATGTTTTAGGTATGTTATTATTCGAAATGCCTATAAATTACAATGGTCTTCAGTGAGTTTTATTACATGGAATACTTGCAAACCTAAGAAGTTCCACAAATTAATAATCAATTTTACTTAATGTCCTGCTACATATCCTGAAATATGCCTGTAAGAAATAGAAATACCTAATTTATGAAATTTTTATTTCTTTAAAAAATAATGATAATTGTTGATTTGCATGGTATGTTTGGTAAATTTTAAATGTTCATTTAGTTTAAAAATAAAAAATATATATAAATAGCGGCCTTTACCTGTGAATTACAAAGTTTTAAGTATGATCCTTCATTTTAAATGAGATGACCCGAGGCCTATATGGATTTTCACATCAGGCCAGAGTTTTAAAATTTGTTATTATACCATTGACCGGCTGCCGGCCAACAGACACCCTTTTTGACCTGGCGTTTTAAATTTATTTTTGTCAGGAATACGGAGCGTGCACCGCGAATTAATTTTCCTGAACTCATGAATGAAATGTTATAGCGCACGGAACTTGATATATGTAAGTGTGTGCCAGTATTGCTTAATTTATGGCGGCGTATTGTGGGTGTTTTTAAAACGCTTCAAAATAACAGATGTTTTGCCAGCTAGTACACCGGATTGTTTTTAAGATCCTGTTCTTTTAAATTTATTATCTATTTTTGATTTATTGCTACTTCAGTAACTTGGGATTTTTTGTTAAGAATGTATTATGTGAGAAATACAATGAGAAAACAGACGACAATGTTTTAAGTTATATTTTGCCCCATTAGTAATAAGTAATTATAAAAATACATCGTGGCAATTTCTCAAGATTTTCACTAGATTTCCAATTTTTAGCAATTTCTCAAAATTTTCAACATATTTTCAATTTTTGGTAATTTCTCAAGATATCCACCAGATTTTCAATTTTTAGCAATTTCTCAAGATTTTTCCAAATTCAAATTGTTTTTCGCCAGATTTTCAATTTTTAGCAATTACTCCAAGATTTTCACCATATTTTAAATTTTTGGTAATTTTTACTAGATATATTTTCAATTTTTAGCGGTTTCTCAAGATTTTTACCAAATTCAAATTTTTGATAATTTCTCAAGATTTTCAATTTTTAGCAATTTCTCAAGATTTTTCCAAATTCAAATTTTTGGCAATTTCTCAAGATTTTCACCGGATTCTCAATTTTTAGCAATTTCTCAAGATTTTCACCATATTTTCAAGTTTTGGTAATTTTTACTAGATATGTTTTCAATTTTTGGTAATTTCTTAAAAGATTTTCAAAATTGATGACGTCATCAAGGTCGATCACGTGACCAGAGCATGTCCATTTTGATCACGTGATCAACTAATGACGTCAGTTCTCAGTTTTCAGTATTATTTCAATATTTCTAATTTTCTACAATATTTTAAGATTTTCATTATTTCTAAATTTTCAGTTAAACGAATGTCGATCCCAGAGCGTATCACCTTTCTCTACTTCGCAGTGAAAAGGAACACATGAAGAAAAAGATATATCAATTTTAATCAGAATATCATTGTTTTTTTATTTCATGGATACTACGATTTTCAGATAAGTTTTGCATCCCTTTGTATACCATTATTTGTGTATCATCATTTAGATAATACCCTCGATAATACCTATCTATACATATAGTGGTATCAGGTAAAATTAATTTATCATCAAAAAGAAGAGAAAGTTTTTTCCATATTTTGTGTTGATAATTTCGAAATTAAAAGTGGGATAAAGTTTATTTATTTCCAAATCTCGAAGTGCTTTATATTCAATAGAATTGCCACATAAATTTAGTTTGGTTTTTAAATCCATTTATGTAGAAAAAAATTATAAATAAAACATGAACGTAACGGTAATTTTTTAAACTTGTAAATAAAACGTAAACGTAACGTTAATTTATAAATAAAACGTAACCGTAACGTTAAATATTTTTCATGTTATCAGCTGATCACGTGATCCATTCCTGATTTAGAATTACTGTGAAAATACTGAAAATTTAAAAATAGGGAAAATTATAATCACGTGATCGACCTTGATGACGTCTTCAATTTTGAAAATCTTGAATTTGAAAATTTGGTAAAAATTACCAAAAATTGAAAATCTGGTGAAAATCTTGAGAAATTGCTAAAAATTGAAAATCTGGTGAAAGTTTTGAGAAATTACCAAAAATTTTAATTTGGTAAAAATTACCGATTTGTCCAGTGTCCCAGAAGTAACCCCTTACTACTTAGCTGCAGCATCTTTCTTAATTAATATGCTTATTCACATATCCTATGAGGTATATAGGTACTTTTCTGTAATAACTTAAAATATCCGTAAATCTTTACTTTATGTCACAACACTGGCTGGGAACAAATTACCGTAAGACGACCCTTACCTTTCCCAGCTCCATTGAGAAAATGGTTGAGTTTAACATTTTCAGTTATATATTTTTTAGGGCGTTACGTTTATTTTCTAAATACATTGTACCTAATTCATTTATAATGTTTAAATTATAAAGATGCCAAAATTCGATGCATTTTTCTTGAAGGCATTCAAAGTGAGGACTCAATACTTGAGCACAACAGACTATTATTAAAAACTCATATGGCTGAGGAGCTCGCTGAGGAGTTTAAGCAAAGATCATAAGTATTATAATATTGTTACTATTCTTTTTATGTTCGTTACATAATTGTAAGGATATTAGCAAATAATTATGCACATTAAAACAGTTACTATTTATTTGAAGAACTTTAATTACAGTAATGAATGCCACGAACTAAGACAAGATGGATGATTAATTAAATTTTTTATTCATTACGCAAAACGGAGGCGAGCGTTACATAATTTTAATAAATTCAAAAGACTAAATTAAAATCTCTCCGCATTAAAATTATTACTGGTCCTCAAAAAAACTATTAGAGTTAGAGGAATTAATGCAATTTAAACTTATCTCAGTTTTCCACGCCGCTGCATCCCAAAATTAAAATAATAATAAAATTTAGAACATTGAGAAACCGAGTTAAAATGAGTCGACTTTTCCGTGTAGTAAAAAATAAGTTCCCTTAAGTCTTCGTTAAATTTTTACAACTTAAAATGTCATTACATTACATAATGCGATTTTCCTTTTAGTATATATAAATTTATTACCCAAATTAAAATATTAAATTTTTCCTGGTTAAAAGATTTTTTTATACACGCTGCGAGAATAAACTTATACACGATAATAATAATTGAGTTCCCACAAGCATCTGAATAATGTTAGGTCTGGCTTTACGACGTAATAAACTCGCATTTAAGACAGGTTCTTATCATTTTGAAGCTCACTATACATTGGATTTTTATTCGACTTCCTTTGTAGTATAAAAGCAGTGCGTTTCTTTGTGCTAAAATGTATGTGCATGATTAAACCTGAGATTTCTTCAAACAGTTCGTCGCTTTCTGTGAGGGGAAACTCCTTAAAAGATATATTAACTTTAACTAAGAGCCTTAAACTCCATTGTCTATATAATACAATGGCTATTGAGTTTTTATAATACATTAAGATCTGGAAAAAATATTGACGGCTTTCTATGCACAGTGTTAAAAAGTCTTTGATCCATTTAAATTTAAGGCAATATTAATTGTTGAAAGTAATTAGTCTTTTGTAAGAACTCATATTTATCGATTAATTAAAAAGTACAAACAAAGCTACTATATGACCATGGCTACTGAATCTAGTGAGTCGTATTCTGAGGCCGAGTATTATTAAAAATGCTCGCTACCAACTTTGGTATTCCACAAGGATCAGTTTTATGGCCTACTCTGCTGCTCCTTTACATAAACGACTGTTCCCAGCAACAATCACGTGCATAGGGCCATTAATTCTTGCACGTTCAAATGTTTGCAGACCAACTCGATTAACTCGGACTTCACTAACATTACCAAATATGATAAGTGTTTAGTTTATCTAAAATGCAGTTTTGTGTGTACCCAAAACATCTTACAAAAATAGACCAAATAAAATCTAAAAGTTATTTGTGGCATCGTTTAATTTTCTTTCTTTTCTTTTTGGGATTTATTACCACATTCTTGAATAGTTCCAGATAACCTAAAAAATATCTGGAATTTAAAAAAATTACCCTTAGGTCTGTGACTTTATGTCAGAGGAACGGTTAAAGGTTGGATTTTTTGACATTTAAAATAAAAATAATGATATTTCGCAGCTAGCATTGAGGAAGGAAACAAGATTAAGTTTCCGAAACGTCTGACGGACAGACAGACGAACTTGCTAATGGTCGTACTTAGCGGAGTGGGTGCGAGTCCCACCTACAGCAAATTTTTCATTGTAAATTATCCCCAAAAGTGATTTGAATTTTAAACTGTAGCTCCCTATTGCTTTGCTTAAACAAAATAATATTTCAGTATTTCAGAAATCTGCTTTGCTTGGCAGGCAGTTAATGAACATTTCTAAACAAACAAGCAAGCAAACAAACATTTATGTGGTTTGCCAAAGCTGTCACGTTTTATTTTGATTTAAGGTTTCCCGAGTATTAAATCCAAAAGTAATTAAAACAATATCACACCAAATTGTGGCAGTAAAAGATTAAAAAAGCGTTCATAAACTCATGAATCAATATTGAATATTTCAGCAGTGTAGCGCTGCGATACAGCGATGGACTTAGCAAATGTATTTGCAGTAAATACCTACCTATCGGATCACCACGGGCACTGCAATTAATTTCCAGTAAAGGGTTAATTGTGTTACTTAGTAATTTATTTTATGTGAAGAAGCTGAAATACCACAGTTCATGTAAAGGGAATTTTAATACTAAACGTTGAAAATCATTTTCATCCGTGAGAATATTCCATTAATAACTGTAGGCCAGAAGGAACACAATAATTTATTAATTTTGACGCAATTTGTCATAGCTAAAATGTTTTTTTTTTCGACTAGCGTTAAATAATAGTATAAGTAAAATATGTAGGTATCATAAATAAATATTTTATGATAGCGTTTATCGAACACGAACACGGCGTTAAAAATGACGTGTTATTTGCTACTAGGGTCATTAAAAACATTTCCACAAAATAGTTTGCCAAATTTTAAGATGCTATCATGTATATTATAGGTTCATTCATATATATTTAGGTATTAACTAAGGGACCATTTATTTGTTATAATTGATTCTTCAACGTGAAATAATAAAACAATTTGTAAATAAATTTACTATTAACCAATTGACATTTTTTGTTTGTATAATTTCCTACTTCAAACCTTATGCATTCCAAAACAGGGAAAGTAAATTTAAACTAGCAATTCCTTTCCGATTAAACGCAAGAACCTTAATAATATGTCCTTAATATACTTAAACGCAATTTAACAACATAACAACGCCTCTCTTGATTTCCAACCCCACGAATTCACCCAAGGTATTTCCGCGTTCCATCGGAAAATCGCTTTCTCGTGTTCCAGTGGTACTGTAACCGAGTGGGTGGAGGTAATGAATCTTCGGCGTCGGCCTCGCCTGCAAATGATGGTCGTTCCTACCCCGTGCTCGATGCCCATATATTATCCCTGCCGATCGATCGAGACCAGATCCACTTGGGTACACAGGATTACCACCGATGTACAACTCGATACAATATGTTACTTACTATTTACAGATAAATTATTTAACAGAACTGCAAGTATGGTCTGGCAATGACGTACTATGCGCAGCGTGCTTAGTGGCGAGGCGACATTATCATCCCTGTTTTATTGTGATTTATTGCTTATTGTACATTTTCTTCAGATGCGTGGGTGGGATGTATTTTCTAAGTTAGTTATCCATGCTACAGCAATTGATGTTGCACACATTCCTATTTATGACATTCTAATAATCAGATTCGTTTAAAATCTCGATATTCGAATACAAGGTTTAGAGCTGAAATGTGCTTATACAGGAGGTTTAAAATGGGAATTTAATTTAACATACATTATCTATTCTGAAATATTTCAGTTCGGATGATAAATAAGGAAAATTGCGGAAATAGAGGAATAGTTTAAAACTCACTTGTTTATACAAGACGTACATACATGGTGTACGGCTTTTCCTCTGCTTCCGGTTTTAATGGAAGTGGCACCAATTTTACAACCATCTTGGATATTGTCGCATTTTTTGATTCCATCTCGGTTCGTTACCTAAGAAAAATTGATACATGCACTTTTGATTACAAAAATTAGGTAAATAATTTCATATTATTATTGGGGAAATATAAATTTTCGTTCCACAAATATTACCCCGTGGTTTTTAATAAAACATGGCGCAAGACCGCAAACTGGAAAACAAAGTAATACGTTTGAACTATAACAACTAACTTTCATAACTCGATGTAGGATAGAAGTAAGCATGTGAGTTTTCTCTATGGCACAAAGTGTGCTGAAAGCAAAGGCTGGAAACAAGAATTAATTAGAAGTAAAGTCTGAAATCTGTTAAGCAGGCCGTGGAATATTAATAACGAATTAACAGAATGACGCCTTGGAGACTGAATGAAATTGCAATTTTTCAGTGGCGGGGAGCTTCGGAAATAGGGAAAGTTTTTGCGTGGGGACTTTCGCTAACGATTGGATACCTAATATAATTTATTTTCCCCAGCGTAAGTTTTAAAATAGCCATTGATAATTCTAGAGTAACTTTATAAATAATTTTTGGGGATATTCGTACATATCTCACTCGTTTACTAGAGGCCCCGTATCCTTTGAAATGTTTATTCCTAGATTAATCCCGATGATGCAGTTGAAAGTTTGTCAATTTTTGTTGAACACCGACAGACTGACTAACTTTATTTTTATATTTTACGTTGTTTTCGTTAATACCTATATTTCTTTGTTAAATTAAAATCTAATATGTTTATTTTATTCCGTCACAGTTAGCCACCCCCAACATTCATGTACCCATTTAGAGTAAGTAAAAGCGTAATTAGAAAGCTGACTATAAAAAGTTCAGTAAATTGCATTTGAGGATGTGTACTGTGTAGAGTTGCATGCACTTGATGGGAACGATGTCAAGGCAGACAGGGCGGGTCGCTTTGCGCTAGATGAATCCGGTTTTTGTCAAATTTTATAACGAAATATACCTTTTACGTCTAATGGAACTTGCTATTTTTAAAGGTTCTGGGTGAACAGGGGTATCACACGAAAATTGACCCCCTATAACTTTTAAATTTTTCAAGTTAAAAAAAATGTTTCAAATAAAAGTTGTATGGAATTTTATTAATTTTTTTATGGAGATATTTTTGAATGTATAGGGTGTTCCATAAAAGCGGGACATAGCAAACTTGCATATTTTTAAATAGAACACCCTATACATATACAGTTTTTTGAAATCTACATATTTTTCTGATTGCAACGATATACATATGTTGTATGTTTGTATCATTCGTTTGGAAGAAACAGGGTGTTAAAATGTCGAAGAATTTTATAACTATAATACGATAAATGCTTCTTGAGCGTCTCTCTCAAGCTTTTCCTTATAATTATAAGTTAAAAAGTTATGGGGGCGGGGGGGTCAATTCTCATGTGATACCCCTGTACATGTTGACAGGATTTGGTAATTTTCTCAAGAGCTGCTCACTGAGTCATCGCTTAATAATAAAAGTACATTTTTCGCGTGCATTTTCAAAATTGCTTAGTGCATACACAGTAAATTGGCCTTCGGAATGTTACATTTTTTTAATTACACACAAAATTCTACAGAAATTTATATTAGTATTGCGGACACAGCACCGCGTGAGCCGTAACTGATGTAGATGACTTTCCAATTTTTTTAAACATTTTGACGTATTCAATTTCTTTGTGCTGTAAATGATATTGTCATTCAAAGACTATAAATGAAGTGTGTACTTGTTTGTAATTTTTATTGTTTATTTTATAATCGAATTTTTTTATTCTGGCCACAGAAGTAGGTACCTAAGTCAAAACTATTTAGACAACAAACTTTATTTTTTTGATATACAGAGTCCCACAACTAATTCTACGGGACAGTATGAATATTTCTTAAAGTATAGAAGATATAGCAAAGCTTAAATGGGGTAAAAGTTGCGCAAGTTCGGGACTAATAAAGCAACCTTTTGAAGTTCTAATATCTCTAATAGTTTTCGAGATATCTTATATAATGGAAAATTTAAGATTTTCATTTTTTCAATTTTGAGTCCTTATTTAACACATTATCACACATTATCAAAGAAATGTATTTAGATTTTGTGAAAGTAACTATAGTTTTATCTAATTTGATTTTAAATATAAAAGGTTTCGTTTAAGCTAGGCCACCCCTAACTTTTTTAAATACGGCCCTGTACCTATTTTTTGTATGATTTGTCATAGCTATCATCAAGAATATTATAAATAAAGCGTTGTGCTGCTTTTAAACCATTAATAACGATTATCGCAAAAAAAATTGAATTAATACTTAATACTATGTATTATTTACTCCAACAGTATCTAATAACAAAAAGTAACACTTGTTTAATACAGTACAAATAATTTATAAAGTTGTCCACCGTTTTTCTCGATACAAATTCGTGTTCTCTCTGATATTAATGTGTGCTGTGGCATTAGATATCACATCTGGAGTTATGCCATTAAAAGCATCAATAATTCTTCTACGCAATTGGTGTACAACACCTACGGCTTTGTAGTAAACTATATTTTCTAAATACCCCATAAAAATAGTCCAAGGGGTTTAGCGTGGTGGCCACCTTACAGGTATATTGGTGCCCAAAAATTTTCACCTCAACCTAAAAGTTTTTAAAATACGCTGCAACTTGATTCTTTGGCATTTCCGCCTTTGATAAAAATTAGCAAAGATACAGTAATTCAAACGTATGTAGAGTTCTTTTTCTCTGCCTCTTAAAATATAAAAAAGCAAAAATATGTATTTTCAGATATTTATATTTTTTATTCTCCATTCCTAAACTTAATAATTCCTTCTGGGTCTTGATGCTCAGGTATTTATGAAAACCGTATAAATTGTTTTCTTGTCATACAATGAGTTTTTTCGACCGGTGTTTTGCAAAAAAGTCATTTATTATTATATTGTAGTAATTTGTAATTATAAAATTTTGTATTTATCTAAAGTTTAACAGATTTTTAAAAAAATTGAATTTTTTATTTTATTTTATTACAAAATTTAAAACAAATAAGAAAAAACGTTATTCTTACTTAAAAACTAAAAAAATTTACTTTCCTTAATAATCAATAACTTTATCCGTCGGGACTCTCCAGGATCCTAATAAGTAAGTGAATACAAACAGTTTCACCAGTAGTATTGGGGTCCCATGAAAATTTTAGATTAGATTTAGATTTTAAATTGACCTGCTGTTGAAAGAAACTTATTTTTAATGTTGTTTTAAGTAGGTACTAACTAAAATAATATATTTTTTTTAATGTAAAAATATTTAAAAAATGACTCCACTGATGAAAATTATTAAAATTTATATTGATTTTCATTTGCATTAATATTTCTTTAACATTGGACAGGTGTCTTTGTCTTATAGTAAGATATGGTTTTAATTCAAATAATTAACTCCTGTTAAATATTGTAGCATTTCGTTCTTTACTAGTTTATAGCAAAAATTGTTGTCAGCTTAAAATATTTTTACAAAATACCTTTATCATTTGGTCTACAATCATGATTTGCATCAAACATAGTACGCAAATAGAGTTAATGAAGGTAACGAATGAATTGGTACGACAAAATAGATAATTCTGTGACAACCTTTACAGTATTATTGTATCCAAGCCCTTTGATGTAGTTAATTTTGAATTGTTATTGATAAAATTTATTGGATGAAACTCATGTGGTTCAAACCGGTCATTTAAGTTGACCGCAGTGTGTTAATAAGGATCAAATTTATTCAATTTACATAAACAGTTTAAAGTGGCGTTCCTCAATGGAGCATATTAGGACCATTTTGTTTTTGCCTTTGATTTTTGAGGTAGAAAATATAATTGCTTACTTTTCTACATACTTATAAGCCTATAAGTGATATAGATATATTTTTTATTGTAAGCGAATAAAAAATAAATTTCACTCTGTGTAGTTTTGGTAATTGTCAAAAAAATTAACAACTAATAGTCGTGAATTTGTCACTCTTAAAGCTAAAAGAACTAAATAAATTATATTCTCTAGACACAGATGCAAAACGTATTCCTTAATTTATTGCTCTATGGTTTATTGCAATGACCATGACACAGTACAATATAAATTACAAGATAATACAAATCGAGACAGGTAGATGAGGAACTTGTATATGAATTAGTGAAGTTTCTTTTATATGTACAGATTAATCAACTTTACCTCGATGCCTTTATTGCTTTTCCCGACTTGTGCCTTTTGTAAATTATTTATTTCTCTTGTTACATTTAATAAATATTACATTTTTGGATAAAAATAATAAACTTAAACTACTTAAAGGTTTAAATAAAAATATGTGGTATAGAATTGACTTTCTGCATGCCCATTTCTGTCACTCATCATGAACGTCATTTATTTCGAAGTTACCCACAAACATATAATCAAAATTCATCACGATAAACACGGAAGAATTATAAATAAAAAAAATCTGTTATCATCTTGGTAGCCCGTTCCCCGTTCGCGAACAATGTTTATTAAAATTGTTCAAGTTGGTCTGGACTCAGCTTTACAGCGATAACACAAGCTTTCTTCTATAATTAATAGATATCTAGATCCGGTTTTAAAAAATTACAAGTTTGGTTCCTTCTGCAAATATTTGAGGTCCGCGCCACAGGCTCCAAACACCATTAAGTTCTTTGTGTCGCCGCACTGACCGGCGCATTTTAATCTAGTTTTAATCCACAATTGCTTTTATTCGCGAAACAATGCCTTGCTCGCAACTCATTTTTAACCCTCCTTTTTAATGTGGTTTTCTTTTCACAATTTATTTTAATTTGGAAATTGTTACAAACACATTTCGGCTGCCATCAATTTTATTCAGGAGGGATTGTTGTTGGTTTTATGGTAAAAGAGTTGCTTCTCTGTTGTTTTAACGAATTTAATTGGCTTTACATGTTAAGTGTAGTTGATTAGGCGTACGCAAATTAACGATATTTTATTTGGATTACAAATTTTTGTTAGAAGAGCGGACCAATGAATATTTTATTGAAGTGTTTTTGTATTAACTAATTTCTGACGACATAAATACTGTTATTTTTTCTTTGCCAACACTTATTTTAGCACACAGTTGCCAAAAGTAACAAATCATAATAATAATAATAATAATAATAATAATAATAATAGTCCATTTACTTGGGGCACATGATTTTGGAATCAATAATCACTAACTTTGCGGATTGGAGGAAATGCTGTAAGTATGTAATTAATTGGTGCACTCGTAAGGTTCAGTTTAGCCAAAATACTCATTAGAAGTGTGAAGCAAAACAAACAAACCCCTCTTACCTCTTACTGTTGATGATGTACGTTTCTGGTAAAGGGTACACGAAATCAATAACGATACTTCAGCCCGGACACTTAGAGGCTATCTCTAGTAAGACCAAACGAGATATGCTTAGCGATCAGTGCAGAACGTTAACATGGAATTAAAAACTACCTTGTCCCAAATCAGGCAGCATAAGCTAGTTGTTGGAGACGAAATTCCCTTCAGCTCACCGCTGGCTGATTGGAACTTCCAACTCATGGTTGAACGAGGGGCAGTAAATTATGAGTAGTTCTGTCTACAGGTAAACTGTGCTAGTCCTCAACAAAGGCCTACCCGAGAAATTATAGCCTGGCCATTTGCTTCGTCTCCTGAAAATTAAAATGGAATGCAAGTTGGAACATCACCTTCAAGGATATAATGATGCAGCGAGTGAAATATCCTGCTTTGATACCAGAGAGACCTAATGTGAAGAAATAACTTTTTCAGTGTCAAGAACAAATACCCACTAAACTTTTGAGAAAGAAGGAAAGTCTGCCACTTACATGCCCCCCATTTTGATTCTGTTCTGCTTCTTTGGAGTATTAAAATGGACCGCATATAAGCTGCAGTAATTAAACAGCAAGGTCTGTAGCAGTAGCAGAATTTCCGAGTTCTTTTCCACGTTGAACGTTTTCAATTTTTGATGTTTTGACTTTATTTCGACTTATTTTGAATTTATACTAAGGTGAAGTGAATTTCAACAAAATAGTCGAAACATCAAGAATTCGAAGAGAATTCGTAAACCCTTTACAAATCATCAAGATGATGAATATTCACATTCATATTCATCAAAAATTCGGCAGCAGGCCTCCAACTTCCTACCGCTTTCCACTTCCTTTTGATTACGATGGAAAATATTATTGTACCTATATATTAAGGATTGGGGTTATGATTAAGATTGGGATTAAGATTAATACTAGGATTATGATGAGTAACAAAATTAATCTTTTCCACTATCGTGGCCAATTCCGTTTCCGACCTGAATAGTTTCTTCCACAAATTTTAAATGTTTGGATTTTTTTCGAATACTTTATTTGACCTCGTCTGTACTGAAAAAATATTTTACGGTATTTAATTGTTACGGAGTAGACAATCCTCTACATTAACAAACTACAACTATTGTAAAAGAAAAAACATACAAAGTTAAACAGTGCATCATTATTTCAAATCGCATTTCCTTCAAATGAAATAACAATGTTCTGTCAGTCTCAGGAATGCGCATCAAAAATTGATAATTGAATTGATATCCCATTCAAATAGACCAAAAGAATTTAATTTAGATGGTACGCCATTTTTAAAATTGATATACGGTTCAGTCAGTTCGTATACGCGATTGCAATTATTTTATCCAATTACGCCGGTATCGAATGAAATGTGCTCGTATCAAATTATTCAGGTTCAAGAATAACGTACCACGAGAACAAGTCCACTACAAATTTTATTCCCACTAATGAGCGCTTGACTGAGAGCCTACAGGGAGATCAAGAAACAACATGTTTGTACATAGGTATATTGTTGTCGTGTTTTAATTCATTTGCAAAGAATTAATAGCTCAAGGAACGGAAACAAATTTTTGCTGACAACAATGTAGTAAGGAGTATTATAGAAACAAAACATTTCGAATTTTTAGTATTATTTTCATCTATATTAATAAACACCGTAAACGAAAAACAAAACCAGGTTTACTGAATCTAAAAGGTTTAAAAAGTCTCTGTCGAATTTCTTTTTATAATTTTGTTAAACTGTGTATAAATAAATAATATTTATATCATTGGTTCCTTCTAATCCTTATTCAGGGCTGAACATAATTTTCTTGTTCGCCGTGTATACATAAACGTTCGTTTAGTTCTTATAGGAGCGTATTCCCAAGTTGCTTGGTTATTCGCTAATGACACTCATTTATTTTCAATCTAATTTTGGTAATTAAGTGCCGTATGGGTAATGCCATCGTGCCATTACGCTGGAAAATTAATATTTTCATTCCCAGAAAACCCAATATCAAATTTCACATGTAATATATATTTCCCGCTGTGTTATGAAACTCAAAAGCAGGTTAATTACCTTAATGTCTTAGCGAATTTAAACCAAATTATAAATCACTTTCAATTTATTCTCAGTAATGCAGCAAGCCTGGATTGTTTTATCAGGCAAATTAGGACTATTTAATTTGTCTAGTAATTATCTTGGCGGTTGCGAATAATTCTTAAACGTCATAAATATAATTTAGGAGTATTTGTCGTATGAATCAAGGACGAGCGTTCTTGTTACAGTAGGATCTCGAAACTGCGAAATTTGGCGTATAATTAATAAAGCTGTGGGGTTAGTTATTCAGTTAAAAAACGAAAAAGTGCCACATTGATACTCACTTATTTCACTACATTTCTTCTTCTTCTTCTTTATTTGAGCAGCAACGACTTCTAAGGTCATTAGCTGCATCTGCATTATTAGTTACAAGAACTGCATTAATGACTACATTTATTGGTACATTTGTAACAGGTTACATAACAAAAGATAATATAAGATAATAATAATAGTCAAAGTCTTGAAAAATTTGTAGTGCTCCAAGAGTCTCAAAGTCAAAAATTTCGGAACATACATATATATTTCCACCATGGATGGCTTCAGCTAATACACCTTTAACGGCTGCAACACCAGTCCATGATAGATAGATCTTTTTTCTTCAGACATTAGACTGTTTTAAGATATCTAATAAATTTCAGCAAAAAGTTTATCCTTTTCGTATACCCAACCTACCCCTCTGGAAATTGTCTGTTTTGGTCCTAAGTTACAAAACTAAGAGTATGACCTCTGAGGTAATCAAGCTTTTATTTTCCCAAAACACCATCAACCCTCGTTTGAAGGTTTAAATCATACTGCAAACCATAAACAAATTTTGAACATTATATTGAACATTTTAAAACTTCTTCGGAATATTCAGATTAAGAAAATTTTCACATAACCAACCACCTTATGCCAGTTTGTTTCAGTACTATCATAAGTTCAATTCAAGTTGAAAATATTTGAATACCTTCTTCGAGGTAAGAGCTTCAGTTTATTTTTTGAAACGATTTAAGAAACACCGAAAGTCTTCCATACTTTTTCAGCAGTCTGTATAAGGAAAGTGCACTAATAATGGTAAAGACCCGGACGGTATCCACACCTGTAATTGTTAAAAGCACGTCTTAGTCTTTACGTATATTTTATAAATTTCCGTACGATTAGTGCTATTTGCTTTCAGTTTCATTCATTGTGAATGGCATTATTGACCGTATCTTTCCTTAATTCTCATCATATTTTTTATTAGCTTGCTTCGTTTTTCGAGTTCGGCTCGGTGTCTGCGACCAGCAGGTGGTCCTGCTAAGATCTGGCGGAACAGACGGAATCAAAGAGCTTTTGATAATCTGTCTCATTCACAGCCCTCCTGATTGTATAGAATACTTTTGATTAACAGAGCTGAGGCGAGTTTCCCTGTCGTCTTAAATCTCATTGAAATTATTCACATTTTATTTATGAATTGTTCCAGCTCGTTTTGACATTACTCGGTGTACAAAGAGTCTTTGAGATTTTACTTAAATCTATTAATTCTAAGGAACTTTTTACATATTGTTATCTTCTGAAGCTGGCGAGGACTACGTCTATCACGAACAGAACGGCACAATGTCATGTTTGCTTTTTATGGTACTCATCCCGACAATGCTGTTTACTGTAAATTTATTTTACAAAACAAATAAGTATAATTTCTTTATAAATGATTGCAAAATATGTCCCTTCCTGAGCTTGTTTTATTGATACCGGCAAACAAATTTAAGGTTAAAGTTGCATTCACAGGCTGTTCCTGAAGGAGGGACTTTTGGACGTTTAACTATCTTTTCCACTTTAGCTTATAGTAGGAGAGCCTTCGACCAAAATTTCGAGTTATTACGACACGGGTAATTTCAAATTCAATTCAATTTTTTTTTTAATTTTTCATTTCAAAATTTCCTTAAAATTTTTGAAATTAATTTTTTTTTACATCTTTCAATTCAATTTTTTTTGACATTTTTCAATTGAAATTTTATTTTTCAAAATTTTTTGACATTTTTCAATTCAATTTTTTTTCGAAATTTTTCAATTCGAATTTATTTTGAAATTTTTTAAATCAAATTTTTTTCAAAATTTTTTCAAAATTTTCAAATTTTTTTTATTTTTGCATCTAAATTTTTTTTTAAATTTTTGAAATCAAAATTTTTTTTGACATTTTTCAAAATTATTTCCTGATGGTCCTGGTAAGGACATTAGGACAAAGTTGTAAAATTATCGTATTGTCATAGATATCTACTTGAATACTTGATGAGTATTTCAGTTTAATCTGACGTTTTGAAGTGGGTGAAAATCTCGTTGAAAGATTCCGTTACATACAAATACAGGTGAAGCTAATAAAAGCGTGTTAATAAGTCGCTAATTAAGAAATCCGTGCACATTTGTACATATTTCATTCATAAAATAGTTTACAGGGACCTGGACTCGAAAATTGAAATTGTAGTATTAAATTTGAAATTTTCATTTCCTTCAGTCACTTGTAATTAAAAAACGATAAAAATAGCCCCAATTTCGAGAACGCTCTGTACATACGTTGTCCCAATTATTACGAATATATATTTTTTCATTTGTTTTTGTTATCTTCTCAATATATTAACTTCTACTAAAAGTCACTAATGTACCTATGTAAGTGCACATTTTAACACGTTTTATTTGCCGACATACATAATCCCACAGACGTTTATTCATTTTTATAAAAGTGTTCTTTTATAGGAAAGTTTACATTCGGTAAAATAAATATTACTTGGTGTACGAGTCGTCCAATTATCCGAATTAAAAAAAAACTTTTACAAAAAAGAACCCTCGGAAATGCGGATTATGTCTCGTTTTAAATAAATTGGCATTTGACTATGTTTTTAATTCCCTAAAAAGAGAGCCGGGGCAGAATTAAAGCGCGGACGCGGACATTATATTACTTTGCTACTATATTCTTTTAAAGGCCTTAACTGAAACCGTTTCAGTTTCAAAAGCAAACATATCTCGTAATAAATAAAACAGCGGCGGAACATGTCGTGTGGTGCTCATGAAATCCTTTAATCAAAGAGAACGGTTTTAAATCAGCTTAACGAGAATTCTCGGCTTTCCAGATGGGGAAGTATAGACTGAAACAGAACTACACGATAAAGTATATACGCCCTTTCTGTTCAATACATACATACAGAGATATAGTGGAAATAGATTCATTTTCTCCCTTGATGCAAGTTTTTCCAGCAAAACCTCGGTCTCGTTGATTTTTACTTTTATACATACACTTTTGGTGGTGGAGAAACTAAGAATGATGCCATAGTTTGCGTGATTGTTTTTGAGAGTTTTTTAAATGAAACCAAATACTTCGTTTGACTTTGAGTAGAAGTAGAGTCACAAGGAAAGATACGGTACCCTACCATTTCTTTTGAGACTACATAACTCAATTTTCTTAAATAATTGAATAATATTGCAATACATATTGTAGGTACAGGGTCATCACGTGAAAATGTTAGATTCTACTGTAACTTTTGTTGCTTTTGAATTTATCGGCAAAGTAAAAACTACTTTAATGACTAATTTTTTGCCAGGAATTCAAATTTTTATAGAAAGAAATAATCGAGCATCGCATTACAGAGGTATAGGTACCTATTTTAACTTTGTTTTTTCTTATGTAATTATATTTTATTTTTTACGAGATATAGATAATTTAGAAAAAAGGAATAGGTTACGTGTAGAAAAGCAAGGAAGGCAGTTTGAACTATATCTATAAAAAATAATTATATATTAATTATTATAAATAATTACATTTATATTGCGAAGGGAATCCATATGTGAGTAATATGATAAGTAAAGGGAAGGTGTAAAATAAAAGTCTTAAACTCACAACTCCTTTTTAAGCTTGTTAAAAAGGAGTTGTGAGATTCAAGACTTTTATTTTACACCTTCCTTTACTTAATTACATTTATATCTTGTTAAAAAACAAAATAATAGCTTAGGTACATATTTATATTGATGAAATTAGGAAAAAACGAAGAATCAAAAGATGTAATAATATACAGAGTGCTACATAAGAAAAAACAAAATTGATAGCTGTATCTCTGTAATGATCTGCTCGATTGTTTTTTCTATAAAAATTTGCATTCCTTGCAAAAAATTAGTCAGTAAAGCAATTTTTACTTATCCGATAAATAAAAAGGCAACAAAGTATAGTAGAATCTAACATGTTCATGTGATGACCCTGTACATTGAATCCTCATAAATTTCGTTTTTAAAACGTTCACTACAAATTCGGGCAATGATAAAATAATAGAGGCTTGACAAATTATAGGCAATCCTGGGACTGTTGAACTATAGGATGAGGACACGACAATATTTTTTCATCTCAAAAATACCAAATATAAAAACCTGAGTTACGATCCAATATATTTATTTTCTAATAGCCGGTAGACTAGACTTTAATATTTGTGAAAACTAATTTTTTTAAATGTTCATTATATTAAGTTACAGCATTTCGAAACGCAAGATTCATTAAAAGTCAAATCAATGAAGTTTTGACTCCATTTTCAATAAACAAATTTGTAATTGAAAAATTAAAATATAGTTTCTTAAATCGTGTATTCTAGTTTAAATATCACTATATCTGCATGGTTGAACTGGTTTGTTATATAAGGTAGTGGCGGCATATATGGCCCACTTAAAAAAAATATTTTTTTTCTCGAAAACTTTATTAAAAAAAATAACAATGCTTACAGGAACTTAAGCGTAAACACCTTCGCTTTCAGGAAAAAAATTAAACTTTGTAAAAATCAAACGTAAAACAAACAAAAATTTTTTTTTTATTTAAATGCAGTCAATGGGCCATATTCCCAACCAGGGTTGGAGTTATGGCCCTAGAAAAATTTATTTTAATTGAACGGTTCATTAAGAAAATTGAGCTGAGACATAATAGACAAATAGACTGACAACAAAAAAAAAATAAAAAAGATTGCAAATTTAAAAATAAAAAATAAAATTGTAGAAAAAGTCAATGGGCCATATCATCAAACCCATCTGAAAATATGGCACTTACAGAATTAACATAAATCTGAGCCCTTTAAAAAAATGAAAATTATTTTTTCCACTAATGTAAAGTAAGTATTTTCTATCTTAAACAATGTGACGAAATAAATACATGGGCCATATGACCAGTTGAGTAGTGCACATTATGAGCAACAAGAAAAAACTCTTTCACAAAATTTTTAAGTAAAATAAATATGTCACTATGTAACACGTAACTTAGAGTGTCAATCCTCCAAAATTTAGGTTTGTTTTTCAATGTTTCCCGATGATTTCACCAAAACACTTTGATTAAACTTTATTATTCGAACACCTGACTTCACTCACTTCATAGCGATATTAGGAGTAAAGCAACATTTACCGCGGGTAGTACATGGATGGGGACTATCCATGGAAAGACGCGGTCTCGCTTCCCTACTTCTAGCGGCTTGTATATCAGCTATATCGCAGAAGCAATACAACTGTAGGCGAGAGGTGTATTGAGGATATACCATCCTTCGGAGGGGATGTAAAGCAGTCGGTCCCTTGTCTATTAAATGTTAGGCAAGTAAAAAATCCCTACTCTTAGTAAGATAAGAGGTTCGGCAAAATTTCCAGGTTGGGGGTTGCTCGTCTCCTGGCGTCGGTGATTGGCCTCCGTAGCGGAAATAGGCCGACGTTAAATAAGTGATTAAAAAAAAAAAAAAAAAAAAACACCTATTGTGACGCCATAATGTAAACTAGCCGGTATTGCCGATATTGCCGGAAGTTCGGCTTGTTATTTACAGAGGACGCTTAAACGTATTGAAAGAAACTGTGAACGTCAAGAAGTTGGGTTTGAGGCGGTTAGTTTAAAATTTAAGGGCATTGGGCCATATGACCGTCCGGGCCATATCTACCGCCACTACCTTAAAAGAAATTTTAACATGGTTTACATAATAATATTGCATAGTTTACCTCGTTTGTCAAAAAGAATTCAGTTGAACCATTCCAAAATTTTGCCTAAAGTTTCACTATCGTCAGGGTTATTATCCACGTGGATTTCATGGATTTGACGAAGAATACTGTTCTCTAAAGTATACAAAATATAATTTTGTCCTTTTTTACTTTTCTGGAAAACAAATTGGTGAAATATGTAGATAATTATTTTCTGATTGGTAAAATACTACATTCAGAACAATTCCTAATAATTATTGGGTTTAATTCGCCCAAAATATTGTTATATTAAAGACTGGATCTTTTTGAATTTATGTAATTTTTAAGAATTACAGGGTGTTTCGTATCTGTTAGAACATAAAATTTGTGAGTGTGAGAGATCTATGCTAAGCCAGACAGTAAAACCACAAACTTTTCACTCAAAAGTGGTCATCTAGCTTTGTGGTTTTTTAATGTAATGCGTAATGAGTCGTTTTATTGTTTAGGATAAATTATCGGTTTACACATAAAAGTCAATTAGAGTATCTTTATTTATTTATGACATGTAATTAATAAATACTACTTTTTATTCATACAATATTTTTACAATATTTCTGTTTTCATTGATTATTTTTGTAATTATTAATATCTAATATTTGGGCTTCAAAATAAACCGTTGTAGTTTATATTTTTATGGTTCTATGCAAAATGTTTACTTTAAAATGGAAATAATTTCAGATTAAACGTACACCTTGAGCAAATTCTTAAATTTGTATGCATTTATTTACACTATTCGAATTATTATCAGTCGAAATTGAAGATACTTATGATACAAGTTTTCATTATCTCCCTCAGTCATTTCCAATCCAAAAAGAATCTCATAGTCATTTGGTGCTATCCGTCCATATTCTTTGTATCTGTTACGAATTTTCCAGGCGAAAAAGTGGTAAAACATACATTTGGTTTTAATTTTGCCATGGCACGGACTCGGGTGGTGAATTTAAAATTTTTTAGTTTTCTCGATTAATAAACAAACAGTAAACAAGAATAACATCTATTTAGCTCATTTGCGGCCATATCCTTATTGCATTTATCTTTTTAGAATTGCATTAAATTTGTCCAATAATTATTTCTCTGCCCTCAACTTAAATTTTGAACAACTTCGGCCTGTCAGTATTCTAGAAAAACGCACAGCAGCAACATACTTATGTAGAAATATACCCGTTGCATCTGCGTGATTCAAAGATCTTGTAGCTACTCTTTTCGTTCAACTGGGTTCGTATACTACAATATTTCCGAAATCGACATTTTCACAAATCGAAAATCTTCTTTATATGCATATCGAATAAAAGAATTTGAAAAACATCCACGATATAATTCGATGGGTACAAGATAATTAAGGGCGTTTGTATTTCTGATTAATATCTTCTGTGGACAAAAAAATACATCTAGGTACTTCATAAATGACTTTTTCAAAAAATGTCCTCAAAACCATCCGAATGATCGAAAAAATACAAAATCTAACTATATCCAGTAACAATAGGCAGTTGCTTGAAATTCGGTAATATAATAGAATAGGGATATTATCTGTGGCAATTTTTCTATCGGTGCAAATTGTTAATGCGATACCACAAAGTAATCCTATCGATTATGCTGTCCGATGTACATATTTACAATAGCTTAGCCAGCACGAGGGAACCAGTTCTGCATTAATAACGAATGAGTATGGTCAGTTAATAACTGTCATAAACAGAATTAATGATTTTGTTAATTGTCGTGACGTAATACGAATGTTTTATTCACTAATATTTATTACACATACCATGTTACGTTTAATGGAATGTAATAATATTACCAATTAGCACTTTTAGTTATCGGAACGTTAATGTTAAATTGTTGCGTGGTGGAATAGCAAATTTAATTGGATTTCTTGAAATGAAACTGTACAGGTTGTTTTCGAAAATAGTGCGCGTATGAACACAAGTTATTTGTAACACTAGTTATTCAGTTTCGAGTTCAGTTTATAGTAAAACAAAATTCAAAAATTCTTAAACCATGCTCATCGAGGTCAGATCCAACTTTAGATTAGATTATCTTGAGTTACGTTTCCCTTTTTCTTTTTTGTTTCTTTGGGGATTTTACCACTAAGAAATATTGAGTATTTTAATGAAACAGCTTCAGTTTGCGAAACCTCAGTATTATTGATTTATTTTCTTTACGTTTATGTATTAATAATCATCTTTGAAATTTTCCTTTGACTCAGTCACTGATATAAAAGTTTCAAATTATTAATGACTGGTTTATGAAAAAACTTTTAGTCTCATCTTAGTCTTAATCCTAACTTATCCTAAGAATATTGTAGGAGCTGATAAATAATTTTTGATATTAAAGAATATCCATGAAATTTCTCATTTTCGCGCAATAAAACAGCAATAAATATAAACATGACATTAAATAAATAACAGTTGAAATGACCTATGCGTATTTGATTGATTTTGGTCTTAGTCTTAAGAAAAGTAAAAAATTGGGAATTTCAAGGTCATGTCTTAATACTCTTTAACTCTTTTTTTTACTTATATATATGTTACTGGAACATGATTTGACTGCTACTTAAAATACAGTTTTATTTAGAAACTTTGAGAAACATCTTAAGACAGTTTCACTTGGACCCAGAGTATCTGCCACTGTTCCCCGACTCACAAAGGGAACACCACGTATTCCATCATTTGCCAGGAAACACGTGGATTGGATAAATATATATTTTAAGGGCTTCAGTAGCAATATCCAAAAGAAAAAAACCTTAGGAAAATCCTATCTATCAATACGACACATGTAAGAAAAGATACAGCGTTAAGTTTTATTGGTAGCAAAAATATATTAGAACAACGACTATGGTTAAATCAAATTATGTGAGAAATATATCCAATAACTGGGTTAGCTATCGTAGAGTATTTAAGCCAAAATCTAAGATTGGAGGATTTTATATTATATAGCTTACCTAGTGAGATTTGGAATACAAAATTAGAAGTGATGAAACAAAGGCAAGACAATATAATTATTAATTACAATTTTGTCAAAATCTCAAAAAATATTAAACCACACACAATTATGCCTATAATATTATGCGTGGATTGACATATATATCTGACGAATTAGAAGTTATATTTGTACTTTAATATATTATTAATTTATTGCCTATTAAAGGCAATTACATTAAGTATTCTACTCACGTACCAACACGCCAATAACATCACTTACTCTTTAATGGTTAAATAAAACTAAACATGGCGTGAAAATTTCCTACCGCGTTATTAAAGTTATGGTTTTGATCAATTTAAATAGATGTTATATTGCAAGCATCCTTATGTGTACCTCGTTCAGTGTCCTTTTGCATTCTGCACTGGTTATACATATATATGAACAATTGATTGATTTAAAATAAATCTAGAGCGAGTTTGTATTAGAGGTAAAACCAAAATGTCGTTATGGCAATTACGAATTGCTTTACTTTGCTTTAATCGAATTAAGCGATTATAACCGAATATACACGTGGAGTACCAAGTTTATTCATAATAAATATAGAATGCTATTATAAAGGACCACCAACACTAATAACTTTATTGTGTCAAAAAAGACGGATGAGTCGAAATATGCTTTCCTGAGTCGCTGAAGAATGATGAATAAATTTGCTTGGAAACGAAGTGTGTTTTCAACATTATTGGAATCCCTGATACACATTAACAGGCATTGAGATCACTTTGGGCTTTTCTTGTAAATTAGGTGTTAATAAGAACAATTTTTTTGGTAAAATAAACTAACTTTCAATTAATTCATAGCATCTATTATAGTTCAGCAATCAACACTGCAGATTCCAAATATATTTCTAGTTGTATAGGGTGTTCCATTTAGGCTAAGTTAAATGGAACACCCTATATATTATTCCATATTTGATTAGATAATGTCAAGAGCTTACCAACGAACTATCATAACCTGTACTTCTTTTGAGCGGTTTTTGAAATATTCCAATAATGGGGATGGCTATCGGGTGAATAGGTTCTAAAGGATCCAGCCCCTACGGGGCTGGCTATCGGATGAATAGGTTCTAGACGATCCAGCCCCTACGGGGCTGGCTACCGGATGAATAGGTTCTAGACGATCCAGCCCCTACGGGGCTGGCTATCTGGTGAATAGGTTCTAGACGATCCAGCCCCTACGAGGCTGGCTACCGGATTAGTTAAGAGAAATGAGGAAAAAAATTTTTGCTTTTTTTTAAGAAAAAAGTTTTTAGGCTTCGGTGACAGCTGTCAAAGTGACATTTTCTCGAAAAAAAAAATTATGTGACAGCTGTCAAAGTGACGTTTTCTCGAAAAAAAATTTTTTTGTGACAGCTGTCAAAAGTGACGTTTTCTCGAAAAAAAGTTTTGTGGCAGCTGTCAAAGTGGCGTTTCCGTTAAAAATGTACAGGGTGTTCCATTTAAAATAAGAAAGTTATTGATGTTTTTAAATCTATATAGGTATTCGAAATTAAATTATGAACATCCTGTAGACGAAAGTTTAAATTCTAATACATCATCTGCCACCATAAAAAATTTAAAATTATTTTTAATTTGAAAAATGTGGCATTTGTCTTTAGATTCTGCATCTGTCAAATTTCGACAAAATTTAGAATATTTCAAGAACCACTCAAACGAGTTCGTGTATGTATCATGAATGCTTTAACATCCTTTGCAGCGGTCGATTGGAGTGTATCGAAAGTTTTCAGTAACTCCCACTCATCGCATGAAGAAGTTTTCAAAGCTGCATATCAGTACATCATAGCAATTTCTTTGGCACCAGAGAGGGAGACGTTGAACAAACATTGATTTTCGTGCTTCATAAAGGGTGCTATTAAGAAATTAAAGTTAGCCCTATATCATCATCACAAAAGATGCAAACAAAGACCATTCAAAATGGGGATGGCAGCTAGATAACCTTAATTCTTATTAGTATATCTGCTGCACAAGTACCCGAAGAACTTTTAATGCTAATTTCGTGTCAAATACTGCAAAACCGCATGCAGCTGTAGAACAATATACGCCCGAATTAAAACAGCTTAGGGATTTTTTCATGAAAGCTAATAATTATTGATCTTATTTATATCAGTCTTTCGGCTTGAGGTCTGTCTATCTTGGACTATTTATGCTTTAGTTTTGTGAAAATAAATATCTGGACGAAAAAGATTCAATCGATAACGATGATAAAAGTTTTTCTTTGAGGATTGTTATGCTTTGCTTTAAAGTGTTTGTTCCTGTGATTTTTCTAACATATTTATATATATTTCTGTATTGTGTCTATTTTTAATTAAATTAATTCGTAGTGGTCGTTCATTTACAGACCTTGACAGGTGAATTTTAATATGCCAAACTAAAGTTACTTATTGGAGCGTTTGGGCGTTTTTACCATTGTCTTTGGAATTACACCTAAAAGTGTGAAGATCAAATTTATACAGAATTAAGTGGGAACAGCTATTTTACAATTTTTTTTTCGTAAATTTGGTAGTTTCGAGATATTCAGCACCAATGTATTGGGAGAAGAATTTTTCCTAATTCATCAAGACTGAAAAGGATACAAGTAATACCCATTACTTATATTATTATACTGAAATATAAATTTGTGCTTTTTTAATCATACATCACATATCCAAATTGTTTTAATTTTGTGAATGAAATTATTCGCAGCCCTCAATTTATGATTAATTTTCTGTTGGTTGCTTCTTCAAAAAGCCAGCAATAATAACTGCTATTAATTTTCCATCTTTCATCAAGCAAGTTATTACCATCTAGGGCATCTAGAGATAGAAATAATTGAAAATCTTATGATTATAATAATATTAAAACATCAAAAAATAGTCAAATTAACCAGTTTAAAACTGGGAAATAACCTCTACGCCTTTGACGTAATGTCAGAGGATCAATTAGAGGGTGTTTTTTGACAACTAATAGGAATTAAATTATTACAAAAATACTGCGCTGACGTTTCGGAAACTATATTCGTTTCCTTTTTCAAAGTTTAGGCTTTAGATTTTTATGTAAAGAATCTGCAATAATTTTACTTAATGAAGATAAATGTGAAGATATGTTAATAGTTCACAAGAATGTATTGTGTAGGGTTTATATTGATATAATGGACATGTACCAAATAATTGGTGTTGTCAGTACCTACTTGAATGTGTGTTAAGTATGTAACACATAAACAAATACAATATTTTAATATACACAGGGTTATTCAGAATTATAAAGCAAAAACGTAATCACAGGTCTTAAACTAAAGAAATGTGTATATTTTTTTGGTTAATTTCGATTTGGAACTAATTTTTTGAAATGTTTACCAAGTACTTGAACAATTTAAATGAAATTTGAAGACTAACCTCAAAGTAACCTTTCTAATGGTACTTTTAAAACATTTGTAGATTTACTGCATACAATATAGTGCAATTGCGCAATTTTTCATTTATACTTTCTTTATTTAATCTTGTTTTATGTTTTATTTTATTTATTCTGATTCCGAATTGATTTTTAAAAATATAATACACGCATTCACTTCGGGAAAAAAATACAGACGTGTTGCTCTGTGAAACTAAAAAGTATCACAACTGCCATAAAAAAATGTTTTTTAAGGGTACTATTTTAATTCACCAAAACAAAAATACACGTGTATCTTTATTTTAAAACCTATATATGACAATATTTTTTGCACCAGCATTCTGAATCACCCTGTATAATATGTTTTTCTTCAGAACGAGTACAAGAGTGTTGATCATGATATTTGGCAAAGAGTAAATTATTATAATATTTTTTATTTTTCTTTCTGAGCTTCTAAATTCCAAATTTTCTCAAAATAAAACAGTTGAAGATTTCTATTCTATTCTAAATTTACGCAAAGGTTATTAACTATGGAAAGTAATAGCGACAGTATTGCATACACAATAATATCGAATAATTGTCGATCAGTAATAAAAATAAGTACTTAATAAAAAAATATCTGGTAGGCAAAGCCAATGATAGAAATACAAATTTTTTTCTTACTTATTTTTCCCCTGAGATAGTTTTAATAATTACTAAGTTGTAAATTTATCTGCATCCCAATAATTATTTGCGAGTGTTTATAAATGTTTTTATTTTTGTTTTCAGATTGATCCCAAAGTAGCCTTTCCAAGAAGAGCACATCCAAAGGTAAGCATTAATCACCCATTAATTCTGTTAGAGCGTTAGTTTGTTCATATTTACGGTATATGAGAGTAAAATAAATACAACCGGGAGTTTACACGTTTCATACCTCAAAAACTACACAATTTTAGTGAAACTTCGTATGTAATAAACTAAACTTTCAACTAAAATATGTTGGTATTTCAGTCACTTCCACGTAGGACGTAGTTACTAGGTCATTTTAAATACACTAATATTTTTATAAACCTTTTATGCCGATAATGTGGAGTTTAAATTTCTTTAGCGAAAAACCAACAGTTGCTGGGTCCTAAAGAAGTTCTATTTGTGAATAATTTAGAGAAGAAATTAAATATATTTTACTATGGATGTCATAAACAAAGCCATAGGTTATTAAGGAACAATAAGAAATACATACTGGATAAAAAAATAATAAAAAAAATTAATTGTTCTTATTTTGAATTCTGTTACTAGAAACCTTTGAATTAGAGTATATTGACAACTTAGGCATTTTTTACTTTTTACCGTACAATTTTGAATAGTTTTTAACGTCGTTAGCAGGTATGAAACGATAGTTGTGTACACCCCACCACTTTTGTACCCTCACTACAGCTGTAAGCCCCGCCCTTTCCTCGCTTTACCTTTAGGCCCACCCCCACTACTATACCTTTCACCCATTTACGACGGGGAAAGAAGTGTGGTATAGTAGAAGGGGCTGAAGGTAGAGTGAGGGGAGGACAAGGAGTAAAAGGGCGCGGCTTAAATCTGGAGTGGACGTACAAAGTGGTAAAGTGGTGGGGGTTGTACAGTACTCTCATTTCACACCTACTGTCGTTAACAATTGACTGCAGTGCTCTTAACGACAGCAGTAAAATACATACAGGAGGAACTTCTTTAGGTATTTCCTGAGGTAAATTTTTCTTCTAAAAAATTACTATTTCGGAAACGACAAATTCTGGCATAAGTTTTATTATACAAACTAAACTCAAAAATACTGTGTTAGTTCCTATATTAAAAATGTGGGTGTTTTGTGTATATTAATTAAGTTAAGCCTATAAGTATACGTGGGTAAGCGCAGATCTACCAAATATTTTAGCTCTACAGGGTGTTTCCTTTAAAATTATTCCCCCCTTATATCTGTCAATTATTACCGATATAAGTTTTTCAAAAACTAAACTTACGTAGAATTTTTTGTATATTTTATATACGCTTTTACTTTTTATTCCTTCAAAGGCATACGAAGGGTATAAATTTGAATCGATAATAATTGACCGAAATAAGCTGGGGTATAATTTTAAAGGAAACACACCGTACATGCAAAAATTCTATCCATATTTTCTGCCATATGAACCGTGTAAGTTCCCAACTAGACACCCTGTATAAGAACCTAAATTCACAAAATAAGCCTATATATCTATTTTAGGAGCGTACAGATTGATGATGAATGCATAATTGTTACTTCTTGTGTCACATGAACGATTCTCGTTGTAACAAAGATATTTTCGCTCGACACATTTTCACATGAAACTCCTAACGTCCACGCAATTATCATAGAATGCCATATTTAAAATAATTCTGATATTGCCATAGACGCATGTGAATGTTTGCATAAATTCCTGGAAATTATATTCACACTAACATGAATTTGGGCTTAAATAAATGTCTGACACCTTCCTGGTTAAATCCTAAATACTAAAATTCAAATTTAACCAAGACTAAAAATACTTTGGGTGAATTTAAATCCGTAAAAATTATGAATTTCCACTGCGATGCATCGCGATACATTTTCTCATACAGCAAATACGTACCTCCGTCAATCTTCTCACACCCACGTCACCCTAACGGTGTAATGGGCCTGTCTCTTGTGAAGTCTCATGCATTAAAAATAGTAAAAAATGGGGAGTTCCGGTGTATGTTACTTGTCGAATATGCAGTTAAAGTTTGACGGTGAAATGTGCACACTGTATAGAAAAAAAGGGAGAAGAGAATAATAATTTATTATTAAATTAGTTGAAAAATATTTACCCCCTCCAAATTTGTTTCTTGTAGCTTTGGGGGCTCACTGTATGTTACTATTGTATTAACAACGGAGCCATGTATGTATACACTTAGATTTCAATTTTTATTGAATACAAATTCACAATTCAGTGTTTAGCAATGGAATTGTTTTTTTTCACATTTTTTTTATTTGTACTTGTTCCATAAATATTTTCCAGCGTGGCAATCAAAATTTACATTAATTTTGACTCTTCCTATTATTATTCAAAAGATTTACGCGCTGTTTATATCTGTAGCAAAGTTGTATCTAATTCTAATGAGCACTTTCTTGCCGGTATAACAAGAAGTACCTGTAATAAAATTATCGCGTTCCAAAGTTTCCGCCGTAATTCCTTCCCACTTTTACAACACTAAAGCATGGCGGAGCTTAAATTCTACAATGTTATTCCTCCGGAAGATTTATGTTGGAGTTGACTTTAGTTATTTTGTTCATAAACGGAGCTTACTTAATCGGCGTCCTTAATTGAAATTTGGCGTGAGTTTTCTCGTTATAATACTTTGAAGGAAATGAACTGGTTAAGTCCGCTCTACCCTTCCTTAATGTCATGTCACCATCACCATACCCAGCATGGATATATCTTGCAGAATATACGCCGCATAATAGTAATGCCTCAAGTAACATAATATAATATATAGTAATGGTCGTGATGGTTTGTTTTATTTTTAAATTTGGCGAACACGCAAGCCAAATAAGTTCTATTTAGGAAGTCAAGGTTCTACTCTTTCAATTTTTTTCTCTTTTCGCATAGTATGTTTAAAATGTGTACGATGTGATTAAGCAATTGTGATTTATCGTTCTAAAGTGAGAATTTAATTGCATTAAGCTTAACACTATTTGAAATGTTAATTCGATTATTTCCAGTAGTCCCTTCAAGTTAAAATGAGAAAGTTTGCTGATCACATTAAAAATCATGTGTATAATAAAACTGTAACTGGAATAATATTCGGAAACGTGAAAATAGTAGTTTATTCCACAAGTATATAATGACCTGTTTTATTCACGAGGGTGAAAGTTCACGGCGCGAGCCGAAGGCGAGTGTCATAAATCACCCGAGTGAGAAATTTATAAGTACTATCTATTTTTAACATTTTTTATGAGCAGGCCGTTGTGTATCAAAAGAACGGCCTGTCATAAATTAAATTTAAACGTCAAATTTGTTTGCAATTAATTTCGTGCTTTGACTCACATGTCATGGCCACTTTAAATGAAATTTTTAACAAATATCTGATTCGTTGTCATAGAGACTTTGTTCATTATTCACTGCGGTGAATAACGAAATCATTATTCACTGCAGGGAATAATGGGTAGCATTATGCTTGAGAAAATGGCTACAGCATGCATACATTATTGTTTAGTAGTCGTGGATAATAGTAGTTTATTCACGAGATTGAAAGTTTACGAAACGAGCCGAAGGCGAGTGTCGTAAATCATCCGATTAAATAATAGCCATTATATGCGAGTAGAATACCCTATTTTATCCACGACTATTAAATATATTTGACTAAATCTTCTACTGAAGAAATTTATAAGTATAATTTATTTTTAACATTTTTTATGAGCAGGCCGTTATGTGTCAAACAACGGCTTGTCATAAATTAAATTTAAACGTCAACTTTGTTTACAATTTCGTGCTATGACTCACATGTCATGGCCACTTTAAATGAAGTTTTTAACAAATATCCTATACGTTGTCATAGAAACTTGGTTCATTATTTACTGCAGTGAATAATGATATCATTATTCACTGCAGGGAATAATGGATAGGAGGATATACGTACATAATGCATACATTATTTAGTA
Source organism: Rhagium mordax (assembly GCA_963680705.1). NCBI lineage: Eukaryota > Metazoa > Arthropoda > Insecta > Coleoptera > Cerambycidae > Rhagium > Rhagium mordax. Next base: position 15,587,529 of record OY796661.1, read on the forward strand.
GTCGTGGATAAAATTATTTTATTTAATTTGACTGACATTTATAACGTTAAACGGTTTTTTCATAGTAACCATAACGAATATAATTATTCACTCTTCAATTCGTATTTATTTTACAATTTACTCTACTTTATCTGCTTGATTAGTAACCGCAATTAATTAATTTTGTGCTAAGTTAAATATTTTTTGCTTTTGTAGGAATTATTGGGAGGCATTCTAATTTCTGTGGTGTGTTTTATTTACTTTTGGGGATTTCCCTCTCTCTAATAACGGAGAGGGATCGCCCGTAGCTTGCCGACTCGCGAGCAATATAAATAAGTCAGGTTTGACTGCGTCCCTATTTATAATACACTAACCACGCCTCTGCCCTTCGCTCGATGAGTCTTCAGACGTATATAATGGTCGTTTGTAATTTTTTTTACATTATACTGATGTCTATGTTGGTGATATACCCTTTCTATTTCAAATTGAAACACCTAAAAACTTCCATAAAAAATGCCGACAAACGAATTTATAGGGAATCACGAGTATAAGGGCCGACCGAAAAGGTTAAAGAATAATTTTTAAATTTTTTGAATAAATTGAATACAGTACCCCACAAAATTTTATGTCCAACTTGGAAACAAAGACGGGTTTATAGTACGAAAAGCGTGAATTAAAAAGAGAAAACAAACGGTGAATGTGTAACGCCCACACGGAGAGTGACAGCTATTTTCTATTTCAAATTGAAACACCTAAAAACTTGGGCAAAAAACTCATTACTGATATTCTCTGTTCTTGTTTTCAACTTGAACATAAAATTTTGTGGGAATCTGTATTTCTTTGCTACTTTATACTAGATTTACTAGAATTACCTAAGAAAATAAATAACATTAATAAATAATATCACATAATTCAATTTAGGATATATTGCACAAACCGTAGTTCCCTCAAATATTTTAAAATACACTGTTCATAAGGCGCCCGGTCTTTTTTTTTTGACGACCCGTAACACCTGCGAACCCATGCTAGTCCAATGAAAGCATCAGTAAATAACGTTTTATGTATGCCGGTTACTCATGTGGTCGACTCTAGTATGTTTCAGCGCACATAGGCTTTGTAATGAAATGAGCCTGATAAACTCATTAGACTGACTGTTTCAATTGGAAATAGAAAGACTATATAAATGATCTAAATGTTAGGCACAGAGCTGTTGACTTTGCTAGTCGTTTAGCGGATTGAAATTTTCCAATATTCCGTTACCTTAGCGCTTTTATTTAAATGTTGCCATAAATTATCAAACGTGTTACTGGAATGGATAAGTAAATAAGAGAGAAATTAACTTGTCCTTATCATTGACACAAATATTTCTTTTAGAGGTCGTTTTTCAACTAGCTGTGTATTTTATTCCAATGTTTAGACAGACAACATAAATTTTCACGTTTGGTATCCACATCTAAATTTATTCCCTTATAGCATTCTGTCGAGCAAATTTTCCAACACGAATGCGTATACGCCACATATATATATCCCGGTTTTCCTTTTCCCTTTCTTTGGTTTTAAAGCCATAGTTTGCGTGGTAAGTTCCGGCCCCGGAGCGATACGTACCCGGATAAAACGCGCGTATTTAAAAAGATGAATAGGGCCATTCCGTTGATTCAGTTATCTGGAGGTCTAGTTCGAATCTCGGTCGACCATGAACAGCGGCGGTCAGCGGAAGCAGGAGTAGGAACGCGATATTTTTGATATTTTCAACTCTGAACGTTTAAATGACCCCATTCATATACAGTATTTAACAAACGTCCTTAGAAAATAATATAACGTACAAAAAAGAAGCTTTTCTAGAGGAGTAGGGCGATGCTCCAGTTTTTTGTGAAAGGACTACTTTCATAAATGTTGAGTTATTGACACAAATAAAATGAAAGATAAGGGATACTTTTTGCTGAACGAAATTGGTATTAGAAATTAAATGAGATGTTCAGTTTTTACAAACAACACTCGTCCTTACGGAGAAGACGGTCAAATTCATACAATTAATTTTGCGACAAGAATGTTTCTTGTAAAATCGCACATATATGTATTGCTTATATTACATGAAATAATTTTTCTTGTAAAACCTTAATTGCTTTTTTAATGTGTCCTTTTGTCCGCAATCCTTGATACATTTTGAGCTTCACGAATCAGATGTGGCGTTCAATATACTTATACCAAATAGTCAAAAACTCGCCCATTGTTTAAGAAATGTAGTGTACGTCTTATTGTTATAAATGAGAAACTAAATAGTCGCAGCTCAAAGTACAACTTGAATCGCCGCATTGTAACAATAGCCCATCGCAATCACTTCATGAATAAATTGCTGATTTTTGTTTTTACTCACGTATCATAGTGAACAGGATGAGACTACAAAATTAAAATAATGTTAAATGTAAATATGTCCTTAATAAAATTTTCGTTAGAGCGATCAATGTCCCGCTTTCTAAATTTCCATGTTCTTGTTAAGCAATACTTTTTGGAATTTGGTAGAATCGAAAACAAAATTGTACTGTGCTGAAATTGTGATGCCTATTTTTTTCCGCGATCGTATAAGAAAGCAAAAGAAGAAGTATATTTATGCCACGGTCCATAATTTATCTAATGTGCTAATACCTACCCCATATTTTTTCACGGGCCGTCACTGGCCGTAAACGGCGTAATACTAGCATGCAAAATATATGGAGAAAACGCCTCTACGGCTGCCCTCTCATATATTACTGTAATTTATATGAAAAGGGATCGCGACTAATCAATGTGAAATAACACGAGCCTATCCTATCTCCATAGGACGTCCACACGTGGATTATTACTAAGTTATGTCTTTTCATATTAGAGCGCTCTGGTTTCTGCAACTATGATTTGTCAGTGCGTAAGCAATTTATTTTTAATATAATCAGAAATAATGGAAAAGAGAAAATATTTGAAAAAGGAAATGCTCCCCACAGTCCCCACTGAGATCAGAAGGCCATATCAAATTGTGAAGGTCGAAAATAAATTCCAATGTACAGGGTGTCCCAAATTGCTTGATTTTGGCTGGTTTTCCTATTTCTAGACCAGGTAGAGAAAAACTGACATATGAGTCTTGAGCTCGATTTTTGTGAAACGCCGATTGGTGAAAACCACATTTCGATATCTCTAACCGTTTCCAAGATATCGGCAAAAATTGACATTTTACAGATTCCGAAAAACTGTCAACTTTTTTATTTGTGGATATTTTTTCAAACGGTAAAAACTTTTTGACGTAGAATAAGATGCATTTGTCAAAAAAAATATATCGCTTTTCGATTGTTTGATATCAACGCTAACTTTGTGGAAACCATAGTTGGCTTTAACTTTAGAAAATAGGAAAAAAAAATAAGCTTTCCAAAAATATATATGCCAAGATATGTCTAGTCATCCTTGCTGCCAACATAACACATTTCTCTTTAAAAATGACATTTTTTAACATTAAAAAAAGTTTTTCGGAATCTGTAAAATATCAATTTTTGCCGATATCTCGGAAACGGTTAGAGATATCGAAATGTGGTTTTCACCAATCGGCGTTTCACAAAAATCGAGCTCTAGACTCATATGACAGTTTTTCTCTGCCTGGTCTGAAAATAGGAGAACCAGGCAAAATCAAGCAATTTGGGACACCCTGTACTCAGATGTTTGATGTTTGACCGGTGTGAAATTCAAAGATAATGTACGGCAAAAATTCTCTAGGTTAGGCTAATTCTGGTTATAAATAATGAGTATTTAGAGCGTAAGGCATATGAGATCTTTTGAGTAATCGTGAAAATATATTCCCATTCCCATTCAATCCCAAAATAAGTGCGTGATCTGTAAGAAGGCCAACATTAATCTTTGGCGATTTTGCGATTTTTTCGCTTACCCTTGTCACAGTCCCAATAGGAAGATTTTTGTTCATCTTTCCATTATTCTGCATTATCCGTTGTGTGACATTTTCCTATGTCATAAAATGGTTTTGGTTAGATGGATGACGAGTCTCATTTCCTTCTACTCCTTGCGTCACTATTTCTACTTGGATATTCCTGAGATGATTTTACACTCATTACTAAATAAACTTGCTTCCAGGGCTGTCTGTATATAGATTCTTGCGTCTCGTCTATAGCCTGGAAGATAAAGGTATGACCTGAGGCTTTTGATCCATATACACACCTGCCACTAACTCCTTCGTAGATCCATCTATGTATCAAATGAGCGATCCTCGTCCCAGTTATGGACTTCCTGAGCTTCATACCTGGCAGTTGGAGATTACCAACAGTTTTTTAAATCTGTTCATAGTCGAACCTAACTGATGTGGAGTTTGGGTTTAGTCGTTGAATTTAAAAAACTCAGTTAGAGCAATCAATTTTCAACCAGCAAACAATCTTTATAGATTAGATTATAAGTCAGTCTTTAGTGCGTGAGGCTTAGGACTAGGAGATCTTTTGAGTAGAATCCTGGGATCTTCCTGGTGGCCATATTTTCTACTTCTGAAAATATAAATGCTACCAAGCGCCACAATCCGTAAAGAGACTTGTTAAGAGTCGAGTGAGTCTTTAACACTATTTACAAGTAGATTATAAACTTTTTCACTTGTCTTTGTCAATAGGAAGATTTTTATTCATCCTCCCATTAATTGGCCTCTTCGGCCGTGAGTCATTTTCCTTCATAAAGTGGTCCAATGAATTTTAGCACCTTGGAAAGTCATGTGCCATCTTATTCCCTTTTACTCCTTCATGAGCTGGTACTTGCCAGTTGCGTTGCTATTTGCAGATATTTTCCAGATGATTGTAGATTCAAAAATACACGAATATAGAGCTGTCTAAAAGTAATAGATTTTTGCTTCTCGTCTGTCGCATGAATTATTGTCTGGAAGATAAATAACTTGGGTTTGAGGCTTTTGATTGTCTACATTTCTGGCCATAATCGTCCACACCTACAACCACGTTCTTTATAGTTCCATGTGTGATATCAGGTGAGCAGTTATGAAGTTCCAGAGTTCCATATCTGGCGGTTAAAATCTACCTTGCCTGGTATACATTTATCAAATAAATCCAATTTGAATTACATTGGGGTAGCCAGATTTATTTGGTACAAGGTTAATCAACATGTTGGGCCCAACAGAAATTTTCCTCCAAATTACTTTTTTTAAATTCGCATCGTATCTGATTATTATCTGGTAGGACAATGTAGTCGGCGTTTCAAAATATGTTTGCGTTACCTTCTGAACAATACATAATTATTGTTGGTTATACGAAAACAAAATTAATCACATCGTATGTTATTTACTAATTTTCACTATATTGACAACAAACTGTTTTATTAAATTCTTCTAATAACGAAATAAATTACACATTTTGAAATTACAGATCTGAATGTATTTTCAAAGCTCTTGCGTTCCAGCGCGTAGTCTCCACTACTTTTATGTATAAATTATGCTATCGTGTCCAAATAAGCTTGATTTTCCTATTCTATCCATTAGATATTAACAGTCTTTGGTATTTGGAGTGCATGCAACGATTTAACTTTTTATGGTAAGAATCCATTGTATCCTCGGCCATTTAGAACATCGACCGCTTACCCACATCTTAGTCCAAGGAATGTCGTGCTGACGTATCGCAGTATCACGCGATGCCGCGCATCCGACCAAATCAGCCGGTATCGACCAAACTTTGGAATGAAACTACGATGTCTACTACATATAAACATGTAACAATGTAGTCAATAAACGCGATATATCAGCGGTCCTTATGAGCCGCAGCCGCTACGCGAATTACTAACCCTAATAAAACACCGCCTGCTCTGATTACAAAATACAATAAAGAAGGAACAGCTGGCCGATCGCCCACTCGTTCGGGACACGGACAGAAATCTCAATGTAGCAGCGGAAGTGCAAAGCAAAATTCAACAATAGTGGAAGTATGGAAAAAGGTTAATTTTAATATCGGGTCATGAAATTGAACTGCCTTTTGTTCCAGATGATGATTCAAAGATTTTGCCTAGAAATAAATAGGTACCTTAAAGGGCAGACTGCACTACTCAGTAATAACAACCCAAAAATCAATACTTTCCGCATGGTGAGCTACTGTCTCCTGATACATATTGGCATAGATTGTGGAGAAGATTTAATTAAGGTTCCAATCTCTTTTACTCGAATTAAGATCATTTTAGCCTCTGCTGGACTTGAAGTAAGTCCTGAAGGAATGTTGGAAGCTTTTGCTGATACAAAAAGTGAGGCTGGGTTAAATTTTGATTTCATCATTTGTTGAAGGTAAAGATAGAATCTATGTGTATCTCATGGTTGATGATCCGTAGATTCAAGGATCTTCTACTTCAGACTGCAAGAATTAACACCTGCTATTGCGATATCTCACGATTCTTCTTGGACTCTCTTGTTTTTCCAACAACTTTAGAGATTTAACTTTTCCTTTCTGTATGTCTGCCCGTTGTTGTTACACCCCAAAACTGCATAACAAAAAAACAAAAAGAATATGAACTTGAAATACAATTCGAAAGAAAATTAAATTTCTCTTTAAAATAATATATAATGTAATAAATATTAATATGTATGATAATTTTTTTTTACCAAAATTCCTTTGTGCTTTATGATAAGAGAAAAATACGCATGGACTCACAAGGTGACGGCAGTGGAATATTTTTAACCAGCAAGGGCCTTTTAATTATAAATACAATACCTACCAAATTTTAAATAAACAATTTAACACAATTCCACGTTCGAGTTTAACTATTGTTGGGATTTATTTAAGGCACTTATTTTAAATCGTAAACGGACGTAAACTGTATGTCAGTGAACTAGAATGACCTTTCGTACGTAAAACATTTTGTAATAAGAACCAAATTAAACTGGGAAGTAAAAGTAAATACCTTCTAGGAAAACACAAGTGGAAATAAATTGTTTTATCAAATAAAGAAATCTAGATGCCAAAACTAGAGATATACTCCCCACTACTTTGTTTGTATAATCGGTAGCTTCTTTCATATATCCAGATAAAATATTGACCGAACCAGTTCAGAATGATACGGGTTTTGTCCTCATGGTAATAGAAATAAGTATTGAAGTATTTCGTTTCCTGCAAGGTGCGAAAATCTCATCGTCGAACTTGATTCAATTCATAAAATCAAGAACCGAAGAAAATATATAAAATTAGAATGTATAATTGTCACGCTTCTATGCTAAGGAATTTTGTTTTCAATCGTTTATGGACCAATAATTAATTATTAGATGCAAAATTCTTCAAAGTGGAGAAATTACACCAAGTAATATTATTGATAGTACTTTAAAAATGTTGGTGTATACCTATTATGTAAACTGTATGTTAACAAAATAAAAAATAATCAAGAAGGTATAGGCATGATCTAAAAAGTACTATTTTTTTATTTTCTATTAAGTATTCAAACAAAGTTATTGAGGGTTGCTTACTCTGCCAAATTCCCATCAAAAGAATTTTTAAGTGACTCCTCCGTTAGTACCTCTTGATTGGAAACCAAAGCAGGAAAACATTGAAAAGAAGGCAATTTGTAGATTATTTGCCCTAGACTCTTGAGTAAAGATTTCTTCATTCGACTATTAGAAATATTTATCTATTAAAAGACATAATCGATCGTCATATTAAACATTGCATTTCTTAAAAATCCACGCATTGGTAGTAGTTTTGCAGGTAAAGTTTAAGAAATAAACATTAGGTACCTACCGATTTCTCCGGGGATTTCTCCCACATTTTTTCTTGATTTAGCTCGCTCCCTCTGTTTATATAAGGAACATGAGTACCAACTTATTCTTATTATAAAATTTACACTTATATATTTCACAATTATTATGTTCACTTTATAAATTCTGGACGAGAAATAAAGAACGCAAGAAATTTCATTTCATTTATTTAACAAACTACACAGTTTCACGGTGTTAATAGAAGTTCCGGCTGCTCTTTTTTCTAGAGAGCGATCTAAAACTACTGCCTGACCTACTTCTGAAAGTAGATCTGCTAGTTGAGCTTCGGTAAGACCTGCGTCTGCTTCTACGTCTTCGCCTTCTCCTGCTTTTCCGTCGCCTCCTGCTCGATTTAGTCGATTTAGTTGCTTCTCTTGCTAATTGACAATAAGGTTGCTTTTGGTCTTTGTTCATTTTCCGCCATAATTCAGCACCTCTAGCTGTTACTTCTTGTACGGTCATGCCTGGTCGAGCTGACTTTCGCATGTCACGTAAAAAATTTAAAAATGGATTCCTGGTTATCCTACCGCACCGAAACTTAGTGTTTGATTTGGTTTTATGATTTTTTAGTTCAGTGTGACTTTTAATCTGTTTTTTCACATAACTCGATTTTTTCCGCGCCATGATGTTTTGAGTTCATGGAAATAGATGGTAGGTATTACACATAAGATTTTCAATCTAAATAATTTTATTACATCTGCATCTGTCAAATATATACTGTCAATTTTAGTAATTAGAAGCTTTCAAAGCATGCCTTGAGGTATAATTAGTGAGCATTTTTCGTAGAGGCTAATTTGAGGTGTCTTTCAATTATTGAAACGCCGGAAAAGAAATACTTACCTCAGAAGATAAATGACCATAAATGAATTATTCATTTCATTCATTTGACAGATAAAAGGGTTTATAACAAAAACTTAATATAGATAGTTTTTTTTTGTATTTAACTCCATCATTTTCCTGCATCTAGGGGAATATTTTACCTAAAAATGAGGTCTGCCATAAATTTAAATTATAGTTTTGAATTAACTATGTTTATATGTCACAATAAATGGCATTTTTAATTAATAAGCATTTTTTTTGTAGAACGAACACTGATTTTTTTAAATTTAAATGCGAGGTCATGATATATTGCAACCAAAGCAAGAAATCCTTATTTATGAAATTACTTTGAGCTTCAATAAATAAATCAGCGTTCGTTCTACAAAAAAAATAATGAATACCTTTTTGCTGAAAATTTCGTTACAAACAAGATCCACGTCACGAGAATTGTCTCAGATAATAAGTGATATTTGACAGTAAACTCAACAAGTCAACTTTGGTTATTCTGTAACTATTGACGTGACTATAAACTTGACTTCAAGTTAACTGACCTTGAAAAATGTCAACCTTGACTAGCGCAATAAATTGTGATAATACTAAAAAGGCAATTTTTCTCTTTACATAGCAACAAAATAAACAAGAAAGGGTCTAAAAATCTGTCATGCCATGAAGTGTTATTAGAACTCCATGGATGAAGAATAGTTTTTCTTACATTTTTAATCGACTGTTTTTTTTTCTACCTTTTGGCTTTGCGTGGGTCGTCCACCATTTTCCCTTGGTTTATATGTAATGAAAAAAAAAAAAATGACAAAAACATAATATTTAAATAAGCAAACTCATAATCGACTGTTATCGCAAAAGTGCTATAAAAACAATTACGAAAACTAAGAGCCTTGGAATTCTATTTTTTAAACTTTAGCAGTCGGTACAAATTTAACTTAGCAACTGAACTGTTTTTTTTTTGTTATAATTATTTTATATAAAATTGACGCTTTAACAAAAAAATACTTTTAGAATTACTCGGTTAATTTCCAAGATATTGACGAAAATCTATAAAATTCCGTTATTTTGTTCGTATCAGTGTTAATATATTTTTTTAACCTAAAAGGAAGTACAGGGTTATTCCATATATTTAGACAGCATCTACCTCGCTTATTATAAAAGATAGAAAAAAACTTTGGTAATTTTCTATATTACGGAACGTCCGATTTTTCAAATTTCTTGCTTTTAACATACGTAGTTTTGCCTCCTGAACAAAAAATTCTAATAAAAAAATCGGCGGTCGGCCACGGTTTTCGAGATATTATATTGTTTTGCCATATCGCGGTTGCCATGAAAAAACAAATGCTCCAAACGTCAAGAATAATTATTGTTCGGAAGTCAAAATTTGTTAGATTTAAAAGAAAGAATTCAAAGAAGTACCGATTCATTGAATGAACATCCAAAGTTTATATGCAATGCTTTACTTAAATTAGACAAATATTGCAGACAATGTGTTGAAAATAACGGCGGTCACATTCAACCGAGCATTCAACACTTATGAATTTTCGTAAGTTATTTATTTAAAAATATATATTGTTTATACTTGTTTCCATTGTGTTTAATAAAATTAATAAATTCATTTGAAGCATTTGTTTTTTCATGGCAACCGCGATATGGCAAAACAATATAATCACGTTCATTAAATGCAAATATCTCGAAAATGGCTAAACCAAATATCAACATATGATATATTTTTGAATTCAGATGAAAAAGATTTATTTGATTTTTTGAAAATCAAATGTGGGTGTTCCATTAGAAATTTACCAACTTGGTGTTTTTTTTTTAAATTTCCAATATCTATTCGTGATATTGCGCAACACTTTCTGGCGATTTAGGACAAACCCTACAACTTTTGTATTTAAAGTTTTTTTCTATCTTTTATAATAAGAGAGGTAGACGCTGTCTAAATATATGGAATAACCCTGTACATATCTCAGTATAGTGTGGCACAATTCGTCTTTTACATTTTGGACACCCAAATTTATATTTTCTAACACGGATTTAATCTTCAATATCATACATTTTTTTGTAGGACTTGTCATCACAGGAAATTTCACACTACAGTTTTAACAGATATAATCTATTCTTATCCGATCTAATCAATATAGTAAGTAAATTATTAGAGGCATCTTAATACCTTACTAAATTGCAAATCGATTAACAGAATTAATTAGTATTTAAAGTATTACCAAGTTTTGCAAAGTTTTATAGTTCTAAATCTACCCCATCCCAGCAACGTCGTAGAGATGATGTTCGTTTTGTGAATGTAATCGTGTACATCGTTAATCTTATTAACAAGGCATTTGGAGCACCAATTCAGTAATGCCTCTTCAAAAGCTGTACTTATACCCTACATAGGTGAACGATACACGGTAAATACGACATGCCACTGCCGTCTAGTCGTATATATTCAGTCTAAGCCATCCTTCTGCAAATCTGCAACCTGAATTAGCTAATATATTGCAGCCAGTGAACTGCTCTCCCCGGCACCTCAGAAACCCGGGCTTCTGAAGTTTAAGAAGAGTCTGCGATAAACAGTAGCTATGCGGGCCATTCTGTTTCATCTGCTTAATTTGGTTATTTTGCGCTTAATTGTAATTGTATTAAATTCGCGAAATTAAACCAGTGCGCGCTTTGGAACTCTAACTTGTTGACGGTTTTGCAGCCCTCTTCGAAAATGCCCTAATTAAAAATCTATAAGGTCTGATTAGTTAAGAAAACTCAACTTAATAAGTGTATTATAAAGTATCTTGGTGGGATAATTGGACATTTTCACAAAAAAATAAAAACGTGGAGATTGATGTGTGGAAAATCTAAAAAATTCTTGATATAAAATTGGAATGCAACAAATTTGATAAAGAATCTTTAAGATGATGATTGAGGCGTATATTTTTAATTAAACCGAGAACGATCTTTCAGTTCCAATAAATGCTGGAAACAATTAAGTAAATATTGATCTCACGAAAATTAAAGAATCTATGAAAAAAAATGGTTAAAACCGAATATAAGTTGTGTGCAAGTAATTGTATAGTAAAATAATACTCCTTGGTTTATGATATGTAATAGAAATCATGGTAATGACATATAAAGCAGGAAAAGGATACAGTGGTGACAGACGGGCTCTAATACTTCCGTTATCCCGAGAGGACCAAGTTATCAATATTTTGCGATGCTGATATATCATTCCTTTACCATATATTGGAATTGCACCAATAGCAAATCATAGATGTTTCCTATGCACTCTAGATCCAATATATCTATAAGAAATTTGTGCGAGATAGTTAGAGAACTTGAAATATTGGTGGGGTTATTCTAAAAGAATCATAACGAATTTTTACAAAATATTTAAAAAAAATGAAAATTTGGATATAATAATAAGAGTTTGTAAAATTTGGCCAGCCGAATGTCAGGAGTTGTTGATAAAGTTTAACCAAGAATCTTCAATCAAGATGAAAATTGACACATATTTTTAAATAAACTGGGAACTACTTAATTGGTTTTGTACTTATACACAATTTCTCATTTATAATATTTTTATACAAAATTAATCAGCAAGGTCGAATTTTTTACTGCATTGATTATCATATTTTTTTTATTTTAATTGAAGCATTTTTGCTTATATTAGATTCTTCCTCTTAGTTAAGTTAGTGACTTCAATATATTACATTCAACACCTTCAGTTCCAGTAGTACCATAGGGTCCAAATTTGAGTCCTTTATTATTTTCTTTATTTTTAATCACATAATTGTTTTAATTATTTTCGAGTGATTTAAGGATGGTTACGTCGATTTCAGTTTAGAGAATGATTACAGTAACCTGCAGTGACCTAAGCAATTTAATGGTGTATCTTAAATCATTTGACCCTAAATATTGCAAATGTTTTTCGACTCCATTTTAGTTTTATGCTTTATCTTAAGGTTAGGTTAAAATTCCTGAAGCAGCGAAGTTCTAAGCACACTAATGTGAATCCTATTTACAACTTTCACGTCAAGTTAATTGAGTTTGTTAAAACAAATTCCCTACATGTCGGCTTGAAGGTCGATATCCCAATAGAGCGCTAACCTACTGTTCATTTATCTAGTTAATTTAAAAAGCATTTTTATTCTTAAAAATTAATATATTCGCTCTCACACAACAGGGTTGATCCTTCTGATCCGTAAGTCAATTAAACTTTTTAGTTTAGTTTAGAGTTTGCAGCACAACGCTTTAACTTTATAATCTAGTAGCACACCCACGCAAGTAATTTGCTCTAACTGTAACTCCACCTATCATATACATGATATATGTATTCGTTACTTGAGAAATTTGTACACAGCTTTGAGAACTTGTAGCGCAGCGTTTGTCACATTGCTACTATTACTGCAAAAAAAGAATATTTACAACTACATGTATATTCGTGTATGTGGGTATAATGTAAATGTGTTCCCTTAGTAGAACTTTGCACGTGGCCTGCATTAGAATACGGGGATTACTCCTTTCTTATGTTTTGCAAACCTGCAAACTCAGTATGATTTATTTTGGTCCCTGCTTTAAATGAATTTTTGTTAAATTTCCATTAATAATCCGGCATGTTTGCTCAAATATACACGGAATTATTCAGCGCGTATAAATTGTCCATTTTTTCGTATGATACCTACCATATTAAGTACCTACTGGTCAAAACTGCTCGAAATATTTACATGTTTTAGCGTGGGCGCGAATAATTCCCGACAAATGTCCTGGTGATCATTTTCATCATTAATCTTAACTTCGTATAATTGTAGATCTACAGAGGAGAAAGAAAATGCGACGAAAATAGGGTCAGTCGACTTGGCCTCCCCACTATTAATTTCCTCCACAATTTTATTAGTAGAAACAATTTTATGGCTAGCTACTATGACGGTGACTTTAGTTTATTTTTGTTTGATTCAACAGATATAAATTCCACTTCAATAAAGTCCTATTATATTTACTTAGCCAGAAACGTGATTACCGCAAGGGGTGGTTTAGCATATTTAAAGTTCCTAGTAGATAGGCTATGGGGCTACGGCGCCAAAATCCCATGTTATTTCTTATGGAGGTTCATCCTGGTCATTTTTGACGAATTTTACCCCCTCCACTCCCACCTGCCGAAGACCTGGAGGATGCATGCAGAGGTAGAGGTCATGGCTTGAAGGTGTGTGCACCAGGTGATTAATGATAGGCGTGACACGGCTAGGATAATATGATAGGTGCGACGGCCAGGTAAACAATGTAGTAATAGGTATGCGTAGATTACAGAATTTTAAGCCAGACATTCGATGGCTAAATAATAATATAGCCAGCGCAGAGGAGAAATCAGACGCGCATCTCGAGACGATCGTTCCAGCATGGGTCTCGCAGAAAATGAGCGCAGCGCTAACAACGTCCGTTTAACAAACTAATGTAGAGGTGTCTCAAGGAAAAAAATCTACACAACATATAATGCATTGAACATGGGTGCGTGAATGACATAGGAGTATACGCGTGGAAAATCGACATGATAAAATACAGAGATATGCAATATGCATTCAAGGAATAACATTTCAGTTAATGTGTTTGCGCTGGAAATGGATTCTAAGTCGAATTTTTCTACTGTTCCCGTTCGTTTAACCCTTGTATATTATACAAGGGTTTAACTAGCGGTAATAATAAGCACTATAATGAAGAAATTTCGCGTTCAGATTGGATTAACTTTATAGACAAAAAGTATCCCTCGCAATTAAATTAACAAATATGTAACATTAGAACATAAAAAGCACATAGACACCACAAAAGATATTTATATTTTAAAACTGTGGTTTCAGCTGGAGACTTACACTTTTAACAAAAATGTCATCAACTTGGTTACAAATTTATTCTTAAGCAAATCATGTTCCAAATATTTTTCTATTTGAACATTTTTATCACATATGCTCTGTAGCTGATAGCGAGGGTTATTTAAGTTAATCGATTTAAGAATGTCATAAGAGAACAAAAAAGCTAAAAACTTTTATATTAAAATCTATACTGCACACACAAATAATTTTCCAGGGAATTTACACAAAAAATCTATACTGCATACACAAAATAAAGTTTTCATGAGTAGCTGGAGAGAATTCAAATTAATAAACCAATCAAAACTGATATAAGGAAATAGCGAAGAAAAAATGTAAATAAGCAGAACAAATATTTTTCTACTTCTTTTATTCACAATAAATTCATATTTTTTAGAATGGTTTTAAATTAATTAATTTTTATCCTCGGTCTTCATTGTGGTATTCATAATGAGCTTCAGATAATGATGACGTCATAGCTGCAGCCTGAAATTAGCGTTTAAAATGAAATTAATAATAAAAGACTTTTATTGGTACATAGGTACTAAAAAATACACTATAAAGGATGGAATTTGGAACAAATAATAATTCATAATTTTTTCATAAAAATAAATAGCCGTAAAAATATATAAAGCGTATTATAATATTATGAAACACACATTTCGGCATACACGTGCGCGTGAGTCATATAGCTGAGAATCATGCAATTATAGCGGATAACATATAGGTACAGTCTTTGAGCCAAGTGCCGCCACATAAATTTGGGCACGTTCTTTATATAAATAATACTTAGCCGTAGGTTAAAATGATTAAATAGGGGATATAAATAAATTGAAATTTAGCAAGTACGCCTATTAGGTATTCTCACCCTGGTAGACAACTTCCGCACAAGCTTCAACTTGTTCGTATGATATCATGAGAAATAATGTTCTAGAACATTGGGCTCGTGTGCAAATTCCTCGAATTCTAACCAACGTAGCGGCGTGATTATATGACGTCACATAACATTATAAATACAACTCAGACCGTCTTTTTACATTATTTGTCTACGCATTTTCCTGCAGAAATTTTGCTGACAAACTGTGTGTGTGTGTAAATTAATAGGACAATAATTTTTGTACAGTGCTAATATTAACGTGTCAGCTATATTGGTGAGAACAAGGTAAGCAATTATTTAATTTCAACGTGCGCCATGAATATTAACGAGATTAGATATTACGGAATAATTGAGCATTATCGGGACTTAGCGAATAATTTTTGATTTATAGAAAAGCATTATATTTTTTAGATAAATTCAAATAACATGCAGTATTTATCATAAAGTAAATAGGCACTATGGTTATAGAGATTAGTTTAATAAAAAATATTTTAATTTTTCACCTTATAGAACAATAACAGCAATTCAGTAACTTACATCAAAATAAAATAAGATGCATATAAACCCAAATATTTTATGATGATAGTATTTATATAGTGATTAATAACATCCTGTGCAGCATCATTACTAGTATTAATTTTGAAGATGAGGACATATTTATAATTTGAAAATAGCATTTATAATCCTTGTTACATTTACTTTATATACTTAACACTAAACTTAGGTACCTTTTGAGAACATTTCATATATTGCATCCCAATTTGCAAATAAATATATACATAACCTTCTAAAAACGACTTTAATATGAATTTTATCAGCTTATAACTTAACTTACATGAAATCAATTAATTGCTAGTAATAAAAACAAAATAGAGTTTGATGTTAATAAAAAGCAATAATTATTCGATATGGGAATTTATATGAGTAGAAGCAAAAAAATATTTAATATACACAGCTATTAAAATCAGCGTTTATAGCAGCAGAACCCAAGCATAAAATAATCATTATATATATTATAACATTAGTATTTATAGCCGCAGAATCCATTTAAAATATAGCAGGCATTAAATTTCATAATGGAACTTTTAAATTTTCAAATTTTCCTACCAAACCCCAGGCAAATTAGATTGCATAAAAATAATATTTAAATTTCGTGTCAAAATCGTTCTAGAATATTTCAATTTAGCAATACAAATTTCTGAACGTACTAGAATTTCTGAACACGCTCTAATCACATGATATATTTTCAGGTTATATCTCACCGCTACTCATCGGCTCAACTTTAATAAAACCGGGGGAAAGGAAGACTTCTCCTCATTCGACAGTTAGTCTTTGAAGAAGCAACATGTCTGCCAAAGATATTCTAAAATATTTGTGCGTAACCATTGCCGCGCTACTTGGTGTTCTTTCCACTACATATAGTGAAGATACAGCCAAGGATGGCCTTAGGAAATGTACTAAGGCCATCCGAAATATAAAGGACCAGCTAAAAACTGCTAAGACCGTGGGAGAAAACCAGAACTTGATGTCTTCCATGGCCCAAATTAAAAGTTTTAGAGCTCAAATTAAATTTGAGCAGAAACGTGGAGCAGGGATGGCGCCAAGGAAGGAAACTGCAAAACATAGGGTTCATTGGGATGATACGGACGCGGCATTCACTAGTCGCATCCGTACTGGAGTCATCTCCAATTTAAAACATACCGATCCCAAGCTGTTCCTCAAAGACTGTTTTGATTTGTTTAAACGTCGCATCGCCAATGCTCTGAAGAAAGAGGCGGCGCTTAAAGTCAACGCAGTGTTTGGGGGACAGTTTATCCTTCAGAAAGCAGACAGGGTCATAGAGGAATTTAAATACTTCAACACGAAAAATGCACCCATCTACAGGGACACCGATCTGTCTGCATGGTTCCAAGAGCATGTTATTAACCCCATTTTAACGTAGCTGGAAGAGTTCCAGGAAAGAGACTCTGGATTTTCGTTGAAGGCCATCGCCAATTTAGGCATTAACATAAACAAATTTACACCCCAGCTTGGTTCATCATACATTCCATTACCAGGAAAAATTGCTAAAAAGCAGGCATGCATCAACGTAAAAAACGACGACAACGCTTGCTTCGCTTGGAGCATCGTCAGCGCTCTTTATCCTGTGGATAGACTAAATCACCCAGACCGTACTGTCTCCTACCCGCTTTACTCTGAAGTTTTAAACCTAACTGGTATCCAGTTCCCTATGACCTTGAAGCAGATACCACGCTTTGAAAAACAGAACCAGATATCGGTTAATGTTTATCAGCTGCAGAAGAAGAAGAAAGCATTTGATGTGCACCCAGTTTATCTAACTAAAAATAAACTGGCTAGACACGTTAATCTTCTATTGGTCCAAGATCGCTATGATGAGGAAGAAGAAGAAGAACATGACATACCCAGTAACCCCATCCAGTACCACTATGTATGGATTAAGGATCTATCCAGGCTGGTATCCAGGCAGCTAAGCCATCACAAAAGCAAAAAATACTTTTGTGACCGCTGTCTGCACTATTTTTACACACAACCCAGCTTGGATAAACACACAGAGGACTGTATTAATATGAATGATTGCAAAATCCGTCTGCCTACCGAGGACCAGAAAATGGTAGAATTTAAAAATTATAAAAACAAGGAGAAGGCGCCATTCATTATTTATGCGGACCTTGAGTGTGTACTGAAGCCAACAGAGGGAAGGGGCAAATATCAAGAGCATGTGCCATGTAGTGTAGGCTACTACGTCAAGTGTTCCTATGATGACTCATTGTCCTTTTATCGATCATACCGAGGCGAGGACTGTATGTCTTGGTTTGTTCACGAAATGATGGAATTTGCTGAGGATGTGGAAACCGTTTTCTTATGTCCCTTTGATATGACATTGACAGCTGAACAACAAGCTGAATTTGATAAAGCCACGCATTGCCACATCTGTGAACGGACGTTCAGTCCGGAGGATGTTAAGGTACGGGATCATAATCATTTAGTTCCAGAGAATAATTATAGGGGTGCAGCCCACAATTCTTGTAACATTAATTACAAGGATAAGGTGAATATTCCCATTGTCTATCATAATTTATCTGGATATGACGTACATTTCGTATTGGAAAATATCGCGAATGACATGCCGGGTCGCGTCGATTTATTACCCATAACCAAAGAAAAATATATTTCATTCACAAAAAATTTAGAACAAAATTTAATTAAATTCAGGTTTATAGATTCATATAGATTTTTAGCTTGTGGGTTAGAAACATTGGCCTCATATCTGACCGACTTTCCAATCTTAAAAACAGAATTTTCGACATTGACAGACGGACAATTTGAGTTATTGAAAAAGAAGGGTGTATTCCCATACGATTTCATGGACAGCTTTGAAAAATTCAATTTTGATGCTTTACCGGAACAAAGTCAATTTTATAACCGTTTAGAAGATAAAGATATAACAGACACACAATATGAGCATGCGCAACGGGTTTGGAACGCTTTTAATATCGAAAATTTGGGCGAATATTCAGATCTGTACATGAAAACGGACATCATTCTTTTAGCTGAAATTTTTGAGCAATTTAGGGAAACCAGTCTAAAAAATTATGGGTTAGATCCGGCACATTATTATACCTTGCCGGGGTACACTTGGGACTGCATGCTCAAGTATACCCAGGTAAATCTTGAGCTCATAACCGATATCGATGAGGTCATGTTTATCGAAAGGGGTATTCGTGGCGGACTAAGTCAATGCTCTAAACGCAAAAGCATTGGCAACAACAAATATCTAAAAAATTTTGATCCCAGTAAACCGACTAAATATATATCTTATTTCGACATTAACAATCAATATGGCTGGGCGATGAGTCAGTATTTACCATACGGAGGGTTTAAGTGGGTAGATTCAAACATCGACGTTACAACTGTGTCGGACACATCGAGTGTGGGCTATGTATTGGAGGTAGATCTCGAGTATCCCGAAAATCTCCATGACCTTCATAAAGATCTGCCGTTTTGTCCTGAACATAGAGCTCCTCCCGGCTGTAACAACAATAAACTTTTAGCTACTTTACACAACAAAACGCGGTATGTTATTCATTACATGGCTTTAAAACAAGCATTACAACACGGTCTAAAATTAACAAAAATTCATAGAGTCTTGGCCTTTAAACAGAGTGCCTGGTTGAAGGATTACATCGATTTGAATACTTCGCTACGTCAGGCTGCAAAAAATGAATTTGAGAAAAATTTGTTTAAGCTCATGAATAACGCAGCATTCGGAAAAACGATGGAAAACATCCGCAAGCACTCTAATGTAAAGCTTGTTAACAAATGGGAGGGGCGCTATGGAGCAGAGGCTTTAATTGCTAAGCCCGAGTTCAAGGCGGCAACCATTTTTAATGAGAACTTGGTGGCTGTTGAATTAAACAAGACGGAAATTTACTTTAATAAACCAATATACGTTGGAATGGCGATTTTGGATCTCGCAAAAACCACCATATATGACTTTCATTATGATTACATGAAACCCGAGTTTGGTGACGACTGCGCCGTCCTCTATACTGATACTGACAGCCTTATATATGAAATAGCCGATAAAGATATATATGAAGTCATTCATCGCGATTGTCATTCACGATTCGACACTAGCGATTACCCCAAAGACAATAGGTATAACATCCCACAGGTTAATAAAAAGGTATTGGGTATGATGAAGGATGAATTTAATGGTGTACCAATCCAAATTTTCGTGGGGCTCAGGGCGAAAATGTATACCGTTAAAAGAGCAGCGAATGATGGCGAGGCTTTACCAAATAATGTCGGGTTAACTAAAAAGATAAAGGGTATTAAGAAATCGGTGATCAAAAATGTCATCACACTCGAAGATTTCATAGAGTGCGTAGATAATTTTAAAAATAAATTTATCACACAAAATCTAATTAAATCAGAAAAACATCAGGTTTATTCCATCACCCAAGACAAAATAGCTCTCAGCCCTCATGACGATAAGAGGCACTTGATCGAGGGGTCATATGACACTTTGCCTTGGGGACATTATTCCATCATGGCTACATGTAATGATCTTTCTTAAACCTCCGAAGAAGAATAAATAACATACATACAACCATTCATCACCATTTTCAGTCTGACCGCCAAACAGTCAACATGCCTAGGGAGTGCGATTGGGGAAGAGCCTGCAACTGTTCAGAGTGCACTCCTAATCTCAAAGATGCCTGCGAAAAATGCGGCGAAAAAGCTTACGGCGTTACCTCCATATACAGACGCGATAGACGAAACATTGGCTATTACGATTTCACAACATGCTGTTATAATTGCTATCAATTAAATGGGGGAATAAAAGAAGCTTCCAGATTTCGGGATATGTGTAACCAGGTGCAAGGATTACCCCTAATTGAGGAAACGGACTCTTTACCTGAAATACTTAAAAAGCATTTTGCTTTACAAATACCATTGATCGAAGATTTTCGTAAGATTACCAAGGAGATGCTGCGTATAGAGATACGTATGATGTTCTATAGTAATAAGATCAAGTACAGCACTGCATTAGCACCGATGATATTATGTAGTGACACGGATCCAACGCAATGGTTTGAGAGTATTGTATTGAATATGGCCGTTCAAGAGCTGCAGCAATATAGAAGCCCTATCACATTATTATCAATGACTGTGAATGTTTTATAATTTATATACTACTTTTTACATATAATTTTTATGTATTTTGTATATTCTCTAATCATATTTTTCAATATTTAATTACTTTGTATTATACGACTTTAATAAATTTAGAGGACTCAACCTTTATTAAAAGGATAATAACCTATATATTTTATATTGCAACCTCTGCATATTTATAGCTTAATATTTATTTTTCTTTATTAAAACCAATATTTTATATTGTATTGTGTAACCTCTATAAATTGAGGAACCCTGTATATTTTATTAGCCTAAAGTAAAAATTGAATTATGTATATACTTTATATTTATTTATGTTTTATATTACATAAAATTGATATTTTGCAACCTCGCCAAAAAATTTTTAATAAAAAATAATTTATTTACATATGTGTTTCATTTTGAAAACATTATTACCCCATATCATTATAAAATTGTATGTGTGCTTTCTGCTCTTATGATCCGAAACAGAGAGATAGAAAAGGGGAGTCAGATTAATTATAAATCTTAAGTCATTAAATTATAATGGGAAATCTATACAAAATATTTTCATTTTAAAAAACATGCGAAAGAGGAAGATATTTCAAAGAGTTTATTGAAGGCCATAAAAGTTTACAATCTTACAAAACATAACCTCAATATCAAACATAAAAAGTTTTTAGAGGATAACGCTAAAAGCGTTCCCCCGTAAACAGTTAGGGATAATAATAATAATAAACAGAGTCTATAAACCATTCAGGATAATGTTGAACTGATGAAGACCAATGAAATGAAACAGCATAGATGATGACCCTAGGTGGTTTATATGCTGCGAGAGCAAATTTTTTAATAATAGCTATTTTAAACAGCTGTTTACCTGTAAACAGGTAAACAGCTATTTTATTTTAAACAGGGTAACAACTATTTTAAACAGGTATCCGTTTACCTGTAAACAGGTTAGGTTAGGTTAGGTTAGGTATTTTAAACAGGTATCCGTTTACCTGTAAACAGGTTATAAACAGATACAGGGTTTTTCACAACAGATAACCTGTTTTTCAAAACAGGTCTGTACAGTCTGAACGTATTCCGGGGGCGCAGAGCCCGCGGAATACGTTCAGACGCAGAGCCCGCTCTCGCAGCATATAAACCACCTAGGGTCATCATCTATGCTGTTTCATTTCATTGGTCTTCATCAGTTCAACATTATACTGAATGGTTTATAGACTCTGTTTATTATTATTATTATCCCTAACTGTTTACGGGGGAACGCTTTTAGCGTTATCCTCTAAAAACTTTTTATGTTTGATATTGAGGTTATGTTTTGTAAGATTGTAAACTTTTATGGCCTTCAATAAACTCTTTGAAATATCTTCCTCTTTCGCATGTTTTTTAAAATGAAAATATTTTGTATAGATTTCCCATTATAATTTAATGACTTAAGATTTATAATTAATCTGACTCCCCTTTTCTATCTCTCTGTTTCGGATCATAAGAGCAGAAAGCACACATACAATTTTATAATGATATGGGGTAATAATGTTTTCAAAATGAAACACACATGTAAATAAATTATTTTTTATTAAAAATTTTTTGGCGAGGTTGCAAAATATCAATTTTATGTAATATAAAACATAAATAAATATAAAGTATATACATAATTCAATTTTTACTTTAGGCTAATAAAATATACAGGGTTCCTCAATTTATAGAGGTTACACAATACAATATAAAATATTGGTTTTAATAAAGAAAAATAAATATTAAGCTATAAATATGCAGAGGTTGCAATATAAAATATATAGGTTATTATCCTTTTAATAAAGGTTGAGTCCTCTAAATTTATTAAAGTCGTATAATACAAAGTAATTAAATATTGAAAAATATGATTAGAGAATATACAAAATACATAAAAATTATATGTAAAAAGTAGTATATAAATTATAAAACATTCACAGTCATTGATAATAATGTGATAGGGCTTCTATATTGCTGCAGCTCTTGAACGGCCATATTCAATACAATACTCTCAAACCATTGCGTTGGATCCGTGTCACTACATAATATCATCGGTGCTAATGCAGTGCTGTACTTGATCTTATTACTATAGAACATCATACGTATCTCTATACGCAGCATCTCCTTGGTAATCTTACGAAAATCTTCGATCAATGGTATTTGTAAAGCAAAATGCTTTTTAAGTATTTCAGGTAAAGAGTCCGTTTCCTCAATTAGGGGTAATCCTTGCACCTGGTTACACATATCCCGAAATCTGGAAGCTTCTTTTATTCCCCCATTTAATTGATAGCAATTATAACAGCATGTTGTGAAATCGTAATAGCCAATGTTTCGTCTATCGCGTCTGTATATGGAGGTAACGCCGTAAGCTTTTTCGCCGCATTTTTCGCAGGCATCTTTGAGATTAGGAGTGCACTCTGAACAGTTGCAGGCTCTTCCCCAATCGCACTCCCTAGGCATGTTGACTGTTTGGCGGTCAGACTGAAAATGGTGATGAATGGTTGTATGTATGTTATTTATTCTTCTTCGGAGGTTTAAGAAAGATCATTACATGTAGCCATGATGGAATAATGTCCCCAAGGCAAAGTGTCATATGACCCCTCGATCAAGTGCCTCTTATCGTCATGAGGGCTGAGAGCTATTTTGTCTTGGGTGATGGAATAAACCTGATGTTTTTCTGATTTAATTAGATTTTGTGTGATAAATTTATTTTTAAAATTATCTACGCACTCTATGAAATCTTCGAGTGTGATGACATTTTTGATCACCGATTTCTTAATACCCTTTATCTTTTTAGTTAACCCGACATTATTTGGTAAAGCCTCGCCATCATTCGCTGCTCTTTTAACGGTATACATTTTCGCCCTGAGCCCCACGAAAATTTGGATTGGTACACCATTAAATTCATCCTTCATCATACCCAATACCTTTTTATTAACCTGTGGGATGTTATACCTATTGTCTTTGGGGTAATCGCTAGTGTCGAATCGTGAATGACAATCGCGATGAATGACTTCATATATATCTTTATCGGCTATTTCATATATAAGGCTGTCAGTATCAGTATAGAGGACGGCGCAGTCGTCACCAAACTCGGGTTTCATGTAATCATAATGAAAGTCATATATGGTGGTTTTTGCGAGATCCAAAATCGCCATTCCAACGTATATTGGTTTATTAAAGTAAATTTCCGTCTTGTTTAATTCAACAGCCACCAAGTTCTCATTAAAAATGGTTGCCGCCTTGAACTCGGGCTTAGCAATTAAAGCCTCTGCTCCATAGCGCCCCTCCCATTTGTTAACAAGCTTTACATTAGAGTGCTTGCGGATGTTTTCCATCGTTTTTCCGAATGCTGCGTTATTCATGAGCTTAAACAAATTTTTCTCAAATTCATTTTTTGCAGCCTGACGTAGCGAAGTATTCAAATCGATGTAATCCTTCAACCAGGCACTCTGTTTAAAGGCCAAGACTCTATGAATTTTTGTTAATTTTAGACCGTGTTGTAATGCTTGTTTTAAAGCCATGTAATGAATAACATACCGCGTTTTGTTGTGTAAAGTAGCTAAAAGTTTATTGTTGTTACAGCCGGGAGGAGCTCTATGTTCAGGACAAAACGGCAGATCTTTATGAAGGTCATGGAGATTTTCGGGATACTCGAGATCTACCTCCAATACATAGCCCACACTCGATGTGTCCGACACAGTTGTAACGTCGATGTTTGAATCTACCCACTTAAACCCTCCGTATGGTAAATACTGACTCATCGCCCAGCCATATTGATTGTTAATGTCGAAATAAGATATATATTTAGTCGGTTTACTGGGATCAAAATTTTTTAGATATTTGTTGTTGCCAATGCTTTTGCGTTTAGAGCATTGACTTAGTCCGCCACGAATACCCCTTTCGATAAACATGACCTCATCGATATCGGTTATGAGCTCAAGATTTACCTGGGTATACTTGAGCATGCAGTCCCAAGTGTACCCCGGCAAGGTATAATAATGTGCCGGATCTAACCCATAATTTTTTAGACTGGTTTCCCTAAATTGCTCAAAAATTTCAGCTAAAAGAATGATGTCCGTTTTCATGTACAGATCTGAATATTCGCCCAAATTTTCGATATTAAAAGCGTTCCAAACCCGTTGCGCATGCTCATATTGTGTGTCTGTTATATCTTTATCTTCTAAACGGTTATAAAATTGACTTTGTTCCGGTAAAGCATCAAAATTGAATTTTTCAAAGCTGTCCATGAAATCGTATGGGAATACACCCTTCTTTTTCAATAACTCAAATTGTCCGTCTGTCAATGTCGAAAATTCTGTTTTTAAGATTGGAAAGTCGGTCAGATATGAGGCCAATGTTTCTAACCCACAAGCTAAAAATCTATATGAATCTATAAACCTGAATTTAATTAAATTTTGTTCTAAATTTTTTGTGAATGAAATATATTTTTCTTTGGTTATGGGTAATAAATCGACGCGACCCGGCATGTCATTCGCGATATTTTCCAATACGAAATGTACGTCATATCCAGATAAATTATGATAGACAATGGGAATATTCACCTTATCCTTGTAATTAATGTTACAAGAATTGTGGGCTGCACCCCTATAATTATTCTCTGGAACTAAATGATTATGATCCCGTACCTTAACATCCTCCGGACTGAACGTCCGTTCACATATGTGGCAATGCGTGGCTTTATCAAATTCAGCTTGTTGTTCAGCTGTCAATGTCATATCAAAGGGACATAAGAAAACGGTTTCCACATCCTCAGCAAATTCCATCATTTCGTGAACAAACCAAGACATACAGTCCTCGCCTCGGTATGATCGATAAAAGGACAATGAGTCATCATAGGAACACTTGACGTAGTAGCCTACACTACATGGCACATGCTCTTGATATTTGCCCCTTCCCTCTGTTGGCTTCAGTACACACTCAAGGTCCGCATAAATAATGAATGGCGCCTTCTCCTTGTTTTTATAATTTTTAAATTCTACCATTTTCTGGTCCTCGGTAGGCAGACGGATTTTGCAATCATTCATATTAATACAGTCCTCTGTGTGTTTATCCAAGCTGGGTTGTGTGTAAAAATAGTGCAGACAGCGGTCACAAAAGTATTTTTTGCTTTTGTGATGGCTTAGCTGCCTGGATACCAGCCTGGATAGATCCTTAATCCATACATAGTGGTACTGGATGGGGTTACTGGGTATGTCATGTTCTTCTTCTTCTTCCTCATCATAGCGATCTTGGACCAATAGAAGATTAACGTGTCTAGCCAGTTTATTTTTAGTTAGATAAACTGGGTGCACATCAAATGCTTTCTTCTTCTTCTGCAGCTGATAAACATTAACCGATATCTGGTTCTGTTTTTCAAAGCGTGGTATCTGCTTCAAGGTCATAGGGAACTGGATACCAGTTAGGTTTAAAACTTCAGAGTAAAGCGGGTAGGAGACAGTACGGTCTGGGTGATTTAGTCTATCCACAGGATAAAGAGCGCTGACGATGCTCCAAGCGAAGCAAGCGTTGTCGTCGTTTTTTACGTTGATGCATGCCTGCTTTTTAGCAATTTTTCCTGGTAATGGAATGTATGATGAACCAAGCTGGGGTGTAAATTTGTTTATGTTAATGCCTAAATTGGCGATGGCCTTCAACGAAAATCCAGAGTCTCTTTCCTGGAACTCTTCCAGCTACGTTAAAATGGGGTTAATAACATGCTCTTGGAACCATGCAGACAGATCGGTGTCCCTGTAGATGGGTGCATTTTTCGTGTTGAAGTATTTAAATTCCTCTATGACCCTGTCTGCTTTCTGAAGGATAAACTGTCCCCCAAACACTGCGTTGACTTTAAGCGCCGCCTCTTTCTTCAGAGCATTGGCGATGCGACGTTTAAACAAATCAAAACAGTCTTTGAGGAACAGCTTGGGATCGGTATGTTTTAAATTGGAGATGACTCCAGTACGGATGCGACTAGTGAATGCCGCGTCCGTATCATCCCAATGAACCCTATGTTTTGCAGTTTCCTTCCTTGGCGCCATCCCTGCTCCACGTTTCTGCTCAAATTTAATTTGAGCTCTAAAACTTTTAATTTGGGCCATGGAAGACATCAAGTTCTGGTTTTCTCCCACGGTCTTAGCAGTTTTTAGCTGGTCCTTTATATTTCGGATGGCCTTAGTACATTTCCTAAGGCCATCCTTGGCTGTATCTTCACTATATGTAGTGGAAAGAACACCAAGTAGCGCGGCAATGGTTACGCACAAATATTTTAGAATATCTTTGGCAGACATGTTGCTTCTTCAAAGACTAACTGTCGAATGAGGAGAAGTCTTCCTTTCCCCCGGTTTTATTAAAGTTGAGCCGATGAGTAGCGGTGAGATATAACCTGAAAATATATCATGTGATTAGAGCGTGTTCAGAAATTCTAGTACGTTCAGAAATTTGTATTGCTAAATTGAAATATTCTAGAACGATTTTGACACGAAATTTAAATATTATTTTTATGCAATCTAATTTGCCTGGGGTTTGGTAGGAAAATTTGAAAATTTAAAAGTTCCATTATGAAATTTAATGCCTGCTATATTTTAAATGGATTCTGCGGCTATAAATACTAATGTTATAATATATATAATGATTATTTTATGCTTGGGTTCTGCTGCTATAAACGCTGATTTTAATAGCTGTGTATATTAAATATTTTTTTGCTTCTACTCATATAAATTCCCATATCGAATAATTATTGCTTTTTATTAACATCAAACTCTATTTTGTTTTTATTACTAGCAATTAATTGATTTCATGTAAGTTAAGTTATAAGCTGATAAAATTCATATTAAAGTCGTTTTTAGAAGGTTATGTATATATTTATTTGCAAATTGGGATGCAATATATGAAATGTTCTCAAAAGGTACCTAAGTTTAGTGTTAAGTATATAAAGTAAATGTAACAAGGATTATAAATGCTATTTTCAAATTATAAATATGTCCTCATCTTCAAAATTAATACTAGTAATGATGCTGCACAGGATGTTATTAATCACTATATAAATACTATCATCATAAAATATTTGGGTTTATATGCATCTTATTTTATTTTGATGTAAGTTACTGAATTGCTGTTATTGTTCTATAAGGTGAAAAATTAAAATATTTTTTATTAAACTAATCTCTATAACCATAGTGCCTATTTACTTTATGATAAATACTGCATGTTATTTGAATTTATCTAAAAAATATAATGCTTTTCTATAAATCAAAAATTATTCGCTAAGTCCCGATAATGCTCAATTATTCCGTAATATCTAATCTCGTTAATATTCATGGCGCACGTTGAAATTAAATAATTGCTTACCTTGTTCTCACCAATATAGCTGACACGTTAATATTAGCACTGTACAAAAATTATTGTCCTATTAATTTACACACACACACAGTTTGTCAGCAAAATTTCTGCAGGAAAATGCGTAGACAAATAATGTAAAAAGACGGTCTGAGTTGTATTTATAATGTTATGTGACGTCATATAATCACGCCGCTACGTTGGTTAGAATTCGAGGAATTTGCACACGAGCCCAATGTTCTAGAACATTATTTCTCATGATATCATACGAACAAGTTGAAGCTTGTGCGGAAGTTGTCTACCAGGGTGAGAATACCTAATAGGCGTACTTGCTAAATTTCAATTTATTTATATCCCCTATTTAATCATTTTAACCTACGGCTAAGTATTATTTATATAAAGAACGTGCCCAAATTTATGTGGCGGCACTTGGCTCAAAGACTGTACCTATATGTTATCCGCTATAATTGCATGATTCTCAGCTATATGACTCACGCGCACGTGTATGCCGAAATGTGTGTTTCATAATATTATAATACGCTTTATATATTTTTACGGCTATTTATTTTTATGAAAAAATTATGAATTATTATTTGTTCCAAATTCCATCCTTTATAGTGTATTTTTTAGTACCTATGTACCAATAAAAGTCTTTTATTATTAATTTCATTTTAAACGCTAATTTCAGGCTGCAGCTATGACGTCATCATTATCTGAAGCTCATTATGAATACCACAATGAAGACCGAGGATAAAAATTAATTAATTTAAAACCATTCTAAAAAATATGAATTTATTGTGAATAAAAGAAGTAGAAAAATATTTGTTCTGCTTATTTACATTTTTTCTTCGCTATTTCCTTATATCAGTTTTGATTGGTTTATTAATTTGAATTCTCTCCAGCTACTCATGAAAACTTTATTTTGTGTATGCAGTATAGATTTTTTGTGTAAATTCCCTGGAAAATTATTTGTGTGTGCAGTATAGATTTTAATATAAAAGTTTTTAGCTTTTTTGTTCTCTTATGACATTCTTAAATCGATTAACTTAAATAACCCTCGCTATCAGCTACAGAGCATATGTGATAAAAATGTTCAAATAGAAAAATATTTGGAACATGATTTGCTTAAGAATAAATTTGTAACCAAGTTGATGACATTTTTGTTAAAAGTGTAAGTCTCCAGCTGAAACCACAGTTTTAAAATATAAATATCTTTTGTGGTGTCTATGTGCTTTTTATGTTCTAATGTTACATATTTGTTAATTTAATTGCGAGGGATACTTTTTGTCTATAAAGTTAATCCAATCTGAACGCGAAATTTCTTCATTATAGTGCTTATTATTACCGCTAGTTAAACCCTTGTATAATATACAAGGGTTAAACGAACGGGAACAGTAGAAAAATTCGACTTAGAATCCATTTCCAGCGCAAACACATTAACTGAAATGTTATTCCTTGAATGCATATTGCATATCTCTGTATTTTATCATGTCGATTTTCCACGCGTATACTCCTATGTCATTCACGCACCCATGTTCAATGCATTATATGTTGTGTAGATTTTTTTCCTTGAGACACCTCTACATTAGTTTGTTAAACGGACGTTGTTAGCGCTGCGCTCATTTTCTGCGAGACCCATGCTGGAACGATCGTCTCGAGATGCGCGTCTGATTTCTCCTCTGCGCTGGCTATATTATTATTTAGCCATCGAATGTCTGGCTTAAAATTCTGTAATCTACGCATACCTATTACTACATTGTTTACCTGGCCGTCGCACCTATCATATTATCCTAGCCGTGTCACGCCTATCATTAATCACCTGGTGCACACACCTTCAAGCCATGACCTCTACCTCTGCATGCATCCTCCAGGTCTTCGGCAGGTGGGAGTGGAGGGGGTAAAATTCGTCAAAAATGACCAGGATGAACCTCCATAAGAAATAACATGGGATTTTGGCGCCGTAGCCCCATAGCCTATCTACTGTTCCTTTTGGTTTATTTTGATTTAATTGTTAGGCACCGCCTATTTTAGTATAGTACCTATTTGGTCTTGCAAACAAATCCAAAAAAACAGGAAAAACGTTATTCAGAAATCATTACAAAAAAAAACTTAGAAGGTTAACAAAAACTACAATAAAGATGCTACACCACTTCTCATTTTAAAATATTAAAATGCAGTTGAAACAAATTTAAATGGGAAATGAAATTGAATCGTTACACTTGTATAATAAAACAAAACAAACCTTATTCATTTATTCAGTAAGAAGAAATAACTGTATTTTGGTAAAAGAGCGAAAATTAGATCCCACGTATTTAATTTAATTAATAAGGTACAGCGGGGCCTCGAATTCTTTGTCATTTATTATACCGAAAAATAATAGGTCACTTTATACCTATACACGGTGGTGAATTTTTCGATGCCCACCATTGGTATCTCGGAAACTATAAGAGATAGAGGATCGGTTAAATTAGACAAAAGTTGCGCTATTTTATGCTCTACAATTTCCTACCAAGAAATGCTGGATATCTTGATTCGTTTGCGGTTTATCCTGAAAAAATTGAAAATCGTGATTTCAAAAAAATAATAATATCTTTTATATCATTCATGCGAATTTAATGAAATTTGGCAAGGTTATATTTTTGACAGCTACCAATTGAATGGCGTTGATAGAAATTTTCTAATCCTTCTAGATTTTGAGCAACGATAGGCAACTTTTTTTTTTCTTATGGCCGCCATATTGGATTTTTACACTATTAGTTAGAAAAAATAATTCTCTTTTCACCTGTGTCACCAAAATGGACTGATTTTTTAAAAATATGTTGATATTCGAATTAATGTAAAAATAATTTATAAAATCCAGTATGCTTTGGAAAAATAATTGCAAACAACATTGTAATTCAAACGCTATTGTTAAACTGCACACTCGTAAAAAATTACAGAAAAATGCCAGGTTATTTAAACTCCTATTAAATATTACACACAATTAATTTATTAAAGAGTCAAGAAAACAAATAATACCTACTATTTTTATTTTATAAATTGTTTGTAATAAGGTAGTGGCGGCATATATGGCCCTCTTAAAAAAATATTTTTTTTCTCGGAAACTTTATTAAAAAAAATAACAATGCTTACAGGAACTTAAGCGTAAACACCTTCGCTTTCAGGAAAAAAATTAAACTTTGTAAAAATCAAACGTAAAACAAACAAAAAAAATTTTTTTTTAAATGCAGTCAATGGGCCATATTCCCAACCAGGGTTGGAGTTATGGCCCTAGAAAAATTTATTTTAATTGAACGGTTTATTAAGAAAATTGAGCTTAGACATAATAGACAAATAGACTGACAACAAAAAAAAATAAAAAAGATTGCAAATTTAAAAATAAAAAATAAAATTGTAGAAAAAGTCAATGGGCCATATCATCAAACCCATCTGAAAATATGGCACTTACAGAATTAACATAAATCTGAGCCCTTTAAAAAAATGCAAAATAATTTTTTCCACTAATGTAAAGTAAGTATTTTCTATGAAGATAAAATATTTAAACAATGTGACGAAATAAATACATGGGCCATATGACCAGTTGAGTAGTGCACATTATGAGCAACAAGAAAAAACTCTTTCACAAAATTTTTAAGTAAAATAAATGTCACTACGTAACACGTAACTTAGAGTGTCGATCCTCCAAAATTTAGGTTTGTTTTTCAATGTTTCCCGATGATTTCACCAAAACGCCATAATGTAAACTAGCCGGTATTGCCGATATTGCCGGAAGTTCGGCTTGTTATTTACAGAGGACGCTTAAACGTATTGAAAGAAACTGTGAACGTCAAGAAGTTGGGTTTGAGGCGGTTAGTTTAAAATTTAAGGGCATTGGGCCATATGACCGTCCGGGCCATATCTACCGCCACTACCTTAGTTTAATAGGAGTTTAAATAACCTGGCATTTTTGTGTATTTTTTTTTAGTGTTCAATTTAATAATAGCGTCTGGATTACAATGTTGCTTGTAATTATTTTTCCAAAGCATACTGGATTTTATAAATTATTTTTACATTAATTCGAATATCAACATGTTTTTAAAAAATCAGTCTATTTTGGTGACATAGGTGAACAGAGAATTATTTTCTCTAACTAAAGGTGTAAAAATCCAATATGGCGGCCATAAGAAAAAAAAAGTTGACTATCGTTGCTCAAAATCTAGAAGGCTTAGAAAATTTCTATCAACGCCATTCAATTGGTAGCTGTTAAAAATTTTAACCGTGCCAAATTTTATTAAATTCGCATGAAGGATATAGAAGATATTACTTATTATTTTTTTGAAATCACGATTTTCAATTTTTTCAGGATAAACCGCAAACGAATCAAGATATCCAGCATTTCTTGGCAGGAAATTGAAGAGCATAAAATAGCGAAACTTTTGTCTAATTTAACCGATCCTCTATCTCTTATAGTTTCCTAGATACCAATGGTGGGCATCGAAAAATTCACCACCGTGTATACCGATATAAGACTAGTTTTTAGTTATCACTAAATGATATACCCTACAAACAAGCTAAACTCCAAGTGAATACAGTTGAATACTTCAATATCCTCGTCATTGTTACAGTTTGCTCAGATAAACTATTCACATTATTTAGAGATATTTCAGAACGCACTGGGTGTAGAGATAATACACTCTATTTGGCATTTGCATATTGGAAAAATAAATATGGGAGTTCTGATCAAAATGAACATAAATACGGCTATTTATACATTTTCCCTCGTATCAAATCATCACTCAGAAACTAAAATTGAAAATAACACCGATTTGAATGCATTACATTGCATCTACTCGTAATTTCGAAATACGTGTTAAACTTTATAATATTAACTGCACTACAGCATTAGCGAGAATATTGTTTTAATATTGTTTTATTTTATTTATTATTTATTATAAGATTATATCCAAAGTAAATCTGCAATGTTGAATATTTATAAAAATATATAGTGCGCGACTTCCAACGCCCGCAAGCATGTAAACACTGGCAACCTCAAATTTTATTGGGGAGTGGGGATATTCAGTGTGCATACATTGTAAATATAAAGAATGATTTTACATCCCTTTCTAAAGATTTTAACTTGAGCCACCTTAATTTGTACATCACTACCGACATAATCTATAAACAACATTTTTCACTGGAGCTTTTAAATTTCATCGTACGTACAATATTGCTTCGAGCAGTTAATTAAATCACACGGACAAATGTCTATATAGGTACGTGTACAATAGGTTTAATTTCTACCATTAGACAATAGAACTGGACCACCCAGAAAATTTACCTAAATTCAATATCGGATATCGTCTCTGAAAATTATGTAATTTATGTGCGGTTTTCTTTGTTCTAAATAAGTAAATGGCAGAAAACAGTGAAATACAAATTTTGTATAAATTAATTCAACCTCTCTTATAATGAATGTTAGGGCAAAAGTACCAAATAGTTTTTGGCAGAACAGGGAATCAAAATTATTCCGAAAAATGTTTCATAGGTTTCGTAGGTGTTTAAAAATTGTATATTTGGTGGGTTGGATATAACTCTGTAAGAAAGAAACTATGCTATGAATTTGCTTACGTTAAAAACTACTTTTTAACATATTAATATATGTTTAGATATCTCTTGTCTGCATATTTTTATCAATTATTAAATTTCTAAAATATTTAGGTAATTCTACGGAATAAGTTCAGTGTATTACTTTATTCAATTAAAGTATACACCATAGTCACTATGCTGATTTACCGAGCAATATTTTTTGCATGAGAAAATATACCTACTAGTCATGATACAACAACACAAGATATGATATCAAAGCGTTCAAATTTCGTCCGGTTTGCGCATGACGTCACACAGTGAGTATTTTTTTAAATCTATGTCGCGCATTCGAATTTAATATCAAATTTTGTTAGTTAGGAACTCTGTTTTATGGCTTTTATTCATAATATAGGTTCACTGATTATAGTGTAATACTAAGTTAATGACGGCTATTTAAATTATTACATTTTAGATGAAATTTATTAGAACCCAGAGATAACACTGATTATTACATTTGATTTATTTTATGCAGATATTTCTATATTATACGTGAATATAAGTATTAATAATACGAAATTAACTCCCAATTTATATTTTTCGTAGGCAAGTATTTCGATTTGTAATTTTTGAATATGTGTGGCCCTAAAATTAATAATTTTGGGATTCTTGCTATTCGAAGTTTTCAAAATTAAAAAAATTGCAAGTCAAATGTGAAAAAGGATAAATTAACCATATATACATTCAATATATTTGATATTTAAGAATATTGAAGAATGTTTTTACGTAAAAATACAATGCGATCGCCAGACAGTAGGAGCATAATAGAAAACTTATTTATAATTAATTTCTCAAAAATTGTTTCATGCCGAATGTTAAGTATATTAAGAAAAACCAGTTTTGACGTCAAATTTTACCTTTAATATGTAGGAAGTTAAAAAAATATAAAATATTAATAATTAAGGTAAAAAATGCAAATAAACTTTCTCTAAAAATTTTCTAGTTACTAAGAGAATTAATGCTAAATAGTACATTGTGTGCCTAGTAGGAATAACCTCTGGAATAACTTAACATTCCCGGACGACCGTGCAGATTGCTTATCGAGGCGCAAGCAACACAGAGTTCGAAAATATGCTTTTACTACGATGATACACATACTATTTTTTCTGAAACCGCGTTTCCATACACCCTGCATTTTTTTTATTTCAGGGAACTAAAAAAACGTTATATCGTGCGTAGAATCTCTTGATTGATTATCAACATCACAATCGTACACAGCACAACTCATTTTCGACGGTTTTTGAACTTTTAAACCCAAAAATATCCGCAACAAGTTGACAATTCTACCTGACACTCCTGACAGCCGGGCGTTTAATGGCGTCCTAGCTCACCGACTGACGTCACGAGCTGCGCGATATCTTATCTTCTTATTTATTGTATCATGCCTACTAGTAATATCAAGTAAATAATAATAAATGTCGGATGACAGTTCGTCTGATGAAAACACTTATGTATTAAAGAAATACCCCAAAACTAATACACCTCTTGCGCTGAAAACATTTAATATACCATCACAAGACATACGCGATGCAGGACCGTCGAAAGATAATAAATCAAATAAATTTGAAAAAAGGTTTGATGTTGACAGTGACAATAAAATTCAGGAAAAAAAAAAAAGTAAATAAATGCAGACTCTGTGAAAAACAATTTCAATCTAGAAGGGGATTTAATATTCATGTGACCAAATGCCATCTTAAAGATAGCCTGAACGAAAGTGAAGCCGAAAAAGCTACAATCAGACAAAGCTGTTATTACAATCGTGAAGAGGAGATATCCAATGTCAATAAGCCTAGATCTTTGTCTAATCCTAATCAAAATCAAGAAAAATGTCATTTATGTAGTCAAAATTTTAAAAGTCAACGAGGGGTAAATACCCATATAAGAAAGTCTCATCCTGAAACGTACCGAAAGAAAATTTTAAAGAGTGATCGAAATATAAATGATGATGAAAAAATTAATGTGAACAATATGGATGCGAATATTGAGCCCAATAATGAAGAGGACTTCATGCCAAATTCAAAAATGAAGAAACTACAAGAAGACATTGTAATTTGGGAAGAAAAATTTAAAGTAATCTTTACATCCGAAGATAAATTTAGCGATGAAGTAGAGGCATTTAGTAATTTTCTTTTTAATGCATTGGATTATCTCCCTGGACCCAAACACCCAGCCAGAAAATTCTATGAAGCCCGTAAAATAAAAGGGTATAAAAGGAATGACACAGTTTACAAAAATTCTAAGAATCCACAAAAAACATCTAAACGTGAAGCGGAAAGACGGAGAAGTGAATACCAATACCAAGTAACTCAATATTATTATTATAACCAACGAAGGAAAGCAGTTAGAAGAATTTTTGATAATGGAAAGAGACAAACATGTAAAATAAATACGAATGTCATATTTGACTTTTTCAAGACAAGATTTGAAGAAAGTAATGATTCCTGTCAACTAAATTATCCTAGAAGATTAGCTGATGATGAGATTAGAATACTTAATAGTTCATATAAACCTGAAATAAGCGATGATGAAGTTACTAATGCTATTAAAGCAATCAAAATTGATACAGCAGCTGGTCCTGATAGGGTTATTATGAGATGTATAAAATTTGATTGTAAAATTATTCAAATTATTGCTAAAATTGGTACAATTATGATTCAGACGGGCTTTGTTCCTAAAAGTTTCAGATTGGCACGAACTATTCTAATTTATAAAAAAGATGATCCCAATGATTTAAACAATTGGAGACCCATTTCTATTTGTTCTTTATTAAGACGAATCATTGAAAAGGTTATTGAAAAACAAATCAGGAAATTTATAATAATTAATGAAAATCAAAGAGGTTTTATGCACCTACCGGGATGCCATATAAATAATGCTATTATTGAAAGTATACTAAAAAAGTCAAAAGTTTTAAAGGAATGCGTATCCTTAATCTTCTTAGACATAAATAAAGCTTATGATTCTATTGGACATGACCATTTGAGAAAAGTAATTAAGGCATCCGAAATACCTATTAAACTACAAAATATTATTATTGATCTTCAAACCAATAATGAATCGTTTATTGATTTAGGTATAAGCAGAACAAAATCTTTTAAAATTAAAAAGGGACTATTTCAAGGGGCCCCCTTATCTCCTATTCTCTTTAATCTCTGCATAAATTTTATTCTTAATGAATTATCTGAAACTGATGTAACGTCGGAATTGGGATTTGAGTTAATAAACGATAATCAAATAATTAAAAAATTATCAGATTTAGGATACGCAGATGATTTAGTTATAATAGGTAAAAATTTGACATCTGCAGATAATTTACTTCAAATGGCTGAAAATAAATTCAATGAAATTGGACTCAAAATTAACCCTTCAAAATCATCTGCTATCGTTATTGAGAATGGAAAATTATGCAGTAAAACAATTTCTACATATTCTTTACAAATAATTAACTCAATTGGGATAGATGAAAAAATTAAATATCTTGGAGTAACATTCAGATCATTTAATTTTTGATCAGGACAATATATTAAAAAATTTTGGAAATCGCTTGGAAATACTAACTAAATCTTTGTTACTGGAGTGTGATCAAAAATTAAATATTTTGAATCAATATATATCGCCAACACTTATTTACCCGTTTCAAACAGCTCCACACAACAAAATTCCAAAAGTATTTCTAGAAAATATTGATAAATTATTAAGAAGTTGTGTTAGAGAAATTTTGCAACTTCCAGGAGATATACCTAATAGTTTTTTATATTCTTCTAAGACAGTTAAGGGTCTCGAAATTTTCAATGCTTCCTGGGAAGCTGTTATTCAACAAATAAATAAATTTAATCTTCTTCAAAATTCTAACTGTAGAGTTCTAAAAGAAGACTACAGTGAGGAGAAAATGGAATGTATTAATAAACTAAATTTAATCCCGAATGATGTACCTAATTTTGAAAATACAAATAAAAATAAAAACTACAGCAAATCAATACGTGCACTACTTAGAGAAAAAGAATTTAATAATTGGTGTAGTTGTCAACAAAAAGGAAAAGGAGTAATTCTATACCAGCAAGTAAAATCAGCCAATCAGTGGGTATATAAAAAAAAAGGATTGAGTATCTCTGAATGGAGAGACTGTCTGAAAATGACATGTAATGTGTCGGCAGTTCGAGCTGTCCCTGGTCGAGGTCCTAACACAAACCATTGCAGACATTGTAATGAGTATGAAACACTTGCCCATGTGTTAGGATTTTGTAGCTATGGAGAAACAGCTAGAATAAGTCGACACAATGAAATCAGAGAAATGATCGCAAATGCTTTTCGAGATAAGGGTTATGAGGTTCATGAGGAAATTCTAGGTATTTCGGATGAAGATAGTATTCGACGAATTGATATAATAGTAATTGATAGGAAAAAGAAGTGTGCAACTATAATTGATCCAACAATCCGTTTCGAAAATAATGAAAGTCAGCCTGAAGAAGTTCATATAGAAAAATGTCAAATCTATGAGCCAACAATTCCGTTTTATAAAAACAAATTTAATGTAGAAAATATATCAGTTATTGGATTAGTTTTTGGATCTAGAGGAACCCTTACTAAAAAATATATTGAATTTAGAAAACTTTATAATCTTCCAAAAATCCTTGATAAAGAAATAGTACTTAAAATTTTAAAAAGTTCCGTGTATATATTAAGAAACCATTTATATGGACCAAAAAAAAAAAATAATAAATAAAACATAATTGTACTTTTTTTGGCCTGTCAGTAGGTTATGATTATTAATAGTGTATTTTATTTTATTAGATTAAGTATTTTATCATGTTATTACTGTGTCTTAAGGCAACCTGTAAGGACAGGCAGTGTTATTTCTTTTTGGAAATAAATGGTATACTGTGTTAATGATAATTTTAATGACATACCTATTTTATGTATTCAACTGCTAAATTATTTCTTTGCGTGCCTCATTCACTGGTAAGTTCATTGCAATTTATGTATTTCAAATGTTTTCACATCTAAGTATAATTATAATACATAACTGCGTATATTTGAGACGAATAATTCTGAAATTGACATTAATTTTACATTTACATTTACCTTATGCCAAATATTTCATTCGCATTCTGATTTGTTAAATTAAAATAATAGTATACATGATTGAGATAAAATTAAAAATATTTTAAAACAAAATAAGTTCATATAACTCAATACTTCTTAGTGGTATCTAGAAGAGTAGTTGTTTTGATTAACCATCGAATAGTTGTAGGGGAAGGTGGTCTAAAATGGGATACTTAGGTAAAATGGGATACCTCAATTATTTCTTAATCCCTGCAACACTATATGTCGTAAAATTAGCATAATACTTCCCACATGATATGTGGTGACCTGCAGTAGTTT
This sequence comes from Rhagium mordax, assembly GCA_963680705.1. Taxonomy (NCBI): domain Eukaryota; kingdom Metazoa; phylum Arthropoda; class Insecta; order Coleoptera; family Cerambycidae; genus Rhagium; species Rhagium mordax. The sequence goes on from OY796661.1 coordinate 15,626,845, forward strand.
GTGATTCACAGTACTACATGTAAAAGTTTTAGGTAAATTTTTTTAGTTTTAACAGTTTTGTTATAACAATTTTGGTATAGAAACGTAAGGATAATGCCTGATTAAGTGATGCGATTAGAGCGGTGTTTTTTTATACATATATACTGTAGTGTTATCAAAAATCACTTTGCCGACAAAATTGTCAAGTTTGGTTCGTAGGTTATGTTGTGTTAGTCGCTTCTGAAACGGTGGTGCTATGTTGTTAAAATGGGATATTGAGTACACTGCAAAAATTGTCTAGGAAAAGTAGAAAGAAAAAGGGAAGTGGAAAGAAAAGGACAAGTAAAGAAAACGAACTTAAATATAGAACAAAAAAGACCATTTTAGATACAGAGTATTCCTAAAATGGGAAATATAATTGTTTAAGAAATTTTTTTTTTGTTAGAAGTTTAGAAGTTTTACTTCAGTTATATTATTATTTGAACAAAGTTGAGTTTGAGTTGTCACATATAATTTGCAATGATGTCCTAAGCACCATACATTTTTGAGAGTCATACCTTAAGTATCCCATTTTAGGCAACCTTCCCCTACTATGAGCGTTTTTTGTGCTTAACTTGCCCAATTACACTGTAGAATAGATGCATGGCTTTATAGATTCATAAGAAAAAGAAAACAAGTAAATAATTTATTAGTCATCAAGTATTTATACGATCTTCTTTTGATGATGAGTATCATGTTGTAAGTTGAGACATGTATTTTAGGTCGACCATTAGCGTTTAATGTAATATTTTTTTATTCCGTATTAACAAAACATGTAATTTGTGTTACCAACATGCAAGTCATATCATTAATTACATACATGAATCATAATTGTTTTCAATGTTAATTATAGTCAATATTTTGTTTATTTATTATGCAATAGGCGCAATAGCCTTCAAATTGCAATTTATTTGACTAACGTAACGTAACTTTGCTTTATAAAAGTTGAATACAAACTATTTTACTACAAAATACCAGTAGTTGTTTTTGTAGAGAAGCTGTAGAAAATGTTGCTTTAGAAACTGCAAGAGAAAATCCTAATATATCATCTTGCGAAATACATGAAAATTTAGGAATCCCAAAAACAACTGCGTTGCGTTGCTTAAAAAGAAATTAATTCAAACCCTTCAAAATTAGGATTACCACCATCACCATCTATTCCCAAACGAAAATAAATTTAAAAATTTTTAACAGTCCTCACTTCATCATCTAACAAATTAAGTTTTGACATTTACGATTGTTAGGATTTTCAATTTTTTTCCATGGTCTTCTCAATAATTATTCGAAATGCAATAAATTGCGTAGGATATGGCAATGGAAGACAATTCAAAAGTTCAGTCTAGTTTAGTTTATTCCTATTTTTGACAAATTTATTTTATAGTAGGTACCTATGTGTTCCTCACGAATATATATTTTTTCGAAAATTAACCGCTTTGTCAAGAGATAAATATAACATCGTTGGAAAGTTAATTTAAATTATGTGTTCCATTAAAAAAAAAAACACAAGTTATGTCTATACATATACCGCGGGACCACGAAATGAAGCTCGCCCCTATATCTTCTTTGTTTTATAAGCTATGAATTTCAAATTTGGGCACCACAAATAACGATTAAATATGCTTTATTTTAATCGACATCATTTCCTGTCGCTTCCGGTTTCACCGGAAATGATACTAACTTTGGTTTTTTAAACGTAACACCCTGTATTTTTTTACATTTTTTGATTCAGGAGGTCATTCTGGATACAGTTATGGCATATTGAGTTAAAAATAATAATGGCTTACATTTTTATGAGCAAATTTATTTTTTTATCTAGGCGGTCGTGACCCCAAAAAAAGTTTTGTTTTGCTTTAATAATTAATCAAAAAATACAATTATTATGTTATTATGTCATATAAGATCTTAAACATTTCGAAAATCATCTTTTCAGAATGTCTATTTTTTTTTAAATGGCACCATGGTGGCTCACTACATTATTTCAATAAAGCATTTTATTGCCGATGACTTGGTATCAAACACTGTACTATTTATTCTCGTATTTATTCATATTAAAATACATGAAAATACATAGAATATTCAACAAGATATAAATGAAAAAAACTCATATTTAACAATGGATCTCTAAGGTAGGTGACTTTCACCTCCTGAATAAAAAGATATAAAAATATACAGGGTGTTCCGTTTACAAATCCAAAGTTAGCATCATTTCCGGTGAAACCGGAAGCGAAAGAAAATGTTACATCGGTCGAATGAACGCATATTTAACCGTTATTTGACGTGTCCAAATTTGAAATTTATATCTTGTAAAACCAAGAATATCCCGGGTGAACACGAGGTGACATTCGCCCCTGTATCTTCTTGGTTTTACAAGATATGAATTTCAAATTTGGGCACGTCAAATAACGGTTAATTATGCATTTATTTAACCGATTTAACATTTTTTGTCGCATATGGTTTCACTGGATATAATGCTAACTTTGAATTTTGAAACGAAACACTCTGTATAGTTTTACATTTTTTGATTCAGGAGGGCAAAGGCAGCTATTTAATAGAGATCAATGGTTATATATTATGAGTTTTTTTCATTTATCTCTTGTTAAATGTTATTCTTATGTATTTTATGTATAGTAAAGTATTTGGTACCAAAGTCGGTAATAAAATGCTTTATTGAAATAGCGCAGTGAGCCACCATGGTGTCATTTAAGAAATATTAGTAATTCTGGAAAAATTGTTTCCAAAATGTTTGAGATCTTATAACACAAATGTCATATGACATAATACCATAATTGTATTTTTTGATTAATTATTGAAGTAAAACAAAAAATTTTTTTGGGATCACGGCCGCGTAGATAAAAAATTAAATTTGCTCATAAAAATGTCAATCATTAATATTTTTATTTCAATATACCATGACTGTGTCCAAAATGATCTCCTGAATCCAAAAATGTAAAAATATATATGGTGTTCCATTTAAAAAACCAAAGTTTGTGTCATTTCCGTTGAAACCGGAAGCGAAATAGAATATAAAGTGAAAAATCGGTCGAAATAATGTATATTTAGGTAACTATTATTTGACGTGCCCAAATTTGAAATTCATATCTTGTAAAACCAAGAAGATAATAGAGATATAGCGTCATTTCGTGGTCACCCCGTATACATCAAAAACTGATGCATGCACAATTTATTATATTAATAGCCAATTTTCCGAAAACGCTCTGTAACTCTGTAGTCGAAATAGATAGATAACCGCGGTTTTCGCCATTGTTTGTTTCGAATCCAAAACATCTACAACGTGAGTCACCTAAAAGGTCACCCCCTCCAGAATCTAAACAAATGGATGGAATTTTGCGAAAATTTATATCCTGATATTTCTTACCATAACAAATCTAAATTTCGTAAAAAATATGTCAGAATGTACCGGGTAGTACGAAACTTAGTTCCAACTTTTTTTATTTTAATGGAACACCCTGTATATTTTTACATATTCCGTTAGACGTATTCATTACGAATTCAACGATGTTATATTTTCTATGTTTATCTTTAATAATAACTGAGATAGTGCAAATCAAGATGACTTAATAGGCCAATGTAACTTCAATATCAATATTGCCCTGACTAACATACTTAATTTTGTTTCAAAGTTATTATTCAAACTGTCATTTAGAATCAAAATACTTCCTAAAAATAAGTTGAGAATTACAATTTTTATGACTTTTCACTGTTTTTTGCTATTAAATAATTTCTAAAAGTTCTTATAATAACTCGTTTTTATTTGCACTATCTCAGTTATTATTAAAGATAAACATATAAAATATGACATCATTGAATTCGTAATGAATACGTCTAACGGAATATGTAAAAATATACAGGGTGATGCATTAAAATAAAAAAAGTTGGAACTACTTTTCGTACTACCCGGTATATTCTGACATATTTTTTACGAAATTTAGATTTGTTATAGTAAGAAATATCAGAATATAAATTTTCGCGAAATTCCATCCATTCTTTTAGATTCTGGAGGGGGTGACATTTTAGGTGACTCACGTTGTATATCGGTTTTTTTCTATCTCTCCCCAAACCCCAAATCCCATCGAATTTGGTCCACCCTGTACTATTACCCATAAAAATTTGACCCCACTTAAAGATTCACCCTGTATAAGAGAGAAAAAAATACACATATTATTACAAGTATTATTACATTGCAAATTTTCTATTTTTAATATTAGAAAATTTGTCTTGAGTCATTATAGAAAAATTACTTCGGTAACTTGCCGACGTTTCTACCTAATTTAATTTTACCTTCAGGGCAAATTTTAAACTGCTTTATTCAGTAACGAATAAACCAGTAGCCTTTTACGTTTTTCGGGTTCCTACTGTTGCAATGTTTAGTGAATAAGGAAAATAGGTTTAATGACAGGGTTGAAGATGTTAATCTGCTCTATATATCTTACAGCACTTCACTCTGATGTAGCTGATTGTTATTATGTAGTTACTAATGTGTTATTGCTAAAATGTATTCAGTGTTATTTAACCGAACTATCCACAATTAACCTAGTAATGGCCCATTCTGATTATGGTATGAGATGGTAATCGCTAATTTCTAATGAAAAATAGCTTTTATCGTTGTTTTATATCGGCATTTGGAGTTTGTAATGATAACAACATTGGAGTCGATGGATTTTACTAATTCGGACACATTAACCTGAAATAACGTAAATTTTGATGTGAATACATTTGATCGTCGACCGCCGTAGCCTTTTATTAAACAAATTGCCTTACCTACATAGATAGAACCAAGTAAATACCAGAGCTAACTCAGAAACAGTTAATTGTCAAAATTGCCCTGACAATCCAAAAGCTTTCATTGCCTTAAACTTAATTTTATTTATTTGTAAAAATAGATGCAGTAATTTTTTTATTATATTATTAGATGAAGAATTTTGTGTAAAAAAAATATCTGGATATCGGAAACAACCTTAGCATTGAATTTTCATGGGGACTATTCGTTTTAAAACTTATTAGCGATAATGTTTAGATATAAATTACTATTTCGAAAGTGTTGTTAACAAACAGATGAACTCCGTCTTATAAGTATAATAGATGTATGAGATACCATTGAGCGGCGCTGAATTGGAAAATATTAATGAGGCATGGTTCGTTATGAAAATTGGCCCCACGTCCTTAAAATATTATCTTGTGGAAAAATACCTATTTTACATTATATTACAGTCGGTTGGTCTTTATAATATGATGGTAATAATCTGAAATCTGGAATCATGCCAGACAAACCAGGCGTCATTTATTTTAACCATAACTATTCAATTACTTCCCGTTTGTAGTGGTTGAGTAATTATAAGTTCGAACTTTACTGACGAGATAAAACGAAATCATCTTGAAAGACTTCAAGATAGTCTACTTAACCAAATTAGAAGCGACAGTAATACAGTGAATGGTATTGACTATCTTTATTCAGATTTTATTTACAATTAATTTGATGGAATTATGATCAAGCTGGTTGGTTAGTTTTACTGATACTGGAGAGGGCATCTATGATTCGATTGTAGCACTGACACACCAATATGTGACACTGTATTTATACCAAATTTATCCTTGGATTTCCTAAAAGTTGTTGTAATTAATTTCCCGATCCCCATCCAATAACCTCTCTTATTCCTATTTTAAAAATATCTTTAAATATTTTATATTATTTAATTCAAGCGAATGACAGTTTATTTAAATAAATTATTCTACTGAACTATTGCGCAAATTGTACTTGTTTCTTGCAGTTAAAAACCGGATCTCACTTTGGGCAGCTTTTTTATTAAGCTCTCTGACAGTCTAGAAAATCCCTTATCCACCACCGGTAACGTAAATACATGCACTTGTTTTAATGATGTCTATTATAGTAAAGCAAGCAGCGTTAATATTTCATACCAAGGGAGGCACTCGCGGTATAGTGGAAGACCTTCATTATAATTACAGTTTCTCTAACGTACTGTTAAATTGAAAATGTTTAACAAAAACATTCTTCATACCTGCTGCTCTAAGAAACGTACTAGAAATGAAAAAAGGAAATATGTTGGGTATAATCTCTGAAAACCTGATAACAATAAAATCTTATATTTTGTTGGTTATAACGGCGGCGGTGGTGTGCTTTACCAGAATTGAACTTAGACCTAATAAATAATAAATGTAATAATCACAGAAACCCCGGCAATTTCACGGAATATAACTTAGATTACCTAGTTCGGTGTTTAAATGCAATTAGCGTTACATATTCGGTGTGCGTGAATAAGTATCTGTCACATCTGAAGCTCTATTTTGGCTTAATCCCACACCCTAAAGATTTGTTATAATCATTGCGGGTGCTTATACCTACCCGCTACTTAATATTAATTTCGTAAATATGTACACATACGTTTACTCCAAACATTTACCCTCATGTGGGCTGGAATATTTATTTTCGTTCCATTTTTATGATGAGGGTTGAGACCTATAAACGAAGAGCTGGTTTTTAAAAACACAAAAATTCGTATCACGAAATCTTGAGTTTATTTCCGAAATTGTCCTCATAAAACGTTGACCAAAATAAAAGGTCGAATAAATTTTAAATCGTTTGTATATTTTTCTAAGTAGAAAGTAAAAGAATTCATATTAAAAATTTTACACGCTTTGGTGGTTCATTAATAACTGCTTAATCAATGCTTGGGACCTACTAGAAATTATTTCCGGTGTACTTGGATATTGAGTGCGTGCCTGTTGTCTTTAAATGTGGCCTCTTAAAAGATGAAGTCGTATTGCCTATGGTGTATAATCTGATATTATGTATCCGAAAATGTATCGATGCCCTTGTTGGCATTTCCGTTGATCTCTCGGTATGTTTATTTTCTGTCACTGACTTGAGATATGCTAATTAATACAAATATGTTTCTATGCCAAAGAAAATCCTTCATCACAACAATGTAGGCCTAGGCCCCTTTTTATAAGTTCTTCTATTCGTGTTACAAACTTGGCAGCCTTGAATGCAGTTATTTATATAGATTTTCTCCGCTTTTTGGCATAAAAAATGTATAAATTAAACATAACTTCCTGTAGTTAAAATGTATGTTAATAATTATCGATCTGAGCTAATAAAATACATCAACGCTAATGTGTTAGTGGGTTAGTCTGGATGTTACTAGCAGATTCTTAATTGTTTTGTTTTTTTCTAGTTTGCATAAGTGAATGTTTCATACTTTGCAAATGGCGTCTTGAAATGTAACAATAATTTACTTAAGCCCTTTGCCAACCAAATTATCATTATCTAGAGGCAAAACAAAAGAATATAAGTATATTTTGATATCGAAATTTTTTGGGAAAATTTTTTTTGGATAGGATCGGGCAAAAAGTCCGGCGAAGGTTCCTGGTAGAGAGAGATAAAGGAACTTTAGGAAAAAATAAAAATTAAAGCAGTCCCTACGGGGCTATTGGAAGGTACGTCTTTTTCGTTAATAGCACTTGCGATGTTTTTTAATCTGTTTTTAAAAAAGATTTTTTTCAAAAATTTTTTTCTTCAAAAAAATTTTTCGGCACAGCCCTTCCGGGGCTGTGTGTGGTTGAACGTTAACAGCCTCTGCCTCTGAATAGCACGTTTTTTTCGTTAAATTTCCAAAAAACTGTTAAAAGTGACGTTTAAATGTCAAAGTGAAAGAAGGGTCCTATCGAGAAACCGAAAATGGTTTCGGGGTCTTTAAGTCATCCGGATTCCGAAACTGTTTTTGCCTCTACCATAGAACCAAAACAAAAAAATTAAAGTTTTCCGGATTGACTATAAGCTGCAATCTGTCGGACGGACTATAAATGTGAAGATAAAAATTTGGCGAAATTTCAACAAATCTTGGTTCGCTAAAAAATTAATTGTCCGGACGCGTTCGGATATTAAGAGTGAAAATTTGGTGGGACCCGACAGGAATGATGGGTTTAGCTCCCTTTAGAGTCCGGTCGAAAAAATCCTCTGGTTAAAGAAGTTTAGAGCCTCCGAAAAATTACCGTTTTTCTGCAAAATCGAACTTTTTAAAAAATTCGTATCTCGGAAACAATCGAAGATAGAGGAAAAGAAAAAAAAAAGGAGTTCTTCATTTTTCCTTCTTCTTGTCCATCATCTGGGTCGCGATCTTCTAATTCCAAAGGAGAAGGGTCCAGCTCCCTTTAAAGTCCGGTCGAAAAAATACTCCGGTTAAAGAAGTTAGAGCCTCCGAAAAGTACCGTTTTTTTTTTGCAAAATCGCCCTTTTTAAAAAATTCGTATCTCGGATAAAATCGGAGATAGAGGAAAACAAAAAAAAGGAGTTCTTCATTTTTCCTTCTTCTTGTCCACCGTCCGGGTCGCGAGCTCCTAAATCCAAAGATGAAGGCTGTGTAGCGTTTCTAAAGGGTGCATGTCGGGAAAATCACAAAAAATTTGAAGAAATCGCCGCTTTCCAGAAAAGGAAGCAAAAAATCGAGAAAAACCTAGTTTCTAAATTTCATTTGGTATTCAAAAAAAAATGTTTCTTCGGCCCATCTTAAAGAAGCCGTGACTTATTAAATTCTGAAGGGGGAGGGGGGCGTGTCTTGGAGATTTCTTAAAATTGAAAAAATTGGAAAAAAAACAAAAACTTTAAATACTATGAAAAATCGCCTATTGGTCTTCTTTTGGCGTGCGTACCTACTTATTTCCTGAATTTATGCTCCGAATTTTTTGACATATTCTGAAGATAGTTCCAAATTGTGATCTCCCCGAGGATCTCCCTAAAGTATTTTTCAGATTTTTTAACATATATTATAAATATATCTATAATAATAGTATATAGAGCGATAGTTATCATATTATGGAACCATTAGTTCTTTAATTTTATAGATTTTGGTTGTTGAAATTATAAAAAAACAGTTTCAAGGTTTCCAGGTATTAACACAGTATAGTTTTAATATAACTCAAGAACTTCAGAGATTATTAGTTGTTTTTATGTAACGCAGTCTAATATTTGGGATAAGCCTTATAAAAATTGGTTATGCAAAGAACTGGTGACAAAGGTTTATATTTTGTAAAATAAAACAGATCAGACAAATTATGACATTTATTATTATTATTTCAGAGTATTTTATAAAAAAAAGTTTTATAATGGTAACACTAAAATTATTTCCATAATTACACTTACCAAAGATGGTACTTGTAGCTACTTAGAGCTTTATAACCTTAAAGTATATAGTGTACTTAACAATTTTATGACATTTACATCTAAGTTCTATAAGCGGCTTATAAAGGTAATAGCGCTATTTCCAGTGCTGTACTATTATCACTTAAATATGTATATATTGGTATAATTCAGTTATGATCACTCTTATAAAATGAAAAATATTTGTTAGGTATTATCGACCGTTTGAGCCGATGCTTTTTTATATTCAGTAGTGAACTTTATGTAGTTTTATTTGTCTAATAGCTACTCTATTGACATTGTTGTATTGAGAACGAATTGGTTTGAAAAATCAACTGACATCAAATTTTATAAAAGGGTAACGATGTCTTACTTTTAAAGGTTGCGAAGGATATTTGCAATCCCTGTAGAACATTAATGGCTTTAATAGATCAAAAATGTATTATAAGCTGTCATGAATTCAGTAGTAAACAAGTTTTTATAGTAATTACTACAACATACATAACCGCTCCGTCGTCAAATAGAATTCCCTTTTCTCCAAGCCAGTATAATTTGCTTTTACACCAACATAACGGCACCATCACCTGGTGTTCTCCGGAAATTGAAACAAGTTTTAAAACTTGCAGGAAAGTCAAATAGAATTTCCAAGTTATAATATGGGCAGGGTGTGAAAACAAACCCCCCCCGTCTACCTAGCCTAGCGGTAGCAAGTATAAGCGGGGTACGTATATAATGAGTTGGGTAAAGGCTCGACAGTACGCTAGCAGCTTCTAGACTACGATTTAATGAGCATGAAATCCAAATGGTAATTTGATTTGGACTTAATTAACGCCGCACTCCACGAAGTCGAAAGACTCCTTGTAGGCTCGAGGCAGTTTTCGTACAACAAGCATTTCTTTTGCTTTAATCGATATAATTTTGTTAAGCCATTCAATCAAAATATGCCTACATTGTCTTTATAGTATGTATACTATGTCACGTACTAAAATGCTTTGCAATATTAGAAGTATACTGCTCAACATTTCGAACGACTAATGGAAAAATGCGAAAAATCTAATTTCGTCGAAAATTAAAATGAAAGTATTTTTTATTTGCACTTGCACTTTTTTGTGCAAGTACTATTATAATATTTTAAAAAATCAATTCAAGATAGTGGGTTGCTTAAGTATAAAATTTAAACTTATTTTCAAGTTGAATTTGTCAACATTATACACTATGTTCATTTGAAAATTCCCCACCCCCAGTATTTTTACCCTACGAAAAATTTCAAAAATCGCTGCGACACGGCGATTTTTGTTTTAAGGGGGTCTTTGTTGGCGTAACGGAAACATGATAGATTCATTCCCTAATATTTTATTTATTTTTTATTAATTACTAATTCTCTATCATGATTCTTTTTGCGTCAAAAAAAGTCGCCCTTAGAACAAAAATCGGACTTCTGTCACATCCGAAGCAAGTGATCAAATGTACTACAAAGTGATTAATTCAAAGAGAATAAAAAAATACTATAGATCACTTACCTCGTTTGCTTTGGAAGCTCCTGGACAGAAATATTTAGCTCTGGACAGTAAATAAATTTGGCAAAAACCTAAGTCTCAAAGGTGGACTTCCTTACTATACAAAACCAGTTTAATTTCCTTTTTTCCAGCTCATATGAATCACAGTTGTAGAACCTAATAACAATTAAAAAATCCACACAGAAATTGTTCTATGCACGAAATACGATAATCTGTAAGTTTCACTTACAGCGATAATTTATACAATTTAAATATTGTATAACGTGTCAATTAATAATAATTGAACTACAAAAAGTCTAATTCAGACACGATACGATATAACGGAAATGGAATACCCATCCACTTGTTTAAAAACCGTGCTATTAGGTAATTATCTGAAATTAATCCAAAATATGGAAATAATAGTAAATACGGTAATTATTCTGACAAATTATTATTAACTAAAGCAACAACTCTAAAGCAAATATGACAATAGCGATATTTAAGATTATTACAAGAAGCACAACTTACCCCAATGAGATTCAAAAGGCGAAAGATCCTCTATCCCGGCCAAAGCAAGGCTCGTCCACAGAGTTCGCCCGCTGTCGCGTTTTTTGTTGCATTTTTTCCTACCACATACCGATCATATACGCATACAGGGTTATTCAGTATTGAGGAATCATATTTTAATACGCAAAATAGAAATTATAATCTGTTGTAACGAATTACAACTTAAATCGTTACAATTCAAATGCTGTAAGCTGTAACCTAAAATTCGCCATTTCTTCTATAAAAAATTATATCTCTGAAAATAACAAACCAATAAAAAAATCTTCAAATCGGTTCTTTACAATAACTTATAAATCATGATGAACATGTTAAAAAAAAAATCCAAATTTTTTTTAGAGATTTGAGAGAACGATTTAGCTTTAACATAAATGTAAGAACCTGGATAATCACCCTGTAGAGACATCCACAATTTAATAATCTATTTACGGTGGACGAAAGTCAATGAATTTTGCTAACGATCACAAAAAGCCGAATCAAGATTAATCATCTAATTCCGAAAATATAGAGGTTCAAATATTGCCCATATTTTTCTAATATCCACTTCAATAATTGTGCACCAGTTCAGATATTATCCAACTTTTTATGATTTTTTACTTTAAAATTTAATTTTTAAATTGTGTTTTTAATATACTAAATAGAACTTACCTATTCCCAATTGGAGATATTTGTGATTTTGTCATAAAATTTTGCAGATTCTCATTTTAAAAATTTGAAAGAAGAAAATAATTATAATCATAAATCATAGAATCATCAACTTTCCACCTATTATGATAAACTACTTTTTAGGAATTCATAATGTCGGTCTCGGTGGTATTAGCGACGCAACTTCTGCCTAACAATCTCCATGAAAATATCGATAAAAAAGACAGAGTACGAGGATGTTCCAAAGTGATCATTAGGCTCCTAATCAGGCACCGACCATTCGTAAAGGTCGAACTCGAATAAAATCCAAAATTTTCAGCCCAATTTTAGCTGTGAAAAATATTCCAAAGTAGTAGGAACTTATTTCCACATCACCTATGGTGACACTTTATATAAGGCTTGTGCGCCTTTGTGCAAGTTGCCATTTTTAATGCGAACTCAAATTCGGTTATTTTGTGATGCATTCCAAAATCTCATTGACTATAGGCAAGATTCAAAATTTCACCGAACCCATTTGATCACGCACTCGATTTTGTCGTTGTTGTTAAGTTCGTAAAGGACTATTTTCTTAAAGGACCTTAGTCTACGCGTCGACGGTCATCCGAATGAGGCGCCTGGTGCGAAGTTCACCATTTTGTCCATTTTGTACGACGGGTCTATTATTGGCACATCAGAGACTAAATAACTGTGTACGTCGACGCTCTGTTGAAAATTCAAAATGTAATTGAAGGAATAATATAACTGTGGTTTTAGGTTAGACAAGAAACCAATAAAAGAGTACTTTTAAAATTGGATAATGTGTAATGTTTGATGGGAAAAACTGGTATTTTCAATTTTGTGTCCATAAAATTGCATGTTATATTGAATTTAAGAAATATTTTTACTGTAGAACCAATAACAACCGAGATACCTTTGAAAAGCTAAATATTGACACAATTCTCTCCAGTTGAAAAACGAAACTCGATGAAGAATTTTACGAACTATTTTTAGGTGGATTTTTAGGAATGATATATATCTACATTCCACCTTCGTTACGGATAGTCAATTAATGAAATGTATGTAAATATTTCAACGTACATCTTATCGGTAAATAATAGACCACAGACCTCATGCAAAATCTGAAATAAATCATAACAAACGTGAACTATTTCATTCCACTATCCTTTAGTCACGCAATTATATGGTTAAAAACAGAAGCAGATATAATTAGACTAATTAGAGATTAAAGCATAATTGCCATTGATTTTTAAGCAGCGTATAACTTAGTTGGCCTTTATTTTAGATTTTTCGAAACCGAGGCATATTGGAATCATATTAATTATATACCTACATACGTCTAATGAATAAATATTGTCGTTGGTGTGGTTTTTATCAACACCAAAAGTTACTCAGTGAATTTCGCCAACCGATTTTTCATCATCTGGAGGTTTTGGCGAAATGCTCAACGAAAGAAATTTTCAGTGTTTTGGTGCCTTGGAAACTACATCAGTGCTCCATATTATGAGGTCTCAAGCCGGTGTCGAGAAAATTTTTGTCGTAGTATTTCTGTAAAAATTATTTTCCAAATTTACTTAAAATATTTTACAAAATAGGAAATATTATATTGTCTTGTGATTAGCTGTTTGTCTTTGCGTAGTGGCTTAAATTTATCGGCAAGTAATCAGATAAAATATAAAACTTGTAAAGCTCTGGAAGTTAATTATATTAGAACCACGATCAGACCAGTTCATTTTTAAATTTCTCTAATAAAATCCTCTCTACGAATAAGATTAAATTAACCTTCGCGTTTTCAATTAAGTCAAACTCCAAGCAAATACACACTCGAAAACTGTTATATTCCGTTGAAATTAGTTTATTATAGTTGTAAGAATAAGCCAAGTTTGGTTCGTTTGAGTTGGAGTTTGAGTAGGTTCTCCTTGGCGGCAGTTAATTCGCCTCATTTCAAATGCTCTTCACATAATATGTTAACGATGCGTGCAGAAGTGTGCCGATAGCGTTGAGAATTACTGGAAATGAACCCCCAGGGATGACTAGAGACGGCCTAGAGTTTCAACAGATGGCACTAAAGATTAGCCCTCGTTGCGTTTTAAAGAAATTATGCCGAGGTTATGGACCGAAATTGCTTAATAAGTGCCCTTATATTTCAAAGATGCTCTAGCGTCACTTTTTATACACTTCTTCATTGCTGCTTTTCTTATAAGTATAAAATTATATCATTTGTGAAGCGAATCGTAACTATATAGGGGACTAATAGAGGAACTCATAAGAAACACTTCAGTCAAGATTTTTTTAAAACCCAGTATGGTAAATACTCCATCAAAATCATATGAAGCTGGAGTGTGACAATTGACACCTAACATTATTTTGCTGCTTATTTTTCTATTTTAGCTTATATCCTCCTTACGTTCCTGGTGTATAATATCAAATAAACAGATCGAGAAACAGATTTGTAATGGAAATTGACCCATTAATTAATACGGTTCAACTACATCTAAAGACATTAGTCATGTAAATAACATTGATAGAGATAATGAGTGTTAATGGTGGTTTTTGATTACCTCGCTGTGCCGTTACATGCAAAACCATTTTAAATTAAGGGAAAGAAATTGTATGATGGCCCTTTCCGATACTCAAACAAGACGCACTGGGAGTTACCGAAGGTTCGTATTTAGATTAAGCAGAGGAACACGTTATGGGAGGAGTTCCTTTGATACAGTTCACCAAAGATTCATTGTTTGAAGAGGCACGGCTGGAAAGCAAAATTAGAGACATATAAATTTGAGGACGAGTCGTCCTGTTATTTGGCAAATAAATAACGGAAAATAAAGATTATCAACTTCATCTTGTGGGTAAAAATATATACACCATTTTTGGATTCCATTTACGAACCATATAAAATTATTAAAAATAATGCGTAGTAATAAACACAAGTTTGTTGTCCAATCCCAAATTTTGATTTAACTGCCTTGAAGGCTTTGACATTTAAATACACAAGTTTCAACATATCACGCTTTAAACAATATTGACGTCTGCCGTTGAGAGGTACAAAATTAATGAGAGCCCTGCCTCTTGTCCCACGGTTTCTTTGTTTACGGAAGCTGGAAGTTCTCTAGTCTATATAAGGCGAGCATTGTATAAGAATCAGTGCGTTTATTTAGAAGTGTCAGAAGTGTAAAGTGTGGCCTAAGTGATAGAAGTGAATTACAACATGCCGGTTTGACAGCAAATCCTTTAGTTCCGATTAGAAATATAGATGCAGTTGTTAAATAATGCGCAACATAAATGTAACCTCAGTTACTTAAAACTTTAAATATTGGAACAGAATTTGGTCAAATCTACAAGAAACTGTCGTGTGTACTTAAAAACAAGTTGTTACATGTGACGTCTGCTTTTGAATTTGATTATAACACCCCTGTAAGAATGTTCTCCTTGTTAAATAACAAATATCTTGGAAGTGTGTCGAAAGAGTAGCGCCTCTGAGCTTCAGTTCGTCCCCTCGATGTTGATGAAACATTTGTTTGTCAAACAAACAATCATTCCAAGCTACCTTCTGCTCTAGAGTACTATATTAGCACCTCTAAACGAACCCCGGTGCGCTCTCATTAAAATATGTCAATGTTTAATACAAATAAAGATTTATTTTGGGATGTAGATAAGGAAGTGTTCTGCATTAATTCTCGAATAGGGGGTGGTTGCGGCATTTCAAAAACAAACATGTTTGCAGGCGTTGTGCGTATCAAAGAATGTAGAAACAAGTTGGTTGTTATGTTAGTTAGGTTAGGAACATATAGGAATTTTGTCAAAAATTTTGCTAAAGAAAATTTAAATTTTATCATACTTTTTATTATTTTTTTAGTAAATATTTTTTGTGCAAACGAGTCTGGTTAATACTCGGGTTAATATTAAGATTTATTAGGCTAAATTTGAAGTTAAGCAAAATCAACTAAATATTCGATAAGTTATCGAATATCATGATTTAACATTATTTTGCATTTGATAACCTAGATAACTTAAGTGTTGTTCAAAAAATTTCTAGAAATTTTGTTAATGTAGAATTTTTAATTATTAAATTAGTGACTTGGATATTTTCCCAGAAGGAATTTTGGAAACTATGTCCAGTCAAGTAAAATTAAGGAGAAATGTTCAAGTGCGCAATTCAGTCAGTTTTCATAAATCTAAAATATTGTTTCATTTTACAAAAATCCACATGACTTTGTTTCCTTTTGATTTTGAAAACTCCTTGATGATATTTCCAACGAGAAATGTTAACTAGGAGTTACAGTAACTCGAGTGAAGTTAGCGCCGCTTTTTTTGAAAATCCGAAAATTTTTCATGAGTTCCCGGTAGAAAAGGCATAGTTCTAGAGTTCTAGTAGAGAAACATAAAGAGTTCCGGTGAATTAGGCTCAGAAATCGAAAAATTCAATATGACGCTTTTTAAAAAAAAAGAGTTCTGAAGGAATTTATCGGTAGAGGCAGAAGAGTTCTGGAGTTCCTGATGGTTTTCGAAAATAGTTCCCGCGTTTTCTCAAAGTTATGAATTTTTTTTATATAAAAAGGTATATATATAAAAAAAAAATTATAACTTTGAGAAAACGCGAGAGCTATTTTCGAAAACCATCAAGAACTTCAGAACTCTTCTGCCTCTACCGATAAATTCCTTCAGAACTCCTTTTTTTTTTTAAAACGGCGCTGCGTGAAGTTAGCGTCGTCATATTGATTTTTTCGGTTTCTAAACCTAATTCACCGGAACTCTTTATGTTTCTCTACTAGAACTCTAGAACTATGCCTTTTCTACCGGGAACTCACGAAAAATTTTCGATCTTCAAAAAAAGCGGCGCTAACTTCACTCGATTGTTACACTCGGCTTAAGTACAGGAAGTGTAGTAAAATCGCTCAACTAATAAATAGAGGATTAATTCAAAATCCAAAGTTAGTATAATAGTGGGGGTTGAAAAAACCTACATTCTCACCAGCTGAACCGAGATCTCACTTTTACCTTCTGCTCGACAGTGGCTGGTATTAATATATCAGATTCATTTTATAAATCAAGATTAGATTCGATTTGATTTTTATTTTGTGCTGTGGTTAATATTCATCATGAGTTTTAGAAAGAAATAAGAACCAGAACGTTGTTCTGTATCAGATTTTTATCACTGTAATTCTGCTACGTTAGTCTGATTGGTTCAGAGATAAGCACACTTGACTTTTGCTTGGAGTCTCGAGTTCAATTCCCAGCTGTTCAATTCCGTACATCGTTCTGCCTAAGATCTCTTACGAAATAAAAAGCACCTTTACCTTATGTTCATTACTAGAGAAGAATTAAGGTATTGATGGATCCTGGCTAGAAATGCTAGTCTAGCAGCGTGAAAATAAATTATAAAAGCATCGTGAAATCAGCTCGGGTCGATTACAGCAAAAACGTAAATGTTTGATTAGACAACTGATATGTGAAAAATGCGCACTCCCGAGCAATTTGAATGTCTCTTTAAATATAAAGAAGCTGTGTAGGGAACTAAAAGTCTTGCAATTCGACCTACATTTCCGGAATTATTGTGTAAAGTTGGCAGCGTTGTGACTGCTACAGTCGTGTCTCTTGTTAAGTATTCACACAACCGGTAGATTTCGCACCACCTCTCCGTCAAGTTGGCTCGCTTTCAAATATTAATTCTGCAATTACCGGTTTTATTCAAAACTAGAAATCTCCTTGTGCTTGTCTTAAGAGCTCGTTTTATGTGCCAGGACGTAATACCAAAGGAAATAATATTGTTTTGTCTTACATGTTTTACGGATACATAATAATATGTGCAAATTGTTAACTAGATTAATTTGTGTGGAAATTGTAAAGGGATCACAGGAAATGAAATTTACCAGTCAATTTAAGATGAATGCATATTCCTGTTTTTACTGTTTAACAGAAAACCCTAAACATCAAAATTTAACATCTTATCACATCTTCTGATGATTATTAATAACTATCATAAAGTTATCTAAGAATAAAATCATCGAATTGGAATCACCGATGCGATACCTCTTAAGTACATTTTTCGTCTTCCGCAAAGAGGATCGGTAGTGTCACAGCCGACAAAGGAATGCCTGTGGTTCCCAACAATCCTCGTATACAAACACTAGATAATCCCGCGATTCATAACGTTTCACAGCTTACTGAATGTAAAACACGTGTCTGCGATGTTTTGGAAGGCACGACTTAATGGGGCTGTGCGGAGATGATTAAAATTCCAACTTGGAAGACTTTATACAGAAAGCGGATCAGACTATTCTTTTGCTGCGAATTTAATTCGTTTTCTATTTAGTTTTCTGACTTACCTTTGAATTTATTTATTATTTGTTACATATACATTGGAACGAGTACTAGGATTGAAGAGGTTTATTTCCGCGTCTCCTAAGCATCGTGATCACTATAATCTAACTTTTGGAGGTTTTCCATATTATAGTTTCTTGTGCATCCATTTTCTATGTCCCTTTAGGTCGTTCTAGTTCTCTTTACCAATTACTTTCTTATCCTTTGATGTAAACTATGTTCTTCCATTCTATCTACCTCTCAAGCATCACATCTAACGATTATTTCAGTCTTTTCCTTTGTCCATGCTACTGCTTCTTGTACATGCATACTTTTCTCTTAACCTATTTGCATATTTTTGATACCATTGTATCTATTTCCGTGTCTTCTATATTATATGTATCGAGTCTGGTGATTATTTCAATCTCTTTCTAGGGGTCCCTTCATGTTATTGTTGGTTGTTTCCACATTTGTTTAGGTTATTTTCGCCATCTTCATCATATTACCATGTATTTATACGGTAGCTTTTGATGCCATATGTGTTGCTCCATTCTACAGGGTGATTCAGAATTATGGTGCAAAAAAGTAATCGCATTTTTCTCGAAATGGGTGCATGATATGAAAAATAGACAAGAGGACATTTTTGGTGTAAAAATGAATTCTGCATCAGAATAAAAAAAGAAAAACATAAAAGATAATTGTATAAAAAAAATAGAAGCGAAAAACTGCGATGTAGTGACTCTATGTAGCGCCCCCTTGCGGCAGGTCTAAAAATAGTTTAAGGGTTCTATTGGAAAGGTTATTTTGAGACTACCCTCCAAATTTCATTGAAATCGATCAAGTACTTATCGAGATATCTCAAAATAACTGTTTTCCTAACGTCCCATTTATGGGCCCGTACGGGCCTTAAAAATCGAAATTGACCAAAACGAAAATACACGTGTCTCTTTATTTTAAGACCTCTATCTGTGATTACTTTTTTGCACCATAATTCTGAATCACCCTGTATAATAGTTTTTTTTCAGTGTAGTGTCTAGATGTTTTCTTTAAATCTCCTTTACCTTTTAATGGTATTATTTCATCGGTTCCGGTCTAGATATGAATCTTTGCTCCATAAAATCATTTCCAATCTAGTGTTATGTAGTCCAGTTTTTTGTTAGTACTTAGATGTACTTTTCAGGGCGCTTTGGAAATTATAGATTAATTTTGTTGGTGTATTGTTCTTTGGTATTAAATCTAGTAATCTAGTCGACTCACTTGCCTGGTCTTCTTTTTTTTAGAAAGTCAGTGTCACAGCGCTTAATCTGATCCGTTTCTAAAACAGTGTCATTAGATACTATTGTCTTCTATCCTGTTTTGCTGACATTGTAAGCTATATTGTTTGTAGTTTGTTTGTGGCGCATAGTTAATATTCATTGAGAATCGGTAGCCAGACTTCGTCTAGTAACAATGAACTAGTAGAGACGCAGTATTCAACTAAACAGTACCGACTGCGTCTCTACTAGTTCAGTGTTACTAGACGAAGTCTGACTACCGATTCTCCAAAAAGAAGTACGTTACGGAAATATCAAAATAAATTAGAATTCTTTATCTAGTGATCTATGCATTAATTACTAATCAGTGTCAAGTGTCAAAGTGATCTTTTTTGACAAATCATTTTTTGTAATCACAGTTGAAAAAGGACCTAGACTTTGGTTCGAAACGTTCTGTTAAGATAAGTTATTGTTTTATAATTGTTTTTTACATATCATATAAATATATATATATATATATATATATATATCTATATATTATATAATATACATTTTGTTATTATATTTTCTAATGTAAAATACTAGAAAACCACTGATACGAATTTTAGATAACAATATTGTATTTATATTCATTTAGAACTATATGCAGTGGTTTTCTGGGGCAAACTGTTGAGGTTTGCCTTTGATACTACACTTTTATCTTGACATATTTTGGCAATTTTCTTATTTCTATTTATTTTTTAGAATTTGGCGTGATTCCCAGAATTAAGTTCAATGAATATTGTAAGCTATGTTTCTCATATGGTCGCCGAGGAGGAAAACTAAGTTCTGGTACCAAGAGTATATCTAGGAGGATTAGTGACATACATGTATTATTTTTGTTATATATATTGGAGTGAGTCCTGGTTTGTATGAACTCTCCTGGATCCGTGTCTTTTTATCCATCTCTGTATCTCAAAAGCAGCATATCTGCCGATTATTCTAGTCTCTCTCTTCTGGAGAATTCTTAATGTTGTTGTTGTTTGTATTTGTCCCATTTGGTTAGGTCGTTCTTGTTCTCTTCATTATTGCCATATCTTTTGATGCCACTTACGTTTCTCCAGTCTATGTATCTGGAGATTATTCTAGTCTCCCTCCCTTAGGAGTTTATTTGTTATGTTGCTTGTGCATCTACTTTCTGCATTCGTTTAAGTCGTCTTTGTTAGCTTCGTCGTATTACCATATCTTTTGATGTCACTTTTGTGGTTCCATGATAGTTTTTTCTTTTGTATAATGTCAAAATGTTTCTTTTAACTTTTCTCGTCTTTTACTGTTATAACACCTTTTGTTTCGATATGGTCTGTATTTGCTTTTTTGCTCCATCAGTTCCTTTCCAAGTTAGTATTGGCTAGTCCAGTCTCTGTTAAGTATTAGGTTCCTCAGTAAGTATATTGGTCCTTAGTACTAAATAAATGTAGCTGACTTGTTTGTATTGTCCACTTTGTGGCTGTTTCATGTTTGAGAGAAGCTGAGTATATGAATTTGTCCTGCTGCTTAAATTCGATCATTCTAAAATAGTGTCAGTTGGTACTAGTTTCTTCTATCCCATTTCGAAGCCCATTTCGAGGCATTAAACTCTAAGCTATATTTCTTATATGGTTGTCGATGAGAAAGGCAAGTGCCCGCAAAAATAAATGAGCGCGATCAGTACTTTTCCTGAGAAAAATAAAATTAAATGGAGATTTTCTAGCTAAACAAAATTTGATATTGTGTCCAGAAGCTTAGAAAGTTGAGATTTGACCCGATTATAAATATAAACCTCAAAGTAAAAACAAGAATCCAAATCCCGATAAATTTTGCACTGAAGGTGTAAAATAGGGGTGGCAACCCTGTATTCAAGTATCCACCACCAAGAGATTATTAGACGGATTAGATTTGTAAATTGCGCACACCCATATACAATATCCCTGAGGCAAAGTAATAAATTTAAAAGCGGCCAAATTTTGCCCTGAGTGTGGGGCATAGGGGTGTAGATTTTGTATCGCCTACCTTCATGCTGATATTCATAAACTCATTTCAATTTAATAATAACGCCACAGTACAACCATTTGTATCCCTAAACTAATGATGTGCAACAACAGACAAATACCCAGTACTTGTGTTCTTCCTCACAATAATTAAACCACAGAGCAGCCAGGAATCGAACCCGAAACTTCTCGGTGTGACCCAAGGACGGGACTCAAAATTCGAAATATTTTCAAATACATACTAGTACACCCTTTATTACGAAATCATTAATATTCGGATGATTCTTGTTCAGATTTATTTCATTACTACCATCTATTGCTGCGCCGCTTTTAAAGACGCTAACAATTACAATGTTTGTGTTAGTTTAAAACCGTTTTGTGGCTATTTTCTGGTTAAATATTCTTATATAACTAAAATGTACTGATTAGCGAAAGCCTGCCTACGCGATCGTTAAAGTAAATGTTTTATGAATCAAATTTATTAGCAGATTTGTATAATTTGTCGTCCTTAATGCCTAATTAAATTATTTCTATTATCAATTTCAGATCGTTAATGTTACAATAAAATATCAATTCAACCCTCGGTTTATAGTATCGCATTTAATTCCAAATAAATGAATATTTTAAAGGCAAATTCCCAGTAGGCTATACACAATCCACTTAAGGTAATATTATTATTAGAGATAATTTAATATTTATTCGATTTCGATGAAAACGAACGCTGTAGAGATTATCCAGGCCTTTCTATTAATATGTTAACAATTCCTTCGACTGATCCATATTTCGCACTAAAACAGCGATGGCACAAAATTAGGATTACACTTGTATTCCATAAATTTATATTAAAATTAATCCAGTCATGGCCGGCTGCATTCGCTGGTATTATAAATAAGAATTTCGTTTAATCCCACACAAAGGATTAAGGTGTATAATGGGGTCCGCCAGTGGCTGTACTAATTAGTTTTGTATTGTTTTAATAAGTGTTTCAACATTGTTTAGGAGAACATTTAACGGCAAATGTTTGATTATTACCAACCACCCGGATTTATTTCTACGGTTGTGCACGATTTGATGCGTATAATTAAGCAGTTTTGCTACTGCACAATTACCGCTAACCGCTTTCAAATGCCATTATCGTCCCATTTACTATTACGCAGTAGTATTTGTGGGTTGCAGTGCTTTCAATCTCCAATCATTTTTCGCTGATAATACAGTGGTATGATTACGCATACTATCACAGTCAAACAGAGAATATAACTAAGTCTTAAAGTGTATTTTGGTATACTTTAAAAACTTTACTTTATTAATATTTTGAAGATGTGGAGCTCTACGAGACGTATCTCGGAGCGCTCGATGAAAGTAGTTATAAAATTATCAATTTTATATATTTATCTATTTCTTTGTAGCAAATTTCTTGGACGCAGGTCCTTATTAAAGTAAAGTTTTAGGTAAAACAAATTCGTGTAAAAAAGGTTATTATTGATTTACAAAAGGTAACTGCCCGTTTTCAGATAATTTTAATAGATTTGCTTTGCGGGTCATAACTATGAGCAAGCTTATTTATGGGCAAGGTCGGCCAGGAAAAGGGGTGTAATCGGGGTGTGACTATCTTATTATTGATTTCGCAGGAAATTTTATTTTACCTATAAAGTTTTCAAATGGATCAGCGTATAATGCGTATAATTAACGACTTTCTCCAATAAGGTGCAAGACGTTCAAATTTACGGATCTGACGAGCAAAAAAGTTTTCATAATATTGTCAAAACTAGCATAACAGAATAATATTAATTTTAAAAATTTAGGAAACACTCATATTCGATACTGGCGATCTTATGATAACAAAATTTTCCATGAAAACAAACAAAAGCATTTAAATTATTTATTTATTTCAAAAACAACAGAAGGTATAGCATAATAACTTGTATTCTTTAGTTTTTGAAATAAATAAATAATAATTTAAATGCTTTTGTTTGTTTTCATGGATGATTTTATTCCATAACATATATTTGTGTTATTTTAAATTTAAACCCCAATATCTTATTAAATATGAAAGATAATGATAATATGTTATATATTGCTGAATTCAGAAAGAAAAGTTCTTTAAACTGAGCTCAATATACAGGGGGTATCACCTAAAATAAAAAAATTATAGCAATTTCCGGTCAAAACGGAAGTGAAATATAAGTATATGATACGCATTTACAATCAGTGAAATGTCACATATCCATTTCCGCATTAATATACAGGGTGTATATTTTTTTCTTTTTCAGTTTTTCGGCCATAACTTTTTTCTTTGACATTCAATGGTTTTTATCTTTTCGAAATCGGATTCCTCGGAAAAAAGTACACAAGTATGGTTTTTGAATTTTTTTCCTAGGTGAAAAATAAAGCAGGAAAATAGAGTGAGGCACTTAAAATGATCACCCTGTACTCCTTTAAAAGTCCACCATGTAGTTCAGATTTGGCACCAAATATTACCTTATGATAAAGAAACACCCGAAATTGCCGACGCTTTTGGCAAAAAACTTTCAGTAAGTAATTAGATTTATAAATGTATTCCAAAACTACGATGGCTCTGAAGGGCCACAGTAAAAATTAAAAAAAAAACTAGAAATTTCTACTAAAACTAGAAATTTCTACTTTAAAAATAGAAATTTCTAATTTGAAAACTAGAAATTTCTACTTTGTAAGTAGAAAATTGAAAACTAGAAATTTCTACTTTATAAGTAGAAATTTCCAGTTTCAAAGTAGAAATTTCTAGTTTTAAAGTAGAAATTTCTAGTTTTAAAGTAGAAATTTCTAGTTTTAAAGGAGAAATTTCTAGTTTTTTTTAATTTTTACTGTGGCCCTTCAGAGCCATGGTACAAAACAATAATGAAATCGATTATTTAATAATTATTTACATAGTATGAAAAGTTGTACGACATAAAGTACTAATTTCACAGGCTGCTCTTTTGAATAAACCAAATTATCTTTATGTATTTTGATGAGCGAATCAGGAGTCAGAATTGCTTCATCACCCTCCAGTTTTCTTTAATTGTGGAAAACTACCCTTGAATTCGTAGAATTCCTCTGTATGGGGCGCTAGCATTAGGTGTAATCATGAAAATCCATTAGATGCGATTGGGAAACTATGTGTTCACGTCACATCCTATATTCCCCGAAAATTGCCAAAATTTAGTTATTCTGTGCCTATAGACAGATTAATATAGATGAAGAAGTGAACGATGTTTCTTGCTACGTAAATATGTTCCACTTACTCCTTGTTTCTCTTTTAACGAACTCACTTCTCTCCTCTAAGAATGATCTACGCAGCTGTTTTCCCTTTCTTTTCTTTTCATTCTGCTTGGTTTCCATCTTTAGCATTCAATAGAATCTGCCATTATGTTAATATCCTACCTTCATTTGTATTGACTCTCCATTTCACTTATATCTTGATGAATTCTTTCTCGTTGTTCTTCGCTATAGTTTCCGAGGTTTTCGGGAAAGTAGTCAAAGTAAGAGTGTAAAAAGTAACAATTCGAGATTCATCAAGAAACTGTTTCAAATTTTTCAAAAACTCTTCAGCTAAATCTTGGTAATGCTCTCTTCTCCTTTCCCAAGATATTTTGAGATACCTTTTTGAAACTCAGCCATGCTGCTTTTTCAATAGGATTCATTTTCGTGATGAATTTTTCATCCCGAAGCAGGGTACGAATTTGAGGACCGTCAAAGATACCCACTTTTAGTTTAGGATCACTTATTTCGGGAAACTTCTCTCCCAAATATCGAAAACAGTCGACATCTTTGTCCAAAGCTTTGACGAACTGTCATCAATATCAATATCATCAAATATTCTGCTGTTTTAGTTTGTTTCAGTCTTTTGCTAATGACAAGTTAAAAATCTGTTGATTGTCAAAAATATAACAAGCAGGTTTGTTGAATTTTTCTTTCTCTTCTAATCTTAAAATCGGTTTTTTAATAATTTCACTTATGGTTTTCACCACAGATCACAAAACTTACATAATTGAAGCCAATTTTCGAACTGGTGTGCTATAGTCAAGGAAATTTGGGAATGCAACGTTTATATTTGGAGGATTCTTAAAATATTTTGGATTTCCACTACAGTCTGAAAAAGTTGTTTGGATGGCATTTTCTCACTGGAGAATAAATTGGAGTCGTTTGCATACTCAAGTTACATTTTCTCCTAGATCACCTTGTTTGGCTATTGTGGAATCCCTTACTTGAAAAATAGAATTTTTAGATCTCCTGTAACTAATTTGTAAGAACCAAAACAAAGCATTGTTGAAGAATAACGCCATTATTGGTGCAAAATGCTTTTTGTCGCATGAGGAGGCGCGGAAACTTAATTGTTATTAAAAACTTTAGTAGTCTTTTATTTACATTATTAATAATTTATCGCTGGAATTAAAAACAGATTTTGCACATTACTGCAGATGATGACAGCGTGGGTCGTAACTTGAAAAACTTTGACATAATTATAACAAAAGGATGAAATGAGTTTTTAATTACATGATTATTTTTGTCCCAAATAATTTTATTGTTGATATCCCGGTACAAGAAGACGGAACGAGGATGTGCCTCTGGTGGGCCATCCATCCAAATACTAGCCAGTTGCTTCATCTCTCGTATCGAGGCTGCGCTTGCCTCTCATTTGGAGATAAATGCATCTAAAAAAATCAGTGCGACCATCAGAATTCCCAGAAGATCTTCGAGTATAGGAGTACTTAATTCTATTTAAGCCCTTAAGGTATCCTGAAAATTGTAGATTACGATGTGAAGCTGTTTCGTTGTGTATACCTCCCACTTGTTTGCAACGAGTTATTTGTATATTTTCTTAATTTAAACAAATCGATTTTTTATTTCGTTCCCCGCCTGTAACTCTTAGAATTTTAATATTTAAACACTCGACACTACACTATTCTATCTTCGTTTCTACTCTAACAATAGCTCAAATAGTGATTTTCCAATGATGATCACTCAAACCACTTTTTCCTCAACAACACTGTACAGTATATTTTATAATATTTTCCGCCTACTTCAAGTAAAACGATTAATTTTTTATATTTTTATCCGCTAAAACAAAATATTTGGTAAAACCGCTACACTATGCGAAGGGTAGTGTTTCAGATCAATTTCGCCACACATGACCTACTTATATTAATATTGTTTCTTCCAATTATTTCATTGAAAAATTCCGACATGTTACCGTGTTATGAATCATTTGTAAAACTCTGGAGTTGCTATAATATATCAATAGTGCCCTAAGTCGAGCCGTGATGATCTAGCTTTCTGAGGGATAGATAAAAAACATCATGTTCGGTATTGATTTTGTTACGAAAATGAATGAAGGAAGTTTACGCCTATATGGGGATGAATAATGCGTATACAACGTGTTCCAGTTATCTTGACATTATTCCGTGGAAATTTCGTGTTTGGAAATAATGGCGGAAATGATGTTATTTTTATTTAGCGCATTATTTATTAACGTGCCTGTTCCAATTAAAAATTTATAGCGTCTGATTTCTGGTAATTCATAAAATCAGTTTGAATCCATAAATAATTTTTATCATCGACGCAATTGCTGCATTAACGTGAACTTTGTCGGACTTTTCTATGACATGAATTAATAATTTATGGGTTTGATATATAATTACAGGCAGAAGGTGAACACATTTTTTTAAGCAGCATCGATCAGTAGGTAAATAATGATTTTTTTTAATGTATCTGTTAGTCGAGAACGCTTCATGATGTTTTGACGAAATTCGATTCGCAGGAAAGGACAGAGGTGAATTTTCTTTTACTTACAAAAATTTGTATAATGAAGGATGAATTCAAAATGTACTAACATTTTTTCGCCCATGATTAAATGTTTCGGTATATCTTTTCTAATTTTGTATAAACATTGATTGTCAATGATTCTTATAATTTTTTCTAATTGAGTTAATTACCTAATTATCTTGATGAGTTTTATCTCACTAGACGATTCTTTGATTTTCTTTTTAAATGAAAATTTAGGGTCCCCTTTTTCGAAAAAACATTCCCGGCCTCATAAAAAACAAACCAATATGACCGACTCGATATTAAATGCGCTCAAACATTCACCCCTTAGCGGCACATAAACATCTGCAGGAAAAATTTTAACTAAAAATTTACTTTTCCAAAATAATTATTTTTGACTTCTATTTTTTTCCCGAAGCGAATTTGAATTACTGTCTCGCTTAAGAATTTACTATTTGCTTGAAAAAAATGCATTGTTTCAATTTTCGCTTTGATTTTTCAAACTACATATAGGTATTCCTTTCGATTATACTTGACGATTATATAAAGCAACTAATATTTATCTCGTATTTGGAGCATTGTAGCAGCTCCTTTAGGAAACGTTTTCTACCAAGTTATGTTTAGCCGAATCAATAGATATTATGCATTGCTTGCAGTCGCCCTTCTAAAACATTTATCCTTCATGGTTATTGGTCGTAGCTTGATATTTTCATCAATATTTTAAAGGCATCGACCTGTGGTGGGAGTACGGCATGGAACTCACGTACAAGACCATTATAAGACATTAATATTCGCCGCAAAAGTAAAACTATTATCCATGTTAAACCCTCTAAGAAACAACTGAATTCAGCCCGAGACAAGCTGCGATAGTTTCACTTGCGAGATATCTTGCAGCTTTTAGATCAAGTGGCGGAACATCGAGCCGCCCCTACTCCTCTCACAGCCACCCGCGTCTTTTCAACGTACAACCTCAATCTTAAACGTGACCTGCATCCGCTTCCTTGCGACCTTGAGTGGTTTTTTTCGTGTTTTGCCTGTTTGTTTCTTTCTGCTGGAGCCATCTGTCGTATTTCCTATTTGCAATGGGAATACAGCGACACTCTACAGACATTTATATTTCACTTAGATTTCATTGGATTATCTCGGATGGGAAAAGTGGAGATTTGTGGACGTTTTTTTCGCTTCTACCACTGGAGTTGTTTCTGTTTCTCTGCCACAAGTGTGCTGAATGGAGAAAAGAACAACGGTTCTTGAAGCGCTTCGCCTCACATTATGCGACTTAGAAAGCTCAAGGCTTGTAATTTATGTATATTTGGCTTGGGAGCAATGGATTCTTCCTTTGTTTATTGTTATCAACAATATTTTTATGTCCCCGCGTAGGGAGGGTTTGTGGAACATAAATCCAATATTTCGCAATTCCTCTTAGATAATCAAAACTGTTTATTCTTCTTCAGAATTCTTATTCGTTTCAGAATTAAAGTTGAGCTGCGGTGTCGCTTAAGAACGAGCTTAAGTAGTTACTGTCTGTGATTAGTTATGAAACTATGCTATGTCGAAAAATAGACACCTATAAGCAAAATCGAGTGCTGAAAACACTATTCATTGTATGTCATTGTCAGTTGTTTAAAAATTGCTGAATATTGGTAGAGTAAACAATTAAAAATATTTTGTTGACAATATGCTTAAATCCTCGCTTAAATCTAAATCAATAGAAAATAGAAAATTTTTTAACATCTAAAAATCTAACAAGCATTCTTATGGCGCAAAAAATTTGTTCCCATTTAAAATTTGTTCACAAAATTTAATTGTTTTTCACGAATTTTTAAACATGCGAAATCTGCAGGGAATTTACGATTCTTTAATTAGGAGTGATTTTATGTTCATAGAGTGACAAAAAACGCGGCAAATCCAACGCCTATTGAGAATCAAAAATAAAATAAAATGTTTTCAAGTCCACTTTAATTTTGCAATGTTTTTCCCCTAACGTTAAAATGATACAAAATAATTCAATTAGTTGCCACTGTCACTATGGTGAAATTCTCCTGAGTAGTGGCTCAATAGTTCAGCTTAGCTACAAAATAAATTCATAGCAAGTACCTAATCCTGCGTCGTTCTAAACCTTTTACTTTAGTGGGTTTTTGGTGTAGTAGGACTTGATAGTGAGAGCAAGGGAGACAGATGGCTCAGCACCAGATGTTCTGTTAAATTCCTTTATAATCGCCAACGGCTTGGAACACGCCAAGGCTGCAAATCAAGATGGCACCACACATCTACACCGACCCAAGATTTACACTGGCAATAATTATTGGATTCATTGCCTCGATTTAGTTTATGGCCCTGACAAACATAAAAACCGAAGATAAATACTTATTGGTTGTTTATATAGTACAATGGGCATCGCCTTTTATTTTTAATAAGCGAATAAAGTTTATTTCCATTCAGGACTTGTGCGCGAAATAAGTAAATGTGTACAAAGTGGAGCAAAAAATACGTAATCATTTTCAGCTATCTTGGCGGACTGTGGTAGAATTATAATGCTAATCGGTCTTGTGTAAATACCTAATAATTGGGATGAAAGTATTATTTAATTTTTGTAAATAGCGAACCCGGGAAGAAACTGGTTTTTGAAGCAATTATTGTGAAATAGATCCTTTGACACTTCTCGTATCGTAAATTTCCCATTGCCTAGCACTATTAAATCCCAAAAGTAATTAAACAAGGAAAGGCTTTTACTTTTTATGCAAACATTAATCCGCGTTCTTTGTTAGATGGCTAGCTACTGGGACATTAAATATTCCTAATAAGCGCCTCTGACAGCATTATGCAGAAGCCAATACTTTTACGACCTGCATTCACACCTTCCCAGTAGCAATATAACTCGCAGCGCGGCTTTACAAAAATAAAGATGTAATGGATATGTGAGCAGCAATGACTAATTCGTCGATACGACGCCGTGTAAAAGTCATATTTGCCAAGTTTTATGTATTTTCCATTGTTTGATGGGTTCCATTGTCTTTTCAGTCGTTCACATTCACGCAGTTTGTGCGAAGTAGGCAAATGCAGGCTCTTAATAGAGGAACAGACGCCATACCTTTGCTGTTGTTTGCTCTGAATCCGAAGTTTTGAAGTATTGCTTTCTGTATAATCCTTAGCCGGGTTGATGGGAGTTAAAAGCAGCCTCTAGTCTGCCATTATATAGCCACCCATGCAGCCCAGATTGTGCATTAGGGTTAAACATGATTCCAAACAAAAGAAGTTTTACCATATTGTCTTTTGAATTTATACGTCTTTCCTGCTTACGTGCGATTCTCGCTTTTGATATAGGGGAGCTGTTTAAATCATGGGCTTCCTCTGTTGCCAGTTATAATCCAGCGTGTGTTTTTTGGGGTTTAGCGCATCCCTGTATTTGTAGCGACGAATCTCAAATTTTAACTATTTCCATACAGATATTATTACTAAAATATTTAAGAAATTTTCCTTCTTCTGGTAGGAGCAATAATGTAAAATAATTGTCGAAAAAAAAGCAGTTTAATATATTTAGAATAAATGTTACACAATTAATTAAACTGTAAAAAAATTATTACAGAAATATTTGAGGAAGTTAGTAAAAAGGCAATTAAAGTGGAATAATTTCAGTAATGCAAAAAGGTTTAGAGAAAGAGACAATGCGAGCAAAACCTAACTTCATAAAAATGTCAAGGAGAGTCAAGTATAGAAATAAAATGCTTCCGAAAACGAATAATCAAGCAAGAAAGGCTTATCAAGAACAACGAAAGTATTCAAGCAAATTAGTTAAACGGCTGTAAGGTAAATACTAATACCTAAGAAAAATAATTTTATTTTAAATATTATTTTACAAAACGGTCCCCAAACGTATTAAATAAAGGTTTAGAAATCTTATAAAATGAAAAAAAAATTTAGGAGTATTTAAGATTGAAAAGTTAGTTAATTATAAAGGATTTTTTTAATACAAAGCGGTCTAAAATAATATTAACGTGAGAAAACTTTCAGTCAGTTATTAGAGTAAGCAACTTTCAAAAACGGATATTCAGGGTAATTCAAAATGCAATTTCAAATGACAAGAAAGACTTTTCAAGAATAGCAAACGTTATAAATCAAGATAAAAGTTAAAATACTGTAACTGTAAATACAGTAATTGTATTTACCTTACAGTCTTTTAACTTTTATCCTGTTTCATTTTATTATTTATTAATTATTAATAAGTAATACAATTTTAATAATACAAAAAGATCTAAAGAAAGTGACAATGCAAGATTAGAACTTATTATTAATTAATTAATGATTTTACAAAACGGTCCTCAACAGTATTAAACTATACAGAAATGTTTAGGAGTGTTTAAGACCGCTGTAAAATAAATTATTAAATGAAGTAATTTTTGCAATACAAAGAAGTTAAAAAAACTTACTTTTTTGAAAATTGTAAATAACTTTCGAAAACGACTATAAAATTTCCAATGGCAATAAATTCTTTTCAAGAATATCAACAATGATGTAAGTTAATTAAAGGATTGTAAGGTAAATACGAATAATAAGTAAAATAATTTTGTTAATGCAAAAGGGTCTAAATCTACAATCATTTCTTGCATTGTTCTTTTGATTGTACGACACTTTTGCCACTCCATTTTTTCCAGTGGCCATTTTTTCCCATAGTTTTTTTTCCACTGGCCATTTTTTCCCATAGTTTTTTTCCACTGGACATTTTTTCCCATAGTTTTTTTTTCATAGGTCATTTTTTCCCATTATTTTTTTTTTGATATGTCATGTACGCACTTTTGTCACTCCATTTTTCCACTTTCCATTTTTTCCCATAGTTTATTTTTCCACTATATTTTTACTTATTGACAATTTATTGACATTTGTTTTCTGTCAAACGTGTAATTCAACGAAGTAAAATGGTCGAAATAGAAGTTCATATTGTTCGCTCATACGAAGAAAAAAAAGAAGGCAGGTTTGCAGAGTATCTTCACAACGTGGGCAACAGCATCTCGTTTTAATTCACGATTTTGGAGACATAGAATGTTTTTGATAGTATGTACCAAGATCTAAAATATCTTAATATATTTAAGTACGAATAAATTTTTTTTTTATTGAAAATTTTTGTGGAAAAAAAGGTCAGTGGGAAAAAGAATCAATGGGAAAAGTGGCCTGTGGAAAAAAAGGCCAGTGGGAAAAAGAAGCAATGAGAAAAGTATCCTATGGAAAAAAAGGTCAGTGGGAAAAGAATCAGTGGGAAAAGTGGCCTATGGAAAAAATGGAGTGAAAAAAACGAGTGGGAAAAAGTGGAGTGGTAAAAATGTCTCACTACCCAAGAGATTCTTGTGAAGTCAGGGAAAGTCCGGTATAGAGATAAATTACTTTCCATAATGAACCAGAAATACTTTTTCAGAATAACAAAATTAAACAAGCTCTACGAGTTAAAAAGCTGTAACTTATATACTAATAAGTAAAATAGTTTTATTTTCAAAATTATTTTACCAAATTATTTCTTCAAACTTATTTTACTGTTGGTTAAACCGCTGTAAAGCAAATACAACCTCACAAACCTTACATTTTTGAAAATAAAAATTGTGGTAAATATTCAGGGTATTTCAATGTTCAATTTTAATTCACAGGAAATGCTTTTGTAGAAAAACAAAAGTAATCAAGCAAGTTAGTTAGAAGGCTGTAAGGTAAATATCTACTAATAGGTAAAATAATTTTTATAATACAAAATAGTCTACAAGAGCAATCAATCAAAGTTATTTAAGTAACTTCCGAAAGCGAGTATTCAGATGGTTCAATATCGAAAATGGGTAAAAACATTACATTATAAGTATTCAAGACAGTTAGTTAAAAGGCTGTAAGGTAATATACTTAATTAGTAAATAAAATAATGTTTATAATTTAAAATAGTCTACTTATTACTAGATTATAATTATTATAAATCAAATAGTAAAGTATAACAAGTACATTACCTATTTATATTTATTCAAAAAAGAATGGTGCAAAAAATGTATTCCGATGCTTGGATAATATTTGTACCGGCATATGAGTAGTTCCTTATAATTAAAAATAAAATCCTACACTGCAATGGTTTTATTTTACGTATTGCGTTTATGATGCTAATTGGTGATCACCGCTAGGCATGTGCTTGCTTTTTAACAGCAGCATGTGTGCCCCTAGGGGAATGGGGGAAAAACTAATTGACTAAATATTTAATATTTAACTCCATATGGATCACCATATTTCGATATTTATAAATGTTTCAAAATCTATACGGCAAGTTTCTTAAGTTTATTTTAGTTAATTAAATTCACAGATTTCATTCGAACGTCTATTTTACTAACGAGTGTTTGTTGCTAATAGTTATAGCGGCATATTAAAATTAATAGGCTATTAAAATATCTAACCTATTATTTTGTTTGTGTTAATATTTATCTTTATTACATTGATTTTGAGTGAAATTAACGATGAGTTTCCATCATTATATAAATATTATCCGTACAGTGGTCCAGCTTTAGCCGATCTCGGATTTGTAGTTGTTAACACAACACATATTAATTGTGTTTTGACTAACCCCATGAAAATAAGTACAAGCAAAACACATATGTACATATTATTATCTCTCTTTAAGTCATAAATATACACACGTTTGTGAATTCCTTAAAATATTTTCTTAATCGTCTCCCAAGTCACTGAAAATTTAGGTTTTTCAGAAAGAGAAAAGAAACGAACACAAAATCCACCTACATAAATGAATACTTAAAGTTATTTCTAGGGTATTAATTTTATCACAAAATAGAGAAAAAACCTTTTAAAACTTATATTATGGTACATATTTATTCTTTAAAACATTCATGCATAAAGCTGAAAAAATGGAGAAAGTGAATAAAATTTTAATTCATCTGGAAAGTAAGTTGTTACTTATGGTACATATTTATTCTTTAAAACATTCATGCATAAAGCTGAAAAAATGGAGAAAGTGAATAAAATTTTAATTCATCTGGAAAGTAAGTTGTTACTTTCTTAATTACTCTCAACGAAGACACAAATCTGGCTCGGTTCTAATTACTGTGATGATCGACAAAATATTACTCTCCATCCTAGATACAAAAATACTTGATTTTTGGATATTCGGAGTGAAACGAAAAAACGAAAAACAGCCGTGTAAAATGTGATACCTATAGTTAGTTATTTTGTGAATAAAATATTCACAGTATTTCCCGCAAAGCAGAAACTAAAATATTTTCCGCGTTTCCATAAGGTTTTTTTAACTACGAGTTTCTCATTCCTTCATTTCCCCTATAATCATAAAAATAAAGTCAAAACAAATTCGGGATCTGAATTCTTCAAATTTCATAAACATCAGGAAGCGAATGCGAGTTTTACAAGTAGATAAAAAAGTTTCATATTGCATTTCCCCTTCCTTCGGGCTATAAAACAAAATCGATCCGTTTTCTACGAATCAGTAATTCGCATTTCAAAAGAAAATATCGCAGTAATAGTATTGTAGACGTTGGGGTCGGGCCTATAATAATTATATTGGGCTTTGTTCATTTTGTGCGCAGGCCAAGGAATAAACCGGCCTACTCGAATGGAATGAATTTTGACATTTTATTAATTTCATTTCTCTCAACTTTTAAGGATACTTTGATTTGATTTCCCTCTAATTTGTTATACTTAATTTCATGAAATGAACAGAGATGGGGACTAATGCAAATTTCGTCTTAGAATATTAGTAGATTTTTAATTGAATGTCGTGTAATAGTTGCATCATACCCATAGAGGGTCTAAAATGATTTTTCCTGATTAATATATTCTTACTTTATTAACCAATCAAAACGTATATATAAAAAAAAATCGATTAATAGGATTTTTTTTAAAGTGATAAAAACGGCTACCTATCAATAAGTGATAAAAATCGAGAGAATGCCTGTTACTGTTTTCGTAAACTAAAAAAGTCATGGAAATTATTAAAATCTAACATTTCGCGTGATAAGAAACATTACAAAAAGTTACACGAGGTCGATTTTCTACTCGGGGTAAATTTTGTTTGAGTGACTCAAACCTGTTTTCCATGAAAATTTTTCTCGAATTAAGGGACATGGGTAAAATTTCATGGGAAACAGGTTTTTGTCCAAAAAAAATTTACTCGGTAGAAAACGACCTCTTGTGTATTAACTCGTGTATTAATAACTGATTAAAATGGATGACAGTTTAGTAATATCCAGGTTGTTATCGAAAGCGGGGCTTTATTTAGAACATAATTATTTATTCTGAAGTATGCCAATTAGGCACGTTAATAGTCTGGATAGACAGGAATAAAAATAAGTTAAAATTCACTAAATTAGGTTTAAAATAATACAAGTGTCTATGTCAAGTGATAATTGTTTTGAATTCATACCTATATTGTAACAATACACATGGGCTCCATATTTTTTATGTTCGCGACCGAATTATAATTATCAGTGACGAATGTTTTTTTTTCTTCGACTATTTATTTTAAATAATTATCCCATTTATTCAAAAACCCATGTGCCTAAAAATGTTTAGGAAATTGAAAGTAAGGTCCTCACGTGAACAGTATGGAATAAACTAAACAAATATGAAATAATGAATCAAGTGCTCGTGTGCTTAGAGGAAGGCTTGAAGATAACTAAAATTAAATTCTTTATGAAATTAGATACTAACCAATTTATTTTAAAAGAGATATAGCGTGTTGAACATGTAAACTTATAAATTGATTAAACTATATTTTACCCTTACCTTTTAAATATTGTTTCACATTTATTAGAGAATATTACTTATGGCACGTTTTTTTTTCAGGTAAGATCAGCGTTTGACCTTTCACGTCCACATTGTGTATACTACGTACCAGCACTGTTGGTAAGAAGTCCATATAACAATATTAATGAACAGCAGATCATTATCTACCAAGATAAATTGGTAAATTAGACTGTCCTATAGACTAAATTTTGTGTTTTAAACGTTTTATGTTTGTTTCATTTTATACCATGTTTTTGTAATAACTCAATGTGTATTGCTCGAATTATTTGCAAAATAAAATTATACCAAATACCAATTAGCTCAGTCTTATCATTTTCTTCATATATTTGTATTTTTCTAACACACTTAATGTCCTCTTAGAGAAAAACTTGATTTATCAATTTATTAATTTGACGGTTTACAAACTTGGAAGTTTAGCTGTCATACACTAGTAGGCAAAATAATTTGTTGGTAGTTAATTATAGTTGAACCAGTGATCAATCGTAATTTGGCCACATAATATGGGTAAAATCGAAACAAAATCATCTTTTATAAATTTTATAATTAAACTATCTTCATATCCATTTTGATCGGAAGCTGAACGTCTTAAGAGTCTTGTTCAGTTTGGTGACAAAACAGTCAAATTCGAAACAAAATAATGGTTAAGTTTTCACTAGTAATTTGGTAATCATATCTTTGATAGATAAATGAAATCAGTTGCAACTGAAATCTATCTTGAATGAAGATTGAATATTTTAAACTGCTTAAAAAAATTATTCAATGCCAGTTATCGCAGTTGTCTTTAAATCTCCCTATCGTAATACATAATAATAATGTCTTTGTATTTCCTTCCTACACGTTAGTAATAATACGCCATTGTTACTAATTAATGTATTATATCATAGAAACTACAATAGGATTTATGAAATAAAGCAAAGTTTACCTTAAGGCTTTTCCTACAACATATAGCTCCAAAAGTTTTGTATCAACTTTGTACATGGCTTAGGTATGTAAATTCTCATCTGTTTACTTTGCTGATTCTTAAAGAGCAAATTAAATTGTTTGATTTTTTTTCTTGAAACCAAAATTGTAACATCTATCTATAAAGACAGGTATGATTTTTCTGCTGATTTTTAAAACGATTACTTTTTTGCATTAGAGACTCTTTCATACCTCGTCATGTCTTTTAGTTTATTCAAGTCATCGAGTATATGATGGGTTTGTAAAGATATAAAGACGCAGTGTATATTAGTTACTATTGAAGAATGGGTTAAGGTTAAGCTTCCTCATGAATTTTTTTGCAGTTTTTCATGAGATGGTTAACTACCATCTCATTTAAAATAGAAAGTATTTAATTGGAAGGGAGGCACTTTAATAATAACATTTAAAAATTGGTTTATACAATATTATGGAATGGCATTCTTTTGCGCCTCTATTAATAATGCTGATACGCTATCAGTGGTCATAATACTATTTGGTTAGAAAAAACATGATCGAAAGCACACCAGCATTATTAATAGTTAATCAGGAGCACAAAGAGCGCTAACTACTCCTATTCATTATGAGGATTTTTTTGATAAAGTGGTGGTCAAAAATGTGATAGAAGCTCTGCCTGATAATTTTGATGCTCAAGAGGCGCATATGCAATTTTTTATAGATATTTTCCAAAGAATAAAAATAGAAACCAAATTATTTTTAAGTCTCAACCAGCGTTGTGTACGCATAAAAAAGAGTTTGCAGGAGTAACGTACGAGCTTAGTTTTTTATTTTATAAATAAAAAAATTATAATACAATAATAAAAAATGATGATGCCCTCAAAAACTATATACTTCAACCTTTATTTGGGTTTTATTTTAACGTTGCGTTGGAATATTCTACAGCGTTCTATATTTTATAATTAGTAAAAATTGCATAATTAGGCTAGTTCAAAAAATTTAAAGTCATCTCAATTTGTGTCGCTAAATGTAAAATATGTAATTTATCCTACGAAAAATTTTTTCGAGACGTTTTACTAAGAAGAAGAAGACATTTAAAAAAGTCTACAAATCCAAACTGAGTGTTTCACGTCAACTTTTCAATAAAATAAATTAAGAGTAAGTAATAAATAAATTAAATAGAAGAAGCCTTCCCCTTTAAAATATCTTTTTTAAATTCTTGTTAATTCAGCCAATACAACAAAACTTTTGAAATATTGTTTCAACGAGCGCGTGCAAATTTACTGAGATATTAACTAAAAATATCATGAGCTACAAATTATCCTATTATTTAACAAATTTTAAGGCAAAGCCTCTCCTACAGACTTTTCTCTTCTATTTTGTGAATGAAATACTACATGTATTCACAATAAACCTTGAGTCAGCGACATAAGGCTGCGAATTGAATGTATATTTGGTTGCCTAATATTTATTAAAATTGATTTAAACATCGCCGTTCTATTTGGTAAATAACTCCTTTATAAATATAAAATAGAAAAATACCATGTGTCCAGCTTAATAATAAAAGACAATATCACCTAATAATGAAACACTGATTTTTTCTTTAAAGTATGTACAAAATTGTCCCGAGAAAAATGATTGAAGTTCTCCTATTTACGTAATTTTCGAATTCATAATTTTTAACTACACAAAGTAATCAATTTCAATAAAATATGATTCATAAGATACTCTGATCACACACAAGTTATTATCTAAATAAAAAATGTAGTAAAAACGTTATTTTGTGAAGTGTAGTTTATTGAATAGATTTTACTAATAAATAGATGAATCATCATAAATGTTTTAGCAAGCTGTTCAACATGTCGCCGAGAGAGGGCGCTATTTGCTATTTCTTCTTACAAAGGAACTGAGAATTTATGAATGAAAGAAATAGTACGGCAATTTTAAAATCAAATATGTATACAGAAAAAACAGTGAAATAGACACTAAAACTTATCATAGGACTAATAGGTATCAAATAAAAAAATAAAATTTTTAAACTTATTTGCCACTATGTCTAGCCAGGTTGATGTAGTAGATATTTATGTATTTTATAATTCTTGTAGTATTCTTAGTTATTAGCATAATTTCTATTATGGA
Source organism: Rhagium mordax (assembly GCA_963680705.1). Taxonomy (NCBI): domain Eukaryota; kingdom Metazoa; phylum Arthropoda; class Insecta; order Coleoptera; family Cerambycidae; genus Rhagium; species Rhagium mordax. The sequence goes on from OY796661.1 coordinate 15,665,924, forward strand.
AAATATTGTAATTATTGTTTATGATGTCAATTTATTACTGTTGAGGTTCTCCGGTCACTGCATATATTTTATTGTAAAGAAAAACCTTACATTATTGCAATTTTAAATTCGACTTCCACGACCATTACCACACCTAACTAGAATTACCAGAGATACTAACTACGAATTACCAAAACCAAAGTAGAATTTTTACGTTTCACTGTGAGAAAACAGTTTACTTCTGTAAAATTTGTATTCAACCAATCAGCATTAGTTGTTAGTAACCATGTTCCTGTCGCAACGCAAAAATTTGCCTCAAATCACATTTTTGTTTATTCGTTGGGACCGGGTCAAGCAGGTAAAATTCCTGCGTTCAAGGTCGTCTTTACAACTTTTTACTATTACAACGCACTATTGCCAAATCGGTTAGAGTATTTGTCGTTTCCACATTACACATTCTAAAGAATTCCTTTTTGTAGATCATTACGTAATATTTCCTTTTCTTTCTAATTACAAGTTACCATCTTAATTAGTATTCAATTTTTAAAATCAAATAATTACAATATTGCTATCACCCAGTGGCGTTATATTTATTGTTTATAATATAATTTGTCTATCTATATATCCAACTAAAAAAATGAGGCTAGTAATAATCTTCATATTTGCCTATGCAAATAAATCAAATTTATGATTTTTTCGTCAAGAGGGAATTTTTCATGCATCTAGCAGTGCTAATGCGGGTCTAGTAATCTTCTGATTTTGCAAGCATTGGGTACACTCACTGGCATCTAGTGTCGATAAAACATACTAGCTTACGAGTTTTTGACATTTCATTCGTGCCCTTAATTTAGGTTGAAACCCATAAAGAATGGTCCAATTAATAACTGCTCTACGTTTGGTAACTTACGCTTAGTTACAGATGTACACCGTACATCGTTGTTAAAATTTTCTCAAGAATAAATTGTGTAATAGAGGGAGTTCAGAATTGCTAAAGTTTATCTATCTTATCTAGTATGGCAGAATATGTGGGAATATAAAGAACATAAAGCGCATTGTTTTATTCTAGTATTGCCTTCAAAGGCGAAATTGTCAGATAATAATTTACAACTTCGCCACCAACTTTAACCACAAACTTTTGACCCAACAACATATTTAGCACAAACTAACACAATTTACTTATCAAACGTAAATACAACTTTTAATAAGTATACGCAGAAATTATTAGGCTTGGAGTTTGGAAGTTCTGGACTTATTTATTCCCATGATATGTAAGAAACACAAAACGACCGTGAATACAATCGACGCGACAGAATTTGTGTATGTATACAAGTTTGAATGTTACCTCATTTGTTGACTGTGCTTTCTATAATTTAGATTTTATGAGTAAAAAATAAAAGGTGCAGAAAAATGTCAACAACTTATTTTCGCTTAGGCGACCCAGTTTTAAATTGGGCAGGATTAAATCGATAGACATGATGGATGAGCGCATCTTATCCTACTAACTTTCGAAAGGAATATAAAGCTGCAGTAATTTTATGTTACAACAAAGGAAAGTTGCGAATTTCCAGGTTCGGGATGCCAATGTTTACAAACTGATCAATTTATATTTTGCTAATTGGCTTTAGTAACGAAAATAGTCGGATTCGTTTTGCCATATCCGTATTACTTTGGGTACTTGCGAGCTGCACGCTGCACTTGGATATTCCATATTTTAGTGCATGCAAATTCACACTAAGTAATTAATTTTTAATTGATGTTTTTATATTATAAAATACAGAATAATTACCTAACGAAGGAAACGAGTCCTCAATATGAGATACTTAAGCTCTAATTTAAATTCGAAAAAATAATGTGTGGAGCCAGTTGGGACAATCCCCACTCCTCTACTTCTAAACCACGCCTCTTCCTACCGCGTCAAATTCTAATTTACCGATCCTTGCATGGCACATGTCATGCCTGTAAATGTACAACTTTTAACGAATACAGGCCTGACGCGTGCGAGCTGGCGTTGGTGAATTTGAATTTGGCGCGCAAATGGGGAGGGGTGTGGTTTAAAAGTGGAGAATTACAACCGATCGCAATATTTGTAAAAACTGACAGCAATACGAGTTTCACAGAATAAAATATTCCGCCAATGCTTAATAGCAAAACTAACTACTTACCTGGAATATAATTATTATTTTGCCCCAATTTTTTTAAGTGATGAACCACATACATATCTTCAAAAAATAATTGTCATTAAATTAAAGTATATAATTGTAGTCATATTTATTGTTTATCTTAAATTAATGTATTATATTATAATTTTTTTATTAAACTGACGCATCTGTATTTCTGTTGAATATATGACCCGTAGTCAGTGTTCATGAACATCAGTTGAGGAATTAGTCGATTTGGTGGCCTAAACTTTTTAAATCAATTTCAGTGCTGTTGATTCGTTAGAAAGTTGAGTTGCGTAAATACCCTAAATCAAACTTTAAAATCAAACTTTGTTTCGTAGTCCAAAATGCGACCCGACATCAATCTCTAGGGTTCCAATTCTTAGAGGAAAGTGGAAAGACTTACGAAGTGGGCTTTGCGTAACTTTGTGAGTTATTAAGGTTAGGAAAATTACACTTTTTTGTTTTTTATTGCCGAATGTATGCTGAAAATTATTCGCGAAAGGTTTTCGTGACATGTAACGTACAAATAAATGATTTTCTTTCTTGTGCATCATATATTGAAAAACCGACATACATTATTGTCGATCTGATTAAATTTTAAGAAAATTGTAAATGTGTACCGGATGTCTCAGGAAAACGGATTACCTTGCAAAGATTGCAATATTTTCTGTATACTTCAAAGCATCTCGTGGCATAAACTTCATGAATCGTTTAAATTTTTTTTGCACATTTTCCCTAATTATTATTATGTTTGTTTCATTTTAGTAACAATTAACTTCACATGTAGAAAATACAAAAAAATGCAAATTATACGCGTATGTGGAAACTTTGGGAGACTGACAGACATTTCCGGAACTGGAAGAGGCTGTTGTGCTTGACAATACTTATTATAGGAAAACGGTCTTTCAAAAATTGCAGGTTGATGCTGAAGGCTGAGTGAGAGAACATTTAAATCTTATAAGCACCACTTTTTTGGAAAATTGAGTAAATCTTTAGAGTTCTGAGTAGAAAAAGCATAGTTCTAGAGTTCCTGGCCGAAAACAACAAAAGTTCTGCAGAAATACGGCCAGGAATGGAAAAAAATTAAATAAGGGTGTTAACTTCACGCAGCACCACTTTTTTGTCAAAAATGAGTTCTAATAGCATTTTTCGGTAGAGAAAAAAGAATTCTGGAGTTCCTGACCATGTTTAACAATTGTTCTATCGATTTGTTGAAGTTATTAAAAAATTAAAATTTGGCAGAAAAAAAACGATTTTTAAAAATATTGTACTTTCATTACGTTTTCAGTGGAGTTCTGAGTAGCACCCGAAGAGTTCTGACGAATGGCGAAAGAAAAAATTATCTATCGCAAAAATTTGAATTTGAATTTAAAAATTCGACATTTTACTAGAAAAAAATATAAAAGAGTTTTGACGAGTTCTGATCGGAGTTCTAAATAGCACCAGAAGAGTTCTGACGAACGACGAAAGAAAAAATTGCCTATTGCAAAAATTGCGATTTTTATTGTAAATTTTAAGTTTGGTAATTCGAAACTTTCTTATAAAAAAAGTACAAAAGAGTTCTGACGAGTTCTGATCGGAGCGAGGATCGGAGTTATGAATAGCACCCGAAGAGTTCTGACGAACGGATTTTAAAATGATCAGGAACTCCAGAACTCTTTTTTCTCTACCGAAAAATGCCATCAAAACTCATTTTTGACAAAAAAAGTGGTGCCTTAATTATTTCATTTTTTTTCGATTTCTGGCCTTATTTTTGCAGAACTATTGTTCTTTTCGGCCAGAAACTCTAGAGCTACTTATGCTTTTTCTACTCAGAACTCTAAAGATTTACTCAATTTTCCAAAAATAACTTCACATAAGTTTAAATTGTGAACGTCAGTTAGGAATGTAGTCTTTTTGAAAGGATACGTTGGACTTTAGATAATTTTATAATACAACCACACTGAAGTTGACGTCTACTTTTCATACTAACCTATGAAATTCATTAATTTCGTCCTTTTCACAGAAAATGGCTTATCCAATAGCAGATATAAATAAATACAGGACTAAGCAAACTACGTTCTACGAGTATAACGATTTTAGAGTTTACATAATATCAAAACTGTATACAAGTGTCTTTTACTGTGTAATGTAAAATCATCAAAAAAATAATTAATTTTGAAATATTTTGTCTCCATCTTTGGCAAGTTCATGAAACTTTTTAAGGTGCGACACAACTGTCATCTTAAAAATTCGCACATTCACGTTTCAAAATATTTTTTCACCAACATCAGACAATTTAAAAAATAAGACTAATTAGCTGCACGTAAACTCAAAAAATACCAAGTACATATTACGAATAAAAGGTCTGCCAAATGGATTATAAATGGTTACAAAGTTTATGCGAAGAGAATAAGTACCGAATGCGCCGGTAGTAGGTACGTGCAGATCCATAAGGTATTTTAATTTTATTAATGATAAAAGTAATAAAGGTAGGTTTAAAGTTAATTAAAAAAAAATCTCCAGCTATATGCCACGCAGAATCTTACGCCACACAATTTTTTAAAAACCTAAAATAAACAAAGAGCATTAGACAGATTAATCTTACACCTTCAATAAATTTTCGAAACATTCACACACACGTGATATATTTTTCATGTCGGGGTAACTTTGTTGAAGTTGAACCATTTAACCAATTACTAAACAAGATAATTAAAATTAAATTAAGGAGTTCTCTGTAAAGGACTGAGAATTGCTTCAACCTACACTAACGAGTGACATCATATAAACACGGAAAATGTGTGTGGGGGTGTCTTTTGAGAGTTTAAGTAAATTATTAATTTTTAACCTTGTCGCATCGGTTAACGTGAATTAAAAATAACAGTAATTATACCTGTTCTTCAGCTACAAATATTCGAAAATATAATTTTGTACAGGGTTATTCATTATAAATTACCCACCCCTTATTATCGTTATTATTGCAGATGGAATAAAATGCTTAGAATAAAAGTTGTAGGGTTATAACTGGATTATTTTAATATTCCATCAAAAACAGAGTAGGTACGGAAGTTAGGTGTTAACAAAAAAAATTATTATTTTTTTAAATGGAACTCCCTGTATATTATTACATTTTTATGAAGACCATTTTAGTCTGATTTCAAAAATATACCACATGATAACTCCACCTTTAACCATTTTCGAGTTATTATACGTTGAATATCGTATAAGGTAGTTACTTTAACTATGCCAAAACCAACATTATCTATTAAAGTAGTCTATGAAAATGACCAGTGTTTTGTTTGTTCAGTGATATTTCCTTATTAAAACAATAATTTTCATTATTTTTCGTATTCGATACGAGTGTGTCAAGTCAGACCTCTGCTCGCTGCCCCTGGGATTTTACTTACTCAAGCTATTAGACTTACTAAGCTGGACTGGTCCACCGGACTGCTAGAAGCAAACTGAATTCTACTATTCTGGTTTTCATATATCAGCTCGGGGAATTGATAACCGGTACAGAGTGGGGAATGTGCAGTAGATCGGCGCAGTAAATTCGTCGGTATTGTTTACTCTCTGGAGTGCTGGTTGTTTCATGGTGAACGAATTAAGAGCGGAGAGGCAAATATAATTTGAATCTCGCTGTCTAGCTATCTTAGGCCGACGATTTGATCAATGCGATGGGGATAACTCACTCTGATACACGCGTGGCTCTATGGGCTACGGTGTCAGCTAACTTGTCCTATAGCGCGCCACTGCCCGCGCCGAGGTATTTATGTAATCAATCCACTGGTGACACAATGGTAGATGGATTGAGATTCGGTGTTATTTCATAATAATAATAATAAGAAGCGATTCCAAAACTGAATTATAAAGTAAATTGAAATTAATTAAATTTGCCCCCGTAGTAACATTTCGAGGCATCTATAAAGTATGTTATAAAGCCCATATAAACATGGAGAAGTTCAGAAGAAGTTCTTGTACCCCTCTACAGAGCGTTCACAATGAAAGGAATAAATTCAATATAATCTAAACAAAGTGGTTTTTCCAAAAACACTCGGACACGTCGATTTTAAATTTTGAATTGGCACATTTTGAGTGATACGGCAGTCAATGTCACTTCCGGAAAAACCGGAAGTGACATTGACTGCCGTATCAACTTTGTTATTTTAAATGTTACATTGTAGTTTTTTATTGATTTATACAGGGTGGGTCCAGATTTTAATACATTAATTTTGAGAGGCGATAGAGAATCGCAAAATAAGGGGACTTTTCTTAATAAACATACCTCGAAAAATGCACCATAACTTAGATACAGGGTGTTGAAGTTTTATTAAAAAAAACTTTATAATTTATATCTAAGGAAAGACAAAAGCCATCTTTTTCAAATTTGGCATACCGCCTTTCTATGTAAATCTGCATCTACCATTCAAGTCAAAAATAGTAACACAAAGTCATTGGCGCAGATATGGGGGTTGCATATCCTCTTTCTAGAAATATGTAGTGCGCCACTGGATATTTTTGAAAAAATTATTAAATTGCTAAATTGCCTGTGGCATTCTGAAGAAAAACGTGTTCTTGTAAAATTTTGATAGAACAATCCGTTTCCGATTTATTTACAGTTAAACACTTTTGTGCAGGCATAATAAAGGAGATAATAGCCCTCCATACATGATTCAAAAATATCTGCGCCAATGGCTTTCTGTCACTATTTTTTACTTGAATGGTAGATGCAGATTTACATAGAAAGGCGGTGTGCCAAATTTGAAAATGATGGCTTTTGTCTTTCCTTAGATATTAAATTATAAAGTTTTTTTTAATGAAACTTCAACACCCTGTATCTAAGTTATGGCGCATTTTTCGAGGATTAAGTAAAGTCCCCTTATTTTGCGATTCTCTATCGCCTCTCAAAATTAATGTATTAAAATCTGGATCACTAAAAAGACGTTTCCAAAGATCCATTCCATTTAAATTTACTGTATTAAGAAACTTACAAAGTAAGCGTTAAATAGATTTTTAGGTTGTCAAAGAGTGAAGTTTCCAATATCAGGTGTCTGTAAGTTCAACACTTATTTTAACGGAAAAAGATCGAAATGAGATGCTTTATGATGATTGGTTTTGATGACTTGCCATATGACTCAAAATGTGCCAATTCAAAATTGCAAATCGACGTGTCCGAGCGTTTTCAGCAAAACCACGTTGTTCAGATTATATTGATTTCATTCCTTTCATTGTGAACGCACTGTATATTAATTAATATGTACTCTTGCACCATGATGCATCAGTTATGGTCTTTGTTTTTGACTTCATCGACTTATATGTCCTTTATAGCTCATAGGTATATGAAACCACTGGTAGCACTCGAAAGAAATAGTTTTATAAAGAAAATTTTAATTTGACAAGTTATTTATGGTTTCTGGAAAACGACTTATAGAGGGATTTATTGCTTTGGCCAATGTTGCTGACGATAGTTGGTGTCAGCCAAACGAGGCTTCGCCTCATACCGTCAGACAGGTCCGAGATCATTTTAATGATAGATTTGGAAACCAGTGGATCGGGAATAATGGTCCTGTTCTTTGGCCAGCCAGATCTCCAGATCTAAATCCCCTAAATTTTTGTATGGGACTATATGAAAAATGTAATAATTAAAAGTAATTTTGAAGTTCTCTACAGCCTGAGGGCAAATAATGTTCAGGTTTTGCAATCCATCAATTCCAAGATAGTCAGAAGAGCTACAAAGGTCTACAGTTCATTTTGCTACTACGATTTGAATTTATCTATAACTTCTGAAAGAGAAAAGATAGAGACTCGCTCTTTTCACAGTTATATCTAATCTCGCATCGATTGCTCATTGGAATTAAGTATAACAAAAAGTGTGTAGGTGTCCATAAGAAAAGCAAAAGTTGGGCGTCGCGACGCTTAGCGTCGAGGAGGTAGAAATGGTATTTTCTAGTCATTGGCTGAATTTTATGACCCCGTTAAAAAATTATTAAACTTTTTGGCGTTTCTCAAATCGTTAGCGGGATATTTGGGAAAGTTGAAATAACGGATTTTTCAGGATAACTCATAGTAGGAGAGCCCTCGACCAAAATTTCGAGTTATCACGGGCAATTTCATGACAAATGTTTAGTTCGAGTCAAAAGAAACAAGTTTTATCGATGAAGGAAAGTTCCAGGATGTTGCGAAAAGGGTGAGTTCTCAGTTGGTAAAAAAAATTAGGTGATCAGGCAGACTCGCTCTAACTTCGTGTGAGTTTTTTATGTAGGTACTTTGCCGCCTCAAGGGTTTTTTTCCGGGCGAGTGTCGGCGCGTGGCGTCGTATTTTATAGGCGTCTTCGTGTCGGGAAAATCTTTTAGGCTAGGTATATTTCTTAGCGATCCTTCGAGTATTAAGACAGTTATTAACGTTTCAATACCCTATATCGGAGGATTGTGTAAAATTTGAGAGATTAGAAAGAGATGCGAGAACAATGACCGCTGCAGGAAATTTGCAAATTTTAACCCAACTTCAAAATTTTCGTGAAAACTTCAAAATTCCACTATTTTGTTCGCTTCTACTGCCTCGAAAATTTCAGCGAGACCGTGCAATTTACGATGTTGTTCTAAGTTGGACTCTCTACCTTGGATTTCTTACCAGAACTGCGGCCCGGCGGCATATTTGTATGTAGCGGACGCAAAACATCATGACATTGCGATCGGGAACATCCGAAGTGCAATTCGAATGTAAGAGACGTATTACAACTAAAATTGCTAACACGTCTCCTACATATTCATCTGAATTTTTTTTTATTAGATTATAGGAATTTTTTTTTTATTAAGAGGTCTATTGCGAGTTAGAAGCCGGAGGCGATAGCCGGAGGCAGGTTAGATATGTGTGTTATTCCCCTGATAAAGGAATTTTTTTTTATTAGATTAAAGGAATTTTTTTTTATTAAATGCAAGTGTTGTATGTAGCGGACGCAAACAGTTTTAGTTGTAATACGTCTCTTACATTCGAATTGCACTTTGGATGTTCCCGATCGCAATGTCATGATGTTTTGCGTCCGCTACATACGAATATGCGGCCCGGCGGCGATTTTTCGTTTGGAAATAGCGTTTAAAGATTTCGTGTTTTCGCAATTTTTTAATTTTTAAATTTCTGTAAACACGCGTCCGGACCGAGCTTAATAACTCGTGCCTCCTTCGAGATGGCGTATTTTTTTTTAAAACTAGATGTAATTTAGAAAATCCTTGGGCCTAATCGTTTTTCTCGATTTTGCCTTCTAAGAAAGTTATGAATTTTTGAAAACAGACGATTAAGTCGGATTTTAGCGATTTTTCAAACATGTACCCTTTAGAAACGCACCACAGCCTCTCCCTTTGGATCTAGAAGATCCGAACCCGAGCAAGAAGAAGGAAAATGAAGAACTCTTTTTTTTCCGATATTAGCCGAGATATGAATTTTTTAAAAAGGTCGATTTTACCGAAAAACTACTCTTCCGGGGGCCCTTGCTCCCCTCCCCGGAGGACTTTTTCGACCTAATTTTCAGGGGAGCTAGAACCAACCTTCCTCTCGGATTCCTGAAAATTTCGTTGCTTAATATCCATCCGCGCCGAGCTTGGTAAATCGAATATGTAACTATTATGATCCATTTTTTCTTACATATCTTCTTTTTCACCCCTTTAGCAACGAGATAGACGTCAGTCGCAATAGAATTTTTTTCCATATTGACATGTAGGTACTGTTGAAATAAAAATAGAATCCTTCTCTCGCAATAAGGTCGAAAATCCTGGTCGAGGACTCTCCTACTATCAAGACTCCCACTAAAAAATTTCAAGATATTGAAGGAGAGCTCAAAGAGTACATAATTAGACAACCTTTGTCTTTAACTGTAACTTGAATTGATCTTGTATCTCTGGCGGTTCTCGAGATTCCCATGGTGGCGGTTTAAATATTTGTAATTCTATATATAGAGACTTATCTTGCTACAATGTTGTAAAGTTAAAAGTGAAAAACTGAAAAAACGCGTTTACTGCCCTCAACTTTCTTAGTTTAACTAGGTACCACTTCATGAAAAAAAATGCGTATGGGTTTTTCTTATCAAGTATTTAAACGAATTCGACGTGCAAATTCGCAAATTTTATTGTAGGTAAACTAAAATAATGCGACCGATTTTTTCGACGGGAAGTGAAGATGAACGACAGAGGTATTCTTTAGAACCGAATAAAATTTCTCCAATCTCATATACGATAGTATTGTAATCACCCAACTACCTGACATTATTGAGAATAAATAAGAGTTCAGCAGTAACCACCGGAACAGTTGTGATTTGTGCTATAAATCGCGTCGTGTGTTTCTGAAAACAAAAACGAGCGCGACATAAAAACAACAACATTTTATGGCATTTCTCCTGCACGCCAATGTCTTTAGCAAATAAAAAAGGCAAAAATATGAACCTCTGACATCATCGCAGTCATCTCGGGGGCAGCGGCAGAGAATTGCAATTCTGTCAAGTAGTAGGAAGTAGGCCTATGAGGCAGGGGGTGGGCGCGGGGACAAGCCCGGCGCCATCGCCGCCGTACGACCGATCGGTCGTCATGGCGACGGCCGGCTCAGGACGGCGGATAGCGAACAGCACCGGCAGAGCGATCAGTTCTGTTCCCGCCACTCACCGAAGCGACGCGCACTCGCCTGGTCACGTGGAGACATAGCGCGTGCGACTACCCCACATCCAAAGCGATTTTCTGATATCTGCTCCTGCCACCCGGGAGACTTGCTGTAGTAGTAAGCACCCGCTAGCGCTCTACCGCTTTTATTAACGACGGCAGCCAAATACATCGAAACAGTAAGTTTTGATATAATTCTTCCAGCTTTTCTTATTATTCTGTTCAATGTCGTGGTCTTCACCCAGTGTCCTGCTTTTTCATAGCATGCCATGAGATGACCTCTTAACCCCTGACTCCCTGTATGCATTGGTTGTTTGTTACAACAAACGGAGTTCTCTGTTACGTGGTTACAACTATGTTGCTGTGATAGGTGTGCGATGTTTCGGCGATATTTTTAACCGGTAAAGTGTTTTTTTTTTAATTCTACGTGACTTACTGTGATTGTGGCTATTTTTTAAGGAACTGTTTTACTCTTTGTAACTCCCCGCGAGTGTTTGTAGTAAAATAAATAACGTAATGTACAAAATAACGCTACTTTTCCCTTTTAATCCCTTGATTTTTAGCAAAAATTTATTAATTTTTTACTTTGTTAAAAAATATTTCGGATAAAACGTTTGTGTTCGCGTGCTTTTTATGCAAATTTTTTGCATTTGTTTAGACAAGGGATGCGATGACACCGAAATGTGAATAATCGGTTGCTTTTGAAATGTGTCTAACTCAGAAAGTTTCTTTTTTCATTGTAATCCTTAATTATATTACTATTGTAAGAAATGTACTTGCGGCGGTTGTTCAATATTAATTTCTTGAATTTGGTTTTGTGCTAGTGCAATATCGCTTTTATTATTTAAATGCATTTGGGACTGTAAAATAACTTTATCCAAATTAAACAAAGAGGTTCACTCAACTGATACAAATCAAGCCAATCTAATCAAAATTTTACGAGATTTATGTCGATTAGGTCCCCTTTGAAGGGAAGCGTTCACAGATGTCCATTAGCAGAATTTGGTCGCATGATTTTGACGTATAACCGTGGACAAAGTGTATCACTAGTTAATGTGACCCCATTCTAAGCCTACGTACGATTCATTTTTAATGAAAATGTTAATGCATGTAAGTTGTCTCATTTACGGACTTTCAGGTCGGGTGCGAATTTAACATAAGTGGAATAGACGAAAAACAAATTAGGAGTTACGTCTCGAAAATTAAGCGCGTAAATATTTGTTTTCCTTGGGTATTGATAATTGGAAGTATTTATTATTACGGAAGCTTACCATTTGCCATTAGCCAAATATGGGAAGTAAAAACAAACGGCAATATATTGAAATCATCTTTTCATTTATCTTCATGTTGGCCAGATTTCGTACGCTATATTTTATAGGTTTTAAAGTGAAATGGGATATGTAAAATTTGTCACTTGAGAGCTTTTATGTCCTCAAATATTTATGTTTTCCAAATCCCCAGAGAACAGATCTCTAAGTGACGGAAACTTATGATAATGTGGCAACAAAAAATTCAATACTTGAGCAGATTGCGATGTACAATCTAAAGATACCGTTTATCATACAAATTTTAGTGCGCGATTGAAGCATTATTTCCGCGATTGTGTATTTTTAGTGAATGAACTTATTACTCATCTCATTACTCATTTTAGGATTTTTTGTTATAATCTCACTCCATCGCGCGGTTCTGAAAACACAGAAATAAAGCATAGATACCAATTTTCTCTATAAGCCAAGTACAAAGCTTACAATCCTACTATAAAATGACTTCTGTGGTAAAATTAAATTTGATGTAATATAATACTAAATCGACTTCAACCAAATGTCTGGCACAAATAATTTTATAATAGACGTAAGGCAGCAATTCTGATAGGAGTAATTAAATTACTACATCTAGAGCAGGCACTTGTTTGTAGCTATTTTACCGCTTAAAAGCTACAATAAACAACACCCATACAACAACTATTTAGCGCCACGTAGTAACATTCTTCCAGCACCCATGAAGAATCTTATAACGCTCTCATAAATATGGAGAAGTTGGGCAGAAGTTCTTGTACACAGGATGCTTCAGTTATGAAGCAGTTCTGTGACTATATTGACTCTTTCGTTTTTGTTTTTGCTGGATAAAATCAATCGTAAGCTATTTGATAAAGGTCTCCAGGCAGATATTTTGTTTTCACTGACGTATTATCGGATAACTGTTCCAGGTTGTATAATTTAAAGAGCTTTCCCGTGTTGGAATAATATACTGTATATTAATTAGCCAATAAAATGTGAAGATACATTGTTTGGATTTCAACTTGCAACCACTCCGTTTTCAACAAAGTTCTCCAATAGAATTAAATTTTACTTGTTGTCCAAATACCAAGGCACCATAAGACATTTATAATTTAAATCAAGATTTATGAAAACATAATTGCTCTTCTATTTAACTACTTTTATACAACCAAAAGTGTTATAAATTTTTGCAAGTCAATTATTTGAGTTATGGAAGAATTGCTGGTAGATAGATAATATATTGAAATACAAAATCCATTCTGTTTTGTGAATTTTTCTCAAGATGGATGCCATATCCTTAGATCTTAAAAAAATATTGCTCATGTAATTAATTCAATAATTGTGGAAATGAAAGCTATCATTGCTGATAAGAGATAATGAGTTAATGAGTTTAAGTATAAGAAACTTTATAAAACTAGACTATCGTGAAGTTGTTGAAATAATATTCTTTTTGCGTACGTTAGACATCTAGTTTTATAAAGACTATCACAGATTGGATTATAGAACCATTTAGCTCGTTATAAAAAGCAACCGATAAGTTTTATAATCGTTGTAAAATAAAAAGTTCTGTAGTAGATATATAGAGGGAATAATAAAACCTTTATAAAACGGTTCTATAATTATGTAAGAACGTTCGGATTATATCGCTAATTAGTTGAAAATAATACTTCATTGTCACAAAAACAGGTCAATGTTCATCCGTCGGTTCCTGCTGAAGGACGTCACTTTATTCTAGTAGAATATGCATATCAACAACTTCGTGGGTACACCTACACCATTTTATTTTAGTGCTTAAAAGTTATTTTCAAAATAACATCACTATCTCGTATAAAAAAATATGTATCCTGCGCTATAGTTAAGAATTCCATGAACAACTTCCTTAAAAGGCTCACCCTCATTGTAAACATCGCGGTGCCATTTCTGTATAAAAATAACCATTAAACATCTAAATAACTGCTGTGTGTAAAGTTTTTTTGTCGTTCCCCCAGCTATTTGAGTTTCGGTGGTTTACTTTATTGATTTATGCAAATTAGCACCTGAATAGTGAGATTGCCCGGTTATTTGCAGTTATCCCTTAAAAGAGCTTTTATATTTATCGTATTAATATTATTAGAGGGTTAATAGTTGCTTTTAGGCGTTGGGTGCACTGATACGTGTACTAAAATAAACATTTGCAGAGGCTCATGTCGAATTAATTAATATTGGGATGATTAAAAATATATATCTTTATAGCTTGATCAGAAAAATATGTTTTTAAATTTTACATTAGTAACTAACATTTTTTGCCATTGTAATACATCGTTGGAAAGGGAAATTTTGAGCAAACATGAAAAAATCCAATATCTAGTGGCCTTAACTCAAAAACAAAAGGCAATAGGAATTTTTATCGTGAAAACGGAGATATTTAGGTCACATTTGAAAACAGCAGAAAATCGTTCAAAACTTTCCACATTTAACCATCTTTCTACCTCCAACTATAAATGAAAGGTAGCAATGCATGTATGCCATGTATTGCTTAATTTGGCACACACTGTATATATAAATTCATTAACCTTAACTAATTTTAATGTTTATTTTATTATTATTATTATTATATATTTACTTAAACCTTTTCTATCCAGAATTAGTGCAAACTATCACTATTTAATGAAAGGCTTAATTTTTTAGAAATATTTCTCAATTATTGGTGTTTCCTTTATTGCGTTGTGCCGCTTTTAAAATTACGGCAACCAAAATACCATATAGCATGCTAGTGGTAGCTAACTATCTTAATCCTGGCGATATTTTAAACATGCGATCGTTTCCACGTTTCCTATTTATATTAAGATAAATAAAATACCTTATTTAGGAGTCTATTCTGGCCAAATAACACTTTCCCGCTGCTTACAAAAATAACACTAGTTAGTTAGTTGTTACTGCTATTCAATTTGCGTTTTGAAATGATCCCGGCGAATAAAACAAATACCCTCAGGCTATAGAGCGATGGCTCTAAACTCGACCTTCCACTATCCATTTGTTGACCGTCTGTTATTGAATTTTGAGGGAGGTTTTATAAATATCTCTGGCATGGCCGTTTATTTTTCATTTTTCATCCGCCGCTGTTGGATTTTATAGCTGGATTATTTGTATTATGACATTTTGTAAGAGGCTGAATAAATCCTAACGAAACTTAACACATGAGAGACCTAATTTTAGGTTTTTTATTGACATATGAACAGTATCAAAATTCACTTTAAAATTTGCCACTGAAGTTATAAAATTAAGCAAATCGTTTTGCCCTAAAAAATAAGTCTTAATTGTCTAAGTCGCATGTTTTACCCGAATAATACACTAGGCATATCATATTTTTACGTAAGATAATATTTGAACAACAAATAGCGATGCTTTAAATTGTGTTTTGTTTCTGAGGTTTTCGTGGAGCTGATGATTTGCAGAAGAGTTTCCGGTTTCTCTTCCGCGTTGACTATTTTAAAATTAACATTACTATTCTTCTGAAACGTTTACCATAAGAAATAAATAATAGGAAATAACCGTTTTCGCAATGAAGCAGTAAATGGAAAGGATCGGTTCGCGATAAATTGTTCCAAGCCATTTTTGGATACTTAAATTCAAAACAACTAGAGATGTATTTCCAATTTTGGTTGGGACTTCAGAAAGTTTACCAGTGAATAGCTCAACAAATTTGAAACGTTTAGTATCTATTATCCGTACAAAATTTTGTTTTGTCATTTGCATGCTTTTATCAAAAAAAAAAAATGGAGTATCTCATGGGAACCAATGCTGGGTTTAGCTTGAAACGTACTAAATAAATCATTTCCAGAAGCGCTAAAATAACGATTCTAAGGTGTGGATTAACTCACTCGGCTACATGCGTCCTTAATTGACCTTAATCATATTATAATTGTTCTAGCGTAGACTGAAAGAGTCCTTGATATGTTTAAGATATTTATAACGCATGAAGGGTTGTAGGTACGTACTGTACGCTAATGGTGTAATAAGTTTGGTTTGTGCTATTAAATTGGTGGTTGTTAAATAATAACTTCATATGTAATGGAAAATAATATCCATACTGAGTTTTTTTTCTGTTTTTTTTGCTTGATATGCATTGTTTATAAATGACTTTATTTAGGTTTTATATAAGCATAATAACAAAAAACATATAAAATTTAATACCTATACCTACTCACATTGATGTTTTATCTCTAAACATACAATTATTAATTTTATTGGACCCTCTTTAATGCATGATAAAAACTGAATTAAAAATTACAAAATTCAAAACTTTTAAAAATAAATTATTGAAATTTTTTTTAACTCACCACAAAATCTGTTAGGCTATCGTTCGTTGCGATCCTTTGAGTATTAAGAAAGTAATCGGCCGTTTAGTTGTCAGAGAGGTTTGTAAAATTTGAGAAATTAAAAAGAAATGCAAGACCAATGGCCGCCGGATGCGCGCGCAGAACCCTCAACCCTCCAAAATCCGTGCGCGCGCAGGTCTTGACAATACTTAAAAATTACAACGTTAACGTCAAAGCGCCGCTTTTAGGTTATCTCGAAATCTACAGTGCGTCGCGATAAAAGTTTGAGATTATGGTCCGAAATTGACGTTTCCTTAAGATCGGTCCCGGGACGGAACCGATCGCAGTTTCGGAATCCGGACGTCTTCGGCGCCCCGAAACCGTTCTCGGTTCGTAAATGGCGTCCCTCTTTCACTTTGACACTTAAACGTCACTTTGATAGTTTTTTGACAGCTGTCAAAAACAATTTTTTTTTTTCGAGAAAATGTCACTTTGACAGCTGTCAAGTTTTTTTTTGAAAACGTCACTGACAGCTGTCACAAAAAAAAATTTTTCGAGAAAACGTCACTTTGACAGCTGTCACCGAAAAGTCTATACAAATTTTTTTTAGACTTCGTCAAAGTGGCGTTTTCTCTAAAAAAAATTCCAAAAAGAATGTAAAAATTTTTTTCCCCGATTTCGCTTAACTAATCCGGTGGTCAGCCCCGTAGGGGCTGGATCGTCTAGAACCGATTTATCCGATAGCCAGCCCCGCAGGGGCTGGATCGTCTAGAACCTATTCAATAATTTATTTTTAGTTTTGAATTTTGTAATTTTTAATCCAATTTTTATCATGCATTAAAGAAGGTCCAATACACTTAATATCACTTAACATCAATGTGAGTAGGTATATCAAATTGGATATGTTTTTTGTTATTATGCTTGTATAAAACCTAAATAAAGTCATTTATATCCATACTGAGTGTTTTAAGTAATTTTTAAATTACATTGTTCTGAGATTTTCTACTTATTGAAATACAAAAATAATACTTAATTGGCGGTAATTCGTGAAGGTTTTCTTACTGCAAATATTTTATTCTTCTTGGTAAAGTCGTATATTAAACCCTATAATTTTCATAGTTCTTCTTTGCCTTTTTGGAATATTTCTTATACACTTTCAAAACAAAAAGTAACTAAAGTATTGGATTTAAAAAATGTACCATTAATGATAATTGTTCCAAAGCCATGCCACACTATTATTATCATCTTCGCAAAATATTCACGTCTGTTCGTTCATTTGTCCATTCGTCCGCCTGTCTGTCAGTCTCAACTTGCATTGAAAACTGAACTGCAGGAAAAATCTAATTGATTTTAAATAAATTTGAAAAAAAATATATTCACGGCGAGAATAGTAATCAATACAGTGAGTAAAAAAATAGCGCTCAGGATACTGCTGCGAGTTCCTACAACCAGTTGTTTTTGGGAGATGGCGTACCCTTATTTTTACTTAAAAAATCTGATGTGAAGCAACACCGTACTTCCTTAATATCCTATAGAATGTGAGCAATTATGTATAAAAATTTCATTAAATCGACTACCTGATGCAAAGCATTGAACATTAATCACCAGTTTGTTTATAATATCAATTTACAACCATTTAACAACTGATTACAACTTAACGTGACGTTATTATATTACGTTATTTACAATATCGTTTGTCATGAAGATTATTTACCTATGCATTTGTTTAAATGGTATTAATGACGTATTGTAATCGGCTCTAAACGAATACTGAATACAGTTAATGATACGAGCAATTGGAATGGAGTTCGGGTTGAATTCCATTCCTATTGCTCACCTAAGAGAGGACTATACGAGAAATTATCTGACGATACGCTGTTGATAGAAATAAAAGCATTCTAGGATATCTGAATGCTGGAGGGGTCCACACATAGTTAGGTGTGAACCTAATCAAGACCATGAAGTAAATTTAGAATGCTCTTTGCAGTGAGTACCAACACCGATACCAAAAGATTTATTCTTTAGAGTTTTTGGGATAGAATAAGGTATCTGCTTATAGGTCCTGCAGATAAAATAAACGATAGATAAAACCAAATAGACAGAAAGATGATAAATATTTTGGATCTGGAGTCTAAATGTGGCACGTGGCATCTGCAATAGCTCAGAATACTGCGGCTAATGAGAAGTCATGAAGCTGTAGGAGTTGAACTGATTAAGGTGGCAAAAAGATGACGATGATGAAGTTGGAGGCTGGTAAGAAACTGATGCAGAGTGATTTACTGGGCATCCGTCAATTCGTCTAAGAACTCAAATTAAAGCTGCCGAAGAGATAAATGTGTTAAGGCAACGTGAGAGTCGATTTATTGGAACTCATTACAGACCGTCGAGCTAATTATAAAGAAGCCTGACAGTTTTCATAGGACTAATCTAATGGCACCTGTCAAGTGGAACGCCATCTTGAAGGATTCCTCTATCCTGAAAATTGTAATTAGCAGGACAAGTGCAAATGCAGATATTATGGTGCAGTCGGCTACTTACGCTACACGTTTCTGGTATCTTCAGTCACTGATCCTATATGCCGAGAATGGTGCGTGTCTTTCCTGTGGGAAGGCCACGAGGGACTTCTTCAGTATTGAGTATCAAATCCAAAAATAACAATCCCACTTTGAAACCTCAATACAGCCTATTCACATTAATAAGTGCAATCAATTATTATGGCTCTTCGTATTAGAATATATCGGCATTTTTGTCAACAGAAGCATTTTTACAGCATTATGTGGGTTATCTAATTTTGACCAAATTTTGACCTCAACTTGTCTGTACACGCGCCGAGTTTCTTGTAAACGTGATAAGGGAAAATCCAATCATATTTAAATTGGTTAGTCCGAAGAAGAACCTTACTTTATTGGATGACACCAAAAAGGAAATTAATTAGTTAAGGAATTCAACCATTATCATGCAATACTGTTTTTCAAACAGAAAATAGTGCACACTAAGGCACAGTCTTTCAGTCTTACAAACTAGTTAGCTTTATCAAGTAGATTATCAAGCCCATTTTTTACTACAGAAAAATTAATGTGAAACAATGTAGTAGTAAGAAAAACATTATTTGCAAAAACTTGTAGATATGCACCAATTCTATCCAATAAATCTACTGCTTACAGAGCGTATATCATTTGTTTTAATTAATTTTCAAGAATATAATAATACCGTTTCGTGATTTTTTTCTTCAGATTTTTCAGAAACTAGGTTTAGTCGTGCTAAAGAAAACCCCAGCAATATATTAAAGGGCTTTTCAATTTAGTCACTGTCACTTTTGAAAATTCAAGTTGTTATGGATAAATCTATATAAAACATTTTTATCCAATCTGCATTGGAAAGCAACTGCAGTCCGTCCATTTGGGTCAAATTATTCGATCGCAGGTGTCGGCTGAAATATAGCGCCTACTTCATACAAATTACGCATTTACGGGTTTATTGATTTTGTTAACGAATTTAATTGACAGGTTACCTATTACAAGTAATTAGACGGAGGCAGTTAAATTAATTTTAATGCGTACTGAGATTTAGTAATGAGGTTGTATTTATTTGTTTTACGGTTAGTGACGCCAGACCTCATGAACCATACGTAGATATGTATACCGAAATCATTATGGATCAGTAGTCTACAGGGTGATTGACTCTTGACTCTCTAAGCTTTTTTCTTAAAAGCGGTAAACGATATTAAATCTGCGATTACTGCTGTGACCAGGTAAAAGTCTGATGTATTTTAGGAACACCCAACTTGTTCTTTGGAAGTAAATTTCTTTATTTGAAAAAATCACTAATTCCAAAAATTGCATGTTAAATCTTATTGTCTATAAAGCAAACATTTTGTATGCCCCGAGGAAAAATATGCAAGCATCGCGGAGTCTTACCTGGACACTATTACACACAAAAAATAGGTAGTCAAGGCTATTTACTGTTTTTATGGAAAAGGCTTGTGAAGACGCTCACCCTGTACCTATTAATTTTATTTCTCATACAAGGGGAAATGTGTGACTGACGCAGGAAATTAAATAACATAAACATATAGTAATTAAAATAATATTTCAATTGGTTTCGTGTGAATACGCTTACCTACATATTTTTAAACAAAATAAAACGCGGTCTACGGCATTCAGTCCTTTAGAAAAGCTAAATCGATTTGTTTCAGAATACTTTTATTATACATGCATAGGAGAATGAATAGAATTACTTTTTATTAAACATGCAGGTGTCATCCACAAAAAAAAAAAATAATAAATATTTTACTTCAATAGAAATGATATGGATAAAAATTCATCGTATTGGGACCAGTCATGGTGGATACTCAATTTTTGAATTAATCAGTGTATTAGCTACAGCCATCATAAACAGGTTGGCCTGGGTCGGGTACAACAATGATTATAAACAAGAACCGTAACTTTTGTAACTTTTTCTCAAATATCTCGAAAACCTAGCAAGATAGTGTAAAAAACTATAAGTCTTTTGCATAGAGGATAGAAAACAAAAACGATCTAAACATTCTAAACAAGTCCGTAGCTTGCACGCTCCATCAAAGTGTTGGCCCCTAAGACGCTCATTTTCTACATATTTCGGTAATTAAAACTGCACAAAAAATTACACATCATCTGATGACTTCATGTATGTTTTTATGATACCTATACAGCCATTTTTGATACCTTTTTGTTTATTTTCTAGCTAGGTAAATAGAGAAATTTAAAAGAAAAATATGTTTTACCATTTAACCCAAGAAAGAAACATGATGCAGCTACGGACACATGTTTCGGAGTTATTGCTCCTCATCAGCGTAGCACGCAGTCTTAAATAATGGATCCGTTTGAATAGGATCAGAAACGGGGTAAACGGCAAAAAGCATTTCTCATTTTTATTTAACTTCCCCAAAAAAACTTCTTTTTTTTTGTTTAAAAGTAATTTTGCAGATATTGAGTTTGAGGGTAAATGTCAAAAAACATTTCTCTTTTATTTAACTTCCCTAAAAAACTACTTTCTTTTGTTTAGAGAAATTTAAGTTTATAGAGTTGTCTTTAGTTATTTTGGTGCCTTAAGATATATAAATTTAATAAATCTTCAGCATTTTTTTGGAAAAGAAACTTGTAAAAAATGCATTGTATTTTTTATCAGGAACGATGATTTTTTTCATTAAAGAGCAAAATTATCAGTTATTAATACACAAGAAGTCGTTTTTTTTTTACGGATAAATTATTTTTGGACGAAAACCTGTTTTCCCATGAAAATTTAGGGCATGGAAAAATGGCGACATGAAGGGGAGCGATTCGAGCAAAATTTTCATATAAAACATGTTTGAGTCACTCAAAACATCATTTAACAAAGTATTCGATACCGTAGTTGACTTTTTACATAAACGAAGCACAGAGATAAATAGAAACTTGTTTGAACCAGCTAATTATCCGAAATTAAATTCGTACAGTTGCGCACCATGTGGACTATATGAAGTAAATCTCTTTTACGGTCGAGTTTTCTAAAATGTTGATGAGGAAATAGAAAAGGCTCTGCCCCTTAAATAAATAATACATGCATAAATATCAATATAATAAAATATAAAACAGTGTTAATGTGAATATACCTTATAAATTTCATCAAATCTTCTATAAGCCCAAAATTAAATTAATCTGAAAATTGAGAATAATAATTGGTGTCTATTAAATTAGTGCGCACTTATTTTGCTGTGTAATAAATAATAAATATAAATATAACATCATTTGAATTTATGAGGATTGTTGCATAATATACAAGTGAACCAAAGTTAGTAATTTTAAAGACTGTTATCAACAATTAATATCAATTATTAAGTTTTACACACAGGGCAAAATGGCTATAAAATTCTGTGTGATAAGTTAATAGTAGGACGCATCAATATGACGATAAAAAATTACCAATAATATTGTTAAATTAAAGAGTTTAGTCAATCGCAAAGATCAGATTTGACAAATAGTCATTAAATATCATATTAGTCAATTGTATTGAAAACCATCCAGGTAGATCAAAATATTTACCAAACACTAAGCTCTGTTGACCCGAACTCCACTATTTATGTTTATGGGAGGAGGTGTAGCCAATCATACACCGGGAGGCGTGATTTCTTTCCCGTACTGTCGTACTATTGATTTCGGTAGGCGGGGCTCCGCCAGACCAAAAACGCGTGGCCAATCATGCGCACGATTGAGTTCCACGTCATTGAGAGGCGGCTTCCTTCTGGTGACGTTATTTATCACCTGTATCTTCTATGTATTTTTATGCAATGTTCGGCTTGTTTTAATATGCAGATTTAATGACGTTTTTATTTTTGGGTAGCACTGTATATCTTTTTTCTTTTGTATTGGCTACATTAAGTCTTTCTGCTGGATTCAGTTTTTCAAAAATTCCAGTAATAAATATATAAATAAGTATTTATTAGAAGTATTAAAAAATAAATAAAATGATTACAGGCATAAAACTTTTTATTGGGATCAATAAGTCCAAAGCTGAGAAAAATCTTAGAGCGTATGCAAGCCCCAGATTAAGAACAGCTGGCCTAGATGACAGTTACCATCGCAATTTCTTATCGCACTTTTTCCATTTAGACACTCTTAGTATTACTACAAAGACTGTTTGATTGTTACAAAATAAATTAGCTAAATTAATCCTTTTAGGCGTTTTCTTAATTAAACATCAAGAGCAAGACGAGCATACTTCCAGGCAATAATAAATAATTAATGCATTAGCAATTTCTGAAGATTGTTCGGCTCCTGTAAATTTTACAGTGCGTACATTTTGTACGCAAAATGCAACATTTTTGTCAACAAAAACTTATTAAAAATTATTCCGCCTGAGAAAAGTATCATTTCTGTCAATCAAAATAGGTTAAATGAAGTGAAAACGAAAACGATAATCCAAATAAAGCAAGAATCCTGTCGATTATATATTACCACGGAGGACCATAATTGCGATAAGGTAGAACATTTGACGTCATGAAGTTACTAGTTTAGAACCATTTTAGGTAATTTATAATTTGTTTCAGCTCGAGATTTTTTTTTTCTTCTTTCTTTAATCGTCATTTAGGTCATGAGCATCAGCCTGAATCCTCATTGAATACAAACACAAAAAAGAGCTTTGTCAAAGGCGTTCTTCCGGTAATACGTCCATTCAAAAATATTTTGGTAAACTTACGTCAAGAAAAATATTCTTTTATTTTAAAAAATCTGGCGGAGGCGCCGATACCATTATCGCATTTCATTCTTTGTAGAGTGAAAATTAAGGCTCCAATAAAGGTTTCCTTTTAATATTTAGTTGCAAAATTAATTATCGCCTGAATATAGTATTATAAGTATATGTTGTGCATAATATCTCTGGAATTTCATCCACTTCGCACGTATTTTTTAAAGATTTTCTGTCTTTGTAGGGTGTTTAATTTCATATTACCTAGTTTTGAGCAGATTTTGAACTGAAGCAAATGATTTTGAACTGACGCTGGGATAGCACTAGAAATTTCATAATTTTCCTTTAGATCTAATTTGTGACGAAATAGTTATTGCTAGTAAAATTTTCTCATTTTGCTTCGATTCAAAACTCACATTTGACATGTTTTTACGAACAAAGAAACATGCATTTGTCAAAACAATTAACTTAGGGCCGAGTGTGTACAGCAGGGTCCTTCAAAGGATTAAAAGTGCAGGCCCTTGATGGTAGAAATAAGGAAGGACCTAGACAAAGAGACTACATAATGACGCTTATCTGTTTGAAGGGCCAGAGCAGTAACAACAGCCAAAACATGTTTTTCTTTATTTAACAAGATATTCATTCTAAGAGTACTGTAGTTCTTTCTTTGTGCTAATTGGATTTTCTATGACAGGCTTTTCTAGGAAGAATTAACATTTTTTTAAATTAATCAAGTGAGCCCTGCACCTGTCAGTCAGTTTGAGTCAACAGTTCTCATATATAAAATAGCGACTAATTAATCCTACTGTTAATTTTTCTTAAACATATTTGCTTTCTTTAAAATCGATGAAAATGTTTGGGTAGGGTTTACCAGCACAACAAAAAAAACCTCAAGAGAATGTTAAGAAGACAGCGAAATATAAAGAAGAGACAAAATATTTTTATTTATGGTGTCACAGTTTATGCTGGTTATTGTCCCTCATCAGTGTACGTAGTTTAGGTAATGAATACATGTGAAATAGATTAGATACAAAACTATAAAGGAATGGAAAATAGAGTACGCAGGATTCAATTCGCACTTCGCAAATATAAACAAAATAATGGAAGAGTTTGTGGGGACAAACAATAACAAGAAACAGGAGTCAATGCCACATACCTACTCAAATAAAGAAACGTGATGGACACATTTATATGGGATAGAAATAAATACACATTAGGTATACACATCGAGTCTCCTAGCAGAATTAATTAAGTAAATTACTCCTGGTGAATACTTACAATCTCTGGAGCAATCAATATTCGACAGCAAGCCATAACTGAGAGGAAATGATGTAGACGGGAGCTGGGGACCCTTAATCTGCAGAAGGATGCTAAGCAGTTCGGTTAGTGGATGGCTGACCAAGCCTGTTTACCTACGCTCGAAGTTTGGCTCTCCAACTCAACTACGAACAATCCGGCAGTAAGATAAACTCAACTCCACCTCTTTAAACTTTGCAATTCTCGGCTACGTATTCCTGACATCTGGTGCTGTTGTTGTACCAGATAGTATTTTGTCCAATACCAGCGCCATTCAAAGCAGATGAACCGTGATTTCGGAAAGTATCTGCATTGGAAAGTGAGGTGAAAAGCAGCGCAGTATTAAGTTTCTGAAAGTACGAGAATTGCAATTGTCATATAACGCAAGTCGAGATTGCTAGGGCACGGAATAGTGACATACTGTGCAAAGTTTTAACTCGAATCCGGAATCGATATTTACTCTTTGTACCGCGATTATCTTGAATTCCATAAAATAAATTGATGCTAAACTACCAGGAAGCAATAGTATTCAGCATTGCATCGCTCTTGACATAATATTAATGTAAGACAAATATCATTCCATTCACAAATAGTAATAAAATGCATTTATTTCCACTTTTTATAGTAAGTACATATTCAGAATATTTTAATTTTTTTTTAAATCTATGAAAATAACATAAGTTCGGATACTTGCCCTACCAGATAATGAGTTTCATTAAATATACATTTTTTAAGAAAACTATAAGTATGAATTTTGATTTAATGGTGACAATTGATTAAAAATTAGTTAAATACCATAAATTTTCGACATTATTATTTAAACAAATATTTATTAAATTAAAGTGTACAGGCCTAATGGATAACCTTTTATTTTGGGGTAAAAAATTAAAATAATTAAATGTTCGTGATGCTGAAATTTAACAATTCTGACACTGTTAAACACAAACGAGTAAGAGGCTTTTAGTTAGATAGATTTATGGGATTAATAATTTAAAAAAATTCACAAATAATCCCAAATCATCTAAAGACCTCAAATGATATTTCAAGATGCAAATGATTTTTAGAAACTTGTATATTTGTTTATCTTTTAGCTAGTAAATAAAGAAAAGAAAATGCTTCGAAATTTCTAGATTTTTGCTGATTTTGCTTAGTAGTTAAGGACAGAGTCTATTATGTGCATTCTGTTAATAACGGAATTTGGAAGAAAAGGAAATCTTGCATTTTTTGCCTACGACAAACGGTGATTTTTTTAAATTCACATTCAAAGTTTCAAGCACTAACATTTGGGATCCGGATGTCGAATTTTGACGGCGCGTGCAAACTACACAGTGGACTAAACGGTAAAAATAATAGAGACCATTTTTTTAACGCAATCACTTGGTATCAAAGAGTACCTACCCAAACTTCGGATTAATTCAAATTTTTTTTTTGCGGATTCTTACTTCAGGGTATCAACTTCAAATATTAAACAGGAATAGCTCATGCTTTTGCCCGTAAGAGGGCGAAAACGACCCCTGAATTTCAAAATGTAATACTAACTCCAGTGTTAAGAGTTAGTTATTGAAAAAATTATTATATACGTTTTTGAGGTCGCTGATCGGAAGTCAGAATTTTAAAATTCGCGTAAGCATCACTAATGGTCGGTATAATACAGGTACAATGGAAAAATATATTCTGTTTGTTTTGAGCAAGTTCTTATATTTTAGAAAGTAAAACTTATATCCCAATAAGAAAAATGTACTCCTAAAGTTAAAAATCTATAATTAACGAAGTACTGAGAATAAATTAATGAAACTTATATTATTTATGTTTCTGAGGTCGATCAAGAATGTGAAGTCAGAAATTAAAAATTTTAATGTTGCACCCCAAATATGGCCGATACAAAAGGAGTAAAATGGATGAATTAATTATTTTTTGTTTATTTTAAGAAATTAGGACGTTCTTACCAGATTCTTACATTGTGAGACATAAAACTCTTCCCCTAATAAGAAAAATAACAGCTCTTACCCTTAAGAGGGCGAAGACCACTCCTAAAGTCAAGAAATCAATAAATAGCGAAGTACCTACTGATAATAAATTACCGCCAAAAGAGCAATATCGTAATTTGTTAAAACGAGGCGAGCTTCTTATTTCGGTCATATATCTCCTTTACAATTAACGCTAAAAATCATCAAAAAAAAACATTTTGAAGGTCTTTAATCCTCTTTTAAAGTCAGGTAGGTCAAAACAGTACAGAGGTTGTCAGTTCTTCTATATTCATCTTAAATGCGTCAATTTAAAAAAAAAAACGTTAAGAGTTAACTTAAACACTTTCTATCTCCTAAGCAATATTATTTAAGGATCTTCATCAAAGAAATAAAAAAGCAACATTTTTTTTTAGTTTATTGCCACAGTTTTTTATTAATATTCTTCCCTGCTAAGTTATTTAACAAAAAATTAATTTTTTTCAAAAATTTTCAAAATACATTAAGTGTAAAATCTGTTAGATAATGCATCCATCACGGTAAAAAAAATTCATAATAGTTAGGACATGGCTTGGAATTTTTTTTCAATTTAGAATTTACTCGAACCAAAAAACGGGCACTTGTGAAAAAAATCAAAATGTTGCCGTTATTTTCCTTAATCATTTTTGTTTTAGCAGATATTAAAATATTTACCAAAAGACAATTTTAAGCTTCTCTAATAAGCTTTAATTTGGTTCAAGGTACAGGGTTATCCAACGAAAAGGCCCACTTTATTTTTCGAGTTAGGAAAAAAATTTTCAAATAAAAGTTGTAGTGAATCAAATGAACTCATTTAAAACCCCTGTAAAGAATATACAGGGTGTTCCATAAGAGCGGGACAAACCTAAATTACATTTTTTTAAATGGAACACCTTATATTTTTTTACATATTCAAAATCTGTGTTTTTTTGTGATTTCAAAAATATATATATGTTGTATCTTATCTTTTACTGTTTTTTATTTATTGCAAATTTCGTGAACAATATTATTTATAACACCAGCATCTGCATGCGTATCAATCAGTTAGCCATGGATGAAAAACAATTAATTTGACACTTATGTCTTACAGAATAATTGAATAAATTCAAAAAGCAAACTTTTCATCCATGGCTAACCTGATTGATACGCATGCAGATGCTGGTGTTATAAATAATATTGTTCACGAAATTTGCAATAAATAAAAAACAGTGAAAGATAAGATACAACATATATATATTTTTGAAATCACAAAAGATTTTAAATATGTAAAAAATATAGGGTGTTCCATTTAAAAAAATGTAAGTTAGGTTTGTCCCGCTTTTATGGAACACCCTGTATATTATTTGAAGGGGTTTTAAATGAGTTCATTCGATTCACTACAACTTTTATTTGAAACATTTTTTCCTAACTCGAAAAATAAAGAAAATATAAGGGTGGGCCTTTTCGTTGGATAACCCTGTACATGCCAAAAGCTTTTTTGTTACGACACTTTTTCGAAAATGTATTTGAGTAATTTGCTTAAAACCTTTTAAAAATCAGTGTTTTTTGCTTCAGTTTTCAACCCCTGTAACTCGGCGGTTATTAAAGTAAATATAACGTTATAAGATTTTTTTTAGGGGTAAAATTCGACAATCTATACACATTCCAATAGTCACTTTTTTTTCTTCGAAACCCCTGAGTTTGGGTGAAACTCACCCCCAACGAAACAGCATCCTTATTTCTTTTTAATTTTTCATATCTGACCCATTTTGATTCAAACTATCCAAAAATATTTGAATTTGAAACTTCTATACAATTACTCAGTCCGAAGTGAGAAGTTACTGTATATACTATTTTTGTAGATTCTATTGTCCACAATCGTTATTTTGTTTCGTGATATTTGAGAAAGTGACATACCTATTTTATTTATAACTTTTTAGGTATTTTAAATTTCCGGTGCTAAATCCAATCCCAGTTATAGTACCCCATACCTGGCTTATAGCGGCCACTCTAACAAAAAGTTCTACTTAGGAATAAATGTAGAGATTGGTAGGTGAGGTATTGATCTTGCACCATTGCACGCTGTGCACAAGCTCCCTTCCTATAAAGTTTTTGCTGGACTGACCGGTATATAATGGTTGCAGGTTGTACTGATTAATTCGGTTAGGCTCTTAAGTATATTTAATATAACTTGGTCTGTTAGTTTAAATTATACTGATGTTACTATATTCGAAAAAGTCCTTAGATTGTCGAAAGAATTGCAAAAGTTATTTTCTAATTAAATCATGTACAATATCAGTTGACCCGCCTTAAAGTCAGTGGATCAGAAGATCTGCTGGGGTTGCCAGAGGCAGATGAGCCGGATCGATATCAGTTTTATTGGTAAAACTTTTTGACTCTTATGCAATATTCGCTGAGCCACAAAGGAGTACTGTTTGACTGTTTGTTATATAGTGTTTTCAATGTTTTTATGTTTTTGCTTGTTTTTCTGCGAGGCCCGATCCCTTTTTGCATCTACTTTCGGAGCACGTGTGTCCAAACGTGATTCTGAAGCGAGCCCTTTTACTCGACACTGCTTTTATGGCCCGTTTTATTCATTTTCGCAGTCTACAATACAGTGGAAGTGGGAACATATGGCATTTAGCACTCCAGATCAACTCCTTCGGAGAATGTTTCGGCGCTTTCACACATTTATTTTCCAATTCTTATAATCGGATTTGCAAAAGTGCACTCTTGCTGACAGTGTTTGTATAATGCGCCTGTGATCGCAAATAAGCTTTCAACAAAATAAATTAATATATCGTTAATTTTTATATTTAATTCTAAAGGAAATAGAAAACATGTTTTATTTACTGTTTCTCAAAAATCGATAATTGTGGGTCTATTCCATTAGAACTTCTTTGTATATTTAACAGGACCACTATTGTTAATACTGTCACTAACGTTTATGGTGAAAACTTGCCAGTTTGATGATTCGGAGGCTTATTTCTTATTTGTAATAAAAGCAGCAAAGTCTTTTCCAAAAGGTGTCCATAATTTTAACTATTGATAATACTTAGATGATAGAGGAAATATTTCAATTAGATGCTGAAGATGTTCTCATAAGATGTTTAAACTCTATTCCTATTACCTCTATGTAAACCGTCAATCTCATTAAAATGTAAATATCTGTTGTAGATTTTCGACTATTTCACTCACCTTAAAATTATCACATAATCTGACCAATCACAAACCAAACACAGCTTAGCTGTATTACAGCGAAAACACCAACTGTCTTTCAATTATATTTGGTCTATCAGCGTTGTGTTTTCAACGACGTAACCATGGATACGGATGGCCGTAACCATGGATACGGATGGCAAAGCAAAGTTTGACAGTTTAATAAAAATTAATTATAGAGACAGACGTCAAAATGAGTCGCTTCGGTGCTACTTCAACTGAAGTTATGAACCAAAATATTTGTTCGTGAAATAGTCTAATAAAATACCACTCGTGATTGAATTTATCTTATAAGTCTGTCTTTTATTTCTAAAGTCAACTGAGTTGCTTGAAAACACCACTCGTCCTACGGACTCGTGGTGTTTCCAAGCAACTCAGTTTCGTTAGAAATAAATCGTCAGACTTATCGCGAAAATTCAATCTCTTGTGGTATTACTACTGATAATTTAATACCAAATTTAATCTTTTTATATTTCGAAAAAAAAAAGAGTAAACATTCCACCCTAGAATTATATTATCTTTTTCATTAAACACTAAAAGTATGCTATGTACATTAGAGTCAAATAATATTCATACAAAGAACACTTATAAATTATTTCTTCTTCTAACTAAGTCAAGCGATGCCAGATCTGCATATGCGGTAAAAGCTTCAATAAATCCATATAGACTAGGCATAAAATCTCGTAAGAGGCCTAGAAATCACTTCTAACGGCAAATCGTGTAACAATTGATTAACAGGTGAATCCTTAGGTTTTTGGGGTCGCTGAATACGCCTAGGGGTGTTAACAATCCAAATTTTTTGTCCTTATGCCTCAAATTCAAGATGGCGGCCAAATGTTTGGCCCTTAATTACAAAATAAATATTTCTTGGCCGATTTTAACAAGATCGGTGTCGATATATATGTTTCTGGGTATGCTGAACACGCCTATGCCTGTTAAAACCTCTAATTCCCAATCCTTGTGTGTTAAATCCAAGATGGCGGCTCGTTATAATTTTAAAATAAATAAAAACAAGCGCATACATGTCAAATGCTTTGAAAAATGTTTGTTTTAATATGTTTCCGAGTAAGCTAAATACGTGAGTGGTTGTTAACAATCAAAATTTTTGGGTTTTAATATTCAAATCCAAGATGGCGGACTAATTTAAAAATTAGTATACCCTGTCGATTTTGACTAGGTTTTATATGTTTTCGAGAAAGTAAATCAATCATATGGGAACTAGAACTTTAAATTCCTAAGCCCTCTGTCCACATCCAAAATGGCTGCCAGATCTCTACATGCAAACGTCTCAAGTAGAACTCCGTTATAAAGTAAAAAGATCTGTTTATCATGTACGAATAAAGATGACTTATGTAATTAAGTTGTAGTTATAAAAATTAAGTTATAAAAATTCCCAACATGACGTGAATATAAATGAAAATAGTACTCGCGAATAAACTTTTTCTCGCTTTATTACTTCTCCCTTCCTTTCTTTTTGGCGGTATTGCGCATTACAAAGTTTTCTTTGCGCGCGCTCTGTATCTTCTTCCTTCCTTATTCTTAAGTTGCTTAAATATAGAGTTTGTGTTGAGTTGTAAACTTTAAGTACGTATCATGTTTTCAGAAACTCAGTTTTGATAATTATGTCGTATTTTATGTTGGTGTTAATGTCGGTATTAGTTGTGATAAACTTATAAATATTGTAGTTGTGGTTGTTCAACGTTTGTGATAATTAGAGTTTTGGATTTGGTAAATATAAAATCATTTGGTCATGCTTAAATCTGAGGTGTGAAGCATGCTTAAAAGGGAATAGTTTAATTCTGTATTTAGTCAAAGTCTATTATGTTAATACAATATACTTGTCGTGCTTACTAAGATTGGTGTGCAAATAAAAAATGGAGGAAATTTATTGAAAATGAGCATGATTTTCAATAAAAAAATAATAAAATAATAGACTGAGCTGAACTATTTTGTAAAATCTGATATTTTGATATTATGTAGTATTTAGGGTGTATAACAATAGCCTGCCGTCAGTCAGCCAGGTTCGCTAACGTTTGGCGTGGGGGCGGTTTCAAAGTTGTGGGGTCGCAAATGCTTTATAAAATCTAAAAGTGGGTTTGTGAATAGTAAAATAACTAAAAATCGATATAAATATGATCAGTCTTCAAAATATTGTAATGGGACGCATCAGCAGCGCGTCAAAGCCATAAAAAAAAACTTTGAAACCGCCCCCACGCCAAACGTCAGCGAACCTGGCTGACTGACGGCAGGCTATTGTTATACACCCTAAATACTACAAATTATCAGATTTTACAAAACAGTTGAATTTTTTTGCTCAGTCTATTACCGTAAAAATTATTTTTACTACAAGTTTATCACAACTAATACCGACATTAATACCAATATAAAACACGACATAATTACCAAAACTGAGTTTCTGAAAACATAATAGGTACTTAAAGTTTACAACTCAACACAACCTCTATATTTAAGCAACTTAAGAATAAGGAAGGAAGAAGATACAAAGCGCGCGCAAAGAAAACTTTGTAATGCGCAATACCGCCAAAAAGAAAGGAAGAGAGAAGTAATAAAGCGAGAAAAAGTTTATTCGCGAGTACTATTTTCATTTATATTCACGTCATGTCGGGAATTTTTATAACTTAATTTTTATAACTACAACTTAATTACTTAAATCATCTTTATTCGTACATGATAAATAGGTCTTTTTACTTTATAACGGAGTTCTACTTGAGACGTTTGCATGTAGAGATCTGGCAGCCATTTTGGATGTGGACAGAGGGCTTAGGAATTTAAAGTTCTAGTTCTCATATGATTGATTTACTTACCCAAAAACATATAAAACCATACCAATCTAGTCAAAATCGATAGGGTATACGCTAATTTTTAAATAAGTCGGCCATCTTGGATTTGAATTGATTGCTAACAATCACACACGTATTTAGCTTAATCGGAAACGGAAATATATTAAAACAAACATCTTTTATACCATTTGATATGTATGCGCTTGTTTTTAGTTATTTTAAAATTATAACGAGCCGCCATCTTGGATTTAACACACAAGGATTGGGAATTTGAGGTTATAACATGCATAGGCGTGTTCAGCATACCCAAAAACATATATATCGACACCGATCTTGTCAAAATCGGCCTAGAAATATTTATTTTATAATTAAGAGCCAAAAATTTGACCGCCATCTTGAATTTGAGGCATAAGGACTAAAAATTTGGACTGTTAACACCCCTAGGCGTGTTCAGCGACCCCAAAAACCTAAGGATTCACCTGTTAATCGATTGTTACACGATTTGCCGTTAGAACCTAATTTTTAGAATTCTTAGCCTTGTCTAATACGTGAATGTCGTTAAAATATGTGCCCGATGAGTACAATATTTGATCAAGTTTATTGGTCGTTTATTTTTAAGATCTTCCTTACTGTCAGTTTTGTTGTGTAGTACAGTTTTTAAAGTAGCTTCAGTTATGATCATTCATGTGGTTCTCATCATAGTTCAGAGACTTCATCAGTGAGTGATCTTGAATAGGCAATTTACCTGCCCCATACGCGTTTCCATAATAGGGAAAAAGGGGAAATATCGTTTTTAATACACTGATAATAACAATAATACGTAATGGCAATGGCACACATTTGGAAAACTGTATGAGCACGTAAATGTTTAATTTTATTGACACTCCGTATGATGGCTAACCCCTCCGTTGTGCTAAACAAATTTAAACTGGACGTAAAAAATGCAAATCGAATAAAAAACGAAAACGGGCTACATGGAGTAGAGTGATTAGTTTTTCGTTCATAAAAGCAATCAAGTGACAATGATTGGCGGTCAGAGAGATAGCTGCGAGCCCCGCTAGCCGCCTCGGATTTCGTTAAAAAACAGAAGAGGCAATGGGGTGTACAGCGTTTACGCTGGAACAAAGCATTCGGTGGCTTAAAAACAAATGCATGGCTGGTCACATTTATTTGATTCCTGGGATTTTTGTGCGTTTTTTATTGGAGCTTTTACGAAGGAGTTTACTAGGCTATATTAAATTCGGATTGAAATCGATGCTGAAGCGATTTTGACAAAGCTTTTAAATTAGCTTTCTTCAATAAGTTTGAGAATTCAAAAGGTATTTCAAAGTACATTTAGAGGCAATTAAAAATTTATAGGCGTCTCTAAATAGGAAAGCCGTTTTACCCTTCGATCAAACAAAGTTCAAGTTTACACTGACTTTGCATTTCCGCTGTTCTCCATTAAGCAAGCCATAAAACCCTATTCATACATCTATACCGGGTGTAATGGTGACGACATGAATTTTGCTCCCATAGAAACCCTGCTCCTCTTTTATTTTTAATCAATATATCTTTACGACGTATAATTCGCGTCGATAGTCCTCGTGTTGCGGGCTAGTTTTTGTAGAAAATTAAATAAACCTCTCAAAAGTCTTGAGGTTAAAATATGGCATGGTCAAATACCTATTAAGGAAGGAAATAAATAAATAATTTAATTACCAAGGATACCCGCCAATAAATGTAATAATTAATTTCAGTTATCATTGAAAGTTCTCAAGAAATTTTTGTATTTTCACGGTCATAAGAAACATTATGTACACAGTATACAGCATGTGTTAAAAGTGGCGTTATTGACCTTGTACGCTTTCAGAACTCGCCTACGGCTCGTCCTGAAATTATTGCTTATATAGTAAATTATCATTTCTTACAGAACTATTAGTTAATGTAATGAGTAGTTGAGACTTTCTTTACGCTGTTTTCCTTTGCACGGCTATAAAAATATAAGTTTTGGTGTGGGAGTCAATATCTTTGCTTGCAAAGAAAACATCGAGTTGGAGTTGCATGCGTTTAGCGATAAAGAACCTAAAAATGTGCGTGAAATTTTACACGTTAGGGCATTACGAATTTTTATAATCTGCAGTTCAATTGGTGAGTTTACTTGAACCAAAAATAAAATTTTAAATAGTAAGATGATTTTAAAACAAAAGAATGCCTCGCATAATCTAGATGCTCCTTGATATTATTCCACAATTTTCTAGTTTTCTGATTCGTTTCCGTAGATATGATTAAGGCCATCTCTAGGACAATTCTGAACCACCACCTATACCTAATGCGACTTAAGAAATTTTCTTTCAGAGGACATACTACAGACTTCTGTAAAGTGGGTGTAAATTCATCACATTAGGTACTTTGAGAAGAAATTTTTTGTTATACCTACCTTCAATTTTTTACTATAATGTTTCTCATTTGAAATACTTGTTTTTGACAATTTTTTCTATAACCAAACCAATTCAAAGATTGATATCTGCTGTATGCCTGAAGCCATTAACCTCGCCATTAACTTTGTCAAACTGAACGCATTTTCTGTTGTAACCACCCAGTATAATAACACCTTTGACTAAACTTTTTTTTCAGTCATGTCTCAATATGTCTGTTTTACACGTAGATAAATTTAAAAATATAAAAATAGTTAACAGTGGATTTGCTTGGTTTATTATTATTTTCATTCAAAATGCTAAAAAAAATTTCATAGTTTAATAAATTTTAAAATTACATTAACCAGTAATATTTTATTTATATATCTATGCAAAAATTATGTTTATATATTGTGTAATAAATGTATGGAAGAAATTTATTTAACACTTGCAAAAAACTCGTATCATTACACAGCGCTACGTTTTTAAGAAATCTCACGGAAAGTTAGACCACGTAAGTTAAACCCACTAATTAAAATTATCAAGTGGTGTAATAATAGTGAGAAACAAAGAGTCGTAAATGTATGCCTAGGCAGTTTCTAAAGCACACCCGCATCTTGATAACTATTTTGCCGACGAAGTAAAACTCTTAACAGGATCCTGCTTGAACGGTGTCTCTTCAAATTTACGGATATTTTTTTTTTGTTTCAAGGCATTAATTTCCTTTACGGAATCGCAAATCCTTTTAAGGACCTTTATCGATGATAATAAACGGATTGACTTTTACGATATCTGCGTGTTCGAGTGGAAAATTTCTGAATTCTGTCTCTCTGCAAAAATAAATTAATTGTCTCTTATCAAGTGGAACTAATTCTGGTTGCCAGTACGAGTAATGGCCTAGTAGTCGACTGTAGATTTGCACATATTGCGTATCCTTTGATGTTCTGAACAACATAAACGTGTTTGGTACGTTTTCCAAAGAATAAAATTAATTAGAATCTCTGTCGTTAGCAAACCAAATTATTCTTGTTCTTTTAACTAGTGTTTTGTGTATGTAAAGAAATTAAAAAAGTTTGCAGGAGGACGTATCGGCTTCAATCTAAAAAATTTTAGACAAAACTTAATTTTTTGTAAATAACTTTGGAAATAATGTATTTTGCGGAAATTAAAGTTAATAATAAAAACTGTTTATTTTTTATTTTCCAAATGATAAAATAAATAATTAAATATTATGAATCGTTAGTTTCTTCATTGGCATCGATGACTTCTATTTTCTTTCGAATTTCCTTGGTAGTTTTTTCTGGAAAGAAATCCTTATCGGAACAAGTAGACGTAATACGATATGGGAAAAATATATCGATTTCTTAATCAAGAATTTATTTCGAGACCTTTTTACTTAATATAATAGTAATGGTATAGTGGGAGTTTTTTAATAATGTAAATCAAAGAAGGTAACTACTAAGTAATAAATAATTAAAAAGCACTGTCCTTTCTCCATAAATATTACAAAAGTTATTACATTTTTTTTTTTTTTCGAAGAGCGCACTCAAATCGAAAACTGACAGCTGAGCAATGAGCATGCTGCTCAGTCCGTCAATTATTGTATCGCGATGATACAATTAATTAATGGTTTTTAAGGCAAAACTTATTTTTGGTTGACACCGCAGGAAATGGAATATTTAGTCTCAACGATACAGAATTTTCAGGAATAAAAAGATAAAAGATATAAAAAATTTTTTTTTGAAAAATGCTTATCTATGCTTTTTAATTCTTAACCCAAAAACTGCTTGTTGAAAAATGTCTGTCCGTTCGTCTATCTATTATATTTTTTTTAAATTTCATGTTTTGTGTTTTACACATAATATAATAACTACATTTTTACATATTTGCATAAGTAATTTGGTGAAATACACATTTTCAGTATATTTCAGGATATTGGAATAATTGCATCCTAATGGCATATGAGTATATCGGGAGAACCATAGTGGTCATTAAGGTATCATGCCTTAACGGCTTAATCGGGCATTGGACATGTCTGACCCAAATTTAATTCCTCCCTTTTTAATTTCTCCCTTGCCTTACCGCCTACCGCTTGCCGAGATAAAAACTTTTGCCGACTTTTCCTAATAATGTATTTAGAGTTCTGTTAACGAACGAATAAAAAGTTTTCGCGGTAAAAAAGTCCACGCAGGCATAAAAATAATGTTTAATTTAATCAGTTGGGTTTAATTTTAAAAAGGAGCTTAGTGTTATTTGCAATCTAATTTACCAATTTATTTTGCAGGCTCTCATGAATTTAATGTTGATTTATTTCTTAGAATACCTGCACAACACTTTCGTTTTCGAATAAATTCAGAATTATTTTTCTGTGGAATATGAAGAGGAACCGTAAATGCGTTTAGCAGATATGGAATATGTTTTATATCCACTTTATGTTTGTGCCTCATACGCAGCTTCATATACAACACATAGTGCTCAAAGTTTTCAATGGCTACGATGTGATTTAATTTAAATGTAAAGTAACAGAAATATAACGTAATACATAAATATGACTCGACAGGTAATTTCGTTAGAAAAATTGTGTTTGTACTGTAGAGACAATGACTGAAGTACACTTAATTAGTTATATTTGAACTGAAATTTATTTCGTTATACACCCCTTGATATGTTTCCCTATATCTCAAAAATTACCTTTTAACTCGCCTAGAAGTACCTACTTCCCAATAAACTATGTTTCGAAAGTTACAAGTAAGTCTTTAGAGCACTACTATTCATATAACTTTCCTAATCACTCAACGCCAGCACTTTAAATGTTTTTAGAAGTTTTCAAAAATTCTTATACTTTGTTACCTAGGGACGACGATCATTTGTACATGCGTTATTATCAAGTACTCATGAATACTAGAGAATTCATGAATACCAAACTAACCATGAATATCCAAGTATCCAAAATCGTTTTAATAAATATACGTTAATGGGCCTTTTGAAAATTAGAAGCCACCGATTTTACGTTGGGCTTGTTCGATATTAGCGCTTGATATTGCGCACTACCTGCGTCTTCCTCCACGCAACCCGACAGTTCATTTATCTTGAAGGCTGAATGAAGCTGAAGACTTAGGGTAAAGTAATAAGAAAGTTTGTTCTGCTGATATTTTAAGTGTCGGATCGGGTCGAGTTTGAAAAAAATACTCATCTGTACCCGATGTAGGAAGGCTAAAATACTTTTCAATTTATCTCGCTTTTCCAAGCCCGTAAATCTTTTGTCGATATGTACGATTATCAGTGTTTTCCTATTTTAATGATATTGGTGTTCAGTCCGAGGAATTGCTCTTAAGTTCAAGTAATGTAAGGGAAATATTTTCATCATCGACTTATTAATCCTTAACTAATAATCACGCCCCAAAACACATACATATACAACTCTGCAAATTCTTTAGCAATGCTATTAAACTTAAAAATAAGATCCATAAATCCACTACATTTATACACCCTTAAACAACTTATAATCGTTATTAAAAAAACAACCCCATTGCAGGAAACGTGAAGAACCGGAAATACGCTCATTGGAATATAATTAATAATTAATATAATATATAAACTGAATGGCTAATTACTTGCAAACTAAACTGGTGAAAGCAATTATCGCGTAGCCATACAATTTAACAAATTAACATATAATCGATACGCGCTGAATAATAGACTTCCAATACAAATGGTGTAGCTTTATTGGTTTTATCATTGTTACTTTGAGCAATATTCCAAGGTAAAGCAATACGCGCCGCCTCCAGTGGATGTATTTATTATTGAATAAGTTGGCTTGGAAAGAAATGTATCTGAAATGGAATAAAAAAGTACGAGAATGGGATGGGTTCAGTTCTCTCGGCGAAAATGTGATTTACACAAATAGCTGTGTTGGAAAATAACGGTTGAGATTGAAGGAAATTTTACTAATAGAATGTTGGAAATCCATTCTTTTAGTTGGTGCAATCAGTGAAGTGCATCGGCAGTTTTCTTTTAGGTTCATCAAACGTAAATTATCTATTGGGTTAGCAATAACAGAATGCGGATACGTACATATGTTATACTAATATGATATGAATATTCGACGATTAACC
Organism: Rhagium mordax; assembly: GCA_963680705.1. Taxonomy (NCBI): domain Eukaryota; kingdom Metazoa; phylum Arthropoda; class Insecta; order Coleoptera; family Cerambycidae; genus Rhagium; species Rhagium mordax. Next base: position 15,705,250 of record OY796661.1, read on the forward strand.
CATTTTATTTAATAATATCTTTTACAATTCAGAAATATAGATAGAATCATAATTTCTGATTATTATTGGATAAAATAAAAGTCATTAATTTCCCAACCAAATTTAAATAATGTTCTCAAAAATATACAGATGCAAACATCACAAATAAGAATTGATTGTTCGACCAAATACTCAATTGGATTGAAACAGAAAAATAAATAATACATCTCGTTTATAGGTTTATATGAAAATTGTACATTTTTTCTCGTAGGTCAGTCCTGCAGTTCTTCGTGTCCCTGCCTATCATATAGGAAATACTAATGCAAATTTAATACCGTTCTTTTCCTTATAAATTACTCCATTATCCCTAATCGTCAGCATCATCAAAAACGCTCCACTATATCAAATATATTAGATCAACAAATAGCAGCAACTTATAATAAAACAAACAGCAGCATCTAGATTTGGTTGTTAGGATCTAAAATCTAGAAATTCAAGTATCAGTATTAAAAAATCCGAATCTGACAGATAAATCTTGAACATACTTCAACTCTAGTATTACCTAAATTTGTAGTTTTTTTATTACTGCAAGAACTGAAATAGTACACTATAAATCGCAGTGTAAGTATGCATGAAGATTTGATTCAGTAGTTACATTCCAAGCCAAAGCCATTGTGAAATATAGGGTCAGCAGAAATGAATGCGGACAATGTAATGCGTCCGAAAATGTTTCATTGTATTGGTTCACCTTGTAGTTATAATTTATGAGATTTTAGCTTCGTAGGCCATAAATGGGCCTTGTCAGTTGATCGAATTCCTGAAGGGCATCGCCGGCTCGATTTAAAGCAGGGGTTGTGGATTGTTTGGAGCACGCTCTATACCCACCCTACCTTGTAAAAACCAGACTAACTGGCCAGAACGGCTTTTACTAGGGCTCGGTAAAACTGACCTTTATGATGAAATACGTCATGTACATGCTATGCAGTAGACATTTATTTTTAGTACAACTTGCCGAAATAAATTTATATCATTAAATGTTGTTTTAGTTGGGAGAAATATGAGAAATTGTGGCGACTTTGTTGAAAAGGACTTGCTTGTACATACTGTTTCCAAAGTGCCCAATTATGAGTATTAAATGATGACTTTTGGACCTTCAAATTTTACTATTTTATCCAAACGTCTCTTTTTTACTGGTTTATCAACGACTATTTAAGTTGTAATAACGGTAAAACAACAAACATCAAGACGTCTCTTTCATCTTCAGCATTACGACTCTACTTGTGATCCACTAGTAGTTCCTATGTCTTTCCAGTCGTTGCTAGTTAGTGATTTAGCCATAAATTTTCCCCATGTGGAATTCCCGAGGAACGGGAAAATTTTGATGAGATGATAAATCGGCAATATTAAGTATTTTTGATAAAATTAAGAAATCAAAAAATCGCAAAAAAACGTCTGGGGTTCTCATTAGTTTGCTTTAGAATCAGTGTTGATTTGTAAAGTAGGTTTACAAACTTTGGCGGTGGATGAAGATGCTGAAAGTATATAGGTAGAAGACAAAAACCTTATAGAACCAGTGACCAAATGGATTTTAAAATTAGATGGAAAGGGAGCACACAATAAATTTATATTGTAAGGCATTCCACGAAATTCAAGAAAGTATTGAAAAAACTTAACGCTCTCACTATTGAAGAAAAATGAAGAACAACGTTTCCGAATAAATTTAAAGAAAAAAACTTACGCTCTCAAATCCATCCACAAATCAACTTGTCTATTAGATCCAAAAGCCCAAGGTTGTTAATTAAGTCCCGAGGAACAACTTGATGCCATAGAATACAGAGCCAATTTTGTAGAAAGTTTGCATTTCTCAGATACCATTCCAATTGATAACGAGCAGTTTCTGGTTGACATTTTTAATTCAAATACATACTGGGATTAGTACTCGGATATTGAGTCAAAAAACCATATAAATAAGTGAGCACGCTGTGTGAGGGTCAAATTTGTTTTATTGCTGCCATTGTGTTATCCGTCATCGGATTACCTCGAAAATTGGACACGAATTACTATGGATAAATAGACTTTTAATTTAAGAAGTTACACACCTTGGCCCGATAATGGAGAAGAATCCAATATGAATGAATATAGATTTTTTTATTTAGAGTCATACAATGGCAAATCTATCTTGGGGTATAACCCCTAAGATTCCAAAAAATATTTGAAACTATTCAAAAGTTAGTAGGAGGATAACTGATTTTTGAACATTACTATATTTTGAAAGAATGGGATAGACGTATATAGAGTTTCTGAGATGAAATAGTTATAATCCCATTTACGGCCAAAAATGAACAAACAGATACTAAAATAATTCGTGCAACACTTGCCATAAGAGAAAATAAATGCAAAATTTTCCACGAGATTCCCTGTGAGAAGCCATGAAAAACGACAAGGTTAGCAAAAAGGATCATATTATCAGAAATTATTCTTTAATATCCGACCAGTTTTGAATCAATTCGATCTTATGCAAGGCCATAATAATTATTCACATGAAATTTGTCATAGCACCAAAAAGATGCAAAAATAGAACAATATAACTGTTATACTATTATAATATTGTTAAGTTATTTGTCAATGAATTGCCATGGTTGACAGTTTAATTTTATAAATAGAAAAACAAAACAAAAACTAACTTTTTTCATAAATTTGGTCTCTAAATTCTTGCGAGTTATTTTCAAGAAATGTATGTTTTTGTGGGTAGACTCTCTTGAATTTCGTGTCTCTAATAGCGACTTAATAAAATATGCCACAGATAATGTCAAGAGGAAGCACGGTAGCTCACGCACCATGTGTCTAAAGAGGTATAATAAATAATATCATGCATCGTTCACAACGTAAATTGATAAAGAAAAAATATATCACGACAAACCTTGGGTTGACTAAGATGTTTCAATTATAATCTGACATAATATTAGGTAATAGGTATGCACTTGAAAGTTGTCTATAAGTTTGCTTTGCCAGGTTATTATAATTTAAGAAGATTGAGTAATTATCATCTTAAGGTCTAATAATAATATTATCTATCTTTGTCTATATACACTAAGGGAAGACAAATTTTTAGTTTTACCTCGGTTTGAAGAAGAAGATTTGACATTAAATTTCTTGAATATAAAATTTTATAATTTTTTCACCAGTATTATTTAATTTGTACCATCATATGAGCTAAAACCATATTATTATATTATTATAAATTGTAGAGTGCAAAGAATTTTTTTAGTAAAATGTTTATAGTTGAGTTTATATATATAAAAATATTTCAGAACAACGAAACTCGTTTATTTAAAGCAAATTCCATTACAGTATCAAAATTTTAAATATTTAGGTTTGCATGTCGGATTTCAGCATTTTTGTAATAGAAATGTTTTCATGTCCAAACAAATTAAATTAAAATTAAAAGTACATCTATATTTATAGACCATTTGTTTAATAAATAACGAAACAATCAAACGGAGTTCCCGGGAATTTCGTTCTTTGTTGAATTCTCAACCTTTCTTAAAATATTTAAGTTCACAATCTAGTTTTCCACTTAAATAATTGACGGCTCTAGTATGATAAACTTTTTATAATTCTTCTCTTTCGAGTTTAATTTAATTACGTTTAAATATGGCGAAGTGGGTCAGATGAAAAAATCGACTCGCTTCTCTTATAAAATTTGCTTAAAATTATTTTTTCGCCGACTGTTCAAAGCATAACAAGCTTAGTTTTATTTGAACAGTATTACGGCAGCGGCACTTTTATTTGTTTTGAATTATTGAGGCATCAGCTACTGTTAAATTTTCGAGAAAATAATTTGTCTCTCATGTAGTTGGCTCCGCCATCGTCTCGTCATAAATATAATTTGTAAAATGTCGAAAAGCTTCCTAATAAACTAACTAAAAGTTATAATTTATAAGATCTTTAGAACTCAAGTTTGTTTTAAAAAATTATAGCGCTGTATTGTACCAATATAAAATAATATCGTAATTGTATTTGAAAAATAAAGTTTAAAGAGGAGGCCCTGTGTCATAGTGAGGTTAATTATTGTCCAGTGTCTTGTGCGTTGAGCAAGATAAACAAATGATACGATAGAGAAGATAATAATCAGATATTGAATCATTTGCAAAGGTAGATCACTACCAAATAAAATAATGATAATATCACGCGAGAGACAAACACTTAATCATCAATAAATATAAAGATACTTTCCCTGTTTAACTAAAAAAATTCCAAGTTTCGTGCAACTTCAATAAGTCTTTGACTTTCTAAAATTTTATCCAAAATTCCCGTTGTATACATTTTTATATTACTATTAATTATTTTTGTTTTAAACCAAAACACAAATTCATTATGAACAATAAATAGGTACTTAATAATGAAGATTTTAGTGATAAAGCTATGGTGCTTTAACTTAAATGGAAATAATAGGTTTTGAAGTAAACCATTCAATTGAGAATATCTTCACCATTTTTTTAAACACAGTTGTACGTTGGTTTCTACTATTTATTAGAGTCACTGGTTTAAATACGACTATTCATCAGTAACTCCCCCTGTATATGTGTGTATATTACGTTATGTGACTGATGAATTTTGAGCGCAGTAACAGAAAATTATCTACTTCGATCCCCGCACTGGAAATTATACGCAGTATCAAAAGCACATAACGCCGTACAAATAACAAATATCATTAATCACCCTCCGTACTAATTAAATCTAGAATTAATACATTTTAATGAAGACCTTTAGCTTCCGTGAAATAAATATTTGCTCATAGAGCGCTACGCAAACAACATCAGCAACAAAATATGTATCCAGCCGTCCTATTTAAATTCCACACAGTAATTTCTTTAAAATGTATGCGGAATTAGACAATTTTATTGTCGTTTAATGTATGGAACGTGAGTGCAAGCACACATTACACATAAAACAATCCAATACGATTAAAATTTACGAATGATTTTATAACGTTATTGTATATCACTATTCGTTAACTGATGTTCCTCCGCAATTTGCATTTCAGTTAAAATGTATGAAGTGTTATAATAAATGTCATGGAAAATGGTAATTTGACACGACATATTTTTGCGAAAGTTATCGCTTATCATACCATCTAGTGTTCTCAAGCTGTGGCCGTTTGAACAATTCACGGCGATAACCCAAATGTGGCTTGAAATTGTATACGTTCAAATTTATTACACTCACCAGTTTATATAAATTAGCAGTTTATGATCGCCTTTGCCTCATCGAAACGCGCCAAATAATGTGACTGTCTGTGAGTTTGTTACAAATAAAGTAAAATTGGAATAATATAAAGAGTCGTGACCGAGCAGGTTTCGAGATTTTAGTATTCCATTTTTTTGCCAATAGCTTTATCAATTTTTGCATTGCCTTAAAAATTGAAGACAATCCTGCAAAAAAAATCAATACTAAAATCTCAAAACCTGCTCGGTTGCTCCTCTTTGTAATTCTTTACTCATTTGGTGGCAATCTGCAAGTAATATGTGAAAGACATTCAACGGAACGGACCCAACAATGAAGTGCCGATAAACCCTAATTATATCGGTTTTCAATAGCTAGGCAATTTTCCACATCATTTCTATTCATATCGAAGTTTCGCACCACAAATGGATGGACACACTTTCATTCGTAACAAACAACATTTCACAGGAAACAAAATATATACTTATATCAAATCTTAATTGGCGTAGGTATTAATTGTTTAATTTTATTGTGCTCCGCTTGTACCATTGATGTTGATTCCATAAAAAGGCCAATTTAATAGGACATCAAACAAAATATTTTCCCAGATAACATTCCCTGACTTTGATCAATCAAACATAAAGTCACAGAAGCTGTCGAAAACATGTATTCACTCGTTCTTGCAGATGTAAACTAACCATTTAATGAAAAGCGTTAGAGATAAACTTTATTCATATAATAAATTCTACCGTTTTTACTAATAATTCCTATTGCTACATCAGCGTTGACGTCTGAAACGTCAGTTCCTTGGGAAGTAGGTACATTGTTCCAAATAGGAGGAGTAAAAAAATACACTTATATAATACAAAATTTTCATTTTTTTCTCTTGTTTCTATAAAATAGTGTCTATAAATGACTTTGTTTAGACTTTATACAAGCATAATAACAACAAACATATCCAAAGCGAAAGAATATGTACATCTTCTTGTGGACTTCGTTTTTTAATTGGTGACCATAATGAATGGATTTTGTGGTGAGTTTAAAAAAAAAGAAAAAAATTTAATAATTTTTTTAGACGTTTTGAATTTTATAATTTTAATCCAATATTCATCATGTATTAAAGAAAGTCCAGTGAATTTAATAATAGCATGTTTAGAGATGAAACATCAATATAAGTATATCAATTTGGATATGATTGTTGTTATTATGCTTGTATAAAGCCTAAACAAAGTCATTTATAAACAATGCATATCAAGCAAAGAAAGAGAATTGTAAAATAAAATATAAAGGAATAGGCCTTATCTAAAAGAGAGTGATATATTTTTATTACTAATTAATTTTTGATATCAATGTCAGGATAGAATAAAACTAGTTTATTTTGATTTATTTTTGACATCAATGTCAATTAATGTTACACTGACATTGGATTTAGGTTATATCAATTTGTTTCGCTAATGTCAATTTGACATTAGAATGAGGTTATATTATTTTTTGAATGTCAATAGCATGTTTAGAGATGAAACATCAATATAAGTATATCAATTTGGATATGTTTGTTGTTTTTATGCTTGTATAAAGCCTAAACAAAGTCATTTATAAACAATGCATATCAAGCAAAGAAAGAGAATTGTAAAATAAAATAGTGTCCCTAGATTATTGCGACGTATGTATTTAGTAGAGAACTAAACATTCAATATGCATTAGTAGTAATAAATTCTTTGAAATTTGTTTAGGTGACCATTGAACTAGTAAAATTTACAGTTTAATGTCAATCAGAAGAAGATTTTTGGAGAAGTGGGAAATTACCCCTTTTCTTTTGAAAATCAAAAATCATGCAATTCAATTAATTGATGACGCCCAGTCCAAGTCAAGTTAATAAATGCATAAATTTGCCCAATCCTGGACTAAATTTTTGGTTGTCAGCCCATTGAATTTGTGAGTTTAATTAAATTCAGTCACATCTATGCATCGGCAGTACACGCAATTAACGCAAAAATAAATTTCTCGTGTTAATTGTTTATTGACTAATAGATTGGGAGTGATCATCCATCGTTGATAAAAGCACATGCATTTTGGTAAACAACAAACAACACAAATGAATTTGTGCATTTAAAAGCTTTACTGGATCCATGTTGGGGAGTATGCTACAGTAGTTTCTTCATTTATATTGTTGATCAAACTTTTTAGTTGTACTGCTAGCTCTGGTTATATGAATTTAACAAATATTAATCAATTTTGCAAAATGAGATAGAAATTATTTCCGCGTAATAATCTGTGTGTACGATTTTTCTCTACGTAAGTACATTTTTTTTCAGCTTGTTTATTATCCGCTTCGTGATCCAATTTCACCTCACAATAGTAAAAAAAACATTTTTACAAGACAAATTCAAAAAAGGTTTATTTAAAAAAAATGTAAATTTTATAATGAAATTTGAAATCAGCCAGTCAATTTTCCTCCTGATTTAAAAAAAAACGATGTGCAAACGTTTTATAAATATTTTCAAAAAAAAACTAGGGTTGGTGGTGGTGGTTTCTGTTAGTTTCGACCTTTACGGACTTAATAACAAAGCCATTAATAAAGATCCCCCTTAGCACTTTACCCATAGCTAAATATATAAGAATTTGCACAATCCAGTGGCTTGATTCGATCTAGTGTTACAAAGCGTTTGTCATTTAGCTGACAATAACGGAACCATCCAGGATCTACAAACATCTGATAGTGGCTAACTGTATGTAAATGTATCGTGAATAATCGAATACAGACGGGATACACACACCGCATTGGTCTGGGGATATTTATCATTGTGCATATATTTTTTAAATGTTATAGAAAACTTCAATTTGAATTATAATTAAATGAAAAAACAAGTTGAAAATAATGCAATAATTTTCAGTGTTTCTTTGCTCTGAGATTTTCCTAGACCAAAGCGGTGTGTGCTTCTTGAAGAATTTTTATGGGGCTCATAACAGGAAATGCAATTTTATCTAATACTTAACGTGCATAATACAGTCTGTTATACTCGTAGTCATTGAATGGTGCTCTATATTTTAAGAGTATATTTTAGCGATGCCGGCGAAATAAAACAGTACAATAAGCATATTTACGGAACAGTGGAAATTGCCAGGGGAATTGAAAAGTAAGCATTAAATTCATAGTAGGCTCGGCGAGAGATAATGACTATGGATCCGCGGATTTGTGCGTAAAACGATCATTGAAGGCCGCTAATGAAGTGTGAAACTGATAGCAGCATATTCTTATCTTCATCCAACTCAGGTGCACAAATTTCCATGCTCCAGGACCTTTATCTAAGTCGGATATTCACAGATAGGAAGGGATCATCCGGGCGGGTCCCGGAAGTTCAAAGCAGGTGATATAGGGCTGATCGAAGCTGTGATATATAATTTGTCGTTTTATATCCCTGCAACATTTAATTTTGGTATTTCTCGCAATCAAAATAAATTACAGTTCCGTTTTATGTTATTTATAGTAAGTATTCGTCTTTTTATTAGTATTGAATATGCCAGTATCCAAATTGCTGCGCAGAACGAGAGGAGAACTTTCAGTAACTTGTCGCCGAATAATAAATTTGATACAGTGCCAAACCGAGCTTATTTATTTGCTTGATAAAAATAACTAACTTGATTTGATAGCATAAATATTCTTTTCGAAATGAACCGATAAAAGTAAATACAATGTATCAATTTTTGTTTTAGCAATACGAGATAGTCGATGCGAGTAAATTCGTAAGACAACAAAAGTCATTACGTACCAGCATAAAACTACAACTAGTTAAAATTTAATAATTTATATTGCAATACTTTCATCTCTTATTATATCTTAAACGCGTGACGCTTTAATTATTTTATCATTTCACTTCAGAGGAAGACCACGATGGTTGAAGTGACAAAATTCGAAACTATTAATTATTACCATTATTTCAGTCATGACGAAAAAAGGCATTCCATAAGGATCGAATTTTGGCCTTTTACTCTTTTCCCTGTTTATTAACGTCATAGGCAGCTTTTTTTTTAAATATGAATCACTTAATCAAATAAAATAATTATTCTGATAAAACTCAAATCTATAATCCAATATTGGTTATACGCGAGACTATTTTCTGTATAATTTGAAAAACACAAATATGGGTTTTAGCACTCTTTTTTGGCAATGGTGGTTTAGTTAATTTTTCAAGAGATCTTATTCAGTATCTTGAACAATTATGATTTAGAAGTTGTTTTTTGCCTTTGAAATAGATAAAATAGGAATCGACCAGTTACCTCAATGTTTGGGTTTATTTTGATCGAACAAACAGGTTACCAGGAAAGCTAAAATTATTCATATTTTAATCCACAGTATTTGGATAAGGACTGCAAAGTGCCAAAAGATAAACTCATATTGTCACATATCACCAGTATTTTGTAAAGTAAACTTCACTTCAAATAAAAAATAATTAATGTTTTTCAATAAATCCAATTTTCGTGCTTTGGGGCGATTGGGACTGGCTGTCACGTGGTTTGGTTGTCACAACTCATATCTCGCTGGATATCCTATGGAAATATGTGCTAGTGTAGTTGATTTTCACAATCAACAGTGAATCAGTGTTTTTACTGTATTGGAAATAATTTGCGCACAGAAAGCCTCAATTTATCCTGCCGATCAATTATTTTTCAATTTTTTAATAATTTATTGTAATTAAGATCCAATAACCATCTATATTTTGATATTTTTCCGAAACAAAACTAAAAATCGCACAGTTTTGTCCGATTTCCCCCACTCATTTATGCACCAGGTATTGATTTTAAGAGGCTTTAAAGTTGCAGTAGTTTTCCTGCAAGTCATTTTTACGCAATTTCTTAATAAATGCATTATCACTATTGCGTAAACCTGTTCTACATGGACTTATATTTGTCGCAACACTGAATTGACCAAATAATTTATATCCAAGTATTGAAAATTGAAAGAAAATGTAAAAGACCTCAGCGAATAACTTTTTTTTTTGAAAGGGATATAAAATTGTGGGTTCCACGCGACGTACACACCTTAAATATCCTCACTCTACAACAAAATTGTCAATCTGTGGTGTTAGTGTTTACACACGTATTAAATTACGTTAATTAAAAATATTTATCTATATCAAGCGTAAGCCTTTCATGCAGTTATATTGCAATGTAACTAACGATGCTATCACAACAAACAGACTTTTTTGTCATGCAAGCCAACTATATTTATAACTGGTTATTGCAGAATTTCTTTAGATTAAACAAGCCACAATCCTGGAATTTTAATATGTTAATCAAATAAATATTCTGGGGTCATGTTGTAGTGCAATTATTACTCTCTAGTAGGCGATGGTCAATGCTGAAAATCAACACATTTTGAAGTTGTATATACGAGTAGATGTATTGCTAGGCGTTCAATTCGGTGCGCCTATTTTATTTCCGATTTTAATTCCAGAGTGATGGATTTGATCCGAGAGAAAAATCTATAAATCACGACCGTATATGTGTGTTTCGATCAGAACCCCTATATTAATTTCTCCGCTATCCCTGCCAAATAGAGTGTATTATCTCTACACCCAGTGCACTCTGAAACATCTCTAAATAATGTGAATAGTTTATCTGAGTAAACTGTAACAATGACGAGGATATTAAAGTATTCAATTGTATTCACTTAGTGCTTGGCACGTCTATTGGGTGAGATTTATCACAAAAAATTAAGCTTGTATCAATTTGTATAAAGTGATGGATTATTTTTCGATATACTGGATGACAAAGAATCCTGGACCACGGCTTTTGCCCTATTAATTAAGACAAGAGTTTTTGACACAATAGAGTTCATTTAGTAAATTAATGGTGGAGAGGTTAACTGACCCTTTTTTCGAGTCATTTTTCATCGTTTGTAAATCTGCAATAAGATAGTTTATATTATTAATAAAGTGTTTTTGTTTCAGATGGTCACCAGGACGAAAAAAATATTTGTCGGGGGATTATCCGCGCCTACAACATTAGAAGATGTAAAAAGTTACTTCGAGCAGTTTGGACCGGTAAGCAATTAAAATTTGATGTTAGAAATGACAAAAATGAAGAATTATTAATACACGTTGAATTAATGCGTTTATATTTATTTAAACAAACGATCTGGACTATCAACGAAAGTTGAAATGGAAAAGAGTAATCCGCGTATCTTAAGTCCTCATACTAGATTTTCGTGCATCCATCATATTCGCTAAATTGTCAGATCTAAAATCCATAATCAAATAAGTATTATTAACTTCAATAGAATGTTACTAAATAATTTTGCTCCAAATATGCAAACAAGATTTATAGAATAATTCAGTAATTATAATTTGCTAATAAACGATAATGGGTTCTGTAGCGAGTGCATAAGAACTGGACTGTCTAAAATTTTGTGTAAAGGACACAGCCGATGTTAAAAATAGCCTACTTATAAACGGTGAAGTTTAATGCTTTTAAACAGTAAATAATTAATTTAACCTATTTCCCAACTCTACAACCGGTATAAATTCGATACCTATTGCGCATGTCAAATGTGAAAATACTTTATCGCTGTCGGGAGGAACGTATGCGTTTTCATAATGTCTACTTCCTTGATTAAGTTTACTGAAAACATCATAGCCGGAAAGTATCATGATTATGATAAAACTGGTTTATCTATAAATGTATATCTTGAAGTCGACCAATTAATTACATTTGTTGATATGATTGTACCCTTTTAAATTTGATTCGATATCTGATTAATTAAAAGTTATTCATTGGTAACAAAATGAATTGTCTCTATAAAAAATTATATATGATCATAGTAATACGTATAAATAGAGTATAATGTCATTATCATTTATTCACTATTACCAAAGAGAGCACTATTCGTTACTCGTAGAGGATTTAGTAAAGACCATTAATGAAAATGATAGATATACATTTTTTTATAGCAGTAAACAGAAGACTGTCTCATAAATAATAATAAGCCATTTGTCGCAGTCTTTATGATCTTAACAAAGGCCATCTGCATAAAAACAAAATGAAGTTTAATAAACCTCTAGGTACCTTTCTCGATACTCTTTTGTGTGCCATTTATTTGATGGTTAATCGATCAAATTTTTTTTTCGGTAATTTTTGGAGAGCCTAACTGAAAAAAGTGAAAGCATCAAATATATGAAAAGCGACTACTCACCTTGGACGTGCTACTATTGTACAACAATGTATTTAAAAAGGAACTTTTTTTGTAGAAGATTTTTGTCTCAATCTTAATTATTGGTGTACCTGACATTCCGACCAATTTATCGAGTTTCTGTTCTGAAGGTAAGTAGCTCTATTGGTATGGGCTTCCGACAACACTGATTTGCACAAATTATTATCTGTGGAGGCCTCAGAATAAAAATGATTTCATTAATAGACTTATTTCCCTGAATTAAGTGACAGTTTAATTTTAACTTATCCATTTCTTTGCATTATCTTTGGGACAGGTAGTGTTCCTCAGTTAACGAAAGATCTTCGGTACTCAAGTCTCTTTCAAAGTTATGCGCCTATTACAATGGTTTGTCGATATCGTCTTTTGCGAACGATCGTATATTTTTCTTGAACTTGTCCACAATCCCACATTTTCTTGTATTTCACTCTTTAAAACGATCATCTAAACCGGATTGTGAACACAATATGCTTGGAGCTGAATAGATTTGTGAAATATGGTTCGTATATTAATATCTCTAATCATTATTTAGTTTAGAGTAAATTTGAAAAATACCAGAGTAGAAATCATTTCTAGAGCAGAGCTATCTATGCTATACTCCCTAGATATGTTCTCTTGGGGTTTAACAGCAATAAGATTAAAACATTTGGTTTATTACCTCCCGATAATTTTCTCTGTAAGGGCCTCTAATTTATTTGATTAGAAAGCGTCTTGTAAATTGTAATTCCTTGAAGAGTTTAGAATTCTGGAAGATTTGCTGCAAAGGAGACACATTAAAGAGGAACAAGGCTTCTTTTTATGGTACTCATTTAAGTATTCCATTACAATTCATCAGGTTATGTATATGAGGCATCCCATACATATTTAAAGAGTTCAGTACTTTTTCCGTGGAATTAATTATTCTATCTATATAGTAGTTTTTTAATTAGTACACAAAGGGAATGTTTTTTTGATTTGTTTGTTATCTAATGTATTTAACGTGTTTATATCTATTTTGTTATTTAACTTCCACGAGAAGATTTATCATTTCCACACAAAGACTCATTGTGTCGTATTTCCTTATGTTTATTTGCAACGTAATTATAATCCATCTAGCTGATTATCGTGGATTATGTTTTAGTTCGGCGTATTGGTCAGTGTGCTATCAATAGAAATATTATTGAAATGCAATCAATGTAATGTTGCCTTTAAATCCCAATTAATTACATATTAAACTAAATTGCAACACATGCAGTGAATAAATCACAGTTTGCCAAACAGTTTAATTTGGTTGAATTAAAAGGGACGAATAAGTAAATAAATACACGCTAATTCTCACCGCAAAACTATTGGTCTACATGGAACATATTTTATGTTTTAGTGTCGCTAATACAGTAACGATGCGACGTTAGGTACTACAAGTAAATACTAAAACTAGTCGTAAATCTTACATTTTCGGTTGAAAGTAATCGCAATACTGGAAAACGGCCTTTTGGTCATAAAATCTATGATTTACACGGCAGTGAAATGTGCCAGAATTTAATTAGTTGGAAACTAAAATTGGGCATTGTGTCCTTCGAAACTTCAAGGCTGAGGTATCTAACACATGTTTTACTCATTTGCATACAGTTTGATTCTACAATTATTGAAAGTGTTACTATTATTATCATTAACAAGATGATCGATCAAAATATTTTTTCAAACGTCTTTTAATTTGCAAACGGGCGTAATTGTTGTCAGTTGTTGTGGTTAATGTGATAATTGAACTGAAATTATTAAGCAACAACAGTCAAATTTGTATAAATTATTTTCCTCCATATCAATGTTTCAATAGTAAAAATCAGTCACGACAACTGTTAAGTAATAAATTAATTAAAAAGCAGAAGCAGTTCCCTTTAAAATATATTTTTTTAAATTTTAATTTGATTCAATCAATATTATAGAAGTTATTATATTTTCTTTCTAAGGGCACACGCAATTTCGAAAGCCGATGGCTCAGTATACTGCTTCCGTCCTATAATTTACTGCCCTTTTTTATTCTTAATTAACGATTTATTTTAGGTTGAAACCGAGGTTGAAACCTATGGAAAAAGAACTACTAGGTATGGTGCATGGCCCATTTTACGCATTCCTCAGGCGTCAACTTAATATTATAATTATCGAGTTTTAATAGTTTTAACAGTCCTTGTATCCTATATTAAAAGCAAATACTATAATAATCCTTTTGATATGCACACTTTTACTGTTCTTTTACTTCTAAAGTATTTTTCTTTGTGCTATTTGTAAAACATAGATATTGATTATTTAGGAGATGTAGCAATTCAGTTAAAGTTAAAAGTGTGGTAAGAATAAGCTTTGTCGCAACTCAAGTAAAGGTAAAGTCCTTATTTAAACTGCGAAATAAAGCCTAGGGCTTGAATACTTCGCCAAGTTTTCAAAAGATATTCTAACAAAAAAAAGATTTATGTGATCTACCATTTTATTTTCGCTCTGCTAGAATAACAAATGTAATATATAAAGTGAGGCAACGAGGTATATCAATGTTTTATAAATAAAGGTCCAATTTTGATACGTGACATCTTGTTCATGAAAATAATTAAAAAGTTACAGTTATTTATGTGTCGTAATTCAGCGGAGAAACAAAGTTATTTAGTTTGTTTCTTTGATTTTCAACTTTTCATTTATATGCAATTGAAATTGAAATTAATCTTAAAAACAATGTGCAAAATGGAATATGACAAGGTACAGTGCTAAGTGGTATAATTTTCATTGGTTACATTAATGACTAGTTTAATTGTCATCTGTAGAAAAAATGGTTGAGGTATCATTTTTTCTTTTACCTCTGTCTTGGCCTCGGAGAAAAATTGATGTTTAGCACAATGTCTTACACGGCACATGCCATAGTTTCGGTATATTAAAACCTTCAAAATGTTAAAAAATCGTTGGGTATTGAAAAATGTTATCAAGATTATGGAGCTATGGACGATATTCGAAATATGGCCGTTTTTTCGTGAAATGGGGCGAAAAAGAAAATTATTGCATTTATTATTCGTTTCTCAGAAAATTTTACTCTTCATAAAAGTTTCTCAATAACGGTATGATTATGGAACTATTATCAAAAATTATGTGCAGCGCATATGGCGGCGAGAAATTGAACGAACGTAATTTATTAGTAACAAATTGGCAGTTGACGGCTTTCAACTAAGTCATCGGTCAAAAATATGCACGGAATCGTGTTTCCCGACCCAAAAACCCCTTTTGAAAGATTCTCACTTCGAACCAAAGTTCTTTGGTTCAAATATCTTGAAAAATTGATGGTAATGTATGTCGACTTTCTATTTAGAACTTAGAACTTTGTGACACCCATAATAATATGTAATTCGGTCTAAAATTTCGAATGGTCCTATAGTTGCGATCTAAAACCAATATTATTTTTAGATGTACCCAACGCGTATTTTACTGTGATCAACGCTAACTAATGATCAAGAGGATAAAGGAAGGAAATTAAGATACCACTGATTTAAGACAATTTGTATATTTCTATCGAGAGTTCCATGTAGACGAACAAAGTTGAGAGTCTAGAAAAATTTCATTTGCTGTGTTTATTGGTGTAAATACACATTTTGCTGATTAAACGCAACCGCTGGCTGGCTGGATAGAAACATGTGCGATAAAACGATTTTTCTTCGAAACAATGATACAAATTTGCTTGAATTAAACCGACACTAATTGCCTTGACCATTAGGGAAATTCGGATCCCTCCTTTACCGGAATGCCTTTAGTTTTATCATTAATTCATGTCCCAGCCTGTAATTTCAACTTGCCAATAGGCAATAGATTCACGAACTGTGTTAGCTAATTAGAGTCTATTGGCGATCGCAGTTAAGGAAAGTTTATGTTAAAGTCTTGTATCGGTCCGGCTTACTAAAGAGTTAAGACGTACATGAATCGAGAGCAGTTCGTGAATTTAGTTGACATAGACAAAACAGTTCAAAGAGATTTTGTTCGCACACAGTTAGATTAAATCAGGGGAGATCAAACAACCGGAATGGTAGAATATAAAGACCCTTGGTTTTATTAATAAATCAAGGCCGTCTTGACCTACAGCGTGCACGTTTGGCATATTTAGTAAGAAAATGAAGAGACTTATATCAAATGGGTTTCGTCTCGATTCAGTCATAAGACCGAGCACAGCCGGTTGGGTAGAGAGAAGGGTACATATGACGATATATTTTTTGCAGAAAACTATGAAAATTATGTTTTTATAAATGAAGTGAATTTTAAAGTGCAATAAAAACCATAAATACATGACAACATATTTAGGGGCTGTTTGTTTATTAAGCTTATTTCTCTATATTTTTAAAACGCCCTCTAGATTTGTTCCCAATAGTCACACTACAGAGGCTTTGCCAAGGGCTTTGCTTATGATATTTCTTATAATTTGTAAAGAAAATGCTAAGAACAGTGAATGTGTAACTCTGAAAATGTAATACAAAATTTAACTTGCAACCTTGTGAAAATTGTAGAATACCTATTAGAAACGAAAATGTACAGAGAAACTCACTTAAAATTGACACCCCCCTCTTATTTCCCTTAATTATTATCAATTTAAGTCGTTTAAAAAGTCTATTGGAACAGTTTCTTATGAAGCTTAAGAATCATTTATGTAAAAATTTAAGAAGCGAATTTGACGTTAATAATTTTTTTAAATATTTTTTATTTTTATTATTATTTGCCATAAGCATAAATTGTAGAAATATTTTAACTGTTTTTAATGGGTATAAAGGACATTTCTTGCAGTTTTTAGGCTTCGTCAAAATATTCTATTCTAATCCATATTTCGTTTTTTCGCGCTTAATGTTAAGTGCTTTGTGTTCATTTTTATGTTGCCAAGTAATGTCCCTAAATAAGTTCGGTTGCTTTAATAACGAAATATTAAGTCGAAGAAACTTTTTTATTAACTCGCCATTTCAATCAAATAACTTGGGGCTTTGTTGTTTGTAAATGCAATATTTTATTGTCTTGTGAGGAGAATTCAGCAAGGAACTTTTTTGGTTTGCTGCTGATTAAAAGTTAGAATATTTCTTATATTTCAGAATAAGTTTGTAGGCGTAAGAAAAGGCTGAGTAATCCCTGTTTGAAGTAACGCGGTTGTTTTCCTAGGTTTACATTTATAATTCCAGGGATCAGCGAAAAAGCGTTGTCCCGTATAGTTGCAAGAATGCCGCCTACATCTGAATATTCCCAAGCTGCGAAACTCATACATGACTTTCCAGTTTCCTCGCCCAACTTTCTAAAGTTCTGATGCCAAAGTTGGTGTTTTTGATACTGGGAGTCTTGCAGAGCATTCAATTACCCAAACACTTGCTCCCGGATATAATTTTCTGTGCGTTAACGTTAGCCTTCCAAATATTCCTTCGTAATAAAGTCATTAAAGTGATTAACAGCCCTAATGGAACAACATAATTCTTCTTCGTTATAGCTTTTTTCTTTTCTGAAATTACTTCCCTTTTTTAACGGCTCTGTGTAATTAATTTTGGAGGTGTCCCTAAAGTACCTATGCTAAGATGCTGAAAGTAAATTACTAAGGTCTGTCTAGAGGCATTTGCGAAAAAAATATATTTCAAATGCCCCAAGTTCAATACTAAATTCGCCTATAAAAATAATTTGTCCCCGATTCTATATTACCATTTTTAAAACTTCGTTCATTAGGAACATTCTTAAAAACTTCAAAGGTGCTGATTTTTTAATATCGGCCTAAATTTCATTTCAGCTTCATGCCGTTAATATAAGTTATGGCCTAATTTTGTTACACGGGTTAAATGATATACATAGATACGTTCTATTAGACTATAGATCGTGCATGTCTTAACTAAATTAAGTATTCATGAAGACACTGAGAATATATTTACGATGGATAATGTAGTTTTAGAAAATCATTTCCATATTTTAAAATGAAATTACATATAAAGAGTAGTACGATCTTAAAAAATTGACAGTATTAGTTTTCTACTTTACTGAATCAAAACTTTAGTAGCTTTTGAAATATTACAGGCCACGTGATTTTTTTGCTTGCCTAATTTTTAATCCTAGGAGGATGGTACTAGCAGTACTAACCTCGACTCCTGAGCTTCACCTTTTGCATCGATAGAGCTGCTCTCGCTTTTCTTTTTTTATTGCTTGCAAAAATGCTAGTAGAAAAAGGAATGAAATCCTTTTTCGATTTCGATCAGTTTTGTGCTTGTGCTTTTCGTATGGCTTCATGAAAATGTTTCATTGAGTAAGTCAAATAACGGATAATTTTCTTTGCGGCATAATTCAAATATCTGTTGTAATTCCATCTAATTAAGCAAGTTTTACTCCTGCTGTCCCCTAAGTTAATAAGAACTAAGAACTAATGCATTTACTCAAACCAGCCTCATGTCCTTTTCGTAATCCTTACATATGTCCAGTGATGGAAATTATTTAATATAATTTCATTTAATTTAGTCAGATGGCAATCAAATCATCCGTAGAGGTACTTCAATCCAAGAACTTTCAACCGCAGTTCGAAGCGTAACCGCTCTGCGCTCGATTATGTTCCAAATTAGCCAACCAGAAACGTAAAGATCTTTACGTCTCTAACCGAGGCAAATCTAAAGGTCTCTTCCCTAACTTGAAGGCTTCCACAAACGCCTACGCACAGTTAAAGCGAAATGCTTTCTAGTCTCATGTAAGCTAGTAAGATAATCCAAAAATTCACCTTTCGTTTTCTTATTTCTTGCACGAGCACTAGTAAAAATGGGACGAAATTCCTCCTAGACATTTTTATTTCAATCAGTTTTGTGCTCGTGCTTTTCTATGATGATTTCATTAAAATGTTTCAACGAATAAAGTCAGAGAACGAGCAATTTCCTCTGTGACAGTACTTCCTATCAAGTAATGGAGTTGAACTTATAATCTCTGGCTTTATGGGCAGCTATAAACTGAAAAATATAAAACCTCTAAGCTGGTTCGTTGCTCGTACGTATAATCGTCTGTTCATACGTAATATATATTCGTGGATATAGTAAAGTGGCTATATTAGAGCCGGCCGTAAACATGCCCGTATTGAATATATAAAATTTCAAGGGAGTAATCATTTTCTTAAAATTACAATCCAATTACAAACTCCAGTTTCTAATTTTGTTTAGCTAGGGAGTTTCACTGTCGCCATCGTCAGCTAAATTAATAATGTATTTTTTCTCTATGAATTTTTAACTTTTGGAAAACACAATTATTATTCTAGCCTCGATAGCTTTCCACGGTATCAAACTGTGTTTCGTCCAAGTAGATAACTGGTTTATTTCCCTTTTATATTGTTTGATTTTTGTCAAATATTTTAATTATCATTCTTGATAATGTATCCAGCACAAAACTGATTGAAATAAAAATGTGGAGGAAGAATTTCGTCCCAGTTTTAGTAGTATTCACACAAGAAGTAAGAAACAATATGTGAATTTTTTTGAATATATGCACTGAAAAGCATTTTTCTATATTGGGAAAGTTTACAAAAAAAAAAAAAAAGAAGTGTATAAACGTTGTGCTGTTATTTAGTTATTCTGTAGCCTGATAGTAGGTAGACGCACGCTTTGTAATAAAAACGTTGAATTTAACGGACGGTAAGAACAAAGAGCAAGTTCGTTAATGGATAATATCCGTTCAGGGGAAGTGAGGTAATGAGGCCTTAACATTTTTATTACTGATTTCTTAAAAAATTTTCTCCCATATTAAATCCTGTAAATGTAAGGAATTTTATTGGGATAATATTACGTTCATTTCTTTACGAATATACCAGAAGTATATTATTTTCAACACTTAATGGAGCTTTAAAAAATTTGTGTATTTCAATTTTTCAGCCCTAACAGACTGATTAATGGCTACTTTTTTAAATGTTTCCATCCGAATAAACCAGGTTCCTGGACTGTACTCTATATTGGTTTGAAGTCGACGCTCATACAACCTATGCAGATCGTTGTACGTTGACAGCTGCACATAACGATACCTGTACAGTAACCAGACTAGAGACTTTCCAACATTTCGCTTCGGGTTTGCTTGTATTAGGATCAAGGGTCGCAGGCCGTTGTAGAACTAATATAAATTTATATGACCGAACTGGACGTTACAATTTAGTTTCGCTGAGTAAATTTACTAACGTAACGGTGAATATTAGTAAGAAACTTACGGTACGTTTGCGAAGAACATTTAAAGAAGTGACAACAGAAACCTTGCAAAACATGGACGTGTAATTTGTAACTAAATTGCCGAGTGCTGAATCTACCTGGCTGCATATGCAAGTGAACACACGACCGGTCTCAAGATTTAAAATATCTTCAAATTACTCTTTCTTTAAGGTAATTCTCGGACAAACAATTTAATATGCCAAAAACCTGAGAACACCCCGTATAAATTGTTACCATGAGAATTCAATAGAAATCTTGTTCCTTGGGAAACATTACCGACTGTCTATTTTGAAATACGTGATGAATAGAATTTTAATTTTAAATTTTGATTATGCCTTTTAATTCAAATAACCCCTAACCGAACGCTCACTAAAGACATTTTACGTGATTAGTTATATTAATCACTTCATTAAACTTTGGATATATTTATTTATATTTGGCGCAGAGCCCGTTTAGTTGAGCCATTACTTGAACAGCGAGGCGACTTAATTGTACCACAATCTCATCATTAAATTTGGCGTAGTAGTTAACCCCGTAATGAGTTTCAACTGTGAGTTTTTTTTTTAAGTTAATATCATCATCTTAGTTCGCCATCTTGCTGCTAGCTTTATTATGGCAATTACAACGGTTACCTCAACCTAATTAAGATTACAGTAATTGCACTATCTACTGTCGTATAGTCACTCATTCATTACTTATATGAACTACGTGGGTAATTAATCAGGTCCAAATATATAAACAATATTTGTCAAGTTCGCGCTTTAAACTTTAATTAAATTTATTTAGGGGGTTTTAATGTCATATTAGATGTGCATCTGCCTGTTCTGTGTTGATGAAGGTTAATAATCAGAAACCGGTCCACGTATGATATTTCTTAAATCAAGAATAAATACTTGCTACCAATAATTCAGTGCGGTTAAATTATGATGCAACATTTTTTTTGTGGATTTTTATATTTCAAATATTAAGGTGAAATAATGCATGAGTCTGGACGTACAATGAAATACCTTTCAGCTGCATCAATCAGTCAGTCGTCTCTTTCGTGTTTACAGTTTTAGCGTACGATGTCAGTTAAGTAAACTACTTTGTTTAGCATACTGTAATTATTCATCATCCACAACAACTGTGCAATCCATCAGTTAAAAATAGACCTAATTAAAACTATCCTGTATGAAGTGGTTTTATGTAAGACGATATGAATTATTCTGTCATGACTCAGGCTAAGGAACTTGGGAAAATTAGATGGAATGATTTGTAAAATGAAATTTTCACGAATCGAAAATATGAAATATCCGACACAAAAATGTTCATTTGGTATTAAAATTTTGCATACTTTTCGATAAACAATCAGATTTAATCGGAGATTATATTATAACAAAAAAAATTAAATTACTTTTTTATAATATACAACGATACAACTGTAGAAACCTTAGGTCTTTCATTTTTCGAATAAAAAAATTCATATTGCAGAATTTGGCTTTCATATCTCCATTTTATACAGAAACGTTTATACAGGCATCGATTAAGCTGCATGAATAAGTAAGAAGGAGCCAGCGAAGCAGCTTTAACGTATGAAATAAACAAGTAATATTTCATTGGATTATTGTCAACAACATAATCTGTTTCCCTCATACTTCAAAATTTATTTACCTAAGAAAAATCCGACTCGCCAGTAAAATCCAGTTGGTTTAAAACTAAATGATAACTCTCTTTTGATCGATGTAGTTAACGAAAGGATTGTATAATTAGAAATTTTTATGGGAGGTAATTTTTTTGAGAATTGGGTTTTAATATATTTATTTTTTGCTTTTTACTATCAATCTGACATAATTTTTTCGTTCAAATTCAATTAAGTAATTTTGTATACAGGGTGTCCCAAAAGTCAGCGTCATCCATTGGAGGGCTGATAAGTCATCTCATGACTGACCAGAAAATCAAAATATGACCTTAGTAAAGAGTTAGGTTTTGAGATTTGGCACTTTTATAAATTTCGTGAAAATCGACACCTTAGATCAGTTTTTTGAGTGCCACAGCTACAAAATTCCATATTTTAAGATTTAAATTTTTGTTACGCAACCCGCAACCCTGAATGCTTGCTACTGATCACAGTCCAAAATAAAATTAATAGCACCATGCTTTTGGGGAAAAAAAACATTTTTGCCTGATTCATGAATAATTTTTTTAAAAATTAGCTAAATTGGTCTCTTCATACTAGATAGGACTGGTTGCTGCAGGTCGTTGCTGATTGCTCTACTTTCAAATTTTTCAAAAATCTCTAATAATAGGAATGTTAAGGTGAATTGTGGGTTGAACACTCATTTTGTTTTAAATTTTAATCTACATATATTTTACTTATATTATTTAGAAAATGAATCAAAACCCATTACTGATTCAGCTAATACTGAAACCGTTGAATTGTGTGATAGAAGCATGGAAGATATTTGTCTGAAATCTTAAAAATACTCTCCAATTTCTAACATGTAATTAAAACTATGTGCATAATTTTGTATAAAAAAACAATCCGATTTGACTTTTATAAACCAAAGTTATAGATCAATAATACGACCCAAATAACCATCCTCAGATATAAATAAAGGTACACAAACAACCTACTAATGTCGTTATTGGAATCGCTTATTCCATTAGGGACGTCTCATTAATTATGCAATTATACATGCTACAATTTTCGTATCTTTCAAGTCAACAACATATCGTTTGAATATAATGAGTCCTAACGCCCCTTTTGTAAACTGTACAGCTTTAAACATACGTTCTATTATTTAAAAACAAGATTCGTGTCAAGAGTTTCAACTTTAACAGCCCCGTTTGTTTGGCTCAACGAAACACGACGTGGCTTGTAAATACCGTTTCGTGCGAAGAATCAAATAAATTTTAGAAATGTTTACTTTCTAGAGACCAACTTTGTCGGAAAATTATATTGCTCCTTTTGCGATTTAAAGATAAATCCATCCAAGGTATCAAATAAATCAAAGTTTAATGACAAATTGTAAAGTGGGAAATCTAATAATTAATCCAGCAAACAAGCAATCGGTATACCGGTATTTGTTTTTATTGTGATAAATTCATTTTCATGATTATTTTTCAAAATAGTTTGTTTAAGCAAGTACAGTGTTGTTTTATCTCAATTTTTTTCTTATAGTAAGATATTTTGAGGAACATAGGTACCGGTGATTTTGCGATTATAACTACATGTAGAGCCTCGGAAAATGATCACATTTGGTGTACAAGGTAATGTAATAATCGTGTTAATGTGGAAAACTACGTGCAACATTAGATTCTCAGATACCCGCAGTAAGTGCCTAGAGTTGTACTGTGGGGAAATGATGTGAAAATATATTGGAGGGGAAGCAGGGAAATCATGACATGTACAATCTGACACTTCACATGTCTTGTCTTTCTCTAGCAACTAAAGAAGGTTTTGGAAAACACGACATTGATAAATATATAACTATAAACGTATGTCTGGTATGGAAAAAACTACTCATTATACAATGACCTCTCTTTTTCAAAGTGATTTATTGATTTTATTGTGACTTTATTATGACTCTGATCATTATCTATGTCAGAAACATCTTCTGATATGCAAGTGAGTATGAAAGGACTATCTGATATTGCTGTTAATAGAACCTACTTATAAGAACCAAGATAGATGAGTATATTTTATGGCATTTTTTATCTTTTTTGTACAGGGTGATCCATAACTCTCTTTTCATCGTAATTAATTCGGTTGCTGCTAATATATTTGATTGTTTTCAAATTTATATATATGTAGTAAGTCCTGCAGAATCCGAATATGTATTCAGAAAAACAATTGAATGCCAATTTAAAATAATAATAATAAAAATACGATTTTTAAAAAAAAATCACCCTGTATATTATTGCATAAAATGATATGGCAACATATTATATAGACATACACGTGATACTCATTGATGTGTCCAACTTCCGGTTTGGCCGGAAGTGCTTACAATTTATAGCAATTTTTTATTAACCCTGTATATTTTAATTGTTTCAGATAATACTATCGATTACGAATCTAATGATATATAAAACATCGTAGTTTCGCCATTTTATAAGCGAAATAATTCACAAAATTCAAATTTCATGATACATAATACAATTTATTAAATACACAGATTTTAAATTATTCTAGTAGGCAGCATGCTTGAAAGAATTGCCTATCCGATTGTAACTGTCATTACTATATTATTGATATTATTAGTGCGTTTTCTGTAATCAAAATGAAATAAAAAAATAAAAAAATAATAAATGAAAAATAACAGATGAAATCGAGGATGAAATTAACAATTTAAAAAATAATCCAACAATTTTTAGAAACTTACAAAAAATTTAAAGAAACGAATGAACTGTTGAACATCAAGGGCATTTAATTAATAATTAAGTTTAATAAAACTGTTTTTTGAAAATCTCGCTTATAAAATGGTGAAACTATGATGTTTTATATATCATTGGATTCGTAATCGATGGTATTATCTGAAATAATTAAAATATACAGGGTTAATAAAAAATTGCTATAAATTGTAAGCACTTCCGGCCAAACCGGAAGTTGGACATATCAATGAGTATCATGTGTATGTCTATAATATGTTGCCATATCATTTTATGCAATAATATACAGGGTGAAATTTTTTACGAAAATCGTATTTTTATTATTATTATTTTAAATTGGCATTCAATTGTTTTTCTGAATACATATTCGGATTCTGCAGGACTTTCTACATATATATATATATATATACATTTGAAAACAATGAAATATATTAACAGCAACCGAATTATTTACGATGAAAAGAGAGTTATGGATCACCCTGTACAGTACTCGAATACAAGTTTTATATGAACATGACCTTGTGGGTCCCAGATATGTAAACCGCACGTTGCTAGACCCGGTTGTATATTTCTACCTACTAAGTGACCCTTATTGAGCCCGGCGGCATATTAACATTCTTTACAGTCGTATGGAAATGGCAGTATTCGGCGCAATCTCATTGGCCGTTTCAAGGTCAAATGTCACATTTCACCAAACCTAACTGAACTTATTCCTTCTTTACTCGCAATTCGTTAGTGGTGCAATGGCCTAGCGGAAACGAGCTCGGCTTGGCAAGCAGAAGGTTCCGGGTTCAAATCCCACACGTTCTTGTTTTTTTTTTATTAAATGCATCAGGCATGACGTGAGGTCTATTGCGAGTTAGAAGCCGGAGGCAGGTTAGATATGTGTGTTATTCCCCTGATAAAGGAATTTTTTTTCATTAGATTAAAGGAATTTTTTTTTATTAAATGCATCAGGCATGACATGAGGTCTATTGCGAGTTAGAAGCCGGAGGCGATAGCCGGAAGCAGGTTAGATATGTATGTTATTCCCCTGATAAAGGAATTTTTTTTATTAGATTAAAGGAATTTTTTTTATTAAATGCATCAGGCATGACATGAGGTCTATTGCGAGTTAGAAGCCGGAGGCGATAGCCGGAGGCAGGTTAGATATGTGTATCATTCCCCTGATAAAGGAATTTTTTTTATTAGATTAAAGCCAAATTTGTTTTTAAATGTGACATTTTGCGTCCGCGCCAAGTCGTGGCCTTGAAACGGCCAATGAGATTGCGCCAAATACTGCCATTTCCGTACGACTGTAAAGGATGTGAATATGCAGCCCGGCGTTGTTGCCATATCGGTGGAACCTGAAATTATATTTTGCCTGCTATTTGCAACGTACGTGTTTTTTTAGACATCTTAAAACAGCAGCTAAAAGATATCCAGCTAATTATTTGACCTTAAAAAAATAAGTATTTTGCTGAAGAAAGTTGACAGTATAAGAGGTTCAAAAGGATTTTATATACAGAAAGATGTAAGTTAAAGTCTGGATGGAATAATTTTACAGAAATGCAGGTGCATTTCTGGAAAAAAGCTACAAGAAATTACCGACTTGACCCGCACAGTTAAAAAAAAGAAAACCTAAAGATATAGATAGATAACTTACTTGATAAAACCTATTCAGAGAATTAATGAATTTGAGGGAAAATTAAACAGTATAAACAATTAGTAAATAAAGTATATCTCAGAAATACAGCAAGGTGATCAAGAAGAAGAAGAGGAAGATGAAGAAGAAAAGAAGTAGGAGAAAAAGAATAAGATGTATAATAGTGTGATAGCAGGGAAGACGATAACAAGGTACGACTTTCAGACTCTTTCGGTTTTATTTAAATTTAATGAGAATCTATGTAAATTTTCACTATCTATCAGAGTAGAATATTCTCAATGTAAAGTTATTTTTTTGTTTTTATACATAAGACATATTTTGGGAGCAGGCTATACGAGTCACAAGTCAGATAATGCACACTTTTTCATGGATTCTATTTCTCTTCTATTCTATTCTATTGTATTTCAAACAGACATCTGCGGCAGTTATGATACTCACAACTGCCGCAGATATGTTAATAGCTATAAATAATAAAAGAGAGTAAATTCTACTGATAATAATTCGATCTGTAGTACCTTGACTTGCAGATGCTTAGTTACTTCCATTGACAAATACTACGCTATATCATAATGTCAAGTAAGTAACGTGAAATATATTAATTATAGTGGCTAATTAACGCTGTGCAAGTAGTCATGGTGATGTATAGTTTGTTGTGACATCTAACTGCTTAGATCCGTTGGTTTTAATCAAACTGTTATTGTCTGTTCGTCTTAGTTCTATTCGGCGGAACTTGCAGTTGACAAGCATAAATTTAATGGAGAAATATATTGGAACGATTTAGAGCCGAATGGATATCTCCCGGCTAAACGTTTGTTTGTGTCATCATATTGGCAAGTCTCCTCGGATGAAACGCCCGCTGCTTCCTCAATGACTAGATAAACCGGGGTTTGTTGTATTCCGCCCGTTTTTAAGCATCTCAAAGGTGATATGGTTTTATAATATAGCCCGGAGAATTGCCAGAGCCTACGCTATAGGTATTGTCCTACCATCAGTGGATAACTTCAACTTTTCCACCGAGATTTTATTCCACGATTTATCCCTTTGGTGTGTGTGTGCCGGAAAACTATAAAAAGAAAAGCAATAAAAAAGGGAATTGTCTTTTGATATTTTCAACCGAATATGAATTTTCCCTTCGTTATTATTTTTCCAAGTGATGTATTTCCAAATGAGATTCTTTATTTTTTTACGACTACTTACTATTCCTCAGATTTACGCTGTAACGTAATTTTTCGGAACTGCACACGCTGTAATTTGGTTATACACTCATGCTTTTATGTCTCATTTTCACGGAACTATGAGTTGTTCAACTTTTATGGTGAATAACCTCTTAACACTAGATTTAAACTAAAGTTACTACTTTTTTTATGTCATAAACTTTAAGTACATATACAGCTTCTAGGAATATGAAAATGGTATTTAATTGTTACATCATGTTTTTCGTTTAATTGTGATGTGTATTAATTAAACTTGATGTTTCGTCGAATGCTACTTGGTTATAAAAAACATAAAACTTTTGTAAAATTTGTAATGGCATCTACGATGTGTTCCAACAGTACCGGACCCTTACTTTGAGTATATACTGAAGAAAACTGCCGAACGAATGATACTTTTTCCTTAGATTTCAATACGTGTACGGCTTAATACTTATATAATATCAGTGAAAATATTTAGAGTTATAAACAGGCGTTGTTGAGCCCGTTGAATATATAAACGGTCACTGTGAAGCCCTAATTGACGCTCAACAACGTATCGTGGTGTATACCATCACCATTTGGTTGAATATGGTCTCAGGACACCGTACGCAAATTTTAAGGTGTGCTCAACAACGTGCTGTTCCCATCTTCGTGTATATCTCGATTAGTTCTCTCATGCACGCTGCAACTAGCAGGCAAAATTTAATATCATACACCAAAGATATAAAACAATGTTGGGTTTAGTAAGAGTACTATTTGAAAAAAAAATGTACTCTTCTATTTTGGCTCTTAAAGAGCGGGATCAACAGCGACCTGTTCATACAATGTACTGTTTATAAGTATATATATAGATTTTGGAATATTAAATTATTGCTATTTAAACAGTGATATACCGGTGTTTACGAAACAATTTGTCTAAAAAATAATTTATGTTTTTATAAATTATGAAACCTCTCTGTAGACATCTTTTAATTGATTTGTTCTTAAGCAAAATGTTGCCATGTCATATACCAAAACTCGTTGACTATAGGCAACCCATAATACATTGGTATTTGGTTCATTAGTTCGAAATTCCACCGCGAAAGACATTATCACCACCCGCTCTATTTTGGCGTTCGTAAATGATAATTTCCTTATTTGAGACTAATCTACGATCAACCGAAAGAGATTTTAGAAATTTGTTCTGGATTTAAATTTTCTTGTTTTGGTCACAGTGCAGAGTGCATTAGTTTATGGTTCGAAGTAAACTTACACTGGAAACAGAATTTACTTGTCCATTTTGTTTTTATTGAGCTATCATTTCTTTTTATGTTACTAAATAGGTATCATTTTGGATAATGTGAATTCTGACAATTAAAAAGTGAAGTTATGGATTTGTGTTTGAGGTAAATAAGACGTATATTTGCAGTTATGCAGCCCCGTAGGGGCTATACTCATTTAAAAACATTACTTTAAAACAATTTTTTTCAAATTTAAAGAAAAAATCCTTTTTCCTATTTTCTCTCTACCCAAGACTCTGTCGGACTTTAAGTTTTCCCGACTGGAAACGTTGAAACTTTTACGTATCTACGCCAAAGCTTCGCAGACGGCACCAGACTCCAACGGGATGATATACAGTATATTCTCTTTTCAACCAAAGCACTTTGTGAGTGAATAGGAGACAATAAAGCGAGAGCGCTAACATTCTGAGATCGACATGCAGTCACGCATGTGTAGTGCTCTCGCTTTACTACTATCTCCTATTCACTCACAAACTGCTTTGGTTTAAAAGTGAATATACTGTATTGCAATACAAGCGCGCTCACTTGGGGCAACAGCGCCCCTGGCGATCATTAGTGCGAAACTGACAGCTCTTAAAAAGTCGACTGGACTCGTACGATTTATACTATAAAATAGTACAAAAGCAATAATCAAAAGGATGGAAAGAGCTACTTTCGGTGCGCCAGACAAAGACAGACATAGGTCCATCCGAAAACTTGCGTAAAGATTCTGCTCTGGTAACCTTAAATGGTATACCTTTAAAATGATAAGCTGTAAAATGTTTTTATACATTTTATGAATCTATTTCATAATTTTTTAATAACGAAAACGAGCAAGTCATGATTTGTTAAAGTAAATATTGAAATTCAGTTAAATTAGGCTTAGGCGCCATGAATTCTGAGCTTGTTTTTATTTTGTCGGACCACTCCTTAACTTTTCTGGGCTAATTAGTGTCTTCGTTTTGGAACGTTCCTGCGCCCAGTAGTTTTGTCATCACATACCCCCACCCTCTAGGTAGGGGAATGAAAAAGAGTGGCAGTCACTTGCTATTTTCAATTATAATGAACTAATGGCAATGAAAATCACGCGATATCGGTGTCTAATAGTTCACGAAAGAAAACAGCTGTGTTAAAAAATTTACGAAATTTAATTGGTTGTTAGAACTGTCAAAAAATCTTCAGCATTATTTTTCATGCTCTTTTGACGGACTCGGTATAGACATAGAACGTGTTGTGACGAGCACGTTTATCGAAGGATTTGGTTTGATCCCCAGCTCCGACAATAATTAATTGTTGAATTAAATGTTGTACCACAAAAAAGGCTTACCAAATAAATTATGTAGTGACTGAAATCATTAATATATGTATTTGCATATTTATCACATCACGATAATAACTCCGTAGTTTGAAGACATAAATATAGTATTTTTAGTTTGTTGCTTGACAGAGTCTGAAATTTCAGATTCTGCCCGAAGTTAACCGTCGTTATTTGGTACGAATTAAATTAACCTGAACACCGCTTGTTAAGTTAACTACTTGACATTGTTATGGTATACCGGCATTTTGGTCTAAAAATACCCACCTGCTTTCATTAATGAAATTTGGAGGTGAACGTTATGTATCCACATCTCGCTAAGAAACGTGAAACGGACTCCGCTGTTGAAGTACACTTTTTACGTGAAAAAATAATCATAAGATTTGCGTTATGAATCTTTATTAAGTGGCACGTATTCCATGTGAAATTTACAGAGCATATCGATAAATCTGAAAGAGCAATAAACAAACGAGCTGGTGTATATCGCTCGAAGTAAAATCTATTTTTATTTGGGAATAAAATTAATAGGACGGTATCGAGCTGCGCCAGACGCGATTTTGTTCCATTAATGCCGACGGTAACACCACAAGAGTCCTTATTTATGCTCATAGTCCTTCTTAATTTAGTTATTACAATGTAGATTGTATAATATCTTTGCCAGAAGCCCCGACCGGTTCCGTTACAGCTGATATATAAATTCATGTTCGAACAGAACAATTTTATAACCTTACTTAATTGATATTTTATCTCCTCCTTTACGATGCTTTTAGAGTTGCGGTTTTTTAATTTATAACACGGCATAATGTTACAGTAATAATGACTTACAGCGCAAATTTAACATTTTGAGTATCAGGAATACTTGCCTTCCGGAACTTTCGAGACAAATTTAGATCGTCATCTGACGGTGTAAAAAATGGAGTCTGTGACAAATTGGAGTTTCGGAAGCAATTAAAACACAGGAATACTCCGCTAACACGTGCCACTCTTTTAAAGGTACTAAAAATTAATTTTTTTCACTACGAGGTGTCTCAATATTTACAACCAATAATAAAAGGATTGACGCAAATAGTATCATTGTATGAAAATATGGAAACTATTATTTAAAATTGGGAACTAGCTTTTAATTTAACTGTCCCGTGTTGATGGTCCATAAACATACGGTCCAAGAATCATGCACACTTAATCAGATATAAACCTGGAATTCAAATTTTTATGGATTATACTTTTTGACCGACTTTATTTTTTTTAAATCCAATTAAATCCTTAAATGTTTATAGAAAAACGACTGTATCTCCCAAAAACTTTATTAAACGCAACTAGTTTCGTGATTTTTTCATTAGTCACATCTTCAGGCTGCAAACTAATCAGAAAAATAATAAAATATTTAAAAAGTTAATTTCATTAATTAATTAATAAAATTTGAACACTCACGTTTTTATAGTCATTTCACAAAATTTGTCTTATTCTAACTATAATAAATGATAATACGTCCAGTAAAAAACAAACAAACTAATATAGAATTAACTAACAAAAATGACAAATAACATGAAACACCAATATTTTTATAAAACTTAAAAACTTTTAACAACAAAAATAATTAATACGTTCTAAGCCATCTATTGTGAGAATAATAAATTGATACTAAAATTGCAAAGTAATCTACATATAAGTATTAATGCTGTTTTTTTAAAAATTATCTACTAACATACAAGAAAATCTAATATAAAATTGATACATTGACAATAAATATGTATACTTATAGGGTGGACTAAAAAAATATAATTTAAAAATTAACCACAACCGATTAAAAAATAATACTTTTATGATTAAAAATATAAGTACTAAGTTAAAAATAAAAGGTTAACGAAATAATACCGCAAAAGTTGATGTCGAATCAAATTGAGTTTGCAAATTTAAGCATTGAGTAAAAAATAATAAAGAGTTGCAACTGTCAAGGTTTCGAGATTTTAGTATTGTATTTCTTTTCCAATAACTTCATGATTGTCATCAATTTTTAGTGCTACGGGAAGGTATTTGTAATGTGGCTGTATAGCCCTTAAAATTGAAGACAATCATGAAGCTATTGGTGAAAAAATACAACACTAAAATCTCGAAACCTTGACAGTTGCGCCTCTTCATTATTTTTACTTAATGATTTAAGGAAATATGTAGTATCTGTGAGTATTTAAATTTTATTTTTAATGATTTTAACTTAAATTTTTTATATTTTTCTGATTAGTTTGCAGCCTGAATATGTGACTAATGAAAAAATCACGAAACTAGTTGCGTTTAATAAAGTTTTTGGGAGATAAAGACTTTTATTTTATCTTTTTTCTATAAGGTCGATAAATATGTAAATGCAACAAAATTTCTACATAATTTTTTAAAAACGCGATCGGATGCGATTACTATCGTTCATTTGAGCTCCAGCACCTCGATTCGGCAACGGACCCCTTCATAAATCAACTGGGCTTTAAAGTGTTTTTTTTTAACGCAAGCATCACGCACCACGTTCCACGTACAGCTTGATACATCGAAGGGCATGCAACATACAACCAGTAGCACTGCCGGCAAGCACAAACAATCCATAATTCACGGCGCTAATGATGATGCTGCCTTGGCCACTCGGTCCTGCAGGAGATGGATGAGAAGCGAGGGTGGCAAAAATAAATGACAGTCTGTTCGAAGCCGCGCTCCTCGTTCAACGACAAGCGCCTACCCTGATTTGCTGAATTACTGATGAGGAGACGCCATCATTAACTGGTAATGAGACTCCGATTTATATTAAACGCTTTCTTATATCCTTTAACGAAAAACCAAGACGTGGAGGCAATTAACTTGCCGGGATTTCAATCGGAAGATTGGGAGATACTAATCAAGATGGAGCAATTCTGGTCAAATTATTCTTCAAATCGATTGTTAATTTTGCATAAAGCATTCACGTTTAGCTAAGAATTACTTGTTTATAAAATTCAGCGCATGAAGCTGTAGAAATTTTGTAAACTTGAAGTTGTGGCCACTAGTGACAAAGGGGCTAACTATTACCTAAGGAATTTTTCGCCGCAAATTGCAGTTGTACACGGTATTTTTTCCTAGGTGTAGTTTGAAGCCCGAGGGTTGCAAATACACAGAGGAAAAATAACGTCTCTGCCGAGGTATATATACTATTTTTTCCGCGACACGGAGTAGGAACACCTAAAAAATCTAATATTTTAAAAATAGAAATACTGACAAACTAACAAAACTTATTATTATTGCTAAAAAATTAACAACTCCCTAGAACAATTGTTGGCTATATACTTTATTTACCTAAAAGAAAAATGCTTCACTTCTGTTTCAATTTCCACACGATTTCTACGCTCTGACGCGGAAAGAATAGTTTTTTCTGTATCCTCTCAATAAACCGCTGTATGGTGCACTCATACTCAGCCTTGTATACTATGAAATATATATTCGTATAGAAGTTATTTCAAGTACCCACAGAATAAGGCATTTTGATCATTTCCATTATGCTGACGCTTTTTATACCGAACTGCCTTTCAGCTAAGCGAGCACGTTGTTCCACTAGGGCCGCGGTCTTTGTTATATTTTCAGCAGTTTTGTTTTTATTTTATTTGGACTCGAAACTTTCCATCCACATTGTTCTCTATTTCACAATTTTTCATTTATTAATCTGAAAGTTTTATTTACTTACAACTGATTCGAAATTTTAACAGCGAGGTCGCGCGTAGGGGGGGGCAAAACTAACAAAACTAACAAAACTAACAAATTAGATAGTGGACGACCAAACTATTTAACCTTATTTTTGGTAAGAAAGTTTGGGTATCATATGTGAAAAGTGAGACAACAGACACATAACTATATCCACGTATGCTGATATTACTTTATTTGCGTATACTAGGATCAATTTTTTTGTCAGAGAAATCCAAACGCCGCCACTGGTCATCGATCTCGAGACTCCTGAGTGAGAGTCAGTCAAGGGCGCTTGCTGTCACTTATTCGTACGTTTTAAACGACTACTAGAAAGAAACTTTAAAAAGAAAAATCCTCTCCGCCGATCTGGTCAGTTATCGATATGGAATCTAAATGGATCGTCATAAGTGTGGTTGGCCGCAGGAAAAAAAGGGAGGCGTCACTGTCTAAAACCGCAACCGCATAGTAGGGTTTTTTCGGCGTTACGAGCGTCGTTAGTCGCACAAAAAGCGGAAGTTTGAACGGGCACAAAGACAATCTACATAGAACGGGCACTTAATCCAATCCCAATTGTTGATCCGTCACATCTGTCCGAAGACCACAACTCTCACTATAATATCAGAACGGAACAGCAAGTTGAGTGCTTGAAATTGGAATTATGAGCCCTGGATTATCATTGTTGGGTACAGAACTGGATTTTTATTTTATTATTTCTCATTTCTTGATGCATAGGATAATTAGTAGCCCAATAGTGAGTATTATACTTAAATCTTATTCTCTATTCGATATTACAATTGTTTCAAACAGAAAGTGTAATAGCTAAAATACAGGAGAAAAGGATTCTTCCTGTACTTTAAGGGCACGGATAGGCCATTTGAATATATTCTGTCATAATATATTCACCTGAGAGGAAATTACATTCTTCATAAATTAAAGTATTCACGAAACTTAGTAGAAACACTGGAACCAAATTGGAAATTAAATCGTTAATTTTTATAGCAAGTTATTTGAGTAATATTATCACTAGTAATCTCCATAGTTGAATTACCCGAAAATTTTCGAGTGCACAAATTTTTTGAAAATTCGAGTCGAAGACGAGGGATAACTTTCTTAAAAAATTTGTGCACTAAATTTAGTGCAAATTTCCACTAACTTATATCTGTTCAAAATTGTCTTGAAGAACTTGAATTTGGCTGAAAGAGTCCAGACTCGATCTTAAAATAATTCTAAATGAATTGGGAAATTTAAAATTGAAAATTTGCATCTGTATTTGTTGCCATTTGTTGGAAATTACATTTAAAGCGAGGTCCCAGAAGGAAATCGTGATTTTAGCACTCCGCAAGTCAGTTATGCACGTACAAGATATTGACATTAGCGAATCTCCATCGGGACTCTTAATGTGGTCTCGGACACATGCTTTTCAGTTTCCTAGTTACGCCCAGTACAAATCAATACTTCTTAATGTTAGCTAGAAGAGCAGTATATAGCCACCTTTTTGTTGATTTGTAATTATGTGTACATATTTCTGTTCTTTTAGCCAAACAATAACGAATAATAGCAAAAGTCGAACCTATAGTGTATACCAGTAGAGGTATGTGTATAACAGCTGAAGCCGAATTAGACGAGTGAATTTCCATTATAAAAGCAAAAGATAATTGCATCTCTCACTTAAAGGCTCTTAAAATAATAAGTTTAACAGAAGAGCTCCGAGTCGAAAACGAATCGTAAGCAATTTAACTCGAAAATCCTAAAAGGATTATTAACGATGGTTGCGATACAGTGACTCAGGATGACACTCGACACTAGCCGTAGTAATTAAAACACTGCAACGAAAACAACATGAATAAATCCAGTATCTTGGTCTTGAGAGGCTCTCTTGTACGCGGCGACAGAAACAATGCATAACGGTGTATTGTGGACAGCCTCGGCATGAAGACAAGTGAAGAGTTCCCTTTTGAAAAGAGTAAAAGCGTAGAGAGCCACTCCAGCTTATGCCGCGCGTGACGTGGCATGGGACCCAACAAAAGCCTCAACGACACTCTCCCCCCAACTTCCGGTATCTGATAACTTGAAAGCGTCATGCATCCAATTATTTTTCAATACCGGAAATCGCAAAATCAGCCAATCTCCAGCGGGAGTGCCGATAGTGCCTAGTATGTAAAATCCAAACTGATGGAGATTCAAGGCGATGCTGTCACAAATTTTACTTTAATCGCAGGCAATGATTTCGCTTTAATCTTCTAGCACTTGCAATTGCGACCAACGCTCTTTCAAAATAACTGTTTCGCAGGAAGTTTCTAGATGAATATTTTCAATTTCTTGATATTAATAGGATATTTTGGTGCTTGTTACAATACATCTGTCAAATGTATTTAGACTGTTGACAATGCAGAATTGTGTGTTTTTAAAGGCTTAAGTAAACATTGTAAAAATAATGAAGAGGACGCTAAATGAAAAAAATCGCTAAAAAATATAACTAAGCCTTACTATACAAATTATTATTTTTCACAACCCATTGCAAAAAATTTTTTGTAAAATAATCCTACGAGGACAAAATAATAGATAATTTCGAAGTAAATCCCTTTGTTCTTTGTTGAGTGCAGTCTCATTATTTTACAAAATACCACAAACGTGAAAATGTCTAGCATATCGTATAACATTATGCATTTTAATAATTTTTTATTTCCCTTTAATAATTTTTTAAACTCGCATATTTTAACGCGTCAATATATTTATGATTAAATTGGCATACAAAATGTTGCAAGATATATAAACCATACCATATCTTTGATAATAATAATGACGAAATTATTATTTGTAGAGCTAAAAAGAGACACTAGTAGTTTAAAATGAGATAAAGTAGTTAATGTGTCCTATATACACAGCTTCTGTTATTTGGTTGTGAAATCAATCAATTTACGTCTAAATTGAATCATTGTTTGAAAATGTCCAGCCTGCAGTAACAGTTTTGTTACAAAACATTGAGGTTCAGTGGTATGTTGTAAAAGTCCTTGTGAATGCACCTTTAGAGGAATAAATTTATTATAAATGTTCATTTGAAATAAATGTCACAGTAAATGAAAGAACAATGTTTAATGTTATATGAACGATTGAAATTTAAATGTTTTACTAAAAATATCCAGAAATATTTCAACAAATAAAGCAATTTCTTGTACAGTATTTGGGAGTATTATTGTCTTCAGGGTAAATTGTAAAGGAATTTGCGTGAAATATAAATAAGTAATTGTAATTATCAAATATTTATGCTTTACTTTAGTAATCTAATATTTCATAAGAGTACAATATTTAAATAATTATGTTAAAGCTGTACGGTAATTAATGGATAAAGATAAGATAAGATAAATTAATCAATTAAATGTTAATATCATTAATCTACCAATGAATACTAATTATGAAAATCCAATACGAAACAACATGTACTCATAAGGACGAGAACATATTAATAAACATTTCCTAAATGTGAAAACTTAGACGTAAAACGTATTTTCAGCAGTTTTGCTGTTGCAGATTTCACGAAATTTTCATAATTAAACAAATACTATTCCTGTCACTTACTCAACGATTTTTATACAGAAATATAAACAGAAAGTCTGCTATTCAATTAAGTATTGTGCAGAAACACGAATTCTAAGATTCTAACTATATATTTTCAGTATTATAATTATTAAGAACACCAAGAAAAATATGAGAATGAATAAATCGATCGTTTTTCGAAAGATTGCGTTCTGTTTTGGTGACAAACAATTGAATCAAACAAAAGTAATCAAATTATTTTATATTTTTCGAAGGCACGAGTGATATTTAATGAGATTATTTTTTACCGAGTTTTTTACGTTCAATTCTGCATTAAAAAAATGTATTAAAAAAAATTTAAGAGGTTTTATGCTCACTTAAATAATAATAAGTCAGTCATCTTTGGATCTCCAAATTAATCAGTGCCAGCTATAAAATAAACAATATTATACACAAAGGAACGTGAATTTTAAAGTTATTCTTAAATATTTCGAAAAACCAATCAATGGTGTAACAAATTTTTCGTATGTTTGAAGGGCATAAAATTTTCTACAAAATGAAGCACTTTCCTTTCAAGCCGGTTGCTTTATTTTCGATCATTTATAACTATATAAAAAATCCGCATTAAAATCACATATCAGCTGAGGACCTCAGAATATGGTGTAACCGATAATTTAGATTTTTTCACTTTAAACGTGCTATGAAAAATGAATATTGTTTAAACCCATTTTTATTTTAATTTGGTTAGCACGCCAGTGAAATTCGCTAATGAGAGTAACGACTAATAACTAAGGCGACCGCGCGTT
Organism: Rhagium mordax; assembly: GCA_963680705.1. NCBI lineage: Eukaryota > Metazoa > Arthropoda > Insecta > Coleoptera > Cerambycidae > Rhagium > Rhagium mordax. Next base: position 15,743,658 of record OY796661.1, read on the forward strand.
TCTTGTACGATTCCTGAACTGTGTGTTGTTGCTAAACTTCACAATTCAAATAAAATATGGGGAATTTAATAATAGGTAACTAAGGCAAATTATTTTCACACTCTGCAACTCGCCGCATCTTGGTACGCCCAACACCGATCCCGAACTGGCTTGTGTGCGGCAATGTCCGGCTCCCTAATCACCATCGTTTGTTTGTTCTTTCGCGCCATTTTTTGTTAACTCATACCTACTGCATCTGAAAACTAGGTCAGTAGTAAAGTTCGGTGATTTTAAAAAGCAAACAGCTGACAAGTGATTAGGGAAAAGGTCCTATGATCGAATTCTGTTTTTAAAATCTTTTTCATTTTGTGTTATTACAATTAGTACTAGAAAAACTCGGTCATTTTACAATTTACAAAAAAAAAAATCATATTCCTGACGACTAGTAGGTACTCTCGTATATTATCTATAAAAATATAATATATAAAATTTGACTTCTAGAACTTGCTTTAGCTATTTGCTGTTGTAGGGCCTTAGAATTTGCTCTAGATTAGCTGAGGATGAAATTTTCAACGAAACAATGTCCTTGTATTTTTGTCGTACGATTTGTAAATAAATAATACCTATATTGTTTGGTGTCATTTTTATCTGGATCGTGATTTAGACGAGCAAATAAATATTAATTTTTTAGTATGTCCTGAAAGTGAAAACAAAAATGTATAGTATTAGTAGTAAGAAATATATAGCAGATGGAAATATGAAATAATTAAAAAAATCAGAAGGTTGTATTTCCACGATTTCCTGCTGAATTTACGATACGTACCTCACTTTGGAATAACCTGTAAATTTAAAAAAGTAACGTTGTTTGTTCTTCCATACAATGTAAATTTATTTTAAAACGCCAGTGAAAAGAACAGTAGCCGAAGTATCTGGTGCAAATCTATCAAGGGTAAAATACTAAAATAAGGACTAACTATTCTTTCGCTAAATAATTGGCTATCAATCCCCAGATCGACTTAGCTCCATCTTCGGCGCTCTAAAACAAAATAAAGTCAAGCAGATCCTCCACTAAAGTGGTGAATAATTCGAGAAAACGAAGAATTTAAGAACAGAGTTTTATCTTTCAAGTTAAATTATATTTTTAGTGGATCCAGCTTTATCTGCAATAACAAGGCTTAGGAAAAAAAACGACAGTGAGTTAGAAAAGTGCGGTCGATGGTTCTACCCATTTCATGTCCGGTACGAACTAAACCTTAGGTGATGGGAAGCAGTAGATCGCGGGATTTACCGAATTCTAGGCCTAACTAAGTCCTGGTGTCACGTTGAGATACACGCCCGGAAATCTCGCCCACACCTCCCCTAGCTCTCCCGTTACCAGGGCTGGATTCTCGTATTTCAGGAAATTGTTTCGCCTCATAGAAATTATGCGACGTAATTCTCAGGAAATTTTTGTTGCGATAAATATAAATTATTATATTTTATAGAACGTTAAGGGAAACGCCGTGGGGAAATTTTGTAAAATTTAATCATTAATCATATTTAAATGGGCTTGGTATATGGCTTATTATTTGCTGTAAATTTTTATAACCTAAATATATAACTCGACGAACGTTTCTCGTACTAAATTGGCATGATTTGGGGATGATTATCATTTCCTGATGATGGTTTAAACTTAAGTGAGTATGCTAGTATGCGTTCATTCTTTGTTATTTAATTATTTATTTATTTTTATTATTATTAAATATATTTTTATAAATGACTTTATTAAGGTTTTTGTACCAACATTATAATAACAAAGAGTTTGATACATTTATATTGCTTGTCCATATCTGAACATACAAATACCTATAAAATCTGTTGGACATTAAAATCAATTAAACCGCTTCAGAACGCATTTATTGTCGAATTCTGCAAAAACAACTACTCTTTATAACTAAATGCTATAAATCATTGGATTAAATTACAAAATTTACAGCGTCCAAAAGCAAAAATATATTGAAATTAAAAATAGGTAACTTACCACAAAATTTATTCACTAATGTTTTATCATTTAGTTTTAAAAGGTTTTTAGTTTTAGTAGTTCAAAGTTATGCGAAAATAGTGAATATATGATGAAGTAGCAGTGCAATACAATCATTATTTGTATATCAAGGTTTGAAACTAGCAGTTTGCAGACCGCGGCTAATTTGCGGCCCGAGTAAAGTGAGGGCTGCAAATTAAGTCCAAAAACTCTTAAGAAAATCCGGTCGTGGAAAAAAACATTTTATCAGTACCTGTTTTGGAAAATATTCATTATTTACTTGTAATTTTTGTAAGTAAAGACAATGTCGTTTTGCACTAAATGTTTGTAACTGGTAGATAGCTAGATTTCGCTATTGTGTATTTTTAACAAAGCATCCTGGAATGTTTGTCCTTTCAATAGTGCTATAGACGGTGTAATATGTAGGCGTATAAATTTCTAGGCGTGATGTGATGTGTCAAATTAGAAAATATGAGCGAGGTCAAAGACAAGCGTGAAATGAAACTTGCCTTAACAATTTCGTCCGTTATTGTTTACCCATTTCCTTCACGTATTTCCCAGTTTACTCAATACTTGAGGAATTTTCCCCTAGTATTCACGAGCGATATTAGTAAAACAATAAGTGGTAATTTGTAAGCCTTAGGGTTCTTATAATTTACTATGGTTTACTTCTCATTAGCGGCACGTATCCTTTCGACTTACCTTTGACACCGCGAACGCTAAACTAAGAGTGGCACCCAACTTATTTACATTCAGTAAGTTTGTGGCAAGTTAATAGATATCAATTTAATTAAATCCCCGTCGTAGGAGAGATACTTAGGGCAGATGAGGGAGAGGGTAGCATGCAGGGTTCGGCACAGATCCGCATTAGGAAACAAACCGGCTAGGCAGATGAAGAAGATGACTTGCGGTTTGAACTGGAGCCGGTAAAGGCCAAAGTGGCTTTACTAGGACCAAGGAGAAATATATATTATGAACCCTTTGAATGTCCGATGCGATGTTTCTCGGTTGATCATTACAGATAGTTGGAAGAGAGTGCGGTGTTTTTACAAAAATAATCAAACCGATTCAAGATCAGGCTTTGAAGCAATAAAATAAAAGAAGCATTAATATAGATTCGTGTTACTTTCCTTTCCATACTTTAACAAGGACTGCGCGAAAAATGTCGATTTTATTTTGTTACTGTCAACGCCATCAGCCTTTGGCCAAGAAAATAAATAATTCGCAATTATTGCAGAAAGAACCCGGACAGTGGACATTCTTTATGCATAGGATATTCCAACATACAACCAGGTAACGATTCGCTTATCTTGGCCTATCATAGCAACACACATAGTTTTTTTCTTTCTCCACTATTTTATGGCGGAATTAAAATTACATACGTCGTATATACTAATAACCAGTAATTTAATAAATTTTATATTTGTTCGATAAAATCCACGCAAGTTTTACTGTAAGCATGAATCTAAAAGCAACGCTTAAAACTATACCGTACAAGATGGAAATGAATATTTCATTTAAACTGCCATGAATAAACCATTACAAGTTTAAGTTCTTTTTTAAAACGTTATTTGTTATTACAACTTTTCAATCGCGTCATTAATATCCCTATTAGTTTATTTAATTTATCTGATTAATTTTCTTCACGACAGAAGGTAAGTCGATTTTAATAGGGAACTTCGTAATGTTGAAAATTAATATTGTTTTAATATTTAGTATTTAAAGTTTGATTGCTCGAGTAATCATTCCACTTCGGCTCATTAGAGACGGCGGATATCCAAATCGATTTCAAAATAAACTTTTTAGTCATAAAAGGCCTTGTATGTGCGACGTATTTAATTGAGAATCGCTAACAAATCTACAAGGTCGTAAGTGTAAATATTATAAATTAAAGGTCCTAGTATTGATCCTTGTAGACGCAACTTTTCTAATTATATATCAAGCTTACGTACTTGGCCAGAAAATTATTGCACAGTATTAGAAACTCCATTAGCAACTGAACTACCCTGTCATGTTTACTTGTTTACTTATGCAAATCTACATCTCCAAAATTTTAGAGATTTACTTAATTGATAATATTGTCATGTTTATTTTCCTTGGTATTGCTTATTCGCCTTACATATGGGAATATGTTTCTGTTCGTCATAACACCCACTCCTTTACATTAGTTTAATATCAATTTTCATCTGCCGCAAACGTATCTGCTTGTCAAGAATCTGGAATCTAAAAGTTGTGATACAAGTAAATATTGACATTTTAAAAATTTCAAATACATTTTATATCTGCTCTTCCGTGTAATCGAAAAAATGGCCCTCCGCCCTTAGTGAGCTAGGGTGGAGAATTATCAAGAGTAAATGAAATCGATTTCGGTTCATAAATGGAGCTTGAATAAATAATTCATGGCTTGCAATAGAACTTTAAATGCTTTTTATAATTTTCTCTCAGTTACACTGTTTTAACATTTAAATAAAATGCATCTGACGGAACCCGAAACAAACGAATGCCGAGCATAAATATTGAAATAGAGTAAAAATACGGCTCACGGTGTTTACGCCTGCCAAAGAGATTTATTTAGCACAGATGAGGACGACTAATGAAGACAAATAAAAATTCGCACCCTTTTCGGTCAACTTTTAAACGGTAGGACTTTTGTAGTATATCCCTTAGGTAAATAAAAACGCGGGGTTTCCAAAGCTATCATAACTGCTCTCATTAAGTTGACCATATGAAAAATGTGTGTGTTTACAAAAATAAACCGTTTAGTTTTTTATAGTAGTGCAAATATAAAGTCCATTTGTTGGTTTTATTGTTGTGTTATTATCCTGAGTTAAACTGTTGTGGGTTTGCTAATAAGTGCACCTTTTTCACGAGAAACGTCATGAGTTTAACAACAATTAAAAAGTAAAATCTGGCATAGAAGACTTATTTTAAAAATGATACACTTCAAGGGTATACATATTCAATATTTCTGAAACAGATTATTTTATAAAACAATATGTAGCAAAACATGTTTGTATTTTATTGTATTCTAGTACACAAAGATCGAACCCAGTCACAATAGACTAAATAAGGGAATCGCAATTTTAGAAAATATTTATCTGCTTCGCCTATTACAGCCCTCCGAATTACCCATGTTTGCACGGTCGTGGATTTAGTGGATCTATAAATCAACCAAGGTGTTCAAAATATGTCTTCCTGCAAGAGGAGCGTCTTTGCCAAATATTGACTTTTAGATATTTAAATGGGAAGAAAGGAAATTCATCTCTTCTTTAACTACAGGCTGGTAAACATTGCACGGTATACTTACAAGTAATAGGGGCGTCTCTGTTAAATATAAGCTTTAAGCAGCTCTCGGCAGATTTTTAAATAGCATAAAACGAAAGAAAATTGCTTATTTTTCATTGCACGGTTTTAGAGGCTTCTTAAAAGCAAGTGGAGTGTATCTGTTAAGTAGTATTGTCATTAAACAACTCTTAGTAGATTTTTAAATAGCAGAAAATTATGGAAATCGCTTATTTTTCATTATACCAGCTTCTCTACAGACTGGCAAACGTTGCAAGGTATGCTAGAGGCTTCGTACAAGTGTCTGATAAATATTAGCTTTATATAACTCTTGGCAGATTTTTAATTGGCAAAAACTAAACAAATTTCATATCACAAAATATCTGCATTAAAAACCTTGGTAGGTTTTTAAATGGCAGAAAACTAATATAATTTGCTTGTTTTTCTTTGCATGGTTTTAGAGGCTTTTTAAAAGTGTGTGGAGTGTATCTGCTAAATATTAGCATTAAATAACTATTAGTCGATTTTTGAATGGCAGAAAATCATAAAAATTGCTTGTCAAATGGTAGAAAACTAATGAATAATTAAATAACTCCTAGTAGATTTTTAAATGGCAGAAACTGATAGAAATCGCTATGGGCCGGCAAACGATACAGGGTTTACTAGAGGCTTCTTACGAGTGCGGGAGATGTCCCTGTTAAATATTAGCTTTAAAAAATTCTTGGCAGATTTGTAATTGGCAAGAAACTAAACAAACCCGCTTATTTTTCATATATATCATATTCTCTACAAGCTGGCAAACCTTGCACAGTATACTAGAGAGGTGTCTCTGTTAAATATTAGCTTTAAACAACCTTGGCAGAATTTTAAATGGCAGAAAACAAAAAAATTGCTTATTATTCTTTTTATACTTTCTCTCTCTACAGACTGGTAAACATTTCACGGTATATCAGAGCATTCCTGCAAGTAAGAGGAGTGGAGTGTTTGTTAAATATCAGCATTAAAAAACCTTGGTAGATTTTTAAATGGCAGAAAACCAAAGAATTTTGCCTATTTCTCTTTTACTAGCCTCTCTACAGATTGTCAAAAATTGTAAGCTTCCTACAAGTAAGAGGAATGAAAAATTAATTAATTAATTACATTAAAAAAACTTTGGGAGATATTTAAATGGCAGAAAACTAATAAAATTCGCTTATTTTTCATTGCACGGTTTTAGAGGCTTTTTAAAAGTATGTAGAGTGTATCTGCTTAAGATTAGCATTAAATAACTATTAGTCGATATTTAAATGGCAGAAAATTATAGAAATCGTCTATTTCTTCATTATACCAGCTGGTTTCTGAAGTGGCAAACATTGCACGGTATATTAGAGGCTTGTTACAAGTGAAGGAGTTTTTTTGTTAAATATTAGCTTTAAAAAATTCTTGGCAAATTTGTAAGCGGCAAGAAACTGAATAAACTCGCTTATTTCTCATTATATCATATTCTCTACGCAAGCTGGCAAACCTTGCAGAGTGTACTACAGAGGTGTCTCTCTTAAATATTAACTTTAAACAACTCTTGGCAGATTTTTAAATGGCAAAAAACAAAAAAATTGCTTATTTTTATTTTTATACTTCCTCTCTACAGACTGATGGTATGGTATACCCGAGCCTTCCTACAAATAAAAGGAGTGAAGTGTTTGTTAAATATCAGCATTGAAAACCTTGGAAGATTTTGAAATGGCAGAAAACAAAAGTAATTTGCTTAGTTCTCTTTATACTTGCCTCCCTACAGACTGTCAAAAATTGCACGGTAGTATACCAGAAGCTTCCTACAATAAAAGGAATGAAGTGTTTGTTAGATATCAGCATTAAAAAATCTTGGAAGATTTTTAAATGGCAGAAAACAAAATTGCTTATTTTTCTTTTAATACTTTCTCTCTACAGACTGGTAAACATTGCACGGTATACCAGAGCCTTCCTACAAGTAAGAGGAATAAAGTATTTGTTAAATATCATCATTAAAAAACTTTGTAGATTTTTAAATGGCAGAAAACAAAAGTTATTTGATTATTACTCTTTATACTTGCGTCTCTACAGACTGTTAAAAATTGCACGGTATACCAGAAGCTTCCTACAAAAGTAAGAGGAATGAAGTGTTTGTAGATATCAGCATTAGAAAACCTTGGAAGATTTTTAAATGGCAGAAAACTAATGAAATTTGTTTATTTTTCCTTGCGCGGTTTTAGAGGCTTCTTAAAAGTACGTGGAATGTATCTGCTAAATATTAGTATTAATTAACTATTAGTCGATTATTAAATGACAGAAAATCATAATAATTGCTTACTAAATGGCAGAAAAGTAATGAAATTTGCTTATTTTTCATGGCGCGGTTTTAGAGACTTCTTAAAAGTATATTATGGAGTGTATCTATTAATTATTATTAGCATTAATAACTCCTAGTAGATTTTTAAATGCCAGAAACTGATAGAAATCGCCATGGGCTGGCAAACAATACACGGTTTACTAGAGGCTTCTTACAAGTGAGGGAGAGCTTTAAAAAATTCTTGACAGATTTTTAATTGTCAAGAAACTAAACAAATCCACTTATTTTTCATTAGGTATTTCATGTTCTCTATAAGCTGGCAAACCTTGCACAATATACTAGAAGGTGTCTCTTTTAAATATTAGCTTTAAACAACCTTGGCAGATTTTTAAATGGCAGAAAACAAAAGAAATTGCTTAATTTTTTATGTTTTCTCTCTACAGACTGGTAAACATTGCACGGTATACCAGAGCCTTCCTATAAGTAAGAGGAATGAAGTGTTCGTTAAATATCATCATTAAAAAACTTGGTAGATTTTTAAATGGCAGAAAACAAAAGTTATTTGCTTATTACTCTTTATACTTGCGTCTCTACAGACTGTTAAAAATTGCACGGTATACCAGAAGCTTCCTACAAGTAAGCGGAATGAAGTGTTTGTTAGATGGCAGCATTAAAAAACCTTGGAAGATTTTTAAATGGCAGAAAACTAATGAAATTCGCTTATTTTTCATTGCACGGTTTTAGAGACTTCTTAAAAGTATGTGGAGTGTATCTGCTAAATGTTAGCATTGAATAATTAGTCGATTTGTAAATGGTAGAGAATTATAGAAATCGCTTAAAAAATGGCAGAGAAAACTCAAGAAATTCGTTTATTTTTCATTACACGGTTCTGTATTCTTCATAAAAGTAAGTAAGTGGATCTGAGTATTATCATTAAACGACTCTTGGTAAATTTTAAAATGGCAGAAAATTAGAGAAATCGTCTATTTCTTCATTATCCCATAAAAAATTCTTGGCAGATTCTTAAGTGGCATGAAACTGAATAAATTCGCTTATTTTTGATTATATCATGTTTCCTACAAGCTGGAAAACATTACACGGTCTACTATAGGCTTCTTACAAGTGAAGGGGGTGTGGTGTGTGTCTCTGTTAACTAATATCTTTAAAAAACTCTTGGCAGATTTTAATTGGCAAGAAACTGAAAAAATTCGTTTATTTTTCCTTATAGGTATCATCTTTCCTACCAAATAGCAAACATTGCCGGGTATACTAGAGGCTTCTTACAAGTAAGGGGTGTTTCCTCGGGTGTTTCTCTGTTAACATTAAATAACCTTGGAAGATTTTTAAATATCAGAAAACTAATAAAATGCTTATTTTTTATTTTATGGTTTTAGATGCTTCTTAAAAGTAAGTGGGGTGTACCTGTTAACTGTTAGCATTAAGCAACTCTTGGTAGATTTTAAATGGCAGAAAATTATAGAAATCGCTTATTTCTCATTATACCAGCTTCTCTACAGGCTGGCTAACATTGCACGGTACACGAAGCTTGTTACCACTAAGAGGGGAGTCTTTGATAAATATTAGTTTTAAACAACTCTCGGCAGATTTTTAAATAGCAGAGAACAATAGAAATTTGCTTATTTCTCATTATACTGGCCTCCCTACCGGCTGGCAAACATTGCACCGTATACTTACATACTAGATGCTTCCTACAAGTAAGGGTGAGTGAAATGTTTGTAGATATCAGCTTTAAATAACCTTGAAATATTTTGAAATGGCAGAAAATTATAGAAATCCCCTATTTTCTCAACTTCCGTATATGCTGCCATATTCATTGCACCGTATACTAGAATTTTTTTTTATTTTTTAAATCAACTTTGGTATTAATTTAGTATTAGATATAAAGTATGTGCAAATATTTAACGCAAGAAAATATTAATAAAGTCTTTCGATAATTCGAAAATATGTTCAAACGGATGCCATAATTTTCGTTAATATTTATTTTATAAAATAGTCATTTCATTGCATCCGGTGTGCTTCTATTTTAATTCTGTTATAGAAAATAGAGACCACAAAATGACGTGAACATAGTGTGAGGGATTTGCTTTTATCCGCTGCCTACTGACGGAGAGGGATGGCTCGTCCTTGACGGTTTACCAGCGTCTTGCAGCTTTCTTTATTTAATTATGTTTTAAACCCGTGAGGTTAGATTTTATTGTTTCCGCGATGGAATAACAGTAATACTCCAACCACGCCTTCGCTCTACGCTTAAATGTAGTAATTACACGGACGTTCGTAGTCTGCACTAATAACTAAGTAAAATGTGTGGAATATATTATTTTGCTTGGATCATATACTTATTTATGTGTATACATTTTTACAGGGATATTTCAGTTTCGTAAAATAACTTAATTAAGCACAGTTAAAACGTGAACCAAATTTGTGAAATAAGGAAAATGCGACGTAACCCGGCAATACCGTGGCGCCAGATGGGTATACAGGTGCTCAAGATAAATGTTTTAGAGGCAATATTATTTACCTCAGGTCAAACCCACTCCGCCACCTTATTGATTTTCCCAAAAGCACACATTTTCTATAAAATCACCTCCGGTCTCTTTATTAAAGCTCCGGAAAAGACACCAACTTATATTTACGGACTGCAAAGTAAGAAATGTATAAATTCAGATGAAAATATAAACAATCAGGGAAATGAATGTGTTTACGCTGCGGGTGTAAACGATTCAGGTGGTAAAATAGTAGCAAAAATTGTTACGAAAATCAAATTCAAATTCTTTATTGATCTTTTAAACTATAAAGATTATAGATAAGATAAGTCAGGAAAATGCCATATTTAATGGCTTATTAACATTTTTTTATTATACAAAAAAAAAATTAGTTGTGGTACTTGAAAAAACATATAACATTAAAATTGTAAATACATACATACATAGGTATATAGCTACTGAATGGTGATGTTTCAAAGTTATTATTCCCTTCCAGTGCTACGTTTCGTTTATTACCTGTAAATTCTTCAGGGGTCAGCAGGCATATTAAGTATTTACTTATTAAATTTATTCAAATAAAAACAGTGAATTTTACTGTAGGTACATTTTGAAGGGAAATTGCAGGTAATAAATTGTTACGTAATTTAGTGACCCTGTGGCATCACATTTCATTAAAATATTCCTCAAAGTGTATAGAGTTCAGGGTAAAAAGCCGCGCGTACAGCTACGTGTTTTTGACTCTAATATTGATATACAAATGAACATCGTGGAGTTTGTTCACGCTTCGACTAGTTTCTATACGTGCACATACATTACTAGGATTAAAATCGGTGAAAAGATTTTTTTTCTGTAGTGCCTCCGTTAAAAAATCATAGTTGACATAACACTGCCGTAAAGTAAAAATAATGCGTATTACACTGCTATTTATTTGAGAAATGTCCTTTATGTTATATTCGGAGCACGTCGCCGAGTGCTATTTTATAAATTTATTAATATAATTTCTGTGTATATTCAACCGACGATTCTATGAATGTTTAAAAATTATTATAAATGTGATATGAGATGGGTTATAAAACATCACATTACGCCAGTTCGCTGAAAGTACCCATGAAAAATAGTAGAAACTTAAGCGAATTTCGCAACTAAGCTTTCGGCATTATTAAAGTCAGTTTACCAAACTTAATTTTAATATAAAGTTAACTTTAAATTTTACATTCACTTTCTGATGATTATGAAATTAGGCTTAACTCGTAGGGTAGCATCTCGGCACCCTAAGGTATTATTCAATGTAGTGTACGGAAATATATTTTGCCTCGCATCCCTCATCGCCTTGTTACAAACATATATGTGGCACTGGTGTATTAACAACCTGATAAAACGATTGCTATAAATCAGAACTGCAATATGAGATTGTCGAGGAATCACAGATTCTGAAGCATATTTCCTGCGAATTTTTATAATTATTGTTATTAAATTGAGACACAAAATTCAAACATAATTTATTTTTCAAAGCCAAAGTTGCATTCGAAATGTTGAGCAAAATTACGAAAACGGTATAGATTATTCGAAATTGTATCGCAATCGCTGAAATATAGGTAGGTATGACGATAACTGGGAAATATATCCTCAGTTTTGATGACTAATTTATAAATTCGAAATCCAGTGAATTAGCAAAATTTATTAGTTCAAATTCGCCATTAGGTGGCATATTATTGGTCCAGTGAGAATTTATTAGCGAAAACAATTTGAATTGAAAGTAGCTTTATCCTTTATTGGCAGTTATCCCAGCATCGTTGCTGATTTTTTGCCTGTCGATTTGTATTGGAAGTATAAGTAAAAATATTTCATCTTATGGAAATTGGGGCCAACCGAGCAATTTTCCTGAAACTCATTTCATATTTCTCTGTCGATTTTTAGACAAAAGCAAATGTCCACCCAGATAAAATTTGCTTATTTCGGTATAATCCCTTGCGAATATTTTTTTACGTAACGCAAAAGATTACCTATGAAAAAATATGAAACAAGCCAGCGACTGCGACCATATTTTTTTTATGTGAATTTATTTAAAAAGTAAAGCGTATATAAACTATTCAACAAGCTAGAGAATTAATTTCACGAAACGGTAAATTAGCAGAATTTATTCTATTCGAGATCTCCTTAATTAAACTGCTCCAACTTTGTTTTCTTAACCGCTTCTCAAGTCACCGAAGTAACCCCCGAAAATCCTAGGATTTTGTGTTAGGAAAGAGAGACGAGGCGGTACAGTTTATTGTGGAGTTCGAACCGCATCTAGGGTCCGAAGCAAATCAGAGATAAATTTTAATTTAAATTAATTGTCGCATTACTAATTATTTTCCCTTTTTCTTTGGAAACATCAACTGTCAAAAAAACAAAAGATTTTTGTGCATTATTTATTGAAAATCCAGTCTTTAAAAATTCAATGATGTGTCACTTTTTGCTGAAAAACATCAGTAAAATCTATTCAAGCATTTTTAAAATGTTTGAAAAATTAGTTTTTTTACTCCAGAGAATAGGGTCTCTCTAAGCAAAACCGAACTTTCGCCTCCAAATAACCTAAATAAAGAAATTAGTTCCAAAACAAACGACAATCCAATCAAATTGTAACTCTTGATGTGAACGTTTTTAATGAGAAAATTATCTGCCGCTATTAACGGATTTCTATGAATACAGACGAAAAGCAATTCCTTTTTTTGCGGGAACCAACCTTTTACTTGGTCTTTCAGTTAATTACTGGCGCGAAGCAATATAGAGAAAAGCTAATATTGCATTAATTTGGTTAGTCTTACACGGGTGATAACTGCGCTCCCCCACTTTATACCACTGCTTTCTCGGACGCAACTGCTAACCAAACTCCCATCATGTTTTAATCATGAGTTTTATAAAGTTGTCTTCAGAATCCACGGATTTAATTGAATTTTGGGCGAATTCTAGCGTTAAATATTCGTTTGTTGAGGGACGATATTTAAATGTCTCTTTTGGAGTTTGTTTTGTTTTAGGTTATTAATTATTTGGATTTTGTGAAAACTTATTCTTGAAATTATTTTCTAGCGACTGGTTCGGGGGCGGTCACAAATTAAAAGTTTAAATGGAAATTGCAGTAGACACTTATTTAACTTGATTTATGTTTTATTTAATTAATTGTAACATCGGATCGATTTTCTGGCTGGAGAGATTAATATGCTCGCACACGTTATATATAGTACATATAATATAATTATGTCGTGTCACCCTTATTAAATATTTGATTTATAATTAGTAAAATATCTTGGCAGAAAATCTATCGTTACTTAAATTGCAAATTTATTATTTATAGAGATTAAAACCGCAATTATAATTTAAAATTAATGATGATGATATTAAATCGACTTAATTATCGCGAGGGGACTGTAACTTCTACTCCCACGGACGCAGTCGGCTTTCTCAAGATCTCCACGTACTTAATCGATTACTTCCAATCTTGGACATTCCAAGTAAGTAGCACCTGAGATCCCCTCAATATTTATAGATTTTTTATACCCAAGTCGCCATTATAAATCTTTATTTTCTTCTCATTTATTTTCAAATTATTGTCTATATCAGGAAATTAATTACCGCGTTTTCTAGTTGTGTGCTATATTTTTTTGATAAAAAAATCGTTAATTTGAGGTATTTATTATGACAACTAGGTTGAATGGCACACACATTTTAAACTTAATCTTGGGCCCTGAATTAAATTCTCACCAGGATCTTATCGAAAGAAAAATAAATTCTAATATACAATTATGCGAGTTGTCCTTTGTCTTCATTGTGGATACTTTTTGTCATGTACCATTTATTTACTAGTCTTCCAAATTCAGTTGTAAGGCATGTATTTCCGTTAAAATGTGCATTATTTACGAACTTGCAGTCTTACTACATATTTAATTACCAAATTTTTTATTCGAGATCTCAAAAGATCCTCAAATTATAACAAATTAGGTCATTAAATAAAAAAATAAAGTTGGCCAGACCTGCGAGATTTTACCCATCTATTGCGCCCTGATCTACAGGGCGAGTCAATATACACCAAACAGTTTTCTATTAACAAATTGCCAGTGTCTGTATATTCGTATTCTTTCTCAAATGCATCCAGAGTACAATTTCTTACCTTTGTGACGTTAATATTTTCGTAAAAGTGGCCACGTGATTAGAAATAAAAAAATTGTTAATCCAATTGGTGGATAGAACCGAAGCTTCTTTAGGCCTAAAAATATCAAAAATAGGCCACTAGGTCACGCCTAATGATTATTGGGGGCATAGTTGTCAAAACTGCAATAAACTGCCTACAATATAAACTCGGAGAACTAGTCAATAGGAACTGCTAGATATGCTACTTTGATAAAGTTTGGGTTCATAAATTAGTCTTTAATGGCGAACTGCAAGGGACAAGGAATGGAAATGTAAAGCATAAAAGACATTCTTTTGTATCTTAAAAACTTGTTTTTATGATTTTATTTGCAGGTTTATTTAATATTATTACAGAAAATCTCAGTCTCATATCCTAAATCTGGTTTCTGTTGTGTGTAAGCGAATTATGCAAGTTAAATTGCAATATAATTTGATTATGTTTCATAAATCACGTTGCTGTGAGGTATGTAGTGGGATTTAGTACAAGTTGTGTTATCCATCGAAAATCATGCTTGAAAGTCAATGGTTGTTACAGGAATGTAAGTTGGGTGCATAAAGCTAAATTCGTATATTCTACAGTTTGGATCAGTTAAATATAAATTTAAATAATGGGTAGTTATAATTTAAAACAAAATAAATGCACAAATTTGTTTCCAAGTTAGATCAAAAATTTTACGCAGAATTTACGAAATATACAGAATTTATTTAACCTTAACCAGTGTTACTAGATTACGTAAGATTATTAAGTGGATCATTAGGGCACGGGGCGCCTCTCTACACCTCAACATAGGAAGATCTTTGGATCTATAAGTGCCCATCCAATCCAAGGCTTCTATCGAATCTCAGAATCTCCCTGAGGGCCATCTTCTGAAGATGTAGTTCTACATGATGTAGCGTTTGATGGATTACCACTTTGCACAAAGAAATTATATGTTCTGCGGGGTCAAAAGCGACACATTTCGTATTCAACTTTGCCTGTGTTTCTTTAGATAGTATCCCGGTGGGCGGTGAGAACTGACCCATCGAAAGACCTCTTAATAGTCTGGTTGTCTGAGGTGAAGTATCTCTTTAGTTCTTTTTGTACTTTGCCCGGAAATGAAACTGAAGTGGAAAGATTTCTGTTCTTCTTCACAGTTTCTTATCTCTTTCGTTTTGTAACAGTTTGCTGTATCAAAATGATTTAATCTAAAGAATGGCGATACAAGGTCATGTAATTCGATTTTCTTCTATCCTTCATGCCGTGGCACCTACAACCTAGTTAAGTTGGGTGTTTCATTAAGTACATATGTAAAGAGAAAGGAAGACATTTTTAGGAAGTAGCCTTTCTATTGCTGCATCAATACATTTGACAGTGGTTCTAAAAATCATCAAATACTCCAATCCCTAAGTTTTACTCAAATAACTGTGTCATACTCAAAAAGCCACTGTTGCATTTTGGTGGTTAACCCGTGTCAGTTGTGTATTGCTAGTAACTTTTTGATCCAGAATTACACCTAGATATATTACTCCGCCGCAAAGTCAACTTACGATTCGAGGTTGGAGCTATTGGCAAAAGTTTTCGTGTCTTAATGAATAGCGCTGACTGTTTTGCTTGAATGTTTTAGGCTTCCAAAGTATCAGTCTTTAATTAGCCTGAGAACTGTTTGCATTAGGCTTGCTACGTTCCTATTGTAAGCATAAGCACTTTTACTAAATATTACCTTTTCCTTTTCACCACCAACCTTAATTCCTCTTTTGTTGCCTCTAATGAAATTCATTATGAATCTTAGATTATAATATATTCGATCACTCCTGTAGAAACCCGATTTTTACTGTTGTAAGAGAAGAGTTCATTTTAGACTAAAGGTATTAGATTATGTGGAAAAACTGTTTCTGAATTATAATCTGGAAAATGCTTTAAAATTTTAACAATCCATTTGTGAACGGTTTATTTCCTACAAAACTGACATTAGGCGGAGATTATAGCATAAAACATGAAGAGTATTAGCGAGAAGCTAGTGTAATTACTAACATTGACAAAGCAAACGCCAGTGCACGGGAACAATATATGCACTGATGAGTCCTGTGGCGTTGCGAGTTACCGATAAACTTGACTTGAACTCGTAGCGGTGCATGAGTGTTCGAGTTTCAGAAAATGTTCGGCCCTACTCAAAGTTTAACCCAAATTATGTGCAAATGGGGAATGCCTAGGACGGCTCCTGTTTACAGTTTCGCACGTATTATTATAGTAGCACAAATAGCCCGGTCGAAAGTCATCCTATTTTACGATTTGCAAGTCTGCTACATGGAAGTATTGAACATTTAAAACACTGCAACTTGTTTAAGAAAGATAAAAAAATTATTTGCTGCTACATTTGAGACCCAAGAGAAAATGAAAAACTACCTTTGCAAAAATCAAGTCAGTTGCAAAATAATTTCTTTGATTTTTCCACCTCCAGTTGAAGATGTCAATATTTTCAGCAAATGTAGAAATGTAGGATTCGGGATCCTGAATATACACTTTCTCTTTGTCGTCTGTTGTAAATATTGAACTAAAAGAACTATAAAACCAAGGGAGATCCGTTAGATCCAATGTACGTACTTTTGAAGTAGTAGGCTCTGATGACTAGATATGGAACTGTGGAGGATGACACTTGGAATGAAAGTAGTTCACAGATGCATCTAAGACGAAAGGGGAGATGCCGTCGTCTATAGACCAAAAGGCAGTAATAATCTTAAGGATTACTCTCACCATCTTCCAGGCATAAATTTACCATAGAGAATAAATTTAGAAGGATATACGAGGTATAATAGAATCTATTTATTGTTAGAAAGCACTTAAATTCAAATTTCCTTTGGGTTTAGAATCGGTTAGGAATGTCTACAAACAGTAAAGCACCTAACGAGAAACAACAAGGTTATCATAATGTGGGTGCCATGGAAAGAATACAACAGAATGAAATTGCAGTCGACCTTGCATCATTTTTAGACAAATGGAGGAGATAAGAAAATGGAAAGATGAACAAGAGTTTTCCTACTGCAGTCTTACTTCAGAACACAGAGAAGAAAACTACGTGCAGATTCGAATCAAAGAGTTACTTTACCTCAACAACACCGCATTAAAGATAATAAGAGGCGTTTTAACGAGTCATTTCCTCATTTGACACTGAGATCAACTCAGATCCCATCCGTCAATAGCTGCTTCAAGAAGCTTCACCTTCAGAAGTGGGACGATGGCCTCCGGAGATATCCTAGGACTCTGTAGAATTTAAGGATTGGATGAGCACATATAAATTTAAGACTACTCACAAAAAATCTTCCTAAGTCGAGGTGAAGAAAGACGCCCTTTTTATTTTGCTGTTCTATATTGCAAATCACTTTATTGAACTAGTCTGTTTGTAATAAAATAAGCAGCAGTCAGTTTTTTGCAGTAATCAAATTGTAAAATATTCGATTTTAGCTTTAAATTATTATTCAATCAACTATAAGTTTCTATAACAACCGCTGGTTTAGATGTGATTTTCGAGAGGATTTTCCTCGTTGGATATAATTCCAAAACTTATACCAGATGCTACTTTACTCGTAGCGTAATTTATAAATTACAAATAATCCAAAAAAATTCAAAATTCATCTACCAGTTGTTCGCAGGTTTATTATCACGATTTTATAAATTCAGTCCTTCTGGGACTGAGGTTCCTTTTTTGATATCCAATATTTAAAGGCGAATTATCAGTTTTCGTTTTTCATTAAATTCTAAGAGCTGATTGAACCATCCTCATTTTTCTTGTCTTAGTATTAATTTCTGTTGCTTCTGTCACAAGTCCTCCATTATTATTTAATCCACCTTTCGGCGATGTGTTTTTTTTTAAAGATAGCTGTGTAATTATTGAAATCTAATGTGTCGTTGATTTTCGCAATGGAAAACGATTTCCTTCGAAAATGCCACGAAAGTAATTAAGGACTTTTTCTAATTTCACGTGTTCCACAGCGAGGTTTCCAAGACGAATAGGCCTTTGCAGAGCATTTATTTCTGTCTTTAATTTCGTGACAAATAAGTAGTTATTTTATCAGTATTGGCCCAGACCCTTGCTTATCATCCTGCACTGTTATCTAGCTAATTTGTCAAGTTCACCTGTGGTTAGGACACGAGAAGTTCGGATATTTAAAGGGTTATGCGTTGACCTTTATATAGTTTCACTGTACGGGATTACCGTGGTAATTTATAAAACGAGAATAAGTTGCTGCCGCCGTGTTATATTACGCAAACTGAAATAGAAAACGGCAAACTATTTATGTTCGTTTTCCTAAATCAACTACGTACGTTGCAAACAAATAAACAAAATCATAAAATAAGGATAAAATTTGACAGATACAACGCGGCCTTAAAAGCGCCTTCATTAGTTTAAAGGCAATTAAAATCCTAATGAATGTTCATGATGGATTCTATTATGGACATATACATAGAGGGTGCCGATCTTGAATTACATCCTCTCATCTTAACACTCTTTAGCCCCACTAAATGGAACAAACTTGCCTTTTTATACTGTTAAATAAATTTATAGTGTAGTGTTAAAAAGCTGGTATCGATGCTCCTATTTGTACTATTTGAACAGAGGTAGTGATTATTAATAAAGACCTTTTTATTTATTTATTTATAATAGGAAAGACTTGATAGATACTTGTGTTTTACATTGTAATTATCTGTACGGAGTCATTTATATGGACTAAGTAAAGTGCGAGTCCCAGCACTGACCCTTGCGGTTCTCTACATTTAGAGTATGTCAAATTTATTGCTTCAAAAACAATGTACTTATTACTTATATAATACTTTAATAAATATATTCATGTTATCCTCCACTATAAATGGGACAACTTTTAATGTCAATCGTCGTTTTACTGTTTTCTATAGTGTAAATTTTGAAATTTTCAATTTACAACTATAATCCTCAAACTTAGAAGGCCTGATTCTGGGATTTTGAAACACAATATTAAAGTAATATCTGCTTTTATACGATAGTAAATATTGATCTGAAAAAAGGACCCAAATTTATGTCTAAAAATATCACCATTGTACCATTAAACCGGTTTTTTATTAAGTAAGTTACTTCATAAGTTTTTAATAAAATAATGGGCAATAATAATGGATGTTAAATATAAATCCTGATTAGACTTCCTGCGGCCCCGGCTGTAGATAAACTTTTAATCCCTCGGTGTGTTTTACATTTATATATTTTAATTTCGAGCGGAGTAAGTAATTTGTTGGCGACAGTTTTCGCTGAAGAAATGCAGAACAAAGAGGGACGGGGAGTCGTGAAGTGCATAAACCGAGCGAAAGAAGTCGGATGGCGATGATGATGGTGTCAGTGAATTTGGCAAAATATCGCAGTAATGCGCGGCGACGTTATCGAGGAATAAAACTCGGAAATATAAAGACGTTGATTAAAATATTTTATCAAGTCAGCGAGGCAAATAGAATTTGTTTCCTCCCGTGAGCTTTGAAAAGAGAAAATATTATTCGTTTAAAGCGATACCGCTTTGAACCGCTTTGACTTTCCGCCCCTCAAAAGGACAGAAGAACGTTATGATGAAAAAGAATAAAACATACACGACGACAGCTACGCTCGAGAGGAGTGCACTGTATAGGCTTCTAGTTTACCAGTCTAATGCATGCAAATTTAGGCGTATCTTCTCAACGAGATCAACCATAATAAAGAAATGCATAATAAATATATCCTTTAAGTTTATTGGTCCTACATTTTACAGAAATAAAACGAAACGAACAGTTTTCTTTTCCTTTATTCAAAAACATAAACTCACGTGAATACATTTCATTTATAAATATGATAGATTTCTCTAAAGCTAGAGTCTGACACTATTATGCACAAAATACTACTTCCTGTCCAGGCGGAAGAGCAACTTTCTTATTTTGCATTAAAACACCCTGAATGCTTTTGTATTTTCTTGTTTGGTATGAAATTCTGATTTCAGAAATATGTCACAAGTTGGCATTTGTTTAAAAAATGGTATCAAAAATGTGAAAACAATGAAAAATGCACATAAACTCCTGAGGGTTTTTATTTTTGAATCTTCTAGGAAGTAGGTGTTGTATTTGACGCATGAATGAATTTTTTGTCACTACGTTCTGTTTCATGCAAAAAAATAAAATTAAATGAACGGTTAGTTATAAATATTTTGTGCACAATTGTGTCAGATTTTATATTTAGTGACGCTCGAAATTTCAAAAGTCCATGTTTCATAATAATAGAGTTATTCCGTAGGCAATACTTTCATAGCATACGTACAGGGTGCGCCACTTAAAACTCCCCAGACTAGTAATTTTCTTATTTTTTAAGCGACGACCATGTTAGACACAACAAATTGTAGATATTTTTAAGGCCTAGAAACGAGCGTTCAGGGTAATTTAAAAAAAAATAGAAAAAATATAAAGGTAACTTTAATTTTTTGCCTCGCCCTGTACATGATTTGTGTTAATATTTTCTTAATAAGGTTTTAATTAGCTTCAATTTATGTTATTACGTCATGTTCGATTTTTTTTTTTTGGTTTTAGAGAGAATATAAAAAACATTCTTTTCGATTCCAAACTGAATTCTTTTAAAATAAATTTGAAAAGATTGTAAATAAAAATGTAGGTAACAAAGTACTCAACGGACAAAAGCTCCGACCTGCATTGAATTACGCCTACAAATTCAAATTGGTAGCCAAGTTTATTATTTGTCTTTTCTTTCCCCCATCATTATTAAGATTGTAAATAATAATTGCATGCTTAATTTGTTCAAGACATATCATTAACAATATTTAAAATAACAAAACAGCAACAAGAAACAAAAGGTAGAAATGTTTTCAAAAACAAACCTTTCTTTAAAATGTACCTACCTACTACTTAAATAGGAAATTGCAAAATTTCGGGTGGTAGTCCCAAAAAAAAAAAATCAAATAAATAAATTGAAGCTAATTAAAACCTTTATAAAAAAACATTAACACAGTTCATGTAAGGGTAAGGCAATAAATTATACAAGGAAATTAAGTTTCCTTTTGTAACAATTTTTACAAGGAAATATTTTTTAAATAACTCTGTACGCATGTTTAAATAATAATAAATATAATAAATAACATGGTCGTCGCTTAAATAATAAGAAAGTTGCGAGTCTGGGAAGTTTTAAGTGGCTCACCCTGTATAGTGATAAAAAATGGCGTATTTTAATACAACATTTTTTGTTTGAAAATGTCGTTTGCAAACTCTAAACAAACAAGCAACGTATGCGCTATTGAAAAATTAATAACAATACTATGTAGTTAATTTTTAATAATGTTTAAGACTTCAGCGAGGTCTTGATATATTCTATGTGACAGTTCGTTAAACACGGATATTTTAGAATTAAAAACTAGAGAGTCGTCGCTTATAACTGTGTGTTGCACTACTTAATGTAATTCTCCAGATCAGTAGCATATAACAAGATTAATACAGGTCTTGGTGTTGAGCCTTGTGGAACACCTAATAATATTATGTCCATGTATTCACCTTCGCCAGTACTTTTGGATTCGACCGGTTAGGCATGTCTTAAATAAGATTCATTGAGACACTAATATTTTTAATTAAACTTATATAAGTTTTTGTTCCAAAATAAAGCACATTTAGTAAAGCTAACATAATTAAAAGAAAACGTCATTTTTGTTTACAAATAAAATTATTGGCCTTGCTTATACGCACATAAAACAATCGTTTCGACAACTAAAATATCTTTCTGCTTTTGTAAATGAAGTCATATTGATTAATGTTTGTTTTTTCACCACGGCTTATTATAAATTATTTTCCCATTTACACAAATATCCATAAGTCCTCAAGTTGATGAAAAGTTTTAAGTACGATCCCATGAACAGTAAACCCATATTTGCTAGAAAATCCCTTGAGAATATATATTTTTTGCGGCTATTTGCATCATCTGTTGGGTTTATGAGCACGCAGATGACCATTTGATTATATCTATGAAAAAGTTTACCATCTTTTCATTTGTATACTGCTCGTACATTTTGTTTAAAATATAGACTTTAATGGAGTAACTACAAAACAATCTATGAACTCAATTTACGTTTAATTTCCAGATAATTTCATCTAGTGTGCAGTTTCAGTGGTTCTTGTAAAGACTACTTCAGTGTTTGTTTACAGATTTTTCACCTAGGCGTAGATGATTTGGTCCACAGATGATGGCGCAACATCACTGTTTCCAAGCTGTTGCAATGTAAAAATATAAATTTGTGGCATTTAAAAATGTGTCCCCGGTCCCACTTGAAAAATACCGAGCAAAGCACCAAATAATATTTACGACCGTATGAATCTGTTTTTATGATCGCTTTTCCTGAAATTTATATTGTTGCGTGTTGGTGTCATTTATGTCCGAACATAAACCACAATAATGTGTAAGTTTTAATTGAAAAATAGGCCCGGTCGGTCTGGTTGAGGTACGCATAAGGCCGTATAACATCGGAAGTCGCTTGTACCGCCTGCCACTGACATGCTACAACCACCGCTAATTACCAACAACAACCCCATCTAACTGCCCTAAACTGCTGTTTATAGTCTGTGCAATTTAACAAATAGGTGTTTACTTATACTATTATATATAAATCTCTGATACCAAATTATTTTGTAACAGTTGCGAGCTTATTATCACAGAGGGAAATTTTATTTAGCTCTTTTTTATTTAGACAAATCGACAATGCTTTGTTTAGTCAATAGAATATATAAGAAGATACCTAGCAATATACACCATACATTCTTGTTACGTTTACAGCAAATTCCCTGCATGCTCTTACGATTTAACATCAAATCAAGCATTTCTCTTTTATAGATGTCCTGTGCGTCAGAACATGCAAAGGCATAATTTAAGACAAAGGAAACCACATGCAACTCCTTAAAATACCTATTCGATAAACCACAATCAAAACTACTGTTTCCAATAATACTGAAAACTATTTGATACATAAAAATATCCTATATCCTTTAAAGGAAAAATAGTCCTGAAAATTAAAAAAAATATTTGCTTCCATTAGAATGTAATGTAACTATAAATAAGTACTTACATAATTTAAAATCTTCTCAGTTTAGGTTCTGATCAAGCCATTTGTTTGTGAGAGCATCGTTCAATTTATTTTCCATTTTACATGTAAAAAGTAACTGCAATTATTAACTCGATTTATATCACTTAGCATTCAGAGCACTTTTTTCAGAATTGGCTCATATTTCACAAGTTATTAACAGCGCTACTAATCTACTATCACATATTTCTCAAAAGGCATAAAACGAAAATTTATGTATCCGCGAAAAAAAATAAGGTAGTTATTGGAAAGGGCACTCGAACTGAAGAACCATAAAACTGTCAAAAGACAAAATTTTTTCAATTTCTAATGCGACGACAGTCCACGTAAAATACGTTTATGAGCCCGTTCCTCCTCAGATCTGCGTAAAATAAAACTCTGCTGATTTATAACAAAAGTTCATCCACCTATTTAACAATAAAAGTTTGTTTTCGGAGCTTTCCCGGGGCATACGCGGAATAAAATATCACCGGGAAGCTTAAGGAATATTTTACGTTCATAGGCGTACCTTTAAGTAATATTTTAAAATTAATTTGTAGATTCATAGATGTTTCAGAAAACACGTCATAATTTTAGCTGCGAATTCTAGTGATAAGGTGATCTATGCAATTTTTAAATTTTTTTTTAAATTTTTGAAAATTCAAATGCTAAATTGAAGTGGACATGTATTTTTGTTGATAATGTACTTTGATCAAGTCTAATTTCTGTTAACATGTGGCTGTATTTCGCAGAGAGAAAAGTCGCGAGTCAGAAGAGAGAAGAAACATTTAATTATAATGTTTTTATTTATGTATGATGCTCAGTAAATCTTTTGATATCTTTATATCTACATTCCAATGCTTTCTTCGACAACTGATCAATGGCAAGTGAATATGAAGAAATTATATTGGATTCGTGCATTAACACTGGAAAGAGATAGGCATGTAATACCAAGAATCTTTATTTAAATAAATTTCTTTAGTTTTTTAAGTTTTTTTAAATTTTTGAATTCTGTCTACTACTTAATATAACTCGAAGAACAAGTGACAAGCTTAACCTCGATTTATCGCCTGTACCTGAGATGGCTTCCCTTAATAAAGAATTTTGGAAAAATCCTCTCCTCATTAGTTGACCCATAATCAAGTTTGCCAACGAGTGGCTTATTTTTTCTTAACTTCTTTTTCTGTTACGAATTTTTTCGCCTCTTAGGCTTTGCATCGTTAAGTTTGACCACCAAACTTTTAAAGGGGTCTACTAGCAATGTGGGAAAGACATTCAAAGAAACAAATTCAACAATGAAGTATTGATAAACCATAATTATCTATATTCAATAATAAATACATCTTTGCTCATATCTTTAAATTTTGCACCACAAATATAACATGTTTGTACCGAAGTTTTTCAATTAATTGCACACACTGCGGCGATCAATCACAATAAGCAACATTTCACAAGAAGCTAGATAAATATTGGTATCGATCTTAATTTGGATAAGTAATAATTGATTCACTTATTTGTTTCATTTATTGTGCTCCTCTTGAACCAAAGATGGTGATTCCCCTACAAAAGCCAGGACGGTAAATTAAAGTTACTGGTGATATAAAATTTTCTCTTTTTCTGACCTTAGATCAATCATAGACACGAGAGATGTTATAAACATACTTATTATATTCATTATATCCTGTAGTATCGGCTTATGGGCCATAATTGTCATATCAACCGTATTTAATTAAACGAGTAACTTTTTATCAAATATTTTTGAATAAGTTGCCTAAACCAGTGCCTAAATCTAATTGGAAATCTCCAACGGAAAAAAAATCTTTTCGCGTCACATATTTTCTATTTTTTTTACTAAACACTTCAGTAGTGAAACGCATTTCTTCACAGGATCTCATTTTCAATTTTCAATCGGAAGCTTTTTTAGTTTTGGTAGCATTCGATAACTGCAAAGTCTTTTAAAATTTCTTCCTCATTTCAATTAATTGTTTTAAGGCAAATAAATCAAGGACTGTTAGATATCAATAAATTTCGTATAACCATAGAACATCCTTCCCAATTTAGTTCATTTACAATGTGTTCATTTAACGCCAAAAATTTAGGCTTTTTGAATTATTTTTCCGTATTCGAAAACAATCGCGATTTGTAATCGATTAAATTATTTTTGAAAAAAAAAATCCATGTCTTTTTAACAGGCCAGTTAAATTTATATTTATAGGAAAAACTTAAGGGGCGAGTTTTTATGGTTTTTTTTTTAAATTTGAAACAACTTTTATACTTTTACAAAAAATAAATAGAAATAGTGGCCATTTGTTAACGTCTTTAGAAACTGAGGTCTGGTAAGAATGCATAGATATAGTACTTATAAATCAGTACTGCACAAGAAAAGGATTGTTTCAATTTAACACCTTACTTCAGAGTACAATAAAATTAAATTATTTTAAATTTGTCTACACGGTCTTGTGGTTGAGCTCAAGTGCAATTCAGACACGGTTTAACAAGTTGTAACTCTTGAAACCTGTTTTCGACATAATTCAATTTCTATGAACTTCATTTTTCAGTTTTTATTTGCAGTATAGTGATACTATGGACGTTTGCGTTACTTTTCAATCTACTTTAAAATTGCAAAAATTAATTATCTCTTATATTGAAACGAAAATCCTGTTACCAATTCTCATCTCAAGCGAACAAATAATAACGTTCAATAATTTCAATGTTAATGTCGCAGAACAGCTGATTCTGCAAACCAACAATTATTCAAATTTAGTTCTAGCTGTTGTACCTTATTTTCATAATTTCCATCATTTTAGTACCTATTGTCTTGTAAAAAACACAAATTATTAGAAACTTCGTTTGACGTCAAAGCTTAATTAACATTTTGCTTGCGTTAGTAGTATCCTTCTGACTGAATTAGTTCCAGTAATTTAGTGATTATTCAGAATTGCCTGTCCGCTAAAATTTTTAAGGAGCCGTGTGTATTCTCAACGACAGATCCCGACGTAATATAGTGCCTTTGCTGTGACGTTTTATTTAAAGTGTTTTGAGCAACAACTGTTTGTTGTCGTTCCAGAGACGTGACATGAAAAATGCCCCGTAAATTGTTTAGAATTTATTGTCCTAAGTGTAATTGCAACTGGCAGCAGGGCCGCATTTAAAATTGCAGGAATATAATAAAATTACTACTACGTGAGGGATTCTTTAATTTTGGTTTCAATAAAATTTTAAATAGCCGGGATTGTGAGCGAGACCTTCGTTACATTTAAATGTGTATCTTTAAATTTTGCGCATGGTTGGTTATTACGATAGTAATAACGCATGCAATAGAAACGAATGCAATAAATTATGATTTCAAACAGTTTGCTTTATAAAATCCAAATATTAAAATGGATCTTCTTGTTATTTGGTTGGTAAACATGTAAATTCGGCTGCGGAAATAACAATCGTCTTTCATGTCTGCTCTATGCAAACCCAATAAGGCTTTTGCACTTTATTTGCTGTTATGGCAAAATAATTTTGTAGCAAATTGCAGACTTTTAAACTATGAATTTTTAACAATTAACATATCTTATGAAAATTGGGTGAAAATTTAGAATCGAAAGCAGTTGGAGTAAGTTAATAATGACAGGATGAAGGCAGTAAGAGATATAATAGTGTTTATTTCTTTGCATGGGAATGACTACAATAGTACCTACTATTTCTTGGAGTGTGGTAAAGTGAAGCATACAATAATGGTCATAAATATCTGACCTAAAACAATGATGATTTAAAAGCCTTAATTGCAATTGTCAAATTTCGATCATAAGTTCATTCAAAGCGATGATCCTTCGGTAGTATTCGTGTCAGGATTGAGAGATACAAATATGAATATGAATTGAATTTGAATCCTCGCTGTAAAAGCTAATTTCAATGCCCGTATCCGAGCGTTCTGGAGAAATAATTATTTGGTTCGGTCCTGTTTCTCTGTATGTAATGCCTGGTTTAAAATAGAGGCAGTTCTAGATCCCGAGAGGAAGTGCAACTCTACTGGTTCAGAGTCCGGGATGCTAATGCGAATCCCCAGGGACTTTCATTAAACAAGTAGCTGTCTACATTTACGACATGCAGACTAGGATTATGTGAATCCCCAATTAACTCACACCTCTACATGAAACTTGCCATTAATATTTCTATTTGCTCTTTTGATGATTAATGGAAATAAACGGAGGTTTTTTCGAAGTTGTGTTTTTAATCGTGGGTTTTATCGTGTTATGTTAATCGCTTTGTCGGGCTTAAAATTGTATCTTTCCAGCAATAGTTGGGCCACTCAGTCACCTGTTCCACATAACATATCGATTTTTACGATCCGAGCCGTTCGTGCGGCAGCCCGAAAATTATTACAAGGATTGATTTACGCTATATGACAGCTATTGTGGAAGATAGAATTAATATAGATCGGTTGCTCTGAAAAAAATTCTAGTTTTCTCTCGTAGCTGTTACAACAAACGTTGCAATATATTAGCTACAGGACAGGGCCTTGCTCAGAGGGTGGGCGGCACCCTTAGTTAAAAAATATCCCGGCCTTGATTAACCTCCTGCTGTGTATAAAAAACTCCAACGACAATACGTTTCAGCAAATGTATTGTTTGCGGCTATTTGCGCTTATCGCGAAGTTTCCTACTGAGAGGTGAAAATAATACGACCAATGAATTTGCTACTTGGTTATCTCAAGCGTCAAGTGTTTTAGTTTAACCGGTACTGATTCTTTTGTAATTTGTCGAGTTTAAAATGTTTTCTTTATGACTGTTACGAAGAAGTCCGGATCGTTTTCTAGATTGATGGAAGAGGAAACTATTAAGAATATACAGTGTGACCCATTTTGAATGCAAACAGTCCTGTAAAAAATGAGTGTAATATCCGATTTTAACAGGCCTTTCTTTTAAGGTAGATCATCGAAAACTCTATGACAAAAATTTTTAAATTAAAAATTTCAATTTTCAAGACCTATAATTTTTGGTCCATGTTGAAAATGGACAAATTTGTTAACGATTTTTTTTTTTTATCAAAAATGATTAACCACTGGATTCAAAAACGTCACAAATTAATAAAGTCAAAATTTCGTGAAAAAATGTGTGTTGTTATTTTGTTTATTAAATAAGTACCTAATTACTATTATTTTTAATTGTTAACACCGTTTTTAAGTTTTATATGATTAAGTTTGTTTAAAAGACAATATTTATTAAAACTATCCGCTTAATTTATCTCTATTTTTCATGGGCTACTTCGATTTTTAGGAAACATCCTGTAAAAATTATAAAACACTACCTACATTAATTTCGTCATAAATCTGTCATTATTCAATATTTTTTTACAAAATTTTGGATTTACCTATTTGAAATGTTTCTGAATCCAGTGGTAGGTATAGTGACATCTTAATAAAAAAATCGCTAATCCAATTTGTCCATTTTTACCATTGAAAAATTTATAGTAGGTCTTGAAAATTGAAATTAATCTCTAAATTTTTGTCACAAAGTAGAGTTTTCGATGGTCTATCTCTTAAAAATTCAAATTCAAAATGGGTCACACTCATTAGGCTCATAAGACATAGTAATTAGGAAAACCGAGTAGCCTGTGTCCACTTACAATCTTCGTCGTTTTGTTTTTTCTAACACTTATGAATGGTTTTCTTCGTATGTGGGCCTTATGGCCCACTTCTTACATAATAAATATTTCGTTTTTCTCTCTGTTGCATTGCATACAATTTATTTTACTTATTTAGTTGCATTATTTTTAATAACTTAATTTAACCGGGTCTCGCCAACATACTTGTCTTATTAAGTAATGAAATGTAGTTATTCATAAATAATAAATAGTTGACAGGACCAGGCATGAGTAGGGGTGTGGACTATGGAAATTGTACTCCGACTCCCCTATAAATTTCGTTGCCTGTCTTGATTTATATCTCTGGCTACGACCCTGTCACAGAATCAGTCAAAATCATTATTCCGTTTAGTTGTTACTTTTCAAGATACCGATCTGACCAAGGAGTGTGTATACATATATAACTGCATGCGTGAAACTTATATCAATAAATCTGACAGAATTTGGTTGAAACATACACGGAAAAAATCCGTCTCGCCTATTTTGCCGGCACTATATATGTCACAGCTACATTATTTAGTAACGATTATACTTAATAAAATAGTTAGCATACACTTAAGTTGTAACATCTTTGTTCCCATTTCACAGAAGCTCCTTAATTAGAACGACGACATTTTAAAGTAATTTAATTATTTATCTAAATTCCTCTTTTCGCAATTAATTTTCAGAAATAACTGCTAGTGCGTATTAGAGATATCCGTTAGCTCTTAACAAACTGATACTGAAACCTTTAGAGTTCCCATTCATAGCCTTTTACTTAACTCGGATAATTCAAATTCATCGGCATCAAATTTAACCTTACTCGTAGTAGGGTCGTAGCCGTTTGAATATTCATCTTCCACTGCTTTGCGTGTGGAACAAGTTTGCGTGATAGTTACCGCAAATAGTTATACAATTTTATGTAATTTTGTATGCACCCACAGTGGGTCCTACATTGTTTTATACAGTTATATGCCGGAGAGCTTATAATATTCCAGCGCTATGGAACCGAATTCGAGCATCTTATTTGGCGAATAGGATAAAAGAAGTTTGCAGGGGTAGGTTTTGTCTTAAATATCGCTAAATAATGGAATAATTTATATATCTAACGGTGTTTTTAGTTACTGTCTCTATAAATAAAAAAGTATCGGTTAGATATATGTGACCAAATGAAAGATACGGAAATTTTACGTAAAAAATGTTCAAGGATTTTGTTTCCTGGCCGCAATATTACCGATTAAAAATTATAGTTTAAGAAAACTAAAAAAACCCATTTTAAAGGGAAACCGAACTAAAAAGTAAAAAATAATGTTTATCTATTAAGATTTTGTTCAACAGTGATAAATATTTCACTAACTCAATATAATTAAATGCTTTTTACTAAGTTTAAAATAAGAATAAAGTGATTGACAAAAAATAATTATTGCAAAAAAGCGTGGGGTGCATGATATCAATTGTTATAGATATTTCATTGGTAGCTATATATTGATTGAAGTAGAGTTAGCACGCTTTTTCACAATAAAATAATTTTTTGTCAATCACTGTTGTACAAAATCTTAATAGATATACATTATTTTTTACTTTTCAATTCGGTTTCCCTTTAAAGGGTGTTTTTTTAGTTTTTTTTAAACTATAATTTTTTTTTATATTTTTGAAATAAATTTTTTTTTCAAATTTTTCAATTCAAATTTGTTTTTAAATTTTTCATTTCAAAATATCTTCAAAATTTTTGAAATCGAATTTTTTTAGAAATTCTAGAAAAGAATTTTTTTTGACATTTGCCAATTCAATTTTTTTTGACATTTTTCAATTCATTTTTTTTTCGAATTTTTTCAATTCAGTTTTTTTCAAAATTTTTTATATCAAATTTTTGAAATCGAATTTTTTTCAAAATTTTTGAATTCAAATTTCTTTCAAAATTTTTGAGTTCAAATTTTTTCAAAATTATTGAATCTAATTTTTTTTTAAATTTTTGAATCCAAATTTTTTTTTATTTTTGAAGACAAACTTTTTTCGATATTTTTCATTTCGAATTTTTTTCAAAATTTTTAATTTCAAATTTCTTTTTCTATGAACATTTACCGTCATTCTGTAGATGGCATATGCTTAACCTGTAAAATTATTTTTATTTTATCCTGATGGTCCTGGTAAGGACATTAGGACAAACTTATAAAATTATTGTATTGTCATCGATCCTTGATAAGTGTGCAAAGTTTCAATTTAATCTGACGTTTTGAAGTGGGTGAAAATCTCGTTGAAAGATTCCGTTACATACAGGTGAAGCTAATAAAAGCAAATTAATATCGACGAAGGACAAAATTATCCCTCTAGTGGTCAGTTGTTGCTACTTAATAAAAGCATGTTAATAATAAAAAAAGCATTATCACGATGCTAAAAGTCGGACGGAACAGTAGGTATGCCCAGCCACCAGCTCTCGAAATTGCATACGTTTTTAGAAAGAACTTCTGTAACATTTATTAAATCAAATAAATGTAATAATAAAGGCACTTTATATAAGGTAGGCTTCTGCTTCGCTGAAGTGCATACTTTTCAATGGCATTATTTTATATTATTGTCACTGATAAATCCGCATTACACCAGGAAATACAGAAACATATGACTAAGAAAATTAAGTTTTTTTTTCATATAATTTATCTAACTTAATAAAGGTTCAAAACATTCACTATATTTTGTATCTGATTCTTTCGTCATAAAATAAACAGGTTTTGAATAGGAGAAAAAGAATGTCAAACTGGCGACTTTCGTTTAGTTGCTCCATCCTGTGTCTCATGTGTGTGTCATTATTACAAGAAGAAAAAGAAAATGATGAAAATTTTCTGCAACAAACAATTGGTGAGAAAAGTTAAAATAAAACAGAATTCGTCGATGACAAGATTAAAATAATTATTAATATTTAATATTGTGTTTCATTACATACACAAAACACTAGTTGTAAACATAATAATATGAATAATTTAGATAATTAATTATGCAAGGTTAATTCATTTTATCCTTTGCAAAATGTACTAACAACGCTTATATAAATAAAAATAATACGTCATGAAATATTAATTATTGTAGAATACGTTGAATACAAAATGCTGGTTTAAGGCGCTATTTTCGTTCTTCAATAATTCGTCGAAATTTTTTAATATAAATTATATAAGAAGAACGCACGAGTATAATATTTATGTAAATTCTTTTCCAGTAACGTGAAAATATTGTCTACTAATTTTTGTTTAAAATATGGTATGCTTTTGGATCGCGTGACTTCCATGGCATTTTAACGGTCCATAAAAGTGGAAGCTATGTATATACTATATTTTTATTTCTTGAATAATTATCTTGCCAAATATAAAACACACGTGTATTGTTGTATTATGTCCTGTAATTATAATTTTATTATTGCTAATTATCAGGCCATTTTTTCGCGTTTGTGATGTCTGCCTTTGAACCGGTTTATTTCGAGTAGAATTTTTAGTATAGGATCATAAAGATACATTAAATATGATTTAGAAAATAAATTGCGTTTTTTATAAAATTATATAGCAAAACTGATTTTTTTAGAAGACTGATCGAAAATGAAAGGAAATATCACTTATAAAGTAATATCACAATGCGTTTTGCTGACAAAATTAATTTTAATCGAATCAAAGTCGATCATTTTTATCAGACGGCTAGTTATCGAAAAATGTTGCTGTTCTTATTATAGTAGTCACATTATTGTATTATTTTGTGATTTAGTCGGTTAAATGTAACTTATAAAGCGCTACTTTTATTTGTTTTATTGTTTGTTTTGCTAGTGTGCTCTGCAAAAAGGTAATCTGTGTAAATTATTATTTTTCTCCTATTTGTAACTGGGGAAATCTAGGTTTTCTCCGCAAAACTTCCTTTAATCCACTGAAACAGCAAAAATATCATTCATTAACTGTCGGAAGTGCTTTCAGGTGCCAAGACTTATTCCCGAAAAGTTCGTCCCTCGAGCCTGAACTTACCAAGAAATTGGAAAGACACCCCTTGCCCATCCTACTCTAACCATCCCGTGAATAATTGCTCAAGGTTTAAGCTGAACGTATAAAACGTTTCTCTGTAAACTGATCTCAAGAAGGTACTTGTATTAAGTTTGTTTAAAATTCATTCTGTCTCGTAACAAATACTCACTCTGTAATTTCGCTTAAACGACGACTAAGTGCATTACAAGCGCCTTGAGACAATATTTCAGCGAAATCACGGTGTTTATACTTTTCGCTAAAAGCTTTTAAACGGTATTGCACATGCAAATGGTTACTTTTATAATTCTTGCAATTCTGCACTGGAAACTCGAAACTGTAATTATTGTAAATGAGCCTTCTAAGGAGATCATAAGGTGCATTTTGTTAGAATGCCTAGATTCCAACTGACAGCTTCTAAGTGAGATATAAAATAACTGACTTTGGTTTAAATAGAAAATGAATTATCTTATCCTTGTCGTATCAAGGAGGGATTTACATTTTATTGTGTTGCTGAAATTGAACTCAGCATAATATCTACAACATTTTGGCAATAAACCAACAGCCCGACGGACTATACGAGAAGCAACAAAAAGTCAATTTTCTATTTTCATAAACAATTTTTTTGTAAAACTCACTTTATATTTTTATATCTTGTCGAAATCTTTTTTTGAACTGTGAAGTACTAGAAAATATTCCTTTATATTTGAGATTAGTCAAGTGTTTCTTTAACCTAGTGACAATTATTGATCATCTCGTTTTCCCAACAAACTTTAAAATACGATCCCTGATGTCCATCCCTCAAACTGTACCTTAGAGAAGTTTAATAGAGTCAATTTGCAAATTGTCATGCACTAATTTTGTTTGTGAGGGCAATACCTTTCCTTCATGTTTGTGATGAGCTATGTGCCTGTTAACTTAGAATTTACCTTGCCCTTAGTATTAATGTCACACACACTAAACGCTCAGGGTTGCATTAATCAGATCTTAAAGCCGGTTCCCTTACCTTGCCTTTGAGAATCCCGACCTCGCTGTTAATGAAACAAGGAGCAACTCAGGAACTAATATAAATAGAAAAACTGCTAAAGTGTTTTCTGAAACTGCTGATAATTGATGAAGAGGTAATTATTGGCTTTGTTTTATGTTTCTTGAAGAATCAAACTGTTTTGCTTCATATAAACTTCACTTGATGATCTATTGATTTCCGAGTTTACTCAATATTGAGTTTCATTTTTATGTGACTCTCAATTTTAATTGCTCTCTAAAATCATCTACTTAAGCGGTTGCATTTCCCAAATTAAATCGTTATTGATTTGAATACAAAATAAATGAATTGTGATATGAAAAATGGCTAAATAGCATATAAATCAATGGAAGCAATCATCGCTTCAAATAAAAATATTAGTTCGTTATGTTTTGTTAAATCGTACCCGCAGAACAATATATACAAAAATACCCGTCAGAGAGCACAGTATGTTGTTATCAATAAAAAATGATACGCCTAACAGAGTATTTATACAAAAGATAAATATTAAACATATTATATTTGTTGAAACATTATTCACGGTTTTTGGCAGTGTTTTGTATGCTGTGTCAGCACCGCCCGGAAAAATTGAAACATAAAACGTACTCCATATTACAAATTCTATATGATGCCATATTTCCATAACGTGGTATAATGTTGTCTGTAAATCACTTGACAGTACAGGCAAAAACTTGTAAATATATGCTCAAAGGCATATTAAAAATTAGTATCATTTTATGGTTAAATGAATGTTTAATGACCACTTAGATTTTTAATAGAGTTAAAGTCTCCAGAAAATTGTTAGTTATTGTCATTGTTGTCAACCAACTTTATTATTCGTTGTCTCAAAATCTGACAAATTAAACAAATCCTTTATATTAAGAGCTACTTCTCTTTTTTCTTATTTTCTTCCTCTTCCTCTTCCTCTTCCTCTTCCTCTTCCTCTTCCTCTTCCTCTTCCTCTTCCTCTTCCTCTTCCTCTTCCTCTTCCTCTTCCTCTTCCTCTTCCTCTCCTTCCTCTCCTTCCTCTCCTTCCTCTCCTTCCTCTCCTTCCTCTCCTTCCTCTCCTTCCTCTCCTTCCTCTCCTTCCTCTCCTTCCTCTCCTTCCTCTCCTTCCTCTCCTTCCTCTCCTTCCTCTCCTTCCTCTCCTTCCTCTCCTTCCTCTCCTTCCTCTCCTTCCTCTCCTTCCTCTCCTTCCTCTCCTTCCTCTCCTTCCTCTCCTTCCTCTCCTTCCTCTCCTTCTTCTCCTTCCTCTTCTTCCTCTTCTTCCTCTTCTTCCTCTTCTTCCTCTTCTTCCTCTTCTTCCTCTTCTTCCTCTTCTTCCTCTTCTTCCTCTTCTTCCTCTTCTTCCTCTTCTTCCTCTTCTTCCTCTTCTTCCTCTTCTTCCTCTTCTTCCTCTTCTTCCTCTTCTTCCTCTTCTTCCTCTTCTCTTTTTTGTTTCTTCCTCTTCTACTTTGCTTTTTATCTTTTGTGTCCTCTCCCCCTTCTCTTAATTTTCGTATTCATCTTGGTCTTATTTCTTTTATGGTATAACTACCTGCTCTTTTGTCATGTTTGTTAACTGAAGTCATTTATATTTTTATAAATTCATCTATTAAAGCCATAAAGAGATTTAGGAAATTAAACGCATAATATGCACTGATAATTCCAGGACATCTCATACAGTATCCACTAAATGGTAGATTTTTTTCACTTTGTAACAGCTACCCAATTGCTTGTGCATGTGGAATTGCAAGTCGTCTATTTATAGTGAAGATATATAAAACTGCTACTTCTCGCGAGTCTGCTTTATGAAAAGAAAAGGCTATTACGAGTGTTTTAATGTGGATTTATAAATTATTGCCATGCCTAATTTATCGCTTTGCACATCGTTTTCCGGAATATTACAGTTAACACAAAGTATGTTTTAGTGGAATTTATATATCCATATTTTAAACCATTTATTTTATGTTTTTACAGATCGCTGTGCAAATCGTTTTAATCCCATCGAAAATTAGAAACACTTATTTAAACATACATTGAGATAAATGTAGCGCATATTTCAAATTCGTTGTAATTAATAGGATAAAATTAAATTGTATTAGTTTTATCCTATTCGTAACGGTATTTTCATGGACATTGTTCAAGTCACGTTTCTAATTGCACCTCGGGCAACTTAAATATTCAACTGTCGAACATCACGTTGACAGATAGGTACTCTTTCTGACTTGAACCAAGTTAAAGTTGCCCCAATTAGAACTTTTAAAAGCAGGAATGATGCGCTCCAGGAGGATACAGGAAAGGACCAGATAACTTTAATTAATATTTAAATATTTCCAACATATTGGATTCCAATACACACGCCGATAGTCCCTACGACTTTAGTTCTGTTTTAGAAATTGTATCTAAATTGGTTAATAAAGCGGAGATTTGAGAGATTTGACGATGTATACATTTTTGCAAACCTCGTTCCTCGGGATAACACGAAAACTCAATAAGGAAATTTCATTAACGCATTTCTTGTACACTGCCAATTTCTAACAAAGCAGCCGCGACATTAATTTACATAGCCAGGGAAATTCTAAAAACTGATTTTAGCATTTACAATTCAAATGAAAAACTATTCGAAAGTCCTGGATTTTACCGTATTCATTTAGAAAATCAGTTCCGGCGACTAGTGCAAGGAGAAATGCACATAGCAATTTGATTAATATGAAAATGTCTAATACACTGCTCACGGTTCGACATTTTGCTAATTGGATTTTGCATACAAAATTTATACAGAGCGTTAATAGGTATGGTCAATAGTGCATTTTTATTTGAATGTATGAGCTTTGTGAATCATACTGTATATTATAGCACAATTTATTCCGAATTTTAAATTGTGAGCAATGGTTTATAGAATTTATAAATTTAGATCTTGCGCCATTAGTTCATGTATATAAAGAAATGTGAAGTACAACGTCATTTATTAATAAACTTACACCGAATTATCGTATGATAAATACGAACAAACCAACAGATGTTTGTCAATACCCTTTGTGCCGCTACAAATATGATTTTGAATTGCAATAAAAGCTCTTCGTCTAATATTCCGCAAAATTCCATCATACAATATTTAGAATAGTTTGATTTATATGTTTCATTTTATAACACAGTTTTCTCGAATCCCGGCGGTACTAGTTCCTGATGGAAGTAAAGCAAGCAGAAGATTATATTAATACAAACCGTATTTCATATCATGGCACGCTATGTTTATGAGTTCTATAAGATTCGTGCATCTGCAGTTTATCTGAAAACGATTACCCTGATACGACTACTATATCATTCTTTAGCAGAAGTTTCATCATTTCCTACAATATATATAGGTAGGTATATATTTAATATAATATATATATATATATAAAACAACATTCTTTCTGTTGAATACACTCGGATTTTGCTAGTGTGTTCGTTGTGTTTACAATTACCAATCTAATTTTTTTCCATAATTTTTTAAAAAATATGGCACATTAACGTAATATTACTTAGTTATTCGGTCCATATGTAGTTGCAACTTCTTTTCCAAGCAGATATATGGAATTGATCATTATACACTTGCCCTTCCTGAATCTTTTTCAAGCCAGATTAAACAGGTGTCTTCCTTCGATTCTCTCACACACAGAGCCGTGAGGTCAAAACAATACCCTTTCAGATAATCCATCGGGATCCCGGTGATTGAAAATAGTGGAAATTCAAATTGGAACGAACGAAATAGCAAAACAAAGTAAGATCACCGACGAAAATGGGTATTTACATTGAAAAACGTTAAGTTCCAATCATCCACATCGCTCAACTGCTGTAAATCACTTAGCAAAGCACGGACTGAATGAGTGGCAATTAATTAAAAACACAGGACACGGATCAGCACAATCGATAAACCCCTTACTTACATTACAATAGGATAAAGATCGTCATGCAAATATTTCGTCAGCCGAAACAAACTATTTGAATGCTCCAGAAAATATATGTGATCGCCATCATATTTACAGCTAATGTAACTAATTAATGTAGTTTTACAAATTATTTAAAGATACTAGTAATAATATTACTATACTATAAATAGCTACTTTTGTCTTAACACGTAGGTAACATAAATTAGTAAACATTGAAGTATTTATTCTTAAAGGACTTTAATAAACTGCCATGTCTTGTTAAAATATTAGCTTTTAGCCATTACCATCAGCAAGCAACAGGCAAATGCACATCAATCAAAACGTTTTAATTTGTTAGATCAAAAGTTAAAATATCAGCATATTTTACTAAGTGGTTACTGCAATTAGAGTTGGATAAGAGAAGAAGATGGGCAAATATAAATCTAAACTAATTGAAAATTATAAAATGCTATACAATTTCTGGTTTTCTAACCGAAAAGGTATTAATATTTCTATGAACAAGAGCGTGCATATACGGATATCTTAAAATTATTTTTACAATATTTAGCAAATGATATGTGAAGCAATGGATGATTTATTCTTCATTTAATTTAAGAAATTTTCCGATGCCACGAGGTGAGGCTACAACCAATTTCTGGTTATTAACATTCATCAGTGCATAATACTTATTTCAATATATTAAGAAAATAGCAATTGTAGAAAAAAGTATGTTATAAAAGTCATATAAGAGTAGATATAATCTCAAAATAAAATGTTTACCCACACAGCTAAAATAATTCAGTTATTAATACACTAGAGATCGTTTTTTTACCGGGTAAATTTTTTTAAAACAAAAACTTGTTTTCCCCTGAAAATTTTTCGACAATTAATGGCACGGAAAAATCGCAACACGAAGTGGAACGATTTTACCTATGTCCCTTAATTCTCGAAAAATTTTCATGGGAAAACAGGTTTGTCACTCAAAAATTTACCCGAGTAGAAAATCGACCTCGTGTGTATTACAGAAGATTAATATATGAAAAAAAATATTAAGGATCTAAAATAATTATTAGAACAAGAAAACTATTTATTTGAAGTTTAAAAAATAACAATTTATAATTAAAAAAAAAAATAGAAACTGTTTGTAATGTTTCTTATCACGCGAAATGTCTGATTTTAGGTAATAATTTCAATGACTTTTTTAGTTTGACACGTGACTACTACGAAAAAAGTAACAGGCGTTTTCCTAGATTTTTACCACTTATCGATAGCCGTTTTTATCACTGAAAAAAATCCTATCGGTCGATTTTTTTGAAAATGTACGTTTTGATTGGTTAATAAAGTAAGAATATATTAATCAGTTATAGAAAATGCTATTTTTTATTTAAAAAATTTATTTTATATTGACTTTCTTAAGACAATTTTTATAACATATTATCTGCAAAAATATGTATAAGAAAGAAAATATGTGACTGGATGACTTCATATTATTATTTTTCGTCTACTTATTTGAAATAAATAGTAGGACTTGGATCTTGAGAAATGAATGTTAAAATTGGAGTGCCTCAAGGCTCTGTTTTGGGTCCATCACTGTTTTTGCTGCAAACTAATGACTTGCCTAAATTTTTTGTCATCAATGTGTTTACATATTCTATGGATTAAAGATGTCTAACAAATCAACATTGGTCTTTACCATCATAATCTTATGGCATTAACAATCCTGCATAAAGGATAGTTACATGCTATATATCGGGTGTAACAGGATCATGGTACACCTCTCTTTTTCTTTTTTCTGTTAGTTTTAAAGATAAATGATTGAAATTTGGAACATTCTATATATTTAATAAACGTCCCTTTTTGGTCATATAAATGATTTTTTTTCTCTGTAGTTACTTACACGGAAAGTAAAATAAATTTTTAGTTTTCCAGTTCTGTGCCATGACAGTTCCGATTTATTCTAACTGACCCCGTGTAATTCTAGACAAACAAATCGGAATCCCGTCGAAAATACTAAATTATGTGATTTATGAGCTAGTAAAGTTCATCAAAACACATTTTTTTCAAATGGAACCATATCGGTAACGTGGTACCATTTGTTAGTGCTTCTAATAGAAAATTTATTAATATGCCTTTTAAATAAAATCAAAACTACAGCTGAGTCCTCTAAAATTCGTTCAACAATTATTCTATCGCAATTACAATGCAAGAGGAGTTAAGAATAATCAATGGGGGGTAGCAGCGATGACTAAGAATATGTAATAAAAAAGAAAATATGTGACTGGATTACTTCATATATTTCTCTTATTGGAAATAAATGGTACCTGGACCTTCAGAAATTAATGCTGAAATTGGGATGCCTCAAGGTTCTGTTTTGGGCCCACCGCCGTTTTTACTGTAAACTAATGATTTACCTAAATTATTTGCCGTCAATTAGTTTACATATTCAATGTCATATTATCATCATAATCGCACGGCATTAACAATTCTGTATAAAAGATAGTCATGTGCCAAATACCACAGGTGTAACAGGATCATCGTTTCCTTTTAGTTTTAAAGATAAATGGTTGAAATTTGGAACATCTTATTTACTTAGTAAACGCCACTTTTTGACATATAAATGATTTTTATTTTCACTTCCGGTTTTACCAAATCCGATACTAACTTTTAATTTTCAAATAGAACACCGTATATCATTGCGTTTTTGATTTATGCATAATATTCTAAATCCAACGATATCACTTAAGGGTAAATATTTATCTTAATTTAATTTTTAGTTTTCCAGTTGAGTGCGCCACGACAGTTCCGATTTTTCTCTTTCTTTCCGATTTATCTCATTTCAACCGTGTAAGAAAAAGAATCTAAATCCCTTCGAAAATACTAAATTATGTGATTTATGAGCTAGTAGATAAATATACATTCAAAATTACAGCAGTATCCTCCACGTTCGTTCAATAGGTACCTAGTCAATATGAGGGGGGGTAGCGAGGACTGTGAAATTAAAATTTCAGAATTAATGATATCCTCATGTCATAAAATAACAACATTTTGCTAGTACATTTTATAAAATAAAGTTTCAGAAACATTGTTTGCAGACAATTTTTAAAGTTATGGCGAATGCGCCAAGAACAAAATTCAATGAAACCACATATCTGTGACGAAACTAGTAATAGCTGCATGCAGGGCATGGTGGATAGCGTATGCGTTTAGACTGTTTAGAGGGACGATTTAACACGTGGTGGGCATCTATGGCCGCGTTATTCGACCGTCGTCTATTGAATTATTGCGAACTCGTTCCGAATGTAAAAGCGGCAATAGCTCTGCGGTATCGGTCGACGCTTACTCGCCAAGATTTACACATTGACTTTCACGAGATTACAAAGGGTACCACCAACTACCACTAGCATATAGCCCATTGCTGTTGGGATATTCAAGCATGGTTTAATCGATGAGACTGAGCTATGTTACATATATACGGGAATTTGCGGCATCCTAAGTGATATTATGGTAATTTCGACCAAGTTTACTACAGCCAGTCTACTTAGAAATTGTATTAAACTCTCCTCTGAAGTGGGTGCGCTGTCTATCCTTAGTATTACAATTTTGTGCACTTATCTACTATGCTGCGGAATAATACCACTGTTTTAATCTACAATTAACGTAATAGTCTCATCACTTTATATATTAGACAGGCACGGAAGATTAATGATCTGACCCAATAAAGTTTAGATGCATACATAAGTTACTTTGTTTAAGTTTAGTTTTAATTATGTCCCGATGATGCCAACTTAGTTTGTAAAACGCACGATGGTTTGATGTTGTGTAGAAATTATATTTGTAGCAGCGTAGTATGACAAAAAGAAGTAAATCTATACTTTTTATGATGTCAGAGATTTTGTCCTTATGTAAAAGAGATGAATTGCGGAAAATGTTAATCAGCCAGATTTTTATGTGAATTATTTGCTGCTTTGGTGTCTACGGTGAAAATCTAGACTATTAAATGATTTCCCAAGATAAGGGTTTTTAAGGATAATCAAGAGTTGGTAACTTGTTTGGTATGCTCCCCTGGGATCTCTAACGATAGTAGGGTTTGCTCTCGACTGTTTTTCTTGCTCAGTTGCTCTTCTGGTTTTAATTTCTAATTTCCCTCAACAAATAATATGGACCACAACATTAGCCTGATTATTTTATAATGAAGCGAAAATTTCATTTTGGTCTTTCCTTTCATAAATCCTTTGATTTAATATTTTCCCTTCACTGTTTGTAATAATTATTATTCGTAATAAACCTCACTCGTCTTGCTTTCAGGCGGAAATGAAAAGAAGTAATTCTGTAACGTGTATTCATGAGTAGATGCCGACTGCACTTATTACAAACTACCACTTAAAATATAAGAAAAAAACCTTTGAAAAATATCAATATTTGCTTCGCTAGTTTTACATAAATATTTAAATTATTCTGTTATTTCAACGCCTATAAAGAAAATATATAGGTAAACAGGCTCAATCGTGGCATTTCAATAATTATTTTTTATTTTACCAATTATCGCAGCAGCAATTTGTTACATACTGTGTAGTACGATTTACTTTTTTTTTGCCACAAAATTTAATGTATAGAAACTTGTTATTGGCCATTTGCTTTAGGTCGTTGTAGGAACTAATTATTGGTAATTATTTAAATTTTTCTCATAGTAGATGTTTTAGGCTTTAACAAGTTTTTTTATTCAAGATGGCAAGATATGGTTAAGTAGGATTATGCGTGAGATTTTACTGATAATTCTCTGACACAGGACTGATTTAATGGCAGGATTTTAAGGAACTTTCGTAGGGAATAACACATCATCTGTTATTCACTAGCTGGAAGAAGTTGTTAGATGATTCATTTTTCTGTGCATTTTAATACGTCATGCAGTTATGTGAGAAATATACGCTATTTTTCGAGTATATTTAAAAAAGTTACTGGTTTCCAAATTCGAATAACTGAATTTAGGGTCTTCTGAAAATACCGTTTTTTTGTGAAATGGGTCATTTAAAAAAAATCGCAACTCCGTTTCGTTTGAAAATTAAGGAAATCTTCTGACTTTCCTCTTCCCGTTCGTGGTGGTTTGATTTCGAAATTCGACAGAGAAAACAATTTTCTAAATTTTTGTATCTTTTCAAATATCCCGGTCCGGTCTTTTAATCTCAACTGAGGCTCAAGTTATTAAGCTCATAAGGGAGACATGTTTGTCGGGAATCGAAATGAAATTTTTCGAAAACAC
Organism: Rhagium mordax; assembly: GCA_963680705.1. NCBI lineage: Eukaryota > Metazoa > Arthropoda > Insecta > Coleoptera > Cerambycidae > Rhagium > Rhagium mordax. The sequence continues at coordinate 15,786,763 of OY796661.1, forward strand.
TCAATTTTAAATCGCGGAAAAATTGGAAGCAATTATTCTTGAATCCTTTAAAAACAACTACTTTTTAGAACTATATGTTAAAATATTTAATTATATTAATTACAGAATTCATACGCAAAGCAAAAAATATTTAACTTGCCACGAAATTCATTCATAAATTAATATATGATTTATATAATATCTATATATTTGATATGGTTACTATGAAAAAAAAATTTCGTCAATATATCAACTTAGAGTAGGTAATTTGTAAAATAGCTTATGTATTGTAATATTGAATTCGAAAATCTGATGAGAAGGTAAATATTTTTTTTCATTGTTATTTTACTTTAAAATGCTAAGAATTCTTTCATGAAACGCAATACCTTTCAGTATTAATTAACTACAGCGGTAGTTCCCTTTATTGATTATTCGAATAATACGCATTGTAAGGAATAACATTTATTTGCCTTACATACAGTGAGGTCGAATAGTAAGTAACAAAATCTTTAAAACGCCTAAGTTTTGGGAAAATCGCTCAGACAGGTCAATTTTGATTTTATATTATGCCACAGAAAATATTTAGAATTTTACAAGGAATTCGAAATTGCAAAAAAAATTGGGGGTTGCCATTTGAAAAATCAAAGTTGATCACAGCCCAACTTTTTTGGGACACCTTGTAGAATAAAAAATATCTTTCAAATAGACCTAATATAAAATCAAAATCGACCTGTCCGAGCGATTTTTCCAAAACTTAGGCGTTTTAAAGACATTGAATTTGTTTCTTACTTTTCGACCTCAATGTAGGACAGTAATACATCTAAGTATATTCAAACGTTTTATTTCATTTTATCGGTTTCAGGATATTAATCCTTTGTTTACATATGCAAAAGTAGGCTGGTAAATAAGTCATAACTAAAGTTGTACAGTTATATTTAAAACTTGTACGGTAATAATATTACAAATACAGATCTGTCAATAACTGTCAACAGATGAAATAATAAATAATGAAACTATAGGGCTATTTATTAATACATACAGACAGAAAACTACAAACAATAATAATTAAATACTGAAATCCAACTGAAATGTATTTTCAGGCAATCCAAGGTCCATTTTTATGTAGCCGTTGTGACATTAAAAATGTAAACATTTATGTAATATGAAAAAAGGTAACAAATAAAAACAAACAAAATATAACAACTAATGAAATGAAAACGTTATTAATAAGAGAATATCAAAAGGTAATATCTATTAATAATGTCTTTATTTTCTGAATCGGATTTCAAACCGACATCTGCGGCAGTTATGATAGTCATAACATTCCTTGATATGTTAATAGCTATTAAAAAGTAGAAATATTAAAGCTTCTTCTGAAATAGTAACCTGTGCAAAATTTATATTCCGGGTTTTGTCTTTCCTTTAAAAAGCAACACCTATAAAATAACTGGACAATAGTTATAGTATTTAATTAATAAATTATAATACTTCAAGTCATGCTACGGTTAGTTTAAATTCCGAGTTTCGTCATAAGGGTGGCACCTTTAAAAAGCAACACCTATAAAATAACTGGGCAAAATCGAGGATTTTGTTTGAAATATAAATTATAATATTTCATTAATAAATTATAATATTTCAAGTCATTCTGCGGCTATACTGTAATTCATTTTGTTGGGAAATCGAATTTTCATTAAGTCATTAAGGAAATTTTATATTCAAATTCTCGGTATAAAGATTTTGTTGTTCTAATTATACAAAGTTTTTGTTTATTAAATTATAGTGTCTCATTATGTTATATAATGGTATATCGCGATGCAAAGTATCGGGCATAATTTGTGCCTAAGTGATTGATTTGAATTTAAACTCTTTACTTAGATATTATTGAAGATTGTGTCTGGATAATGGTGTAGAACTGAAATCAATATCAAACTAGCAAATTAATCTTCCATTGATGGGCACAGCCGTATAATGGTTCATTATCCGGGCATGGTCCACCGAAACAGTAGGGCGGTATCAATAATCCATGTGAATACAATTAACGTGAGTTATCACCTTTGTGCTGTTTACCGAGAATCTGTACGTAGACTTTGATATATAGTTATAAAAAGTTGTTGTTTTTAAAGGATTCGACAATAATTGCATTCTAAAGTGTTTCAATAATTTTTACCTCCAACAGATTTTATATTTGTATATTCAGAAGTGGATAAATAGGTATATAAAATTGGATATTTTTTTAATTTAGTTTCGAGTTCGAATTGAATAATTATTAAAAAATGTATTTCCAATTTTAACAGGCACTTTAGATTAATGGAAAAAATATTGGGCAAGGCCCCTTGTTGAACAATTAATTGCCTTCACCGCACACAATGTCCCCGTTGTAATGTATTTCATCTACGCCTACCCTTCCTCCGGTCAGTTATGTTCAGCGTACCTTAGTAATTGATCTGTTCTGCGGTCTTCTCCTTGATATCAGCCCCAAGTCCGAGATCCCAGCTCCCAGGGTGACCATTTCGCTGATATTCTTACGAAGACGTGTATCATGAAGGGCACCTTAACGGCTCCTTGGAGGGACGCTACATTTTCACAGATAAATAAACTATTAAAAGTTTTATTTGAATTCTTATACGAATCCTGCCGCTAGCGCTTTTCTAACTCGCAACGAGGGTTTTTGCAATTGAAATGAACCAACTTGCATTGAGGTGAGATAAATGGATTTTCATTTATGTAAGTTTTATATCTGTGTTTGATGCAAAACTCGAAGTCAAATTGGATTTGTATCGTGCAAACAACAGTTTTTTTGACCAGCCAGATATTGAAGGTAACTTTATATAACGTGTTTATCGATCAATCAGTTGTGTCTGGTAAAATTTAAGCCAGAGCTTTTAGTATTGGAGCATGGGCCTAAACTATACTTTGAGGCCTGACTACCACGACCAAATGAAGACGTTTTGCTTAAAAAAATACGTATAAAATTTCAAAAAAGGTCTGCCCACTTAAGTTTTTTTGAATATATTTGTAAACAAATTGCAGGTCCTTTCTTTCAAAATCAGCAGACTTCAATTTTCAGTTTGAAGTTTTATATTTGATTGTAAAATTTAATGAGATTTGCAGTCTGTCGAATAATAATTAATTGTTTTCTGATTTTGAAAAAAAGCCGGATTGCAAATGTTTTGTAAATGTATGAAACTTCCTTATTTGCTTATTGGCCTCATAAACTATTCGCAAGGTATTTTTCAACATGTAAAATTTATTTCAATTTTTTCTTCTCTTTATCTCGTTCTTCTTTCTCAATTGATCCATTCTACTTTTAAAATATACTAATTACTGTTACAGTGGTTCTCGTACGATGTGTGTATAAAATATAAAAAACATTTCTAGTGTAGAATAAACTTTTTTTAAGGTTAATGTTAATTATACTAAGTATTACACTTTATGAAATAATAATACTTAGGGGCTGTCCGCAAATAACTCAGTGATATGCGCTGTGCAAGTTAAATTTATCGTAGCGAGCTGTTCTTGAATATTATTAAAGATTTAACAAAGTGTGGATATCAGACAAAATGTTAACCTTTGATCAGCTCCCTGGAAGTAATTTATGATATAGTAGAGGCACAAAAGATATTAAGTGTTACAACTTACAGATTATATTTGATTTTATTGCCCGTATGAAAATTTCCCCATTCACCAAAATATTTGCTCTTTGTAAACACATCATATTTCAACGTTTTATCACTTAAGTGAAACATTGTTGTAGGGTTAAAATGCTTTGCTTTAAAGTTTATTTACGTTTCAAGACAAGCAATATTTTGCGATTTTATATAAAGATTGTCCTGTTGAAGTTTCCTTGCACATATTTTAATGGCGTTATGGACTTTCATTATATTACGATTACCTATATTACGTACGCATCATAATTACAACGACAATAGTAAATAATAAACTGCGCAACATTATAAACGTCGTGGTGGAAAATTTAGGTCAATTTTTTATTATTATTATTATTATTATTATCTATTGTGAATTTCAAGAAACTAAGTATAGGGTGATATAAAAAAGGTGCAAAATTGTTATGACTTCAACATTACCTCGTTTGGCAAAACATTTTTTATTCTCTTTTTGTAAGAAAACACACTGTTTTGTCCCTATTTTGGCCCTATTCAAAATAACCGAGGTGTACTATTATATGGGTCGTTCGTTTTCAGCTAATTATAGCTAAGAACTGTATAGAGAACAACTTAGTGCCAAGAGGTATTTAGTTAACACAAAAGTGAGTTTTTTTCGTGCGAAGTAAATGCATAATTCAAAATAAAAATCATATCTTTGCTACTAAACATCCAATCAGAAATTTTCAAAATCATCCTGAAGTAAAACATTTTTTTTTGGGAACTGAAACCGAGAAAAGTATTTCAAGCCAAGAACGGTAATGTTAAAATCTTAGCGATATCGCACTGTTTTATTCTATACCCTATATAAATTTTGTTTGTAGTTTTTTTGGTTTTAAGTCAATGAGACAGATATAGATTAGTGAAAGATATAGCCAGCAAATTAATACTGATATTACGTTTGGAATCGGTCACTACAAAATTTTTATCGTTTTAAAATCGATAAAAAATTTGTCTCCATGACGTTTAATACTGTTGAAAATTTTAGTAATCCACAAGCAAAGCAAGAAAAATTTTAAGTTAATCTACCTAGACAAATTTCGGTAATATGTCATTATAAGGGTCTTAAGTCAGTACATAAATGTATACCACAAAGACAGAACGTTCATATATCCACACGAGTTAGAAAATAAGAAAAAATGACAATATTTAAAATCCAAGTAAAAGTATTGTACAGAAACCAAAAGATTGCGGAGCACTCTGTAAATAATTCACTATTTCTAGATGTAACTGTCGTTTTAAGTTTTTGGGGACTCTGAATAAGATATCGACATTCTGTTAAAAAAAAAAAGAAATGATGAATCTAATACAGCGAGAGCAAATTACAATATTTCACAGATTATTTTTCCTTCTACTTATACAAAAAGTTTCATAAGTTTGGAGCTACATAGACATTCGAAAATATTATTTTTTGCACTTAAATAATTCTTGTTTCATGATATCTTACATGTTCGAAGATATCTCGATCCAGTATCAACTAGGTGGATTGGAAGACGTGGTAGTGTTGATTGGCCACCAAAGTCACCGGAGCTTACCCCGCTAGATTATTTACTTTGGGGTCACCTAAAGAAGTGTTATCATTTTATTTGGTACACATTTTAATTAGAATTTGCGAGTTTATTGTAGAAATTAGAAAAAAATGTTTAATACAAAAGTTGCAGGGTCTTTACTAAATTTTTATTTGGCAGTAATGAAGAAACAAATGAGTCGATTTTTCAGTTATGTTTTTTAAAATGGAACACCCTATATGTTTTTATCCAGTTAGATTTGGTATTATTTTCTGATTACACTGATATAGCATACTTGATAGTTTTATTCAGGATGTTTTGAAATATTAATCAAAAACGAAATGATTGTAGGTAAGTATTCCTACTAGAGTTTAAACATTTTGCGTTAGCAATGATAGCCGTGGATGAAAACAATAGAAACTGTTATTATTTTTACTAATGCCATTAATTAAACATCAACAATGAAATTGGTGAATTCTTACGTAAAAATGAGATCCAATTTAGAAGAAAAATATGATAAAGTTGAATTATATTTATTGAACAATAAATGTTCATTGTGCAACGGTTACTATTAGAAAATATAAAAGGAAATTTATGCATATAGTTGCCTATTTTATATCTAAAAAGGTCGACATTCATTTGTTTTTTATTACTGCCAAATAAAAATGTATTAATACTCTGCAGCTTTTGTATAAAACATTTTTTTCTAATTTCTACAATTAGCTCACAATTTCTGATTAAAATGTGTACCAAACAAAATGATAACACTGTACAAATGTAAACCTGACAATATTGAAGAGTTAAAAAACAAAATTAGACTAGAATATAACATTTCTCAAGAAACTAAATAAAGTTCAATAAGAATTCATTCATTGTTTGGGATACTGTCAGGCACAAGAAGGTTTTCAATTTAAGCATTTGATTATTTAATTCTTTATATTATTATTGACTTCATTTGCTATTTTATTGTAAAATATCATATTAAAACAAGAATTATTTACCTTCAAAAAATAAACAAGCTGAAGACGCGCAATTGAAAATAACAATCGACCTGTCCGAGGATTTTTTCAAATCCTCGTAGTTTTTAGAGATTCCAATCAATAAGACAGGTTACTGTTCACAGGCCTCGAAAGCTTTTTTATTTTAAAATCTAGCTAAATTTTAAATACTTTATACTTGCTAACACATATTTAATCCGAAATTTTGAAGAAACGTTCCAAGGTAAAACATCTTTTTTGGCATCGAAATCGAGAAAGCAGAATTTTAAACGATTTTACACTATTTTAAATTATTACCCTGTATAAACATTCGTTGTAGTTTCTTTAGATTTAAGTCGATAAGAAAGATTACAGAATTATCGATCCAGTTATCTCATACCTACTGAATTGAAATTGTTCACGGCAATCGAAAGTTTTTTCGTTTTCAAATCGAACGAAATTTTGCATCACGATGTTTATAATGTTGTGCTATTTATTACAAAAACAGATTTAAGCCGAAAAGAAATTGCATCATTATTCCGATTTTTTTCAAAAAATTGTTGTTTATTTATAGTAATTGTTCTTTAAATGTTACGTTAAACAGTGGTTAAGAAGATTAATGCAAAATATTAAGTTTTCACTTTGTCAAGATTTAAATGTATCTATAGATACTTAATACTAATATAGGATTTTAGACATAATATTAAATGTTCTATTTGGAAGGTAGGGCTTGTATCAAAAACAATCCTCAAATCAGTATTTGATCCGAGTTTTTTACCAAAAATAGAATTTGTCCAACACATAGTAAACAGTAAAAATGTTTAAGTATTAAAATGTTTAAATCGATTTGACTCGAATACAAAACATTTTATCGAAGCAAAAAGAAATTTTAAAATTTTATTTGATATTAAATGTACTAAAGTTTATAATTCTACTTTTACCTGTTTTGGAGTTATTTAGAGAACAGCAGTGTCGAGACTTTCTTTTCAAGAAGAATTTTAGATCCATATCTGTGGGATTTTTTTTTATAATTTTGATAGTAGAATTCACTGCCAAATTGTTAAAACTTCCCGTTGTAAAAATATATAACAAAAGTGTCTTACCTTCCAAGATGTTTTCACCATATTCTATATTGTTCTGGACCTACCTGGTAAATAAAAAGAAAGAATAAAACAATTAATAAAACATTAATTTAATCACTAAAATTACCTTTAATATCCTTTCCCTAATGCAATTCATTTCCATATTAACATAATAAACTAGTTCCATCACTATCACAACACTAAAATCACAAAAACACATCGTAATAATTAATTACATATCCCGAAGCCATACAACATAATATATACAATTAAAAACATCGATATATCTAAACCTTTAGAATTGAAACGAAACGAAAATGATAATTTTGTACGCACGCACTTCACGATTGTTGGGCAAACTAACTGAAAGGAATTTTTATAGGCTGTATTGATAAGTTTTTTGCAAAGTCTACGGTGGCGTATTACGTAATTCGTTTTTTGTTTACAACACTCGATTTCTTATTAAAGCAAAAACAAAACTAGATGGGTGCACTAGAACTTTAATGTAAAATTATAGCTGGATATTTTAAAATGTGTGAATAAGACCTTCTTCGCTAGATGTTTCTCAAGACAAGTGATGAAGTACAGGGTGTCCCAAAATCGGCGCCTTATAAAGTAACAACTATTAAGAAAGAAAGTAATGTTAAAGAAAATGTTGGTTTGTTATTGACTTTTAATATTTTATTTAATTCAAGTGTACAGGGTACAAAATAATGAAGAATCCTGCTTAGATAAACTTCAATTTTCGGCGTCGTCGCGTCGTATCAAAAAGCGTCAAGAAGAACGTTTCTTAAAATTTAATTTGGTATTGATACGCCTTGAAAAACACTGACACGTATTAATTACCGCCAACCGACGTTGCCAGAGCCGGGATCGAACCGCGGCCATCGGTAGACAGTGTAACCAAGCATAAACTCTACAACACTAACCCACTGCGCGACCGAATTGATTTAACTATCTTTTGTCAAAATTTAATTCCGAGTTTAATTCCAAACAATGTGCAGCATTCTTATAAAATTTTAACCTTTCGCTTTAAACAAGTTCTAGCAAGAGTCTCATAAATTAAGGTTAACAATTCATGAAGAGGGGTTGGAACCTTTGGTGTAGAACTTACACTTGGAGTAGTTTTCCACACACACCAAAACACTTTTGCACACACTCGACGCGCGTTTCGCGAACCAAGTTGGCATCATCGGGAGATTATTAAAACTGATTTTAATAAATATTAAAATACTACACACCGTCGTCAATAGCAGCGGAACATAATACTTTACTTACTTTACTCACTCTACTTACTTTACTTACTTTATTTACCTCTTTTACCTTACTTGCCTTAATTACGTTACTTACCTTACTTACTTACTTGATTTACTTTGCTATACTTACTTTATTAACTCTACTTACTTTACTTACCTTATGTACCTCTTTTACCTTACTTGCTTTAATTACGTTACTTACCTTACTTAATTGATTTACTTTGCTATACTTACCTTACTTACTTTAGTGGCTTTACTTACTTTACCACTTTACTCACTTTACTTATTTTGTCACTTTACTTACTTTACTTACTTTACTTACTTTACTTACTTTACTTACTTTACTTACTTTACTTACTTTACTTACTTTACTTACTTTACTTACTTTACTTACTTTACTTACTTTACTTACTTTACTTACTTTACTTACTTTACTTACTTTACTTACTTTACTTACTTTACTTACTTTACTTACTTTACTTACTTTACTTACTTTACTTACTTTACTTACTTTACTTACTTTACTTATTTTACTTACTTTACTTACTTTACTTACTTTACTTACTTTACTTACTTTACTTACTTTACTTACTTTACTTACTTTACTTACTTTACTTACTTTACTTACTTTACTTTACTTACTTTACTTACTTTACTTACTTTACTTACTTTACTTACTTTACTTACTTTACTTGCTTTACTTGCTTTACTTGCTTTACGTACTTTACTTACTTTACTTACTTTAATTACTTTACTTACTTTACTTACTTTACTTACTTTACTTACTTTACTTACTTTACTTACTTTACTTACTTTACTTACTTTACTTACTTTACTTACTTTACTTACTTTACTTACTTTACTTACTTTACTTACTTTACTTACTTTACTTACTTTACTTACTTTACTTACTTTACTTACTTTACTTACTTTACTTACTTTACTTACTTTACTTACTTTACTTACTTTACTTACTTTACTTACTTTACTTACTTTACTTACTTTACTTACTTTACTTACTTTACTTACTTTACTTACTTTACTTACTTTACTTACTTTACTTACTTTACTTACTTTACTTACTTTACTTACTTTACTTACTTTACTTACTTTACTTACTTTACTTACTTTACTTACTTTACTTACTTAATTTACTACCGAGATGGAATAGCATACTTTCGACTCTAAAATAAAGAAACAAATTCTTCTTTATCTACAATTAGAAGACAAAATAATTCGTGAACCATTTTGGTTTGCTCGTACCATATTAGATTCATAATTTCTATTTTTAAAATGGAATATAGATACTTAGAGTATTCAGTATTCTTTCTTATTTTTAAAAATTTCTGAAAAATTCGAAAACTGGTTTTAGGGTATTCAGTAAAGAGTCTCAGACGCTAACAATCTTGTAGACATTAAATTTAAAAATCTGGAAATGCAATATATCTTTTAAATTGAAAACGCGCTTTGAATTCTACTTTTCTTCCTGATTTCAAAAATATAAGGCAAAATATGTGGGGTTAAATCAGGACAAGTTGGTGGCCAGTGATATGTTCTGTAGTTACCTATCCATTCCTCGTTTCTTCGGTATTATTAACAAGAGAGCAGTATCGAACAATTAAATATTGTCAGGAGTCTAGAGATTTGTTCTTCAAATTATCAAACCTACTGACAATAATAATATTATCAATTTTATGTAGAAAATAATCTCAATTTGTAAAATCAGAAATGGTTTTTGTTTTATTGTATGGAAAGCGGACTCCAAATTTTATATAATACACAGGGCGTTGCGTTTAAAAAACTACGTGTATTTCCAGATTTTTGAATCTAATGTCTGCAATTTTCTTCCTTCGCTAAAAATAAGGTTTCTATGAGAATTGTGAATTTAACACCCTGTACATATTTGTGTACACTTATAATGTATTATCAAAAATCTGTCCATATCCCTAGATTGAATTAAAGTTTTTCTTGCCTTTCTTCTGGATTACACACAAACTCTAGTTAAGCCGTGTGAATAAGCCTACTCAGTAATTCTATTGGATGCGGAGGAACATGTGTAGACAACAAATACATTTAATAAAACATTCCTATTCAGGCACTTCTTAGACGAATTGCTAACAAAAACCTTTTCATTTAATTTGCCAGTTGCTGCGTCAATTTCATTACCTCTGTTAAAGTGACTGCCCAGAATATGTCCTAAAAATGTCCCTAGTCGAACTCACATGATGGCGTCCGTTACATCATTGTTTTGTCATAATTAAGGTAATTGTGTTGGCAGCCTCAGATTTTCTCTGCTTGACACTGGATTGCTATATGCAGATGATGCAAACTCGCCAATGGCTCTTTAATTATTTTCGCCTCCTGGGACACATATATAAGACTTGTTGATGTGCGAAGGTGGTGTATCAGTCTAAAAAGAATGGTTAAATAGCGTAATTTGTCAGCGATTATGCTCCCTCCGTACCTAGGCATGTTAGGCTAGCAGAATCCATTTTCCAGTCGAGTGGCCACCATTGTGGGTTTCGTATTAGACCGGGCCGAACTGAACGAGCTAACCTCCTGATAAATTGCCTGAATGTACGCCAGTGGCAGGTAATTCACGGGAGAAACTTTAGAAATTCTTACTTCTTAACACTTTTGCGCCCTCCGCCCTCTTCTAACTTTCTATTCTCCGAGAGTGTTTGCTCAGTTGAATCACATATACTTCTACCACATAATAGCTGTAATCGAAAGAAAATTGCTTTGAACTTTCGGGTCACTCAATACAACTGCGATTTGCTCTATGAAAAGTGTTGTGTTCTAAGAAATTGTTCACTTATACAACTTTTTACGTTTATTGTTAACTTACAACAAAATATCTTTATATTCCAATTTAGGATTCTCCGTGAAAGAATTAGGATTCACCCTACATATTTAACACTCCTTATGAAACATTTTATAAAATTTTAAAAACACTATTAAAACCACACATAGTTAGCTAACCAAATTAGTAAATTGATCTAAAATTCGCAACATTATAAATCATATTATACACAACTCCATTTTTTTGGTCTATATATTGCGGTAATATTACTTAAATATATGTCAACTGTTGCGGGTAACCTTCATGTGGGAATTATGAAGCGAGTAGTTAAAACGCATATAAATAATTTTGGATTTTGATACAATAATCGAATTTGTTAGCGTAATCAAACTTGATTATATAATTAACCTATCAAAATAAATTACCCGGACATATAGGGACTTTTTATGCCATTAATTAGCGATATTGTAACATACGCTAGGTGATGCATGAATAATATATATCTAGTGAGTATATGCAAAATGTCAAATCTACATGCATTAATTTCATAGTTGAGTTATTTTGGTAACGTTGGTTAAATGAAAAAAAATCAATCATAGGGTATGCCGTTGTTTTGGAACAGCTTATTTAGGATGAATTGTGAAATGTTTAACGTGTAGTAAATCGTTACACATATTACCTGAAATATGGCCGCAGTTAGATGTTTTGGCACCAATTTATATTCTATGACTAAAATTAAGGTTGATTGATTTATTAGCCATTTACTTCGTTAGAGCAAGAGACGAGGAAATACTACAAATAAATGTGTATTTTTTATTTGTTTTTCTTCGTTGTAATTTCTACCACAGTTATTAAATTCGGAGGGTGGTTTTCTACATATATCCAAATACAAATAAAGACATATTTAACGGTGTTTTAGACGTCGGCGTCGTATGGTCGTTGTTACCTTTCACAGTAAGTATTATTGTTATTTTGATTGGTATTTATGTTAAAAGTACTAAAGTGTATTTAAAAAAAACATCAAACATATTGATTGATTCTAAATAGTATTCTGTAAATCAAGAAAAATAATTTGAATAGTCATAAACATTTTGAGAAATACTATAAAAAATAAATTTATGCGAATTTACATTTTTGTTTTTTCTTTTTCCTTTTTCCTTATTGAGGCTTTCACGTCTATAATTTTATATGAGATGAAAAGTCAGAAAGTTTTTTTTAACGTATAATGTAAAATAAAATAAATTAAATTTTATTGCCGTTTTGGAAACTGTATTCATTTCTATCCTCACTGACATATTACTTAATTTTTAATTACATTATATTATGTTACAAAAATACCATCTGATTTTTTTCCTTAAAATAAAATCACAAAAATAATTAATATTTTTTAGACAGAATTGCTACGTAGCAAGTTTCAACCCAAAAAAGGAAAAGAGGAGGAAAATTAAAGAATAACATGCAAACAATATTTATATTTTTGTATTCGATATTTTCTTCGGCTTCGATATTTTATTATACCTAAGTATAACTAATGCAATATTTATTTATTTATTACGGTAAAATGCTCAATTATAAGATAATTAGCCCGTATAAATTACAAATAAATTACAATTAACGATGGCAATCAAGTTACAGAAGTATTACGCACAGAACATTATACATTTTACAACACATGTAAGCAAGAATAGGAAACGAGGAAGATAAAACAAAACACATGTATCACAAGATATCCGAAACATTTCTTGACATCTACGAGACCACATGATAAAATGTCTAATGTTGTTTCAATGTTACGGTAATTACTCAACATTTGATACAATGGCAACTTTATGAGTGAATTAGTGCGTGCAGGAGATGGCAAGAATAAGCTGCTATTATTGATTCTAGGTACCTACTCGATGCTTAATTACTGTGGTAACTGACTCACGCTTTATTGAGTTAATTTAAAAAGAAACACCGCAAAATGTATTGTGTGTCTTATAATGAAATTTCGTAACTTAAATCGTCCAAGAAACTGCTTTAATCAGTTCCCGCTGATACCAACTGAATTGGTGAAAATAAAATTACGTCATCATCAATTTTTTCCAGCATTAATTAATTAATTAATTGGTTAATAAAATATTAATTGTACAATATCACTATTAATTATTAATTAATAATACCAATTGTCAATTAATAGTAGTTTATTCCACAAGCATGGTCTGTTTTATTCAAGTGGGTGAAAGTTTACGGCGCGAGCCGAAGGCGAGTGTCGTTAATCACCCGAGTGAATAATAACCATTATATGCGAGTATAACATCCTATTTTATCCACGACTATTAAGTATTTTTGACTAAATCTTTTACTGAAGGAATTTATAAGTACTATTTTTTTTTACATTTTGTATGAGCAGGCCGTTATGTGTCAAAAGATTGGCCTGTCATAAATTAAATTTAAACGTCAATTATTTTCGTGCTTTGACTCACATGTCACTGCCACTTTAATGAAATTTTTAACAAATATCCGATACGTTGTCATAGAAACTTTGTTGATTATTCACTGCAGTGAATAATGAAATCATTATTCACTGCATTGAATAATGGATAGCATTATGCTTACATAATGCATATATTATTTAGTAGTCGTAGATAAAAATTTACATTTAAATAATAATAAAATGTACTTCTAAAAACTAAAAATGCACGCACTTCCTGCATTTATTAAAATATATTATTCGGTCAAAAATTCGATCTCGGTCCACTTGTGTCATATTGAGAATCTTTGATGATACGTTGATTTATTGACACTTCGTAAGAACATGAGCGAACTTTCTCTTGCGTTGTTTGCTATTCAAATTTGTACGAACATAGCCGAACGATTTCGTTGGCTCGATTTTGTTCGCTATAATGTAATCGCACCTTTACCAAGAAAGTTATTAATGTGGTATAAAAAATTACTGTCATAGTCAACTCATGCTCCCAAATCCTTATCGTAGGTACTTAGGTACATTTCTCTATTTGGCTGCCAATAATCGAGCAAGAGCGTAGATTTTTTGCTATAAACTGATATTGCACTAAGTGACATTAGGTGACTCTCAGTTGTTAAACTTTACAATATCACTCTCTCGTAAGTTGAGTGAAGTAAATCTGTAATTTAGTTTAAAGTGAAGATAATCAAATTGCGACATTAGCAATATCGTTAATAAATATGATGAAAAAGAGGCGCCCAAGAATAGATTCTTGGGGAACAAATGAATTTTTGATACATGCTTCAACTTAATAAAGACTATGCAATAATTTCAACATGATCAAATTTATCAAACACATACACAATAGATGATGGCTAATTTATTCCATCAATTGTTTATATATATTACATACAAAGTGACTCATAAATAATAACAATTTTTCTTACTTGTTACAGATAGAGGATGCTATGCTCATGTTCGATAAACAAACAAATAGGCATAGAGGTAAGTTAAATTTATGTCATATCGAATTTGATGAAAGTATAATGTTCAGAATTTACTTTAATCTATTTAAATATTTTCCAATCCATTGGTATACTCGTATATGTCTGAATTAATGAATTGGCAATTTTATGGTCTTTCCTAATTAATATAGAGTTACATAAAGTTATATGTAAAATAAGAACAATTTATTTTTGTACCTATAGTTTTATTAATGAGATCTCTTAAACTTTGTCTTCCACTTAGTTTGCAAAAATCATAAAATCATGGCAGCCAAATAATTTCACCTCATTAAAGGTAGAAGCTTATTTTCGTATCAGACAAATATCATACTTACAATAAAAGCGAGAAGCAAAATTTTTCATCTGTTATGCAAGTGGAATTAACTATTGATCTCACTAAAACATTTTACTTTTAAATAGAATAAAATAGATTCTCGCGGCACTGATTTAAATATGCAAATATACGCGGTTACACCTTGGAATATCGATCTTTGATCCTCTCTACTGGCGTAGTTGAGCGGATATTTTAAGGGCGCGTTTTACTTTGAATAGGGATGAATTGTGGGCAGATCCTAGGCAAAAATTTGTAACTTTTCACTCAGCAATTAACACACATTGTCTATAGTTATATTTTTACTACAACTGTTACAAGTAAACTTGACATATTCATTTGCCAAAATTCGATAGAAATGTTAATATTGATTTGAATAAATACAATTGACTGATTTTTAGCTTTTGGTGTAAATTTGGTGTAAATAATAAATTTAGGTAGTGTTTTTGAGATTTCACAATCATAAAAAATATTTTTCGTCTTGAATCATATCTTAATCTTGATATCCTTAAAGACCACAATAAATACCTGCATAGTCTAATAATTTAGATATTTAAATTTTTGTTACAATGTTGGCCGATTCACTACGGTTCGGCCCTGGATATCCAAGCTTTTTTGTATTAGTTGCATTGTAATAATATGATGCATAGTCGCATACATAGTTGCGTTTCTACAAACTATATCCCGTTGTTCGGAAACTTAGCAAACACTTTTATCTATGAACTTGGACCACTAAAGGTCGTTATCAGACATCAACAGCCATTTCCCAAAAGGAAGCACTTTGAAAAAAGCAAACAAATATATAAGACGCGTTGAGAACCCTTACTTTTCTATTATTCAATTATGAAACGGAACAGGGATTAGTAAAACAAATTTTGTATTGGTCTCGCTTTTGGAGATCTTAAATTTTATAATACTATTCTAGTGAGATTAAATCGCCTTCTATTCTACATTTTACAAGATGGTTATTTTATTCCACATAAAAGAAAAATCCATTTCCAATGATGAAAATACGGATTTTTGAATGGAATATTGCAAAGTTCTATCGTCCACTCATTCGGTTTGCTCCGATATACGCTACTGGATTTCCAGAGTTTAAGAGGAAAACAGTCAGCAGCAAAACTCGTTCGTATTCAAATGGGGCTTTATATAAAGGTTTTATTAGGTTAATTGAAATATTTGTTATAGTTCGTCCAAATTGGTTTTCGTCTTTATATGGATGAAAATCATTGTAAACCAGGACTTCAGAATCCATGTCAATATTAAGTTTAGTTCAAAACAAGTTTTTTATTCGGTCAACATATTAAAGGTATACAGGTTTGAGGCCATGCAGGTAATATAATCACTTATATGATGATCCAGCTCAAATTTACCCACTGGATACTTTTTGAGCGTTAGAGCTTTTTCTAACGATGATGAGATGTTATTTTCAAAACGTTGTGTGGCCTACGTATGCCTGTGTTTAATAAACTGTCTCTAAAATTAATACATATCGTTTTTCTCAACAAAATTTATTTGTTCGAGTTTCTTGTATATTTTTGCTCTAAAACTGATATAGCACTTAATTTGCGTAAAGTTGCCTGTATAGGTGTATTTTATACTCTCCTGTACCCAATTTCGTGCCCAGAGACGAGTTAACAAATACGTAAACACCATTTGCAATTTGCTGAAACTCCGGAAAGTTTAGAGAGTATAAGGCAGTAAAAAGGTAAAGTGATTCGAGCTAATGTTAAGGGAGAAACTTGTTTATTCCTTTGTGATCACAAGTGACGTAAATGTTATCTTATGTTACAAAGATCGTTTCAATTAGAGGATTGCATTTCTCGAAGTTTTCAAAGTTGCAGGGTTCGGATCTGCGGAACTTATGGGTTGGACTCTATTCGTGACATAGAAAGCTTTAAAAAACTGCCAATGTTGTATTCTCAGAAAAGAATAACGCAATGCCAAAGTTTCAATCTGGTAATTTTGTTTGATCTCATTTTGTCTTTAGAGTAACTTGGAATAAAATCTTTCTAGCAGTTAGTTTTAAAAATAAACGGATAATATTAATTTCCTTAATGGTGGGATTCGGTCATCCTCTTTCGCTGAGCTGTGTTCAGGCACAGCACCATTTAAAAACTCTTTGATGTATAGAAGTTCTGTATCTGAATATCTAGTAAGGAGCTTCGGTTAGTACATGATGTCTAATTAAAATTATGTTACAAGAGAAAATTTCGATAACTGGCGCCGCGGCGTTGCAAACATAAAAATAGAGAAATATCTTTGGATTTAGAAAACCCCCTGTAAAAAATGTTATTTATATTTAATGCAGATTGTCTCATCCGTTACTTAATAAAAAATAAACTATTTCTTGATCAATCAGAAAAAAATACCCAGATAGCGATATACTTACCCAAGACTAGGTCAGCTGTTGTTTAGGACTATAGAGATGCTTTGGAAGAACTCGCCACACAAAGAATATAACCTAATGTGATGAGTTCTGAGTTAGATTGTGGATTAAGACTAAAAAAATAAAAATGTTGATGAACTGGTTAAACTTAGATTCCAAATGTTGTCTTTTGTGCCAAAGCACATGTTGGGTATAACAAAAGCTCACGAAGCATTGATGGAGCAATCGAATTTTAAGGGAATCAAATAAATCAAAATTGACCTGGTTACTGGATTAGAACAAGAAAATTTGATCTAAAAGACATCTATTTCTGACCTGCCTAAGATACGGAAAACATAAAGAAACATCTATACAATCTGGGTCAGAATAGGAGACTATGAATTATTTTTAAAAATATTGATCAAAGAGAAACATTGTTTAAATAAAATGCTTATTTTTCAAAAAGACGATATAGGCTTTGTAGATTTTGTAATTTAGCATATTTTTAAATATTATCAACTCTCTGTATTATTAAGAAAATGTTTCGTTACGTCGAATTGTTACTAAAAACTAAAGATTTTTTTAAAATTCTGCATGTTTGTTAGGTGAAAATGAAGTGTCAAAAATCATTAAATAATTCGAGATCATCAGTTTGGACCTAAACAATACCCATTTCATCCTTAAAGAGCTACTGAAACAAAATGCAATTAATCATTTTTATACAAAACAAAATTGTAATTTAATCCGGAAAAATCCCATTGCCACTCAATATCTCATTATTATTGTTTTCTTACTGTTGGCACATTTTTCATTATAATGCAATATATTTTTTATCTAAATTTAATCAAGGGATAGCCCATGAATTCGAGGGCATCGCAGATAGATTGTTAATGAAAAACAGCTTTTATGAAGCATTTGATAAATGATCATATCTTTCAGCTTTATGCTGGTGTGATTAATTAATAAACATTAAAAATAGTTTGTTGCCGTTCAAAATTCGCATTTAGCGGGCACAATTTATCAATACATATACCTTGCTTCCAACTGGCACCGCACATTCCAACGTTCCGAAATTTAATTATTTTTAATTCGATTTTTTTCCTCCTGTTTGCACCCGTTTTAAGGCTTGTTGCTGTATCGCATAATTTAATATTCAAATGTTTTATTAGGACTTAGGGAGGAAAATACTTGTACTGGTGGTATGGTTAACAATGTGTTTTTTGTACTTACCATATCATAGAGTTTTTTTTATTAGAATTCAAATATGTTAGTGAAAAAAAAAATTTGGAAATGTTTCACGAATTACTTATTTATATATTTTTTTATGCATATGTAGAGGGTAGTTCCATATATTTTGAAACCTATCTACAGCCTTTATGTTTAGAGATATGAAACAAGTATAGAGACAAAAGTTGTATATTTTGGTGTCAAATATCTTTTACCGAAAAATAATTAAACAAAATAACATCAGAAAGTAGATAAAGGGAAGCAACTTATGCTTTTTTAAATGAAACACCCTGTATATTTTTGTATATTTTGAGAGATCATTTTTAAATTATTCTATAAATATATACATAATATGTTGGCATTTGCTCGGGTTGTTTTTAAAACAGTATTCCTCTTTATGTAAGACAGTTCGCGTAGAATATAGGTTGCCACGAAAACAACTGAAAAAATATTTCTGATAATTTCTGACAGTTTACCACCAGATTTTTATGCAAAATCCCAAATATTTTAAAATGGTTATTTAGATGTGGAAAACATAATTTTATCATTATCATTCATCAATTTTGACACCTACCTATAGAATTTATTTATAGAAATATGAAAAAAGTGTAAAAACATTAGTAGTAACTTTTGATGTAAAATATATTTTGGTGATAAAGAAATAAAACAAAGGAACATCAGAAAGTAATTATCAGAAATATTTTGTTTTTTCATGGCAGCCTATGTTCCATGTGGTACTGTTCTGCATACCATTTCCAGAACGGATAGAGCAGTAGGTAGACAACATATTACATATTTTTAGAGTCAGAGAAAAAAGATCTTTTAAAATATCCAAAATATTCAAAAATGTACTAATGTACTCCATTTAAAAAACATAAGTTGTGTCTTTTTCTCTACTTTCCGACGGCATTTTGTTTTACTTTTCTTCATCAATAGATATTTCACACTAAAATCTACAATTTTTATTTTTACGCTTTTTTGATATCTCTAAAAATAAAGGCTGTAGAGTGTAGGTAGTTGTCAAAACATATGGATCTACCCTGACACCATTCGAAACATTTTTTAATTCAAATACTTATGTTATATTTTTCTATACTTTTATTCTTTGCCGAGTTGAATATTGTAATTTATTGGCTCCTCATCGTGATCTTCTGAAATGAGGTGAATTTATGCTCACGGAGCATAAAAGACACAATGAATAGTAATATAGGAAAATTAAGCTGACTATAAATTGAAATAAAATGAGTAACTAAAATAATTTTAATAATTATTCTGTAATTTTATTTATCGGTTTCAGGATATTAATCCTTTGTTTACATATGCAAAAGTAGGCTGGTAAATAAGTCATAACTAAAGTTGTACAGTTATATTTATTGCTTGTACGGTAATATTACAATACAGATCTGTCAATAACTGTCAACAGATGAAATAATAAATAATGAAACTATAGGGCTATTTATTAATACAAACAGACAGAAAACTCCAAACAATAATAATTAAATACTGAAATCCAACTGGAATGTATTTTCAGGCAATCCAAGGTCCATTTTTATGTAGCCGTTGTGACATTAAAAATGTAAACATTTATGTAATATGAAAAAAGGTAACAAATAAAAACAAACAAAATATAACTGTAACTATAGCGACAAATCAACCCATACAGACTTGACCAACTAATGAAATGAAAACGTTATTAATAAGAGAATATCAAAAGGTAATATCTATTAATAATGTCTTTATTTTCTGAAACCGATAAACTATTGAACAAATCACGGATGTTATGAATCATAACAGCCTTAGATGTCTTAAAATACTCGCTCTACGAGCTCGGATTTCAAACCGACATCTGCGGCAGTTATGATAGTCATAACATTCCTTGATATGTTAATAGCTATTCGTCGGCCTAATCTGTAAACTGCGTAACTCCACAATTTTCTGAAAATGAGTTGTTAGTGCCATCTTTGGCAAAATATTATTACTTATCATCTGAATAATACGTATATCCATATTTTCGACTTGATTGTGAGAAAACGGTCACTATTTAAACAACGTAACTCCAGTACCGCCATATTTAATATGAAAAATGCGCAACTGCACATTTGCCAGCATTTAATGCAGCGTGGTTGTGTTGTTCCTGGGTTCTATCTACAAATAAGAGTTTTGGAAGGATTTTAAGCAAGAAATTAGGTGGTAAGTATTGCCTAATAACTATTAATTAGTTTGTTAAGTGTTATTTAAGGTATTTCTTTATAGAACATTAATAGTTTACCACGTTTTATTTGAGGTTGGAGTTACGTAGTATTCGAATTGGTTCTATTTGTAATTAAGTGGATTTACGAAGTTTCCCTGAAACGAATATTAATAAAAATACTTACCGAATACTATTTTTATAGTTATTTTTTGTATAAAACTGATATTTTTATAATTGTTATTATAATTATTTTACAAAATTAAGTTTATTTGAAGGAAAAATACTCCAAATCTATGACTTGAAAATGTGCGTATCTCCTATTAAAAATGTAAAATAAAAAATTTCGACATGTTTTGATCATCAAATATTCAAAAACCAAGCTACTATTTGCATAAAAAAGTCTTGTCAAAAAATAATAGTCACAAATTGCTACAGGTAGTTTTTTGCATCTCCTGTAAAATTTACTGTAATGGAAATACGCAGTTTACAGATTAGGCCGACGTATTACTTCTTATTTTTTTTACTCTCTATTATTTTAACTGTAAGAAATTGAAATTTATATTGACGTATATAGACAACTAAAAAAATTATTACTAATTCCGAGAACCTGTTTAAGGGATAACTAAGAAGGCAAACCCTCTCGTCCATATAGTTGATCATGTCAAGAGTCTGTATCAGATGCAAGTCTCGATTCTACCACACCCGGCACAGGTTTGACATGATGCAGTCAAACCGATCCCAGGTAGAACATAATATTGGCTGAACCTCGATTTTATATTGGGCCAATATAGATACATTGAAATCGAAAAAAATATATTGTATCGATATTAACAAATATCGATTTTAAAATATTTGTAATTCAATATTGGCACTACATTATTTTAACTATTTTCAATCCAGATATATCAAAACAATATTGATGAACGTCGATAAATATTAGTTTTACAATGTTGCAAAAACAATAATTACCCTACATTGGTAATGTTCTTTGTAGGCTATATTGCTCAACCAATATACATCCATACAAATAAATATTAGACTTATGATATTGGAAAAACCATATTTAACCTACGTTGGTAATGTTCTTTGTAGGCGATATTGCTCAACCAATATACATCCACACAAATAAATATTAAATTTACAATATTACAAAAACCATGTTTACCCTACATTGGTAATGTTCTTTGCTGGCTATATTGCTCGACCAACATAGATACATCCATACAAATAAATATTAGATTTCCAATCTTGAAAAAACCATATTTACCCTACATCGGTAATGTTCTTTGTAGGCTATATTACTCAACCAATATACATCCATACAAATAAATATTAGACTTACGATATTGGAAAAACCATATTTAACCTATATTGGTAATGTTCCTTGGAAGTTATATTGCTCAACCGATCCATAAAAATAAATATTGGTTTTATAATATTGGAAAATCAATATTAACTTACATTAGTAATGTTTTTTGTAGGCAATATTGCTCAACCAATATATATCCATACAAATAAATATTAGATATACAATATTGAAAAAACCATATTTAACCTACATTGGTAATGTTCCTTGGAAGCTATATTGCTTAACCGATATTTATCCATATAAATAAATAATAGTTTTATAATATTGTATAATCAATATTAACCTACATTAAATAATATTCCTTGTAGGCAATATTGTTCAACCAATATATATCCATACAAATAAATATTAGATTTACAATATTGAAAAATTCATATTTAACCTACACTGGTAATGTTCTTTGAAAGCTATATTGCTTAACCAATATATATCCATAAAAATAAATATTAGATTTACAATATTGGAAAAACAATATTTAGCTACATTATACATTTATACAACCAACATTGATTTTCGCCTATAAATATTGGTTTTAAAATATAGTAGAATTTAAATTGACACTATATTGACGAAATTACTTCCAACCAATATGGTTTAAACAATATTTTTTCATATTAAAATTCGATTTTTCCCATATTGATATATTTTATGTAATTTCAGTCTTTTTTTATCAATGTACACTACCGTTGTAATGTCGCTTTTCTCAAATATCTGTCACCTAATTACTATTTTTTTAAATAACACATTGTTATTATCTATAAATGTATAACTTATTAAATGTTATTAACTCATCTCCGGTCCAATTTTTTAAAACCAATACAACTCGTGCTTAGCACTCGTATTTTTATTATTGTCGTAATTCGTACCATTTCAAAAGAGTTGTCGAAAATAAGTGTACCAGTTACTATATAACCTTCGAGAATAAGAAAGTTCAAATTAATATCTCGTTTATTTATATATACAATAATCCATTATTGCCTTTTGCCGCCGAAGCTAAATGCAACTAACTCTATTGCAGTACTCATCGGTAGATGGCAATCTTTGCATTTTGCAGTCTAAATAAGACCTAGAAATACCTTGGGACATCAGGATCCTTATTGGAATTAATTCTTTCAGCTGGTGTTTGCTGCAATCAGTCACTCCCAGTCTTAGCATTTTGTGGTAAAATGTGATTATTATACAAAATGCGGCCAAGCTTAGAGTGACTTGTAACTCAGCGTTCGACTGGACATACGACATACCTATTGTCCAGTATGTCACAGTTTGGTTTTGAATTCTTATTTATTAAGAATTTAAAGGATTTTTGACGAAAACATTTGCATTTTCTGTATTCTGTTAGGTCCAATATTTAATTTTATAGATTGGTTTATATTTGAATTAAATATTATATAATATAGAATTTAAATATCTCCCAATAAAGTTTAACCATTATTGATCAATATTGCGAAATGTTCACATTTTTTATTGGCTCAATATTGTCTATTTTGAATTTAGCAATATTTAAATTTAATATGTTGCCAATATAGTTTTACTACTTTGGGCTAATTAGTCCAAGTTGTTTATCAAATATTGGGTCAATATTTAATTTTAAAGATTGGTTTATATTTGTATTACATATTATACAATATAGTTTTTAAATATCTCCCAATAAAGTTTAACCATTATTGGATCAATATAGCGAAATATTCACATTTTTTATTGGTCCAATATTGTCTCTTTTACATTGCGCCAATATTTTTACAATATTAAACCAATATCGGTCCAATGTTAGTGTTCTACCTGGGATACTACCGCGACTGCAGGTTGCGGCAGGGGTTTTCGCAAATTCATGCGAGATGGCAGCACTTTTAAGGCATAGCATTACACTTTTTGTTTTTCAAATAAATTAATTTACAGCTCATACCAAGAGTTGAGGAAAATTAATTTAAAAGTTAGAAGCAATGAGTAATGCCGGAAAGTCAGTAAATTTGGTCAGAAAAATATAAAATGCATGGAAAAATTTTTTTTTATTTTTTGGAGAAAACTTTCCGACATTTTTTACATATTTTAGACTAATCTGATAAAAATTGCATTCAAATCGGATAAGTTTTTAACGAAATATTCGAAAACTATGATTTAAATGGGTATATAAGACTCTTATCTTAAATCAATGATCAGCTGTGACAGAAATTTTTTTATCAATAAGCAGACGTGTATTTACAATAAACGTCATTTATTGTTGTATAATTAATATGTGTCACTATAAGAGGCAAATTACTTTTTACTCCTGCTCGGCACAATATGCATTATGTAGTACATTTTTTAAAGAATAAAATTTATTAAAACCTGATATAATTAGCTAACCAAATTTTGTTGTGTTATCTTTTTTTTTTTTCGAAACATTTTACGCCAGATATATAATGAGTAAATTCAGGAAATCTACAAATCCAAACTGAGTTTTTCACATCAACTTATCAACATTATAAATGAAAGGTGGCTGCTAAGTAATAATTTAATTAAAAGTCAGAAAAACCTCTCTTTAAAATATTTTTTACCTTTTATTTGATTCAATGAATATTACAAAAATTATTTTCTTTCTAAGAGAGCACGCAATTTCGACGGTTTGGTATACGTATACAACCCCTATCATCCCCTATATTAGCACAATGTTTTCTTTAAATATTTAATTGATAACCCTTGCAGCTATAAAAATAATGCTTAGAACCTTTTTTGTAAAATTTCTCATCTTTCACATATTTTTTTTGTATCCTAAGATATTAACTAAACTCCATCGAGTACATAAATTATCCTATTATTTAGCAACTTTTAAGACAAAACCTGTAGGCTAACTAGATTCTTTAATTCGATTTTATTAGTAGACTTATTTTGGATTGAGGCCCATGGAAAATATAGTAAAATCAACTGATATTCTGTCGTAAATTGCCATCCCTTAAGCTTCTACTTGAATTGAATTTTTAAACCACGGATTTTGGTATACCTATACCTTAAGTCCCGTGTGACATTCATCATTCCATTTAGCAACAAATCCCATTCATTCTATAACTTCATGAGACGTGCAGACTAACTCAAACATCACATTAATGCTTAATTCGTGCAAAGCAAGTAATAGCATCTGCCACACTTTGGCTTTGTACCCTTGTTACAATAGAAGAGCAGCGACATGGGAATTTACGTATATCAATAACGGCCAGCGCCAAACCAGACTAGCCACTTCTCAATAGCCAGAGAGCCTCACTGATCAGATTAATGTGAGAAGCTACGTTTTATTTACAAAAGGAGATTCGTTCTCCAGATACCAGTTACTTTGGGTGTTTTAACTGGCAAATGCGGTGTTTTCATGCGGACTATTTACCCACAGGCTCTTTAACTTTATTGTATAATATTGACATTAACATTAATTATTTGATTATATATTGTCTATATAAATATAACATTGGTTTTATTATTTGTACATAAATTATCATTAAGTTAACTAAACTTGAGAATTCACTCGACAAGTGTCAAATTATGAGTCCTTCAAGGGTCCATATTGAGGCCATTCTGATTTCATATATCATATTCATAGTACTGTGGAAAGAAATCATTTGCTCTGGAACCA
The DNA here is from genome assembly GCA_963680705.1 of Rhagium mordax. NCBI lineage: Eukaryota > Metazoa > Arthropoda > Insecta > Coleoptera > Cerambycidae > Rhagium > Rhagium mordax. The sequence goes on from OY796661.1 coordinate 15,812,564, forward strand.
GAGAGTAGTTAACCTTAGCTGAAACTGCAAAGTTATGGAGTTTATTATCTTTTATCTTATTCTTCTAAAACATAATCTCAATCGGTATAAACATGTATCCCTTGTAATGAATGATTCAACAATAATTACAACATCGTGTAGGCTTTATCTTAATGAAGTAAAGGTCATAATAATGCACTTGGGGGTATGTCTTACCATGTTTTTCAAACTGAAGACCCTGCTAACCTGAAAGAAATATACCTATACCTACACTTCCTCGATTTAAAGGACTTCAGATTTTCATCAGATCTAGAATTTGCAAAAATGAGCGAGTAGAGTAAATAATTGATGAGACGGTAGTTGGAAGGTATAAAGAAAGGACCAAACTTCTACGAGGTTCAGGTTTACATGGTTCTGAAATTTACAGTCGTCAAGTCTATGAGATGTGAGGAGTAATTCTAGATAATTTTTTGATGTTTTTTCCAATAAATTCGAAGACTATAAAAGGAGTGTCCATTTGAAAAGAACAAAAGTTTTACCCGTTTTTCATACAACAAGCTACTGGTGAATGTTCGGTTAAAAATATGGTGGGTTAAAACTCTTCAATTTAAATTACTAGATATTCCGTTACGAAGTGCTCCCATTAACACTGCCGGTGCTGATATGAATATTCTAATATGCACGGAGTTTTGAGTCGGGGCGGGCACATAGTGTCAATTCAAACAACTTTTGTTACAAACAAGGTAATATAATATGTGTGGCGTAATGAATTGGCAGTTGGTAGTCAACGAGGTGCAAAACTCGGCAATGGAACAGAGTTTTTGTTCTAACAAGGCTGATCATTATTGAGACGAACGGACATGATTACGGCACCTGAGTGTAACGTGCTTTGCTCCTTTTCAAGCGCAAATTACTGCACACATTTCATCGACGGCTAACAAGCCACTGTTGCAATCCTCGCACTGCATGCATATGTTTGTTTGCTCATTAATTTCTGTTTATAGTTCAAATGTGTCAGGAAAATTTATAAAGTGAAGGCTCGATTGTTAGTACCTTAAATTATTTTACTTTGTCGGAAATATTTTTTGAAGGTATTTTTAAGGCGGCGCATTAAAATTTTACTCTTATTTTGTTACAAGAAGAATAATTTACAGAAGAACGAGTGAACAAAAAAATTCTGCTGTACTTTATTATTGGGTACTTTGTAAAAAAACTCAGATTTTATTGGGTATTTACAGACAAAGGACAATTTTTCATAAAGAGCTCCTTCAGTCGGCATCCAAGAGGGTGGGTGTAACATATATATTTTAGTAATTTAGAAGATTAAGTGTCCCGTCAGTTAATTTATATTAAAAAAGAGTTGTCATTAAATAATCAATTGCGGATAAAATATGACCACCCCTCGCTGCTTGATTTTGCGGTTGGTTTCGTGTAGTTGTCAAATAAATTGCCTCCTGCACACGCATGTATATTTAATTGACCATTATGTCCAATTTTAGGTTTTAAATTAACGCCGTTGCCGTGTAATATTATTTGCTTTGATTGGATTTACCAATACTGGGAACTGTTTAAAACCACACAATTAAAATGCTCTCTCTATAGAGCTGCCATGTTGTATTTTATTTATATTATGCGTTTTTCATGGACAAATATATTTATTATATTTTGTCAATGCAGTAAATTATTTCGTAAACGGAATAAACAGTTAGTCGATTATTATTTAATATATGAAATTATGGAACATTTATTTTAGATTAACTATTAATTGTATATTTAATTAGATATCCGGTTTCGTATAGTGTGCCAAGTTTATTAAAGTTAAATATTATTTAACATTTGCTGATAAAACTTCCAGTATATTTGATGGTTATTGTTTGTAGTTTATTTGTGGCGGATTAATATTCATTGAACTTAATTCTGGCAATCACGCCAAATTCTAAAAAATAAATAAGAAATAAGAAAATTGCCAAAATATGTCAAGATAAAAGTGTAGTATCAAATGCAAACCTCAACAGTTTGCTCCAGAAAACCACTGTATATAATTCTAAATGAATATAAATACAATATTGTTATCTAAAATTCGTATCAGTGGTTTTCTAGTATTTTACACTAGAAAATATAACAAAATGTATATTATATAATATATAGATATATATATTTATATGATATGTAAAAAACAATTATAAAACAATAACTTATCTTAACAGAACGTTTCGAACCAAAGTCTAGGTCCTTTTTCAACTGTGATTACAAAAAATGATTTGTCAAAAAAGATCACTTTGACACTTGACACTGATTAGTAATTAATGCATAGATCACTAGATAAAGAATTCTAATTTATTTATTTTGATATTTCCGTCACGTACTTCTTTTTGGAGAATCGGTAGCCAGACTTCGTCTAGTAACACTGAACTAGTAGAGACGCAGTCGGTACTATTTAGTTGAATACAGGCACTCTCTTTAAGTTTTCGATTATTACAATGTGTCTCCGTTTGAATTATTTTTGCCTGTGTCCAACTAAATCTGTGGCCATTACTCCAAGCATGTTGTGCCAGTGTAGATTTATCAACTTGGTAATTTTTATAAATAATAATAATAATAATAAAGAAACCTTAGAGATTGAGAATGATAATAAATTGCCTTTTTTAGATGTATTAATTAATAAGACAGATATTTTAGAAACTAATGTATATAGAAAAAAGACTCATACAAATAGATATTTGAATTTTAACTCCAACCACCCACCTAAATGTTAAAAAAGGTGTAATTAAATGTTTGTATGAAAGAGCTAAAATAATCTCTTCAACAAATGAAATTTTTGATAACGAAAAACTTTTTATAAAAACTGTCTTAAAAGAAAATAATTATCCACAGGATTTTGTTGAGAAATCATTTCTAGAAATTGAAAATAGACAAAATCAGCAACAACAGAGAATTTTGAGAGAACAAGCGGTAACCACAATGACCATTCCATATATTTTTGGTTTTTCTGATAGACTTAGACGACTTGGTAATAAGTTCAATATAAGAACCACCTTCAAAACTTGCAATACCATCAGATCATTCTTAACAAAAACCAAACCTTTTAACAGTGTTCAAAAATCTAAAAATTGTATTTATAGCATCCATGCGAGTGTGGAAAGCTATATATAGGTGAGATGTCTAGACCATTAGAAGTTAGAATATCTGAACACAAAAATAACGTTAAAAATTACCAAGTTGATAAATCTACACTGGCACAACATGCTTGGACTCAGCTTGGAGGAATGGCCACAGATTTAGTTGGACACAGGCAAAAATAATTCAAACGGAGACACATTGTAATAAACGAAAACTTAAAGAGAGTGCCTGTATTCAACTAAATAGTACCGACTGCGTGTCTACTAGTTCAGTGTTACTAGACGAAGTCTGGCTACCGATTCTCCAAAAAGAAGTACGTGACGGAAATATCAAAATAAATTAGAATTCTTTATCTAGTGATCTATGCATTAATTACTAATCAGTGTCAAGTGTCAAAGTGATCTTTTTTGACAAATCAATTGTTGTAATCACAGTTGAAAAAGGACCTAGACTTTGGTTCGAAACTTTCTGTTAAGATAAGTTATTGTTTTATAATTGTTTTTTACATATCATATAAATATATATATATCTATATATATATAATATAATATACATTTTGTTATATTTTCTATTGTAAAATACTAGAAAACCACTGATACGAATTTTAGATAACAATATTATATTTATTTATATTCATTTAGAATTATATACAGTGGTTTTCTGGGGCAAATTGTTGAGGTTTGCCTTTGATACTACACTTTTCTTGACATATTTTGGCAATTTTCTTATTGCTATTTATTTTTTAGAATTTGGCGTGATTCCCAGAATTAAGTTCAATGAATTTGATGGGTTAGTAATTGTGGTAATATTTCTGTAATGCCCCGAATTTTAGAGCATTTGAAAACCTATGTTAACAAATAAAGAATATTAACATCTTTTTGGCGCTGAAAGAAGTAAGACATATAATTCGTACCGCTTTTGTTTAGGTACCATTTATAATTTTTCATAAAATAACTCAATAAAATAGATGTGTTTTTTTTACTTTCAAATACATTGTACACAGGGTGCCCGTTTTTCAACCCGCAGCATGGGGATCTCGCTGAACGATCAAAAGTTTGTTTAAAACAGAAGTAATGCTTTTGTTTCAAAAGCACCCTTCGCAAAAATGAATAATTTTCAATTTTGATCGAAATATAAATCTAAACTATCGTGTAGTACATCACCGTAATCAGAACAAAAAAACGTCATGGTAAATGCAATGGCATATTCGGATTCCTCGGAAAAAAGTGCCAATAATAATATGTTTATTTAAAATACGCAATTTTATTAGTTTTCAATTTAAAAATTAAAAACGAGAATCATTATTTTCCGTTTTTTTCTAATATCTTCAATACTAAAAACGATAGATAGAGTTTCAGATTATTGATCTGCATAAAAATGCGCAACTTTGCTCAAATTTAACCGACTTCGTATCTCATAAGATAAGCAAGATCCCAATGCTGCAGGTCGAAAAACGGTCACCCTGTACATAGTTTCATTATGGTACGTATTTTTCCGAGAAAAACCCGCCTACCCCGGGGCACTATCAATGCTTATTAAAAATGTCCCATCCCATATATCTGGTCTATATTATACATAATATTTCATAATATTAAACAATATTGTATATTCCGCTGATTGGATGGAAATAAGCGGCGAAAAAGCGTCTCACGAAAACGGGAAATGGTGCATTAGTGGAGATAATATGTATAAAAGAGTCGGATAATTTAACTCCGAGCTCCATCCCTCCAGAAATTTAACACGGATGAATGAAGGGGATAAGTAGAACAGCGGGGGATAAAAGTGGGATCAAGCGTGCTGGTCAAAGTTGGTGCTCTCTATTTCAATCCACAATTTCGCCCTTGGAAGATATATGGCGGAATTATGGATGTGTGGCGATTGCAATTTTTTACTTCCCTTGACCCACTCAGAGGCGACTCGTCACGTTGAACGATGCTGGGGAAGGATCCAGTTTTTACTGACAACTATTAATTATCTGGTTTATATCAAATATAAAAACAAATTAAATTTTAACAACGCAACGGTAGCATTGTAATTTTCGTTTGGTAAATTTAATAACAAGCATTACCAATTAATGCGATTCTAGCCTTATGCATGGTATAGTTTTGCGAAGATATGGTTTGCTAGCTAGATTCAACTGAGGACTATTTGATTTATGGTATGTTTGCTCCCCATTCTATTCCACGCATTAATTCTAGGCGTTACTACACATGACACTGCCTGTGTGAATTTCCTGAGCTTATCTACGACGATTATTTCTCTTGACATGGCCATTTAGTAACATGTTGTTTCGCAGCAAATGTTTTAACAATTTCAAATATTTATTAACTTCACCCACTCTTATTCCACAAAATCGATGACATTCGTGAGGTGGAACAGACATTTTTATTTATACAATACTCGAGGTTTGTATTGAGTTTCAACTATTTGTTTCATAGGGTCACATAATTTACTCTTCTACGTAAAATAAACTCAAATGTGCCAAAAATAACACATTAATAGGCCGTAAAATATTTAGGGGCTATATTTTTAATTCCAAGTTTAAGCCGCGAAGTTAAGTTGCCTATACCATATAATTGAATTTAAAATTAATCCGTTTTAATGCTGTGCCAAAAATAATAAATACCTTATTAGAAGGTATATATTTCATAGCATTTTCTTAAATTAATCAAATCTCAGTTTATTCCCAAAGTTTAGTTGTTAATGCCGTTTTAACTCGGGTTCTTGAATTGGATTTGAAATTAATCCTTTACTAAAAAGATATTTCATATTAATTTATTAATTAATCAAGATTTTTTACAGTATTAAATATATTCTATCACATTACCATAAGATTATCGTTAGCGTAATAAAGTGTCTGTCATTTTGTAATTTGCATTCAGTTATTACTTACGTTACATTATTGATTTTGCTGTGAATGAGGTGCTACATTCCATATAAATTGGTTAGTAGTGGTTGTTGTCATGAGGGATTCAGGGTAATTATCACATTTGCTACATTAATAAGTGAATATTGATGAAGTAGTTAAGTTTCTTCATTATGGCGGAGGGCCATCTATAATTTAATTTCTGTAGTAACAATAAATTAACCAAGAATAGCCGCCTATAATGGAGGCCATGAATTCGCAAATATGTAGACATATTGTATTATTTCACTTTATACAGTTTTCCTACATTTTTTCCAACTTCAGGAAGGTCATCGAATAAAGAACAATGTCATTGAAATATGAGTGGACAACCTGACTATATTTACTGATTAACTGAGAGTTGATGTGGTTATTTGTTTTGAGTCATATAAGTTCCTATTCTTGTCCATAGGACTGAAAAATATTTTGTCGTTAGTTACACCTAAAAGTAAATTGGGAAGCTAACAATAAAATTCTACTAGAACCAAACTACTACTATTTGCAAATGACTGCCCAAACTTTTTTAGTATATCTTGAGACAGTAAAAGTTTTTTATCAACCATTAAAAAGGACACACGGACAATCGAGCAAAAAGCTTTTTGGCGACTGCACTCATAAAAATGTTTTTCTGCGACCAAGACTAGTGTTATTTTTAGCCACCATAAATATTTACAGTAAAATCAATTCGGAATTCAGAAGAGATACGCACTAAAATAATCAATACCGAGCATACGTTCGCTGCGTAGAGTTGTTATGATTAAATACGACTCGGTATTTCGATTACAGTGATTACGGTTTATCGCATCTTCAATTCGCCTTTATTGATGTCGCGAGTAGTTATATTTTAGTTGCCTAAGGCTAAGGTTGGTGTTTACCGACAACGGTAGCAAACAGTCGCTGGGGTTCGAAATGACAATTATTACAGTTACAGAATAAAATATATGGCAGATATTGGATACGAACGAAATCGAGGTATATGCTGGAAGTCAATATTAAAAGTAATTTACCATAGATCAAAAAAACCAGGGGTAGAGTATCAATATTTAATATTTTTATAATCATATATAAAAAACTGATTTTATTCACGAGCACTATATTAGGAAGGTTTAATACGTCTGTTTTCCGTTGCTTAAAGGCCCTATAATACACTAGTGAATTAAAATTCATAATATCACGCTTCAATTTTTTTGCACTCGTAATTTGGCCGTGGTCGCAGATAAAACGTTGAATTACATTAGGGGATTAATAGCCTTCAATCCACTCGAAAAAATGTGACTCTCGGCTGCGCCTCGAGTGTACATTTTTGTCGTAGATTAAAGGCTTGTTACTCCCCTTATATAATTATAGTTATTAATTCCGTCAGATACAAATGTCGGAAAGGAATAATTGTTGCAAATCCACAACTTTGAGCAACATTCTTAGCAGGCATTCTTTCTGCATAAAATTGAGGGTTAAGAAATATCATTGAAACTTGTCACACTGACTTCCTAAATGACTTTTTTAAATTTAAAATAACGTAATAATTAGTAATAAAATTTAAGGCCACACACGGGGTGGCGCGAACAGAAATCGAACTGAAATTAAAGAACTGCGTTCCGTCAGCAAGTTCAAACAGTCGTAAATCTACAGCCCCTAAATGAAATATTTTCCTTTCATAAGGATGACTGGCAGGCATAGATTAAACATTTTGAGAAGTCCTTAGTAACCACAAAATTTAATGAAACTCGTAAGGCAATTCAGATGAACAATTTGCTGTTATGTGTGGGACTTAAAGTAACAAAACTGTTGCAAACTTTATATAGGAAACCTCGTAGGACACATCCTGCCTCATATGATGACGAACACTTTAGTATGATAATTATTATGATAAATATTGCAAATTATTGACTGAATCATTTTTTTAACCATCATCGTCGGCATATTCAATTGTTTAGATATTATTTAAGAGTAAATGCTTATTTTTAGTTTTATAATTAATATTTCAGGGTAATAGTTAGAATGAAAGAATTAAAAAAGCATGGCAAGAGTATTGCTAGGTGGTAAAACGTACAATGTATATAAAAGTTATTCTTTTCCACTTTTTGCAAGACGAATGAAATATTGATTGAATTCTCCATTGTCCAATTTGCTCTTTTAAGATAACAACGTAGCTTTCGCAAAACATAGAAAGTTTAATTTTGTTTTAATAAAACGAATAGTATTGTTCTCACCGACTTTCGTTCTGTCGATCGTAAATTTCTCGTATATGGCATTTTGATACGAACGATGTTCCATTTTTGTTTAGCTTGAATGGTAGGAGGCAACAGTCAAGAATGAATAATTTCTCACTTCTGCACTACACGATTTGGCTTTTTATGGAAGTTCAGAACAAATTTCAGCTTTTTGTTCTACATTGATCGCTTTATAACATTTTCATATAAAATGAATATGATATATGGCAAAGAGACGGAAAATTTATATACTCATGCATAGAAATACTTTTAATTTGATAAATGTTGTGATCTAAAATGTGTATACATTACTATCAGTAACGTAGAATCTGAGGCTAAGCATTGAAAACCATAAACTGCAATTACTCTAATTTTGTTCATTTCTCACTAACAACTTACTGCGCTATTATATTTAGTTTGTTATTTTACAACTTCCTCATAGCGGATATTAAGTCATATATAGACAAGTGTCTAGAGAAACATCGGCCAATTTTATGGCACTAATCCCAAAATTAGAAATAGTCCATTTTCTGTAGATTTTAACTTGAAATACTAACTTAATATACAAATCGAGTTTGTCGTATATCATTACTGTTACAACATTATTAACATTAAACAAGTAAATGTAAAAAATGACACATTCTGGGTGACAAACAAACTGTTTGTTTGCGAATTGAAACTCAATTTGCTAAGGGCAGCAATTGAAAGTTGTGGAGTGACAAAGACAGAAAATGACTTAAGGAAATGAACAGCTTGGTGGACTGCAGAAATAGAAAAACTAATGAAGGAAAAGAAGCAACTATGGAAAAGAATTTAACTATGAAGCACAAAGAAAAAACTAAATGAAGTCGAAGAATAAGAGAAAGTAAAAATAAATCATGAATAGAATTTGGTAACAAATTAACAAGAGCATTTAGCGAAAACCAGAAAATGTTGAGTATAAGAAAACCAAATCCAAACATGTTGAAAAAAAGTAAAAGATGAAAATGGAAACACACTTGCAGAGGTAGAAAAAATACTGAATAGATGGAGAAAATATTTTAAAGAATTTTTGGAAGACGAGGAAATAGTAGTAATAAATAATGAACAAAAGGAAGAAGAAACAGAGATGAACAAAGTAGTAATAAATAATGAACAAAAGGAAGAAGAAACGGAGATGAACAAACAGTAGAAGTAACAACAGCAGGTCTAACAGAAGCAAGTCGCAATCATTTATAAGTAAAATTGGACTTTTCTTCAGTTAAACAAAACGAAATCAAAAAAAGAAAAGTTACTATAGCGTTTGGACTGCTTAAGACACGTCACAAAAGGTATGCCGAGGTCTAGCTCAGTTCCAGTCGGCGAGTGGGGTAGTTTCAAATTATACTACCATCTATATATACGAAACGAGCGCCATCATCTGTTAGCAACCTCGCTGACAGGCTCCCCAGATAATATGAGAGGGTGTCCAAACGTTTAACTACTTTATAAGCAAATTAACTACTTGATAAACCAAATACTTAACCGATTAGTTGTATCGCACATTGTGGGTTATCTGTCATCCTAAAGTTAAAATAAAACACCATGTAAAATAATAATAAAAAGGCACAAGGGTTTATTGCGTTCTTCAAACAGTAAGCATTTAGGAAAAAAATAAATTTAAGAACAAGCTCTGTTTCCGAGTGTGATATCACGTTTGGCGCACATTAATTACAAATCTAGTATAGAGAAAATTAACCCTTTCCTAAGGCTAGAACCTTACGAGGTTAGATTTAAAATACATATGAATAATGGTCTCTGCAAAGAGAGCGATACAACTTGGCATTGGTTTAAATTAAATAGTCACTCAAGTTAGCAATAAAATAAATATGGTTTGACAGCCAGAAAACCCTCTTGAAGCGAGAAACATTCAACAATAATTCTTAAAATTATTAACTAAAATAATAGGTAAAGCAGCGTTTATCCAACGGTGCAATCTTTAAAAAGAACAAAATAAGAAAGCGCCCCTATCATAAAAAAGTGTCGTACTTACAAGACGGCTTGATATCCGAGAACTTTCGAGGATCGTGTTCTTTTTGCCAAAAAATGCCAGAGAAACAAACGAACACGACCAGCAAACCTTCTAAGAAATCCCACAACAAAAGCGGATATGCAAATACAGCAATATTAATTTAAAGAAACCATCAAACACTGTCTCATTAGAACTCAAGAGACTATTTTACCCATCTTTCACGAGGCCACCTCGTCGACGAATTAAATCAAGGCTGCCATAACCTACCTAAATTTACACAACCTAAGAGTAGGTAACCAAATATACACCCTGCATCCACATGAGCTGCCTAATTTACTACGAGAAGAAAAGCTGATTAATATTCTTACCTTAGGTATGCAACCCATTGAACATAAAAGAGCGGAGGGAGGTCTAACATGCATTTATACTCTTACAACTTAAATCCCCTCTTTAAGTTGGTATTGGACGATGCGGTCATAAAACAAAGACTGGAACCCTAATATTGGATAGGTACTCAAAATTGAAATATGTAAGTTTAAAGGAATTGTGTTATTCTGATGATTAAGTAATACTGGTTGAAACAGAAAAACAACTACAAGAAAATATAAATATCTTCCATGAAGAACTGAAAACTAGAAATATGAAAATAAATATAGAAATAAACAAAACAATACAAATCGAAGAGCGTTTCGAGAAAAGTTGAAAATAACACCTATCGAATCAAGGCCAAATAAAATGATTGGATCATGTAATGACATGAATGTATGATAGTAAGACAAGTATTCGAAATTAAGGAAGTAGGTAGGTAAAAAGAAGATAGGTAGATCGAAAAAGACTCGGATAGACGAAGTGAGAAAAGCAGTAGAGAAGAGAGGAATAAGATGGGAAGAAGTAAAACTGCTAGCAAGAGATGGGAAAAAGTGAAAGGAAATGTGGAAGAAATTACCAGAGAGCTGCTCAACTTCCATATCCACTATAAGAGTTCTTTTTGTATTCATTATTATTTTTAATGATTCTTTCCGCAAATTAATTATTTCCAAAATTATTTACACAAAAAGCCTTTTTGTCTACATTACCCAATTGTTATGAAGATTTTCAGGTTGACACCGATACATGACTCTTGCGACCGGTGTGAAATCATCCACAACCACATTTTCAAGTAGGACTATAATCGATAAAGTCGTGGTCATAAAATAATAATTTTCCTATTCTGCCAATTATTAGTTATTAACGAGAGCATCATTTCATTTCTTTTCTGTAAATACAGTAGCAATACGATAATTTGTTTTTAGCCTCAAAATTATTTGTCAGGGCGTCGGAGAGGGTGAGAAGGGGTAAAATATATTAAATATCATATCTTCTTAAATAATTCTTGACCGGTAAAAATACCAACGAAAATTTGTTACTAGCAAAGGGATGAATTGTTTCTATCCACCGAAATCATTTGTCAGGCCGTTTGGGAGGGTGAAAAGGGGTGAAACGTATTAAATATCATATCTTCTGAACTAATTCTTGACCGGTAAAAATTCCAACGAAAATTTGTTACTAGCAAAGGGATGAATTGTTTCTATCCACTGAAATCATTTGTCAGGCCGTTCTAGAGGGTGTAAAGGGGTGGAAAATTAATATATTCAAAATAAATTATTATAATTCGTGAACTGCGAAAATGTTTATGTAGAGCTATTACCAACTTTGTGGTGAATTATTTCGTGTCATATAAATTATTTGTCAGGGCGTCGGAGAGGGTAAGAAGGGGTAAAATATATTAAATATCATATCTTCTTAAATAATTCTTGACCGGTAAAAATACCAACGAAAATTTGTTACTAGCAAAGGGATGAATTGTTTCTATCCACCGAAATCATTTGTCAGGCCGTTTGGGAGGGTGAAAAGGGGTGAAACGTATTAAATATCATATCTTCTGAACTAATTCTTGACCGGTAAAAATTTCAACGAAAATTTGTTACTAGTAAAGGGATGAATTGCTTCTATCCACTGAAAGCATTTGTCAGGCCGTTTGGGAGGGTGAAAAGGGGTGAAACGTATTAAATATCATATCTTCTGAACTAATTCTTGACCGGTAAGAATTCCAACGAAAATTTGTTACTAGCAAAGGGATGAATTGTTTCTATCCACCGAAATCATTTGTCAGGCCGTTTGGGAGGGTGAAAAGGGGTGAAACGTATTAAATATCATATCTTCTGAACTAATTCTTGACCGGTAAAAATTCCAACGAAAATTTGTTGCTAGCAAAGGGATGAATTGTTTCTATCCACCGAAATCATTTGTCAGGCCGTTTAGGAGGGTGAAAAGGGGTGAAATATATTAAATATCGTATCTTCTGAACTAATTCTTGACCGGTAAGAATTCCAACGAAAATTTGTTACTAGCAAAGGGATGAATTGTTTCTATCCACCGAAATCATTTGTCAGGCCGTTTGGGAGGGTGAAAAGGGGTGAAACGTATTAAATATCATATCTTCTGAACTAATTCTTGACCGGTAAAAATTCCAACGAAAATTTGTTGCTAGCAAAGGGATGAATTGTTTCTATCCACCGAAATCATTTGTCAGGCCGTTTAGGAGGGTGAAAAGGGGTGAAATATATTAAATATCGTATCTTCTGAACTAATTCTTGACCGGTAAGAATTCCAACGAAAATTTGTTACTAGCAAAGGGATGAATTGTTTCTATCCACCGAAATCATTTGTCAGGCCGTTTGGGAGGGTGAAAAGGGGTGAAACGTATTAAATATCATATCTTCTGAACTAATTCTTGACCGGTAAAAATTTCAACGAAAATTTGTTACTAGTAAAGGGATGAATTGCTTCTATCCACTGAAAGCATTTGTCAGGCCGTTTGGGAGGGTGAAAAGGGGTGAAACGTATTAAATATCATATCTTCTGAACTAATTCTTGACCGGTAAGAATTCCAACGAAAATTTGTTACTAGCAAAGGGATGAATTGTTTCTATCCACCGAAATCATTTGTCAGGCCGTTTGGGAGGGTGAAAAGGGGTGAAACGTATTAAATATCATATCTTCTGAACTAATTCTTGACCGGTAAAAATTCCAACGAAAATTTGTTACTAGCAAAGTCGAATTGTTTCTATCCACTGAAATCATTTGTCAGGCCGTTCTAGAGGGTGTACAGGGGTGGAAAATTAATATATTCAAAATAAATTATTATAATTCGTGAACTGCGAAAATGTTTATGTAGAGCTATTACCAACTGTGTGGTGAATTATTTCGTGTCATATAAATTATTTGTCAGGGCGTCGGAGAGGGTGAGAAGGGGTAAAATATATTAAATATCATATCTTCTTAAATAATTCTTGACCGGTAAAAATACCAACGAAAATTTGTTACTAGCAAAGGGATGAATTGTTTCTATCCACCAAAATCATTTGTCAGGCCGTTTAGGAGGGTGAAAAGGGGTAAAATATATTAAATATCGTATCTTCTTAAATAATTGCTGGGTTTCGAACCTAGTCACGATAGGCATTGTGACTAGAGCCTCGTCTCGTGCTCTATCTATCCCGTAGCGCTACCGGGTCGTTCATAACATTTTTTATGTACCACGGTCGTAAGCAGCTTTAAAGCTGCATTACGTCCTTGTTACATAAATGACTTTCATATACCATTTCACCCTTACACACCCTCCCGAAAGTGATCCATGTGGATAGAAACAATTCATTGCTTTGATGCTTTGCTAGTAACAAGTTTCCGTTGGAATTTTTACCGGTCAAGAATTAGTTCAGAAGATACGATATTTAATATATTTCACCCCTTTTCACCCTCCCAAACGGCCTGACAAATGATTTCGGTGGATAGAAACAATTCATCCCTTTGCTAGTAACAAATTTTCGTTGGAATTTTTACCGGTCAAGAATTAGTTCAGAAGATATGATATTTAATACGTTTCACCCCTTTTCACCCTCCCAAACGGCCTGACAAATGATTTCGGTGGATAGAAACAATTCATCCCTTTGCTAGTAACAAATTTTCGTTGGAATTTTTACCGGTCAAGAATTAGTTCAGAAGATATGATATTTAATACGTTTCACCCCTTTTCACCCTCCCAAACGGCCTGACAAATGATTTCGGTGGTTAGAAACAATTCATCCCTTTGCTAGTAACAAATTTTCGTTGGTATTTTTACCGGTCAAGAATAATTTAAGAAGATATGATATTTAATATATTTTACCCCTTCTCACCCTCTCCGACGCCCTGACAAATAATTTATATGACACGAAATAATTCACCACACAGTTGGTAATAGCTCTACATAAACATTTTCGCAGTTCACGAATTATAATAATTTATTTTGAATATATTAATTTTCCACCCCTGTACACCCTCTAGAACGGCCTGACAAATGATTTCAGTGAATAGAAACAATTCATCCCTTTGCTAGTAACAAATTTTCGTTGGAATTTTTACCGGTCAAGAATTAGTTCAGAAGATATGATATTTAATACGTTTCACCCCTTTTCACCCTCCCAAACGGCCTGACAAATGATTTCAGTGGATAGAAACAATTCATCCCTTTGCTAGTAACAAATTTTCGTTGGAATTTTTACCGGTCAAGTATTAGTTCAGAAGATATGATATTTAATACGTTTCACCCCTTTTCACCCTCCCAAACGGCCTGACAAATGATTTCGGTGGATAGAAACAATTCATCCCTTTGCTAGTAACAAATTTTCGTTGGAATTTTTACCGGTCAAGAATTAGTTCAGAAGATATGATATTTAATACGTTTCACCCCTTTTCACCCTCCCAAACGGCCTGACAAATGATTTCGGTGGTTAGAAACAATTCATCCCTTTGCTAGTAACAAATTTTCGTTGGTATTTTTACCGGTCAAGAATAATTTAAGAAGATATGATATTTAATATATTTTACCCCTTCTCACCCTCTCCGACGCCCTGACAAATAATTTATATGACACGAAATAATTCACCACACAGTTGGTAATAGCTCTACATAAACATTTTCGCAGTTCACGAATTATAATAATTTATTTTGAATATATTAATTTTCCACCCCTGTACACCCTCTAGAACGGCCTGACAAATGATTTCAGTGAATAGAAACAATTCATCCCTTTGCTAGTAACAAATTTTCGTTGGAATTTTTACCGGTCAAGAATTAGTTCAGAAGATATGATATTTAATACGTTTCACCCCTTTTCACCCTCCCAAACGGCCTGACAAATGATTTCAGTGGATAGAAACAATTCATCCCTTTGCTAGTAACAAATTTTCGTTGGAATTTTTACCGGTCAAGTATTAGTTCAGAAGATATGATATTTAATACGTTTCACCCCTTTTCACCCTCCCAAACGGCCTGACAAATGATTTCGGTGGATAGAAACAATTCATCCCTTTGCTAGTAACAAGTTTTCGTTGGAATTTTTACCGGTCAAGAATTAGTTCAGAAGATATGATATTTAATACGTTTCACCCCTTTTCACCCTCCCAAACGGCCTGACAAATTATTTCAGTGGATAGAAACAATTCATCCCTTTGCTAGCAACAAATTTTCGTTGGAATTTTTACCGGTCAAGAATTAGTTCAGAAGATATGATATTTAATACGTTTCACCCCTTTTCACCCTCCCAAACGGCCTGACAAATGATTTCAGTGGATAGAAACAATTCATCCCTTTGCTGGTAACAAATTTTCGTTGGAATTTTTACCGGTCAAGTATTAGTTCAGAAGATATGATATTTAATACGTTTCATCCCTTTTCACCCTCCTAAACGGCCTAACAAATGATTTCAGTGGATAGAAACAATTCATCCATTTGCTAGTAACAAATTTTCGTTGGAATTTTTACCGGTCAAGAATTAGTTCAGAAGATATGATATTTAATACGTTTCACCCCTTTTCACCCTCCCAAACGGCCTGACAAATGATTTCGGTGGATAGAAACAATTCATCCCTTTGCTAGCAACAAATTTTCGTTGGAATTTTTACCGGTCAAGAATTAGTTCAGAAGATATGATATTTAATACGTTTCACCCCTTTTCACCCTCCCAAACGGCCTGACAAATTATTTCAGTGGATAGAAACAATTCATCCCTTTGCTAGCAACAAATTTTCGTTGGAATTTTTACCGGTCAAGAATTAGTTCAGAAGATATGATATTTAATACGTTTCACCCCTTTTCACCCTCCCAAACGGCCTGACAAATGATTTCAGTGGATAGAAACAATTCATCCCTTTGCTAGTAACAAATTTTCGTTGGAATTTTTACCGGTCAAGTATTAGTTCAGAAGATATGATATTTAATACGTTTCATCCCTTTTCACCCTCCTAAACGGCCTAACAAATGATTTCAGTGGATAGAAACAATTCATCCATTTGCTAGTAACAAATTTTCGTTGGAATTTTTACCGGTCAAGAATTAGTTCAGAAGATATGATATTTAATACGTTTCACCCTCCCAAACGGCCTGACAAATGATTTCGGTGGATAGAAACAATTCATCCCTTTGCTAGCAACAAATTTTCGTTGGAATTTTTACCGGTCAAGAATTAGTTCAGAAGATATGATATTTAATACGTTTCACCCCTTTTCACCCTCCCAAACGGCCTGACAAATGATTTCGGTGGATAGAAACAATTCATCCCTTTGCTAGTAACAAATTTTCGTTGGAATTCTTACCGGTCAAGAATTAGTTCAGAAGATATGATATTTAATACGTTTCACCACTTTTCACCCTCCCAAACGGCCTGACAAATGATTTTGGTGGATAGAAACAATTCATCCCTTTGCTAGTAACAAATTTTCGTTGGTATTTTTACCGGTCAAGAATAATTTAAGAAGATATGATATTTAATATATTTTACCCCTTCTCACCCTCTCCGACGCCCTGACAAATAATTTATATGACACGAAATAATTCACCACACAGTTGGTAATAGCTCTACATAAACATTTTCGCAGTTCACGAATTATAATAATTTATTTTGAATATATTAATTTTCCACCCCTGTACACCCTCTAGAACGGCCTGACAAATGATTTCAGTGAATAGAAACAATTCATCCCTTTGCTAGTAACAAATTTTCGTTGGAATTTTTACCGGTCAAGAATTAGTTCAGAAGATATGATATTTAATACGTTTCACCCCTTTTCACCCTCCCAAACGGCCTGACAAATGATTTCAGTGGATAGAAACAATTCATCCCTTTGCTAGTAACAAATTTTCGTTGAAATTTTTACCGGTCAAGAATTAGTTCAGAAGATATGATATTTAATACGTTTCACCCCTTTTCACCCTCCCAAACGGCCTGACAAATGATTTCGGTGGATAGAAACAATTCATCCCTTTACTAGTAACAAATTTTCGTTGGAATTTTTACCGGTCAAGAATTAGTTCAGAAGATACGATATTTAATATATTTCACCCCTTTTCACCCTCCTAAACGGCCTGACAAATGCTTTCAGTGGATAGAAGCAATTCATCCCTTTACTAGTAACAAATTTTCGTTGAAATTTTTACCGGTCAAGAATTAGTTCAGAAGATATGATATTTAATACGTTTCACCCCTTTTCACCCTCCCAAACGGCCTGACAAATGATTTCGGTGGATAGAAACAATTCATCCCTTTACTAGTAACAAATTTTCGTTGGAATTTTTACCGGTCAAGAATTAGTTCAGAAGATACGATATTTAATATATTTCACCCCTTTTCACCCTCCTAAACGGCCTGACAAATGCTTTCAGTGGATAGAAGCAATTCATCCCTTTACTAGTAACAAATTTTCGTTGAAATTTTTACCGGTCAAGAATTAGTTCAGAAGATATGATATTTAATACGTTTCACCCCTTTTCACCCTCCCAAACGGCCTGACAAATGATTTCGGTGGATAGAAACAATTCATCCCTTTACTAGTAACAAATTTTCGTTGGAATTCTTACCGGTCAAGAATTAGTTCAGAAGATACGATATTTAATATGTTTCACCCCTTTTCACCCTCCTAAACGGCCTGACAAATGATTTCAGTGGATAGAAACAATTCATCTCTTTGCTAGTAACAAGTTTTCGTTGGAATTTTTACTGGTCAAGAATTATTTAAGAAGATATGATATTTAATATATTTTACCCCTTCTCACCCTCTCCGACGCCCTGACAAATAATTTTGAGGCTAAAAACAATTTATCGTATTGCTACTGTATTTACAAAAAAGAAATGAAATGATGCTCTCGTTAATAACTAATAATTGGCAGAATAGGAAAATTATTATTTTATGACCACGACTTTATCGATTATAGTCCTACTTGAAAATGTGGTTGTGGATGATTTCACACCGGTACTCTTGCGAGCTATTCATTACATAAAAATTTCGTTACCTAATTTTGAGATTCTAATTATTCTTTGGAAAATATTCTAATAAGCTAAATAAACTTACGTCGATTCAGAATGTACGTTATAACTTAAATCTGCCGAAAAACACGTCGTTTTTATTTTATCACCGATTACATTTTTTAACGGCCCTTGACAAGAATATTTTCTGCTACACAAGGCCTGTGCTGAACAATGAGGCAGGAAGTTTGAGAAGAACAATGTTGAATAAAATAAATATAAATCAAACTCGACAAAATACGCAAGGCAATTCTTAAGATTTTAATACACAATTGTTCTTAGAAAAATTCTTATATTCGGAACAATAAAAAATCTACGGTTCTTTCAGGACCATCAAAAGTATACAATAGATTTTATTTATGAGAAGGGTATGGGTAATATACAAACATCAAAATGCTGAATATTCGACGCGCTTTCATCAGCAAATTTAGTATTATTTGGACGTGATTAAAAGTTGCTACTTTTTGTATTTTAAAATAAAAAATGGCAAAAATGGTTGAAGATTATTGCAGTAGACTAAGGTACAAGACTTTCTGGCACAGTCGTCTTGTATGTCGAACATGCTTTGTCGTACTGGTTAATAATAATGATAATAATAATAATAATTTATTCACCAAGTAGTTATACAGTAACTGTACATATGGTAAGTCATAAAAAAAGAAAAGAAAAAAAAATCGTAGAAGAAGTTCTCTCTAGCTCCGACACTATCAATGTCGCTGTGGTAATGGATGTGCCTATTTTTCCAGATCTGTAACCTCCTTCGGATACTTAAACTTCGGATATTTAAACAAATAGAGAATATTGACTGCAAAAATTTACCGAAAACGTACACAATGAGTCTTTAAAAAGTCGAAGAAGACAGAAATAAGGTTACGGACAATACAAATCTGAGACTGAAAATAACAACTATTGTTGCATTTCAATATATACAAAAATGCAGAAGCGGAAGAGATTGACGATAACGATGAAGAAATAGCGGATAGTCAAGAAGTGATAGAATATACTGATGCTAGTGATACTGAAGACGATAATTAAGATAGTGAAGATAAGGCAGAAAATACTACAGAAAGGAAGGAAGGGGCAAAATAAGAGAGAACGGATTACAACGATAAAGAAGAGAAAGTAGCTAAAAATTATGACTTGAAGTCGAATTTAATTACGTTATTTATTTTTACATCAATAGTTATAGGTATAATATACTTATATTGACGATACCGATGAAGAAATAGCAGATAGCAATGAAGAAATAGAATCTCCTGATTAGATTAGTGATATTGAAGACCACAAATAAGACACTGAAGATAAGGCAGAAAGAACGAACAAAACAAAAGAAAAAAGATTAAAACGATGAAAAAGAGAAGGAAGCTACGCGATTTAATGCAAATCAAAAACGACAACTGAAACAAAAATTTGTTTTCTATAACGCCCTAGCCTACTCCTATCAAACCAATATGTAAAGTTTAAGGATATTATTACGAGTATGACTGGAAAACAAATAAGAAGTTCCTTAATTCATATTATATGTTTTGAAATCCCTATATATTAATTTCTGCCACTGTTGGCAAGTTAAAGCATAAGAATAGAACCTGCGAAATAGGTTTTTCTTATTTATATTGCCAAAGGGAAAGGTATTGTGTAAACAGATCTAAATGCGGCGGTGAAAAATTGGCCGTATAGCATTAAGGAAGCCGTGCATTAAGCACTAATAAAAAGATAAACGTGGGTGCTTGACAGGAAAAAATGAGTTTGGAGCATTTAAGAAGGAAACGTGGGCTAGCTGCGATACGTAAATCGGAGAATACACGTAAATATAATGGTGAACAAAGGCAACTGTTTAGCGAGCGACAGAACTGAATTAAGCCAGCTATTGTTATCTGTTATGTAATGGATGTGGATATCTATACCACTTCCGAACCGCCAGCCGACCAGAAGCACTATTTCACAGATATTGCGGGTAATGTTTAAATTTGGACAGGCCCGCAGTTAGGGGATCGACGCCCTTCTGACTGAAATTGAGAGCAGCTTAAAATTATGTCTATATATAAGCTACACTTATCACGGTATCCTGCTGTTTTAGTGGAGGCAGTCATTGCCAGATTTTACTAAGAAGTTTTTAATAATATTGAAAAACAAAGGTAAAGAGACTCTTGGCAGTGTGATAAATGCTTAATTATGCGATGTTGAATTGCGATGGAAATAGACGTAGTTGAAATTCTTAACATTGTCAAAAATATATTGTCAGAATAGGAATTATTAACCTTTACTTGAAATTAAATAGAAATCTTGAAAAATTAGATGTGAAGAATTACAAAAAAGTTCTTTGCTGTTCGTAGTAGATTTAAAAAATAAACTTATGGCTGCGTTGAATGAAGACAGAATGAACGCTGGATAACTATTCTCGTGAGATTTCTGGGTTGAAATGATCGTTATAAAATACAAAATGTGGTTGTATGCAATAGTTTTAAATTTTTTTGCAGTTTTATATATTTTTTATTTTCCATCAATCGAATCGTAGTGATTTTTTTGTTTCCATTTATTTCACAAATAATATGTGATTTTTATGTCATCCCTAATGCAGCAAGACTGTATAAAAAATATTTGATTTTATACTAAATGAAGAAAATGTGCAAGGAATTTGCGTCTTTCCCAAATTTCTCAATCGGTGTTTCAGTTAGTTAATTGTGGGTAAAAATATATTTTTCAATATATTTTTTGTGAGGAACAGGATTTAAAGCGAATAATTTTTTAAAAAGAGTTATTCCAAGAAATGGTTTGTAAGGCTCCGATCCCTTCAGTCAGATCTCCTATTGAACTCTCAATCATTTATACGTCTCACTTTTGGGTAAACATAATTAATGAACTTCTCAATAGCAATTTGAAACACCCTGTATATTTTTAGTCGCTGCCTTGCAGTGCCCAAGCACAGGATTATTAAGTGCAGCAAACGCTGAAGAAAATTGGTGCACAATATTGGCGAACAAACCTAATGTGCGATCATACATTTTTTTTTACTATAGTTAAGTTAGGAAACCAAAACGTCGGCAGTTTCCCTGTTGCGGGCCTGAAATCGGGTGGTGCCCCCTACCGTCGTCTACCAGGATTTAATTACTTGCGCCACCACATTAGTGTCGTTCATAATCGCTTTAATGCTTTCCCGTCCACCTGATATTATACACACACTCTAATATCCCATCATTATTATCGCCAAAGAAAACAGCAAGCTTTCGCTTCCTATTTTGTAGACGTCATCAACCTTTATTATTGAAGGGAAGTATTGATGCGTATTAGAGACTAATTTTATATAAACACTTTCAGTAAATTGATTTTATTAAATGAACGTTTAAATATAGTTTCAAGGCTTATACGTTTCTCATTTAATGCAGATATGATTTTACGGCAAGTTTTCAGGAACTAATGATGATGAAAGATCTAATTATGTTAAGAGAACTGACAGGGTAATAGCTGGTGAATCTAGTGATTTGAGCTGATTTCTTTTGACTAAAGGTTCAATTCTTATCGTACACAGATTGAGTTTACAAGAAGGAAAACTGCTTTATTTTTGATATTTCAAAATATTTGACACTTCATAAAAAAATTTATTTCGGTCATAAATAAAAATGCCATTGATAGAAATAAGATTTCATGTTCAGTGTCCAAGAAAATCAATAATGTGAAAATAATACACCATTTTTAAGTGAAAATAAAAATAAAATGCTCATCGACGTTTCCATCATGTTCAGAGTGTCCAAGAAAATCAATATTGTGAAAATAATACACCATTTTTAAGTGAAAATAAAAATAAAATGCTCATCGACGTTTCCATCATGGATTTGGAAGTTTTAAAACAATTAAAATATTTTATTCCTTTGAGATTTTTGTATAAAACTAAAAATCAGGCTACTTTGTTCTTGTATTATTTTCACATTATTGATCTTCTTGTACATGAAATCTTATTTCTGTCAATGGCATGTTTATTTATGACCGAAGCAAAACTTTTTATGAAGAATCAAATATTTCGTCATATCAAAAATAAAGAAGTTTTTCCTCTTGTAAACTCAATTCGGGGGCATATGTATAAATAAATTTTTGTCATTGGTAATAATGAGTGTATTTAGTCATAATTCGTAAATTAAATTTATAACATTCTTTAAGAAAAGAACTATTTTATTATTAATATCATCATTCAGTCTTCATGGTGACTGTCAGTGAGGTCGAAAAATTCATTGTCGTCACTTTCAGACTACTAAAATCAATGAGTTGGACCTCATCATAACGCACTTCATCTTCTCAATCTTTTTTTTACAATTCCTTTTGTGTACCCTTACATAGCTTTTGCCAAATATAAATGGAATAATTTTATCCAAGGCTTTTTGTCGCATCTCCAAAACTTGTTTACCTCCGAAAATGTGCCACAAATCCAATTTTTTTATTTTGATTTATTTGCATGGGAAGCATAGTTTCTACCAAGAAACTGAGGTATTAGGCAGTATCCATCACGGTTTTAGTTTTTCTACATTTTTTTAGATAAAACTTTAGTATCGTGAAGAAGATCAATGAGACATTTAATATGAAGCACAACAGAACGCTTCTCATTTATTGGAGTGTATTGGAAACATCTGAAATATTTGTTTATTTTAATAAACTAAATGTAGGTGTTTTTTCTAGTCTTCCATGGTGGTGGTAAGATTTGGATTTATATTTCCAAAACCTATTTTTACAAAAAATGCCTATTGAATGCTAGTAGTTCGTTTATTGACTTCGTGGAGAAGATCAATGAACCATTTTGTGCAAAGCCATGCCCTGGTTCACTCTGCAGCAATACAAAATGCTTTCCATTCATTGGAGAAAATAGGGTGAGGGTGTTTTTTTTTCGTCCATCATGGTGTCACAGTGTTAAGAATTTCTGATTTGATTGCCCCATTAACATCATTATTCTTACGTATGTTACGGTTTTTCCTGGAGTAATAAGAAGCTTACCAGTGTTGCACTTTGATACTCTTCCTCTTTTTAAAAAAATCAAAATAGAGCCTATCGAAGTTCAGTGTCATGTCCAATTATGTGATTAATGCCTGCTTAATTTATGTATCTTTCTCATGCAAAAATAATCTGCCAATGATGCTTTTTCAGTCAGTTTATTGATCTGATTTCTTTCTTTCTTTTATTTACCTCCAAAACTAACTTTGCCCACGTACAAATTATACTTAATATTGTTTGTAAATACTCGACACCAAAACCATATTGACCATATTGAAATCATATTGAATTATATCAGCAGTGATCATCTTAGTACTTACTGATCGTGTTCTTGGGGCAATCTTAATTTTTGTTTGTTCTGGATACACATAATAGTTTTTCACATATTTTCCCAAAACAATACTCCTTTACCATAGAGCCGATTTTTTCATTTTGTTTTCTTCGCATAGTAAGCATGAGCACTGGACAGTATTCATCAGAACTATTAAGGGTTCATTAAGGTTTGGTTTTAGTTTTTCCGGGACCCATTCATAGTAAGAATTATAATCCATTAAAAAGTAGTCGCATGTAGCAAGCATCTAATTCTAATACCCATTTGCGTTATTTCATTAAGCTTTTTTGAATGAGGGACATGAGGGTGTTTTTTCTAGTCCTTCATATGGTGTACACAGTGTGTGAATTACTGATTTTACTACATCATCTATATTGTCAGTCTTCAATTTACGGTATGAGTTTTTTCTGAAGTAATAAGAGGTTCACTAGATTTGCACTTGATGGAGTGTATGCTTCTGAAACTAAATATTTAACTACCATTACACATACTTAGTAATAAAAGGGCTAATTTTTCATCGTCTCTTTTAAAGTACTTTTAACTGTGGATCTTTTCAGTAAAATTTCTGATTTGACTGTATCATCATCACCATTGGTCTTCAATTTACGTCTGTTACGGTTTTTCTTGGAGTAATTAGAGGTTCACCAATCACCATATGTGCACTCTTCCTAATGCTTGCTTAAATTATGTATCTTTCTCACCTAAAACCAATATGCCAGTGATCTCTTTTCAATCAGTTTATATTTCTTCATTTTCAAATACACAAACCGTGGCTCGTCTTATTTGACTCACAATTCAACCTTTAATTTTTACCTACCTTTGAATAAAAGTAATTGCTCACTTTGCTGTTAAGTCAACATACTACTGAGATATGTTCCCAAAGAAAGCGGTAACGTTTTATGTAGCGTTGAACTCAAGTAGGACTGAGTTTTAATCAAATTATCGATGAGGTCAACTTTTGTACTACTAACACTATCTAAGATTACCATTTTTGTAATGATTTTGATATCGAATATGATAATTTAAACATGTTGTGTTCTATTCGTTACAATATTATAAAACATTTTATTTAGCGATAACTGATTCGTTTTCGTGATCCCATTTTATTTCGAAAACTGTATTACAGAGAACCCATGCATGAAGCAGTGATTTCCTAAAATGTAAATAATAATTCGACTATAATTAAGTTAACGAAAAAGTACTAACGATGGCACAGTGGCGAGTTTCAGAGATCATAACAAAATAATTACATTAGGTGGAGGTATATGCACATAAGAGCGGTAGATTTAAAGCAAACACACTAAACCTTTTGAGCCATTAAATATCCCCAGAGAGACCGGAACGCTTTATTTGGATTGAATGCTTTAGAAAACAATTCTTTGTGAAATTTACTTACATTTACTAACTCCCACTGTAAAAACCCTTACAATTTATAAAGTAAAGTGCTTGATATTGTTTATGTAAGCGCGGGCTTTATAAAGTCGTTTTTAAATTTTAATGTGCACACATAAATTGCTAGCCAAGACAATTTTTGTAATGATACATGTTTTCAGTGAAGAAATCGATCGTCGCAATTGTTTAACTATACGTATATTAAGATATGTAGTGTAGATGCAGGTTGCGTAGAATTAAACTACCATCCTTTAATCTTATTTCTGCGAAACTAATACAGAAACCGCAGTGCAGCTAGGTGGATATAGATTAGGAAGGTGATCAAATATGAAATAAGATTCTATTAAAGTGTTAAATTGAAATTAGTTGATTGCTTCTAATAAATTTTGTGGATTACAAATTGAAATAGAAATTAAAAAAAATAAGTCTATAAATGATATTAAACTGCATCAAAACTGAAGACTCTTATTAATTATTGGTCAGTTGTCAAAGTTGCCAACAATCTTTTTGACGCTCACGAAAAATTGCCCCAATAAGTTACGAGGAAGGAATATGTACAATTTTGACTGATAAGCGCAATGATGGATTCAATAGGAAAAGTTTTCAGACAGGATTTAGTGAGATCGAATGCTTCAGGAAAAATTTTTTTTGACTATTTATTGTTGTATAATCTACTTTAAACTCATACTTTTCTAATTTATGAAAATAACGTTATCCTTAGAAAATACAAATTTTGCTTTCAGTGGTTTTTGGTACGTTTCTACTTCATCTTGGTGGTAAAGAGATAAATATTTCGGTTGTTTTGAAATTAAAGTCGAAAATTTTGAATTCACCAATTACGACGATTCTGAAAATAACGAAAGAAAATTCTATATGAAAGTTCTATCCAGTATTCATTGAACTTAATTCTGGGAATCACGCCAAATTCTAAAAAATAAATAGAAATAAGAAAATTGCCAAAATATGTCAAGATAAAAGTGTAGTATCAAAGGAAAACCTCAACAGTTTGCCCCAGAAAACCAATGTATATAGTTCTAAATGAATATAAATACAATATTGTTATCTAAAATTCTTTAATTCTAAACCTTTAAAACTTGCAATACCATCAGATCATTCATAACAAAAACCAAACCTTTTAACAGTGTTCAAAAATCTAAAAATTGTATTTATAGCATTCCATGCGAGTGTGAAAAGCTATATATAGGTGAGACGTCTAGACCATTAGAAGTTAGAATATCTGAACACAAAAATAACGTTAAAAATTACCAAGTTGATAAATCTACACTGGCACAACATGGAGTAATGGCCACAGATTTAGTTGGACACAGGCAAAAATAATTCAAACGGAGACACATTGTAATAAACGAAAACTTAAAGAGAGTGCCTGTATTCAACTAAATAGTACCGACTGCGTCTCTACTAGTTCACTGTTGCTAGACGAAGTCTGGCTACCGATTCTCCAAAAAGAAGTACGTCACGGTAATATCAAAATAAATTAGAATTCTTTCTCTAGTGATCTATGCATTAATTAATAATCAGTGTCAGGTGTCAAAGTGATCTTGTTTGACAAGTAATTTTTTGTAATCACAGTTGAAAAAGGACCTAGACTTTGGTTCGAAACGTTCTGTTAAGATAAGTTATTGTTTTATAATTGTTTTTTACATATCATATAAATATATATATCTATATATTATATAATATACATTTTGTTATATTTTCTAGTGTAAAATACTAGAAAACCACTGATACGAATTTTAGATAACAATATTGTATTTATATTCATTTAGAACTATATACAGTGGTTTTCTGAGGCAAACTGTTGAGGTTTGCCTTTGATACTACACTTTTATCTTGACATATTTTGGCAATTTTCTTATTTCTATTTATTTTTTAGAATTTGGCGTGATTCCCAGAATTGAGTTCAATGAATATTAACTATCCGCCACAAATAAACTACAAACAATATTCTATCCAGTAAAATTACGCGTAAAATATAACGTCTGAAATTAACAATTATTGTTAAGTAATAATGGGAACTGCCAAGGAGAGATTGATATTTTCTAAAAGTATACCTATACATATTTACATGTTAATTGCCATGACGCGACGTCTTGTACATGGAATGAGCGTCAAAGAACTCCAACAAATTTCTCTTTAAGGGTTAATTTTATTTTCCTCACTGAAATTATGTAAAATAAAAAAATCTCGCGAGTTATTGAATTTAAAACCAAAACCTGTACATTTAATAATCCGCCGCGTTTGAAATATAATATTAAAAGTTCCCATGGTAGGTTTACATTTATAATTAAAAAGAACTGCTAGAATTATTCATCCATTTACTCTTTTCAGCACACTCCCACCTTTTTTCTGGTCATTTCCTTTATATCTCCGTTTCCTTTTCCATTTTCACTTCCTTTAGATAATAAATACAGATTATTTTTTCTCCGCGTCTCTTTGTATTTGTATATAAAAAGGTGTACAAGTTGCTACGCTTTAATTTTCTAATGAAGAAATCTAAATTTATACTGTTTACGTAGCATTCGTGCTCGTGTAGGCATTTTTGTCGGAGCTAAAGGCTTTAATGAAGCGGGGACCAGTTGCGTGATTTCACAAACTTAATTATTTTTCTCGTTTCTCCATTCACCATTTACATTTAAAAGAGTGTGAATATAATAAAGGTAAATAGCAACGCTAGCGTATTTTTCAACCGTCAGTATTATTAGACTGATTAACATAAGGTACGCAAATAATTTTATTCGCGCTTGTTTGGGAATACGTCAAATCTCAAAATAAGAGTAATGAGAAAAGGCCTAAGTTTATGTCACAAGAGTTGAAACGTGCCAAACACATAACAAAAAACCTTAACCAAAGTAAGTGTAACGTGGGTTTGTAAATTCGTTTTTGAGAAAACAAAAGCATCCTATTCACCCTGCACCTCCGCAAAACTCTCGTGAATACGAGCCGCGTTTGAATTTGGACAAGAATATTTTATTCCAATAATTTTTGACGGATTAAATGTCGTCAGGCAATAACGTAAAAGTTGGTCATAATATATATTTTTTTAATTTTTACCAGTTTCATCACCAATATCCGGTCAGGTAGATTACTTTTAATAACTAATGATATTGCTCTTTTTCTCTATTATTATGAGTGCTTTATGATGGCATACTTTTCCTAACACCCTCTATAGTTTTTGGGTAGTTCACTCGTTATACTAAAAAAGTTCGTTTTTAAAACTTCCGTAGGCAATAATTTCTACAAAATACATTTGTTTCGTAGCTTTCAGTAAAGTTTCCTCA
The DNA here is from genome assembly GCA_963680705.1 of Rhagium mordax. Classification (NCBI taxonomy): domain Eukaryota; kingdom Metazoa; phylum Arthropoda; class Insecta; order Coleoptera; family Cerambycidae; genus Rhagium; species Rhagium mordax. The sequence goes on from OY796661.1 coordinate 15,841,141, forward strand.
ATAAAAATTTGTTTTAAAATAAAAGTGCTGTATTTTTCTTCACTAAAATGTCAGTCAGTATAAAACAAAGCACTTTATTTCTCTTGTGAAGACTTCACATGACTTTTATTTGTCTCGATTGAATAGAACTGTTTGATTGTTTGTCTTTATGTACCTTTCTGTTCATGCAGATAAACTAAAACTAATAAAGGCAAATTGAAGTTACAGTTATAGTTTAAACATATTGATTCAGAAAATTATTCAAAGTAGTTTTTCTGTTTAATAAACCTCAATAAAATAGAGACATTCCTTTATTTAAGACAATTATGTTCAAAATTTTCGACGTCAAAATTGTTCTCTAAATAAAACAGCAAATTAGAGAAGACGGTAATATATTATGAAAGATGAAATTCAAAATTGCGTTCTCATTCGACTTCTATTTCCTATTAATCCGTTTCTCATGTTCCAACTGATTTCATTGAAATGTTAACCAATCCATCTTCATTTCCGTTTAATCTACGATCTATGCCTATTTTGTTAATTTGACTGTAAAAAAGGCGATAAATTAAATTGCTAGCAGCTTGTTATCCAATTCAATCTGCCATCTGACTACAATTCATAAAGGATAAATGAAATGACGCCTAAAAGGAGTGGTGTTTCTCTAAAAAGGAATATATTTCTGTAATTTTATTTAGAATGATGACTCAGAATATAAGCATTAATGTTATTAAAATACTTAGTATTGGTCTGTTCAATTTTTATATTTTTAATTTCCATAATAGAAATGCATAATATATGCACATATATGCATGAGAAATTAATACAATTCATATCAGAAATTTCATTACTTTTTAAATCTCTTGGAAGTGCCTCGCTGCACCGAATTTTTCATATTGAGAGTCGAAAGTAATATTTTTAAAAGAGCTTTAAAAGTATACAACATTTGGCGAAGTACCAAATAATTATCCGTATGTTATATCCGATTCGAAGGACCAAAATCAATCACATTTGCTTCCAATCGGCGTTTAATAATCCAATAGTGTAAAAATACCTTTACCATATACTCGTGTATTGACGTATTTCAAAGGCGTGTCAGCGGAGGCTACTCGGGCTTTGGCATTTTGTATTTTTTAGAACCAATTTAATACGCCGAACTATTATGATTGACGAGTAAGTGATGAGCTCGTACATCGTTCCTTACCAAAAAGGGAGAGTGGCTAATCTCTCGGCTTCTTTCGAGACCCAAATGCATTTTTTATGTACACGCCGCTCTAGGTCGATCAGTCATTCGTGTACATACACACAAAATCCGCAACATAAATCAATAGGAAAAATGAGCAGGGAGTGGACCTTAATAATAAATTCCGCAGGCCTTCGCGTTCATAAAAAGTTTTATAGAAATTACTTTCGCCAGCAAATTCTTATACGTTTATTAGATGATCATTGAATTTGAGAATATTTAAAATTTTTAACAACTAATAATAACATCTAAAATTAGAACAGGTATATGTGTGTGTTAAGTATACGAATAATCAATCCTCGCAGATATTGTGTGCGTGTTGATAATGTTATTTTAATGTATACAAAAATATTATATAGTTCTATTTTTAATATTAACATAAACCTGTTTTAACATAACTTTACGTCCTTTGTTAAAACTATAAATAATAGGTTAGTACTATACCACTAATGGTGACTTTAAATGCTTGCACAGTCTCGAATAAGGCATCAACAGAAATATACAAGTTGTAAACCAGCGCAGCGCTTCAAACGAAATATTAACAGAGACCAAGTGAGCAAGAACGATGGACAATGAGCTTTCTGTTCCTTACAAACTGCCCACCGCGCTCTTATATGGAGACGTGTATATTCTATTCTATAACTGTTCATTCTTAGTGGAGGGAAATTAGAATTTTAAAGTGATGTAATCGGAAGTTGATTTTTTTTTGTTTTTTGTTTTATACATGCAAATGAGTCGAAAACCGAAGAAATTAGCAAAATTGGGCTGGAGCTTCGCGAGAAAAGCCCATAAAAGTGCATTTCTGATGCGCATTTCGAGCGCATTGCTACACTATTTTTTAAATATCTCCGGCTCTGTTGCTCCTAGAAAAATATAAACTAAAATACTCGTAAATGAATAGCCTATCAAACTGTTGGAGTATAGTTACATTAAAAGTGCATCCTAACCTCAAAAAATTCAAGTTTCTCATTTTTTTTTTTTTTTTTACTAATCTATAAGTGGGGTAAAAATCTTCTGATCTTTACGAAAATTGGAGAAAATATGTATTTTCATGCTATAAATACTTAGTAAATTTTTAGTGGAATAATTTGAGAACCATATTCAAAATGATAATAAAGTAAATTGGATCCGCCAAGATTAAACTATTATCAGAATGGCGTCAATTGTACATAGTAGCAGATACTAAAGCAGTGACATTATCTAATGGACAGATCTTTGTTTTTTTTATTCACGGATTCTCCAAGCGCTAGGTAGCAGGAGCTCGGAGCACTCACTCATTCAGCATAGTTTGCAATCCCCTGAGTTCAACGTGCAGCCGTCAATAATGATACGACAAACAAATTGAATCTAGTGGTTTATGGAATAGCATGTTATGTCGCTCTGGGTTCGCCAGTCACATCGTTGCAGTTATATCGAATTAAATTAGTGAAACACAGGATCAAATGCCCAATGGCCGCAATATATTGACTCTGCGGCTAGACGAATTTTGGAAAATCACTTACATTAATGAAACCGAGATACAGGAGCGTGAGGAGAGATAAAATAGCGGAGTAGTAAAATTCCTATTCGTGTTAAGAAAATATGGAAAAAAAACTTTTAAATTCTTAGATATGAATTAAAATATGTAAATAAATGCAAGCTTTGAATCAGAACAACGGAAAGAGTTATTTAAAGGAATCTGAATAAAACCAGTAACAGCGTGAATTTAATCCTTTAGTTTAAAAACTTTTCCATCCATCAGCTGATGTATCAAGTTCATTCACGTACTTCCTTTAAACATTTTTTTAGAAGCAACTTATGTTGAAGTTGTGCTATTCTTTTCCATTCTCTACCTGACAGATAGGGTACGTGATCTTAAAACTGCTGAGTAAGTTATGCCCAGTTTAACCGAATTTCAATACAATTAGTTACTTTAACCAAACTTTCACTTATCACGAATTGATTGGACTTGTTATGAGGAGGTTAGTTTTTCAGAAGGGTGTGAAATAAAGTGTGTGAAATTAGACGATAATGATAGGATAATCAATTTAATTGAAGCAAAGTGTTAGGTTTACACCCCTCACCGAATTTCTCTGCGATTTTAAAAATACGAAAAGGGGTGAGCAAAATTGTGTAAAATTTTGATGCATAATTTGGTTCCATTATCGTCACCGAAGGGGCAAGCTTGACTGATCCAAATTTCTCAAGAGCAATTATTATCTTCAGTCTGCCCGAAGATTTTATCCGAGATCAATTTTAATTATTTTAAAAGTCTGCTCAAATATGAATAAATTCTTTGTCATTACGACCATCACTGGTTATGTTATAGTATGTTTTGATTTTCCTCCTATTATGAGCAACGTGTATGAAATAAATAAAATAGAGAAACAAATTCTTACACTTCCATACGTTATTCCCGTCAGCACATAAACAAATATTTGTTTTTCGAATATATTTGAATACAATTTACCACAAAGGCACGATTTTATGTCCCAAAGTTGCACGATTCCAAGTTATATAGGCATGGTAGTGTTTTAAGTGTATGGAAGAAAATATCATTTGTAGCCACATAACCATCTAAATTTCAGTAACTGCAGACAAAGAGACTGGAAATATTTAAAATTACATATCATGTTAGACGATGATCGTCAAATGTGGCTTATATTTTTCTCTAAATTAGTATGTAATTTTTGTGACTATACGTACCCCTAATCGGCAGAAGGGTTTATCCCTGTTATAACCACTGGTGTTCTGCAACTGTTCTGGGACCATTAATTTTTAACATATACCTAGGTATATTAATTATTTTGCTTACAAACAGAGGGTGACATAATTAGTATTGCTGATGACTCAGCTATATTTTACACCGACAGCGATTGGATTACTCTAAAACAAAAAGTTGGGAATGCCTTTGAAAGAGTAGTAAAATGGTTCAATAACTGCTTAACAATGAAATTTAGTAAAATATGTTACATGCGATTTACCTCGCATTGTAATTAATTACCACCGTATAAACAAATAACCATTAATATAAAAAATAATTTTGAAATTATGAAATATTTTGGTCTATATCCAGTCAAAAAAATTAAGAACTTTTATATTTCTCTCAAATATTTCAAACTGATCAAATAACCACATCAATAAAAACGTGAAGGTTGCTACCAATAACCACTTAAATAGTTAATAAATAGTCTCATTTTATTCCAGCAAATAATTGTTTACTGATGGCGGTAGTTTCACCTTCGGTAGTTTTTTTGTAAAAACGTGCTAATGATTAGGTATAAGAATAAACATGAATTAAAAACTATTAAATATTTCAGATATTCGATCCAAATTCTATGCGGCAATTATTTCTAAATCTGAAAAAAATTATACCTAGGACATAAATGTTTCGTTTACCTTGGATCTAAAATTTTCAGTAAAATAACATCGGATATAACAAACGTTGACTCCTTAAATTTGATCAAAAAAATTAACTGTTGGATTCAAGAAATACCTAGATTAGATATACACAATTTAGTAAACTTAAAGACTAGAATAGACAATTAATTTCCTTCTTAATGTATTAATTTCTGTGCAATTAATTTGCGAAGATTTAGATTAACGGAAATATATAATTTTTTGTTTTTTTGCTTGTTCTTGCAATTTTTCTTTTTCTATATAGTTTCTAAATTATTTTGATCGCTATGTTGTTTAAGTCTACTAACAATTCTTTACCTTTTATCTAAGCTTTCTGCAATTATTTGCACATTATACCGGGTGGGCAAAAAATGTTGCTTTTTTACGTTTGTCCATAATTTTTTTGTTTATTAACCGATTTTAATGAGCTAGGTGTCGTTGCTTACAGGAAAAAAATGGACTATCGACGAAAAATTTCAAAATGACCTATTTTTTAAAATGCAAGATGACGGCCGCGTTTGAAAATAGCCCTTTCTTAGAGCCATTCTTTTTGAAGAAAAAATATCGAAATGACACATCCAGTACAAAACAGCAATAAAATGACCCTTTCTCTACATTTTAAGATCTCGATTAAAAAAATCGCTATATACGTAATCATACAAATCGTCTTTTTGTCATTCTTAAGCTGTACGAGTATTACTTAAATTGAGCTTTTTTCTTTGGCCAATAACTTTTTTGTTTATTTTCCTATTTTAATGAGCTTGATGTCGTTGCTTACAGAAAAGAATGGATTATTGACGAAATGTTTCAAAATTGTCGATTTTTTTAAATGCAAGATGGCGGCCGCGTTTGAAAATAGTCTTTTCTTTAGGTCAACTCTATTTAAAGAAAAATTGTCGAAATGATGCGCAGTATGAAAACAGCAATAAAATGTACCTTTCTCTATATTTTAAGACCTCGATACGAAAAATCTGTCCATCGGTTGCAAAGCTATACGGTCGCCATCTTGCATTTTTTTAAATCGTCCATTTTGATTTTTTTATCGATAGTCCGTTCTTATCTTTAAGTAACGACATCTAGCTTATTAACATCAGTTAATAAACAAACAAGTTGTGGGTAAACGTAAAAAATGCCAAATTATTTGGCCCACCCGGTATATGTAGCAACAGCAGTTCTTATACAGTCATGAATAAGTTTGTGTAAGTATTTTCATTTTTAATTTAAGTTCTGAGAAGATGCAACCAACAATTTTAAAAGACATTAGGTATTTAATCTTGCTAATAAAATATTAAACTACAATATATTCTTAATACAAATAATATCTAAAATTCTTGAAAATTTTTTTTTGCAATATTTAAAAATATTGAATTTGACATAAAAATTAATTTATACATAAAGAAACTGTTAAGTTAATAATATTGAAAACACATAAATTCCCCTCTCCTGAAATATTTTACACATATTTTTTTTTAAACGAGATTAAAGTTTTGATTAGTTGCATAATATTTATTCAGACATATTATTAAATGTTGATCGCAGGATCCTCAGTATTTTTCCCCAACGGCAAATGTACATTTTCCAATTAATTCCTGCTTATTGCAATATGTCGTTTGGGTCACCGACGCCTCCGTTGATTTAATCACTATTCATTTTCCTATAATAACCGTGGACTGACTGTCAGCATGCAAAGCAATTTCCGATTCAATAGACGGCAGATGGCACTCTTGCAGCTCTTTGCCCTTTGCAAATGACTATTTAAATTTTTAATCCCTTTTCATTGGTTCAGTTATTCCAGGGAAACCCTCTCTGATAGAGCCTAAATAGGTTTCTGTGCAAATCAGGTCAAAGCGTTATGTTATGACTGTGTGTTCGGGTATCTACCTAGCTTTTTACTTTCCTGGGTGTGGTGATGACTGTTTTATTAATCGCCTGCAATATATCCGGTTGCTAAAAAGTATTGGGTATTTTATTCACTACGTTTTGTAAAGTTTATTTAAACTATAAAGTGGAATTCTGAACGTTCTGATTCTGTAAACAAACTACAAAACAAAGTATTTTGTAAGATTTTTCGTACTAAACGTTATCAGGCAAACTTATAAATGTATTGGGCGTAGTTTAAATTATTTTGCATATATTTCAAGAAAGAAATGGACAGCTCTTAATATTTGCAACAAATGGAAATGCACACACCATAATGATCTAAGATTACTACTAATAGTGCGCATATATTCTTCAGAATAACCATAATTAGCGGTAATGCCCATAATTAGAATTAAACCATCCATCTACTCTTGTGGATAGTTCAAGCATCACTTAAAGCCTTAAAAAGCAGTGTCAAGCAAACCATCAACGACTGATGATCCTTTTCTGACAGCAGGCAAACGGAATTTCAATGTTCCCATCGTCGTGGTCTTTACTTTATTTATCAACTTTTATTATCAATAATCTCTTAACCGTTTAAAGTAGGTTTCATTATATCCTATTGAGTCGTACTAGAACTAATCGAAAACGTTATTGTTCTATTAATTTCAAGTATATTTCGCTCGATCATATAATAACTATGAATTTTAATACATCTTTGGCACGCAAAATTACCTAGTTTTTATCTTATAAGCGTGAATTATATTCAAATGGAAATATTTCATATCTGATTTAATATTTCAAAGTCATGGAACGAAGTTTTCCAAGCAGAATTTTAAGAAAAATATTTATAAATATATGTTTATAATTAAATGTTCTTTTGTAAAAGAGCAAATTCAAAACGTGTCGCATAGTCCGTTACCATTAATGAAAATCCTATTTTGAAGAACTATAGAACGTCAAGATCAAACTTGCGATGCATATAAGTTTCTAAATTATAGGCAATCGGCTGGAGAGGTGCCAAAACTTTCATGGCCTGTAAATTTTCCATTATAGATATAGCAAAAAATACTTGAATCAAAGTAGGCAAAAAAATCTTACAATTTGCTTATTTGATGTATATATATTTTGATTTGATATCTCTTTTTGTTAACAGATTTTTCGGATCCTTGATAGATTTTCCTGCAGTCTCTAGAGACAGTGAAAACTGCTTCAATAAAAGCAGACCTAAAATGGAAAATGCATCGAAACATCCATCATTTAAAACTTTTTTATTTGATGTACACTTAAATTTGATAAAGACCTGTTACTCTTTGTTAGCAGTTTTTTCTTAAATTGTTGATAAATTATCCTGAAAGAATAAAAAGAAGCAAAAAGCTGGAAAAGTGCCTTAGAAACATCCATTGCTTGCAACTTTTTTATTCGTTGTACACTTAAACTTTGATGAAAACTTCTTACTCTTTGAATTTTTAGATTTTTCTGATTCTTAATCGATTTTCCTGCAGTCTCTATTATAGACCGAAAAAACCGAAAAAACGACTTCAAGGTAGGCAGGAAACTGGAAATGTATCAAAGTCTCCATTCTTATATATTTTTTTTATTTGACGTACCCTTGTATTTGATAAAAATTTCTTACTCTTTGATTTATCAGATTTTTCAAATACATTGCTAGATTTTCCTGCAATGTCTAATAGAGATAGCATAAAACTACTGCTTAAATTTGATGAAGACCTCTTACTTTTCGTTCACGGCATGGCAAAAACTATTTTAATTAATGGTCAAAAAACTGGAAATGTACCAAAACATCCGTCGCTTGCAACTTTTCTATTTAATCCACATTTTTATGTGATAAAGATCTCTTACTCTTTGATAGCTGTTTTTCCAAATTTCTGATTTCCTGCAGTCTCTCAGACAGTGGGAACTACTACAATCAAAACTGAAAATGACTGAAACTGTCCTCGCATACCTACTACTTTTATTAGATGTGCACTAAAATTTAATAGAAACCTCTTATTCTTTATTAACAGATTATCTCAAATTCTCGATAGATTTTCCTGCAGTATCTATAGAGATGGCAAGAACTAAGCAAACACTGGAAATTCATGTAAACTTTCGTCATGTATAAACTTGTTTTTATTAAATTTTTATATAGGCTTAAATTTGATAAAGTCTTACTCTTAGCTACCAGATTTTTTTTTAATTCTGATCTATTTTCCTGCAGTCACTATAGAGAATGGCAAGAACTACATAAAAACTGAAAACGTGCCAAAATTTAGATGTGCATAAGTATACTTAAATTTGAAAAAGATGTCTTACTCGAAGAGTTATCAAATTCTCAAAAGATTTTCCTGCAGTTTTTATAGAGATGACGAGAACTACGTAAAAACTAGAAATGTATTAAAACTTTCATTCGGGTACTACTTATTAGTATTAGATATACACCAGAATTTGATAAAAACTCTCTGTTACCAGATTTCTTTAAATTTTTTATAAATTTTCCTGCAGTCTCTGAAGAGATGGCAAGAACTACGTAAAAACTGGTTTCTATTACATTTTTACACTATCTATATTATTTTTCTGCTGCCTCGATAGATAAAATCCTCTTACTCTTTATTAACAGATTATTTCAAATTCTTTATAGATTTTCCTGCAGCATCTATAAAGATGGCAAGAACTAAGCAAAAACTGGAAATGCATGTAAACTTTCGTCACGTAACTTGTTTTTTTTTTCTAATTTCTACAGGCTTTAGTTTGATAAACGCCACTTACTCTTAGTTACCAGATTATTTTAAATTCTAATATATTTTCCTGCAGTCAATATAGAGAATGGTAAGAACTACATAAGAACTGGAAACTGGAAAATTTAGAAAAAATACATATCTTACTCGAACATTTTTCAAATTTTTAATAGATTTTCCTGCAGTTTTTATAGAGATGACGAGAACTACGTAAAAACTGGATATGTATTAAAACTCTCATTCGGGTACTAGATATTTATTAGTATTAGATATACACTACAATTTGTTAAAAACCTCTTTTATATTTTGTTACCAGATTTCTTAAAATTTTTAATTTTCCTGCAAAAACTGGTTTCAATTGCATTTGTATACCTACTTTATATTATTTTTCTACCGTCTCTATAGACAGCGAAATCTGCTTCAAGCAAAATCAGCAAAAATAAAAGAAGAAATACTGAAACATTGATCGTTTACAACTTTTTTATTTTGTGTACGCTTAAATTCTTACTCTTTATTGAAAGGTTTGTTTTGTTAAATTCTCGATAAAATTTCATGCAATCTCTATAGATAAATTACTGAAAGAAAATTACTGACAGTAAACGAATTATGCCAGAGCTTTCAAAACTTTAATTTGGTGGTTACTTAAACTGGGTAAGGACCTCTTCTCTTTGTTAAAAGATTTTCAAATTTTAGATAGATTTTTCTGCAATTTTTATATACAGAAGAAATTACCGTAACCAAATATCCGTTGCTTACTATTTTGATGTACATTTGAATTTGATAAGGACCTCTTACTCTCTGTCAATAGATTTTCCAAATTCCTCATACATTTTCCTGCAATTTCTATCAATCGAAGTAGGTTATGGTAACAAGACAGTGTTAGCTTCTTTCTTACTAGACATGACACACCCTATAAATCTTTTAGTTTTAAAGGGGTATGTGGGTGCGAAATTGATGACACCTATTTTGGGGACTATTCGACCGAGAAATTAAACTGAAAATGCATGGCCATATTTCTAAATAATTTAAAAAAACCAAAAAAGTACCAAAGTGGCCATTGCTCGCAACTTTTTAAAAATGTATAATCTTAATTAGGGCATCATTTATTTTTCAAATTTTTATCGTATATGTGTCTATATATATTTATAGGTATATTCGCAATTATTTTTCCGTGTCTCCATACTGAAACACGCAACGATACATTTGTCCATTGCTGCATTAACACAGAGACATTTATCAAAACTACAACGCTATGTTCGATGTTCAAAAACATTTATTCACTGCTTTTTCTGCCACTGCAAATTGAACTGGGTCTGCTGTATCACGAACGTTATAATTTAATAAAATGTCTGAATATTCCGCTAACAGAGCGTAACAATATTTCGAACTATCAGCCAATTTCGGAATTGAACTGAGCGCCGCAATGCATTAATGTTACGGTCATCAATTCTGCACATAATATCGGCCATTTTAAATCATTACTTTGCAAACATATTAATCTGGTGTCAGAAGTTGCTCCAAAAGTGTTTTTCCGAATTATTCGTTTAAATTGCATTCTGTTTGTTAGTGTAGGTGATTAATATTAATATTTTTAAACTGGTTGTTCTGGAAATGCCAACTTGCCAATTGTCCAGAAACCTATACAGAGTGTCTCACGAATAAGTCAACATAGAACGGTTTCTTATAGATCTGGTTAAAATATGATGATTGAATGACTTACTTGACCAAGTTGTATTCCCTCTATCATTGGAGCAAATCACCAGATGTTTGAAGAGTAGTTTGGAAGAGTAAAGCATAATTTAGAAATCAATTTAGTTTAATTTAAAATTGATTCGGAAAATTATTAATAATATTTCATGCCTGGTCCAATCTACCTTGTAGCACTTCGGTTAAATTCTACTTAGTGTCAATTAAGATTTATAAAGGGCCTATGTTCTTATACGTATAGTTGCTATGACGTGGTAAGTGAAATACTTTCCAAAATATTTTTCTGTTCTAAATCATAATGATAATGAGTTTCTTGTAATATACGGAAAACACTAATTATTTAAACGTCATAAACTGAATGCTTAAAGTGAAACAATTGAATACATCGCATTGTAACAAATAGTTTTGTTCACATGATTTTAAAATACTAAGCAAATTATTCATACGTATACAAACTTTCATAACTTTTGACAGGTTAACATGAAAACAAGACATACATATACATTTAGATAGGCTAACTGTATTATCCGGCTTCACTTGAGTTAAAATTTACAAAAGTTAGGGCAATGCAGTGTTCTATTTATATGAAAAAAAAACTAGATACTTCTTTGTAAATGACGATGTTTTTGCTTGAATGAACAAATTAGCTTTTTCGCTAAATCGGAAAGAAGTCATCAAACTGGCCCTATCTAATTTAGGAGTATGACCTTGGATTTTATTACTAATCATTGCAGGGCATGGCCTAAATCCGCTTCAACTGAAATGGGGAATTAAATGGGATCATCTGCTTTCCCAGTGGCAGGTCCCGTAAAAGTGATTGCTTCTGTAGCGCCTTCACTGCAGTCCGATTTCGTACGATGTAGTTTGATAAAAGCACAAACCTAGTTTAAGGGTGTGATTGGGTAAGGCAAGAGGATTTAACGAATGCAACCTTGTAATGTACCAAGTCAACTGAATCAACGAGGGTTTCTTCATATATGCAATAATCTAAAACCGCCAGCAAAATAATGATTTTGTCGCCCATCTTGTAGTTGTTTGGTCTCAAATTCTGGAGCGTTCTGGATAATGTCTATTAATATTTTATGAGACTTTCACAAGAAATGAGCAATTCTGTAATAACTCCAACGTTCTATTTTGATGACTGTAACAAAATTATTATAGCAAAAAAGCCAAAAATGAACTATAAATATTTGACCAATTTCACCAGAAGAATTTAGAAAATAAATCTGACCGAGTCATTTTCGTAGTTACCTAAAACATTTCGTACACGTATTCCAACACTTGGAGGACTGGGATTTTACTTAAAATATACAATGGGTAAATTTAGGAAATCTGTATATCCAAACTGGGTTTTTTAGATACACTTTTCAGTAATATAAATGAAAAGTAAATGCCAAATATTAAATCGATTTATCTGGCTGCATGGTCAATGACCTAATGCCATTAATAAAAAAAAAAAAATCGATTTAAAAATAGAAGCCTTCCTCTTTAAAATAAATTCAATAAATATCACAGTGTTACAATTTAATTCCACACTAAGATATTTTCTCGTGGTGCTTCGTAGGTTAACGTTTCAGTGGCAAATTTACTAGCAAATAAACTAAGCGGTAAGGTCTATTCTTAGTTTATTGTATAACGATACATAAAAAAAGGTATATTGTAAATAAATAGCCTTCGGCAGGGTCGAAATCATTGTCACGCTGCTTCCAATCTTGGGAAAATAGAGGTATCACTCTTCAGTCTGTAGCTCTTATCTACAAAAATAGGTTCAACTATTAGTATTGAAAAATCATCTTGCAAAAATAGAGGGCTCACCTGATTAGGATAATGAAAGTTCGATAGTGGTTAAAAAGGGCATTTATTTACAGTCGTTCCTGGATATATTTCGTTGGTCAAGTCTTCCTCGGCGGTGTTTCTGCGATATCAGGGTGATAATTGTCTTGTACTGGGTAATTATATTCCACTTTTGGCTGGTAACACCACTAGACATCGTCTGGAATACTGCAAGATAGGATATTTAATAAATAATTTCATCTGTCAACGAGCTTTAGGGCATGCAAAACAGATACGAATATAATGCTCAACTGTACTAGCAATAACTATGTAGACTTACCTCACTTTGGCCACTGGAACAGTATTTATCATGCACTTTATGTTTGTTTGTAGCTGAAGTAAACAAACAGGTTACCTGTCATGTTTCATGTTGGTAGTGTATCCCGACCGCGGTACGTTCGCTGGTTCGATATGCAGGGACTCTGTTCGTTGCGACTGTCAAACCGTGGAGTTGTAGAGATGTATTGTGAAGGGTTGACAGGGAAGCACATGTCGTGATTTTGGTGGTTTTGGTTGAGTTTGTGTGTCAGGGTTATGTAAATCACGTTTTCTGTGAGATTCATATCATTGGTTAAAATAAAACAGTACCGAATTGCTCTGGAGGTACTCTTGGGTAACTCTGAGTGGACGGCAGAACGAATTAGGGAGACGAAACCAACACAGTTCCCCGAATTCCTGGAATCTCTTTCTTTTTGGCTTGGCTTGGAAAACCGTGAACACGTGCGACTCGTGGTTTGTAAAATTTTGCAATTTTGGTGAAGTAATTGCCCTTTAGGGGATTTGTTACAAATCATTCGAGATAATCGAAATTAGTGGGACCTTTTGGTGAAGCATCCTGTAAATTCGACGGTTAATCCGGATATTTTCACATGTTCAAAGCGGTGAGTACATAAGCTGGTTTTTTTTGGTGTCTTCTTGGGGCATAAAGCTGAAATTGACCCTCGTTTTCTTCTTCCTAGGTGTTCTTTCCATATTCGAAATAGATAATCAAGCCACTGACGACGACAACGTCAGACACTTTCAGCTCACCCGAAACCTAAGGTATGTTCGACATCTGTTGTGTCACTTTGCAAATTAGGCAAGGTAGGAAGTTACTAGAGTAATAATTATTTGTAGGGCTGCTAAGGCTGTGCTACGTGACTGCTCGACACCGCTGGACGCTGCTAGACGCTAGACGCTATTAAGACGCTGTTACGACGCTGCTACAGCATTGCTACTGAGTTACTCTTATGTTATCGTTCCTGTTCCTGTTATTATTGTTGCTCTGGGGTTCCTGTGTTGCTGTTAGGATTGCTTTGGGCCTGGCTGTGTATTATACTGGTTGCCGTGCGGTGGCCTCTGGGATTTTTTTTGAGTATCGTTACTGTGCCTGCTGCTAGTCCTTGCATTCACTCTTACCTGTCAGCTGACGTTGAACTCAACATCGTTACCTGGATTGGAACTCCTTGGTGCGAAGCTGGTTAAGAAGGAGAATCAAACCAGAGTAGTAATTGTGTGGTATTTATGTAGATATTAAGTTTATTAGGGATTTATTAATTAAGAATTTTGGGGAAATTTAGGGGAATATTAATTAAGTGGAGATTTTAATTACGTAGGGCAACGTAAAATATCTATAAACTAAATAACACCTGTGAAACCAGGCGTGTGATCACACTAACGGTCCATTTATTGAGCCTTCAGCTCTTGTAAAGATTCTGCATAAATATATGTGCATCTATATGTTGCGATCATTTTATGTGCCCGTAAATTATTAAATTGTGCTCGTAGTTGTGATTTCTTGCATTATTTTATTGCCTCCAAATCACCCCATTTTTTTTTAGGAAAACCCACCCCACGGACCTGACTAGTCGGCCGTGTGAGGTCTCCCTTCAATTTAAAGTGCGCTCGGAGACACTGCACGTAAAACACTAAAATTTTGTTTTGGGGTTGTACCGGGTTAATACCTGAGACCCGATATTTAGGTGGGGATTGAACCCTGCCTAGCGCACGTGGCCTATTTAGCTAAGCCGCCCCCCAATAACAACAGGAGTTATTGCACTTTTTTTATAAGACGGTACAGTTTCAAGACTCTACTGGGTATACTGCTCTGTTCGGTTCTAATTTATCATGTACTCACAATGCCTACAATTTTTTTTTTTCATAAAATTTTCTCATATATTATGCATATAACCGATATTTTCTTTTTATTTATTAACTACTTAATTAACTAAAAATGCCACCGGATACAGAAATGATCCTGCTATTTTACAATTTTTTAGACAATGCCAGTGCCCTACTCCTGCAATATTTTTAATCCTATTTCGTGAACTAAATACTATATGTTGTTATGTATTTTAACTTGAATAAAATAAAACAAGTACCTACTTCAAAACATAAAAAGAAACTGTCCACGATAAAATAAACTTACCTTGAGCATACTAGCCAGATAAAATATTTACAAATCATGCAACATCTAAAATAAAGTAACCCTGGACTATACTGGTTTTGAGAGATTTGCCACATAAAAGTTCTACCATTTAATGGGACATGCAGGCCTTACCTAAAAAAGCAAAATTTAATTAAAAAATTTACCAAACTTTTGATAAAACTTATCCTGATTGTTTAGGAATTGGGTTAAGGGAAAATAGCAACTATCTAAGTGAGACGATGACAAAGTTCTACTAATCAAACCATATAAAGTCATTTAGTGATCAAAATTAAATTTTTCATCTAAAAATATTAAATTAGCTAGCTAGAAAACTAAGTAAAAACTATGTAGAATCAATAATTAATGTCTAAAGACATGACACATTGTGAAATTAGAGTCTAACAATTAATTTTATAGTGTTGTGATAAAGATGAGTGTCGGAACGTGGAGCGAAAATCCTTTTTAAACCAAATTCAACGTAGTGCAATATCAGGAGACAGGAAATCAGACAAAGAATCTGAATGTGACCTTAATTTCACATGAAAGTTAGAAATAACTTAAATAAGTAGAAAATACTTACCAAAATATAATAATAATAATAATAATAATAATAATAATAATAATAATAATAATAATAATAATAATAATAATGTTTATTTATTACATCCAAAGTACATTAAGTACATAAAAAAACACAGAAATAAATTTAGTAAATTAATAAACATAATACACCACAAAAATATCGAAAGATATTTGAACGTATGAAACAAAAGAGTTTAGTGGGTCCTGAAAGTACAAAATCTTACCTGGTTACCTGGCGACCAGTAACAAAACAGCTACACTTCTGTACCTCGCTCCTGGTGAAATTAGAAAATTTATTGAAAATTTAAATAAAACCGTTGTGAAACCAGGAAATATAGTAAGGTACTTGCCTATTGTATTTAATCACGTCACATTAGCCACGGGTATCCAGATTCTTAAGTTGAAACCGGTTTGCACAAATTTGTCCACCAAGGCGTCCATTTTAATGCAGAAAATGAACTCTTACTCTCGTGGCAAATTAGTAAAGAAATCGATAATAAAAAATTCCCTACTATTTTATGATTCTTTCCATTTATTTTGTTACATTAAGGTAATTGATAAGTTGTCGTAGGGATAATTACGTTATCAAAGTCCATTTGTAAAAAAAATTTGCAATTAAAAATTTAGATAAAACCCTGACATCTATGATAGAATAGTTGAACTATAAGTTAGCTCATTTCAACTGACATCAACGTTGGTTTATACAAATAGTATCTCAATTAAGTATCAAAAGAGGGCAACACTCTGACAACCAGTTAAATACGAGTAGAGATTTCTATAAGTTCTATTTCTTTGTTAAAATAAAACAATACAAGCTATAAGATAAGTAAAAGTCTCAAAGGTAAGTTCTCCAATCCAGGTGAATCCATTAACTACCTGAAACATAAAAATAAGGGGTTTAAAGCTAACCTCAGTAAATATTTTATCTCGTCCAGTACACTTTGTTTTGTCACCTAAAAGACAATTAACTATTTATAGTGTGCAGGTAAGCACTTAGATTAAATAATCAGATATATTTTGGTATTGGTAGAAAAAAAATTTTGAAATAATTTCAAAATTAACAATACAGAAACGGACCCACTGCCACGAACATAAGAAAACATTACAATTTTATGGCAATTCCAACAGGGGCAACAAAAGTCTGAGTTGTCAACAATATCAGTACAATGTATCCATAAAAGATCCCTTCGTTAGCCACTTATTTCAGGTCGAAACCGATGGAAAATGCTTGTCCCTATAATCACATTGAAGTTATTCATCCTGGCGCTGTGCAGTTTAATAACTTCAATAGATCATTGTTTTGGGTATTTAAAAAATAAATATTTATACCACGTATTTTCCACCAGGGTATCTCTTCCATTTTCAATTTTCCATTTGCATTCCCGTCGGTTTACATTCAACAATATGTATTAAAATTTCGCTGTGAATCCTTTCAGCGGGATTATAAGTTATTTTCAGTGAGTCCGGATTATCCTCTTTTAATTCCAAAATGTGGTAGAAGCTTTACAAGTTTAACTTTCGAACTGACGTAGTTCGGCTAGTTTTTACGAGTTCTAACCACTGTAAGGCTTTTCTGTATAAATGTTCGTTTACTATCAAAAGATCAACGAATTGCTGCTGGACACCGCCAGATAAGGACAGCCCTGTGTATCTGAGAGATACAAGCAGTCCCTTTCTAACTTTCCCGGTATCATTTGCGGTATGGAGGATTGCGAGATTGGGGCAGTGAAACATGGAAGCGGATATATGGGGTCGCACAGGTTAACTTTTGTTTTAAACCCGACTCTTAGAATTGTTTTCCTGTCATAAAATTTATTTCCTTGCACGTTCTACCGTGTTATACTTTGAAATTTCATTAAGCTACCGACGATATTTCACGTTAATTACAACAAAGGGGTTCGAGCACTTCTATAATATAATGAATCAGTGACCTAGAAATATGTCCATCTATCATATCACACCGCTCTATCTATATAGATTATTGGTTGCGCCTTAATAAGTGCTTAATGCAACAATTGTATGGTATCGTATTGTATTTCACCTACTGCTGGAATAAGGTAGAAAACGCGACTGGTTCAGTAAAATTGCTTTCTACTAATGTTTAATTAATGTCTAAATTTAGAATCTATTAAGAGTTTGATAGCAGGCTTGTAGTGAAATGTGAAAACGTTCACTGTGGATATTATGTGGATATTTTGGAAACTTGAAAGAAGACTTCTACAATTTTCTTATTTCTTTAATGACTCTTCAGGAAGATGGATATATTACACCACATCAGTACAAGAAAACGAAACAAAATTCACTATAGATAGATATATCACTGGAATTAAAATAAAAGATTTAGATTATAGTAATAAGATCGTAATAGAGCTCTAACAGGACCATAACAGAACCTTTATGACACAATTTGTAGAAAACATTCCAGACTATCTTATTTTAAAGTCCAGAGAAAGTGGAAATTCTACTCCAAATCACTCAGCGAGAGCTTTACGAGAAAATAACAAAACTTTAACAACACTACAATAAAACCTTTATAAAACAAATCTAGTTCAGGTACCTGAATATAACTCTTACAAAATTGGGAAGGTCTTCTATTTCTATATCGCGATAGATACAACTTGGATTAAAATAAAAGATTTAGATTATAGTAATAAGACCGTAACAAATCTCCAATAACACCGTAACAGAACCTTTGTGACACAATTTGTACAAGAGTTTCCTGGTGCTTTTCTTTTGAAGCGAATAAACTCTGCTACATATCACCACTACAATAAAACTGTTTTAAAACAAGCCTAAGTTAGATACTTGAGTATAACCTATATTATTGGGACGGTTTTCTACTTCTATATCACTATACATCCAACTCGGTTTAAAATAAAAGATTCAGATTATAGACAATAGCAAAACTCTAATAACACCGTATCAAAACCTTTATTACATCTTCCCTTGAAGAGAAGAGAAAGCGGAAACTCTAGTCCAAATCATCATCTCAGCGAAAACTATAGAAGACTATAATTGGACTCTAGTAACACTGCTATAAAACCGTATTCGAACAAATATATTTCAGGCACTTAAGTACAACTCTTACATAATTAAGGGGTCTTCTATTTCTATATCACTGTAGATAGATACCTCTGGAATTAAAGTAA
This sequence comes from Rhagium mordax, assembly GCA_963680705.1. Classification (NCBI taxonomy): domain Eukaryota; kingdom Metazoa; phylum Arthropoda; class Insecta; order Coleoptera; family Cerambycidae; genus Rhagium; species Rhagium mordax. Next base: position 15,860,014 of record OY796661.1, read on the forward strand.
AAATTTATATTATAGTGAGTAGTAAGTCCGTAATAGAGCTCTAATAGGACCATAATACAACCTTTATGTCTCAATTTGTAAAAGGAATTTCTCTCAATTTGTAAAAGGAATTTCGGGTTATCTTCTTTTAAAGTCAAGGGAAACCGAAATCTCTACTGCAAATCTTCAACCCAGCGAAAGCTTTAAAAGACTAACAAAACTCTAACAACACTATAATAAAACCGTTATAAAACAAATCTAGTTCAGGTACCTGCTGAATATAACTCTTACAAAATTGGGAAGGTATTCTTTTATTTCTATATATATAGATGCAACTTGGATTAAATTTAAAGATTCAGATTATAATAATAAGACCGTAACAAATCTCCAATAACACCGTAACAGAACCTTTATAACAAAATTTTATAGAAGAATTCTCTGGTTCTTTTCATTTGAAGCGAATAAACTCCGCTACAAATCATCAACTGGGCGACAGCTTTAGGAAAAAATAACAAAACTCTAACAACACTACATTAAAACCGTTATAAAACAAATCTAGTTCAGGTTCCTGAATATAACTTACAAAATTGGGAAGGTCTTCTATTTCTATATCTTGAAGACTGATTTTGCATATGAATTATGCATGTTGATTGTTGTAGGGACTAGGGAGTAGATCAGAATGAATATAAGATGGATCTTCGTAGAATGTCAGGGTTTATAGAAAGTATGAAAGAAAGCCCAATGCTCTCTATAGGTATTACGACTTAGTAGTAGTAAATGGTTAGAAAGGAAATTCACAACCACAACTGATCTGTCGGGAAATATGGCGCTTTTCTATACCCAAAGATAACAAATTTGATAACCACTTCTTAAAGAGAAACGGCAGCAATGCGAATATAGATTAATAATTGTTTCAAATTATTCCTTAGACCATAGAGCTACTAATACATCGTTAGTATCTTTCGGGTTCTAGGGTGGTTACTTTGACGCCTAAGGGGCGGCGGTACTATCAGGACGGTATTTCTCGAGCGCCAGTTTTAAAGTGTAGAAACACACTTTTCTCTATTAGCGAGATAATAGACATTCGGGTAGCTGCAGTGAAGAAACGGTCTATATTAACCTACAAAAAAAACTCGAGAGTTTCGTGTTAAAAATTATAAACAGGTTTTGTTTACGATAAATCAGTAACACAGTAAATTATTCCACTCTCCAAGTTGCTTAAATTTCTAAACGGTGCACAGTGGGAGAATACGCATTAAATAAGCGTAACCGGAAATATTAAATAAATTTGCCTGTCTTGCATCAAACTTAAATATCATAATTTATTTACACTAAATATAATATAGGGTGCAATACCAACTAGCTAAAAAATCACTTCGTTATAAGAGTTTATCAAGTTGCATAAAGAAACAATAAAAAGGGGTCATTGCTTTTCGGATCATATAAAATCGATTACAAAAAGCTAGCCGTAGAAAATTTTAAATTCTAAAGCACCTTCCGCTGATGTAGTCAAACTGAACGGTGAATAACGGATTCGATTTTAATATGTAGTTACAAATAAACTGCAGTAATGAAATATACAAATGTGGAGCGTTAAAAATGCATTGCTGCAGGAACGTGACATGTTTCCTTGCATGTCGGTGATCGAAAAGTTACCTAGAAAAAAATGATCCAGTTTTGTCGTTTGATGGCACATGATGTAATATCTAATATAAGGCAATTTAAAATAGAATTAATAGAATTGAGTGTACTATCTGAAATAATAACAATTAACATGCAATTTTTCAACAATGGCATGCGTTTATTTTAAGAATAGAAATCCTTGTATGTTTTTTCTTTCAATTGTTTTTTCGCGCTTAACGTTTCTTAAAACTAAGACCGAAACACGAAGATGTATTTTACTCTTTTTGACAAAAACAAATCAAACAATTACCGATCAATAATAGGCAGTAACAATTATTAATAGGTTTTTACTAAAAGTGGGAGATAGTAGCATTGTCCACAAATATCACTTCCTTTGCATACAAAGTGAACAATTTTCTGATGCTGGCGATGCTGTATAATTCTGTATAAGTTCTGAAAAGTCTCTGAAAACTAAACGTTGAATATAATCCATTGATCAATAACTAAAATAGTATTTGTAGACCAAACAAAATGAGATGATCCTATCACCCTCAAAAAAATAGAATCAAATTCTAAGGGTGCTATTGTAAAATTATAGCAAAAAATAACTTTTTCTGCTTCGTCAATATCTTGAAAAGTAAGCAACTAACTATATAGTTTTCATGCAATGAACTCTCTGAAATAATGGCTGAAACAAAAAAAAACGATACAATTGACAGTAAAGCTTGTTCCTCCGCAAGTCTCAAAGCGCTTATTTTTGATTATTTTTTTATAGTGGCTTACCTGATTTTTGTCCATTATTTAAATTACAACTAAAAATTTGATAAAGTCACACGCCATATTGTATAGACCGCAGAAAACAATTTTCATGACAAAATAGGTCTTTTAAATCTTTTGTTGTCTATGCTGTTGTAAAAATGCCTTTTTATGTATTGTCGCAGTTTTATGTGGTTCTTGGATCTTAGTTTAGTTATCACTTGGGACAATTTTCTTGATAGGATCTTGTTTATAACGAAAATTACTGTATTTTTTTTATTTTGTAGAACGATTAGAGATTTGCTTATTTTAGAACAATCATTCATCAGAACGGGCATTTTTTGCCCCGATCGCAATGTATATCAAGTATTACTTCGTGCTTAAAAAAAATTCGTTTTTTTAAATAATTTTTAGTGAAAATAAAACTGTATAGGTATTGCTATAAACATTTAAATTGAATTAAAGTACATTTGAAAAGAAATAATTCCCGTCCCTTTCTTAAAAAAACTCTTCATGAATGTCCAAGCCTGTAGCTTGTAGCTTTTAACTGCTGACTTTCAATCCGCCCATTGATACGAGTTAGCAGTGGAATTCGTAATATATTTTCCGTTCTACCGAATTGTATTCTAGCTGTATTTACGATTTATGGTTTATATTTTGTCGTAAATTTGTTTTGTGTATTGCATATCTGATTTACCTAGCTTTGGTACGCGATGTTATTATGAATATTATTATATACATTCCGAGTTTTGTGTGCCTGCGCTAGATTGTAGCAAACTGTAGAATAGTTGATGAGGGCTAATTGAGTAAATGATGAATGACAAAGGTGGAATGATATTGACGCAATTATTAGTGTTAATGGTGAATTGATAGTCGCTTTTATCGCATCATTAAACTTTTATGACAGTAATTTATTTTATTGTACTATTCTAATTTCTATGCGTTAGCCGAAGTTACAAAGCAATAATTTTTTTCTCTTTGTTGCAGGTAAGGAATATTCTTGAAAACTCACACGAAATAGAGATCCAAGCAAAAGCGATTAGGTATTTTGTAAGCCAATTATTTTATTTTATTTACCTGAGCTGGACAAAGCACTAAACCACTAAATCAAGGTGCTTTTCAGTTTCGAATATAGCTGTTTAATTTATCGTATTACGAAAAGTGCTTACAATATCAATTACCACCAATTTCCAAGCACTTGGCACTTACTGCCCCAGGATAAACGGATAATTTGCTGGTTAACATTTGCTTTATTTTAATATTTTCTATGTTAGTAATGTTTGAAAGGACTTCAAATCCTGCCAACACAACCTCAAGTCTCCTTGAAAGACATTTAAGCCTTGCTAAAAGAACGTAACATTACTAACCACTTGCAATTCAATAATAATGAAATCATATAGCTAAAGATGACACAGGAGTACATGGAAGAAGATCATGATATAGTTTTCAATATAGTGAAGCTTAATTGCTTAATTAAGTCGTTATTGATGCAATTGCAGAGATTTAAAATATAGCCGTGACGATAATACACAATTTAGCCCCACCCCAATAATCCAAAGTTTCTTCTATTAGTGTCAGATTTCTATATTTGGTAAAAGAATTATAAAAATTGACAATATTTTATAGATTTATATACAGGGTGATTCACGAGGAAAGGGACAAAATGTTATGGTAGATAGAGTTCACTTAGGTGAATTAGAAATGACTATTGAAAAAAGCCTGAGCCTCTTTTTAATTGATCTACAGGGTGATTTATGAGTTTTGCCCAATATTTCTTAAGGTAATATAAACTAATCACTAGAATCAGCTCGTATTGTGGGTATATAATATACTAATTATTGTCAGTTTGCATGCAAAATCAAAGACAGAAAATTCCAGGGCCGGCTCAACAAATTTTTATTTTTATGGCTCCTATGAAAAAATTCACCCTGTGTACGTGATTTTTAAATTCTAATACTGAATTATGAAACTGCATGCAAAAATTACCGAAAACATGTATTTTGTTGTTTTGCCACACTTTGGGCGAATTTTAAATAAACGATCCATTTTCGACAAAATCGAAGGTCTCCACAAAATAAATTTATAAAATTACATTTTCCTCTCTTGTTCAAACTAAAATATTAGTTATACAAAATTTTGTGATTTCATGCATGATTAATATGAAATAAATAATCAAAAATAAATAATTTCAACATCAGATTAAGTAATTTTTATTTCTGAGGTTTCTGTGAAAAAAATCAGTCTGTATAAATTTTTCTCAAATTCTGATAATAAATTATGGAACTACATTAAAAAAAAAACCGCTGCCAATTATGGGATCAAAACTTCCTCACTGTGTGGTGGAGTTTATAACAAAAGTAGTTTTTGACGTATTTTTTTTTTTTTTGTACGTATTTTGTTTTTTTGGCGTATCTTTTCCTTGACCTCTAGAACGTGTGTACCAAATTTGAAAGCTTTATATCAAAAAAAGAAAATTTTTGTGTATCGTCATAATTCGTCGAGAATAGTCCAGAAATGCAATAAAAATTTTCAAAAATTTTTTTCCGAATACATATCTTCCTCACCTTTGGTGAGGAAGTTATTAACGAAATTGTTTAATTTTTTTATCACAGTACATCAATAAACAGAACATTAATAATCCTGTCGTTATTAGGAAAGCCGTAGGAAATTTAATTTTACGACAAAGAAAATGTAGGGAGGCAGAAGGCTTTCATTTTGAAAATAAGTTATAAGGTTTTATGTTCTGTGAATTTGTTGTCTATAATGTTCTGTTTATTGATGTATTTTGATAAAAAATAAATAATTTCGTTAATTTTTAAATGTAGTTCCACAATTTATTATCAGAATTTGAGAAAAATGTATACAGACTGATATTTCACAGAAACCTTAGAAATAAAAATTACTTAATCTGATGTTGAAATTATTTATTTTTGATTATTTATTTCATATTAATCATGCATGAAATCACAAAATTTTGTATAAGAAATATTTTAATTTGAATAAGAGAGGAAAATGTAATTTTATAAATTTAGTTTGTGCAGACCTTCGATTTTGGCGAAAATAGATCGCTTATTTAAAATTCGCCCAAAGTGTGGCAAAACAACAAAATACATGTTTTCGGTCACTTTTGTATGTAGTTTCATAATTCAGTATTAGAATTTAAAAATCACGTACACAGGGTGAATTTTTTCATAGGAGCCCTAAAAATAAAAATTAGTTGAGCCGGCCCTGGAATTTTCTGTCTTTGATTATGCATGTAAATTGACAATTAATAGTATACTATATACCCACAATACGAGCTGATTCTAGTGATTAGTTTAAAAGATATTACCTTAAGAAGTATTGGGCAAAACTCATAAATCACCCTGTAGATCAATTAAAAAAAGCTCAGGCTTTTTTTAATAGTCATTTCTAATTCACCTAAGTGAACTCTATCTACCATAACATTTTGTCCCTTTCCTCGTGAATCACCCGTATTTCCAAAGTAATTCCCTCTACCTTACTGAGGTCTACCACAATATGGTGGCCAGGGTGGGATTTAGCTGCCTATTGTCCTCATTGTTATACCTTAGGTTACTGTAGAAGCAACCTCTTCCCTGAGTCCTGTACCTGTGAAGCTGGCTGATGGAGATTTTTCAAGGCCAATAAATACACGGAAAAAAAAAAAAAGAAGCAACCTCTCGAATTTTAGCTGAAAATACCAATAGTCCAATCAATATCTTTGTTGTGGAAAGTTTACGCGTATTTGCTTTTGTTTCGGAGAATTATAGAGGGTATATCGCAAGTATAAATTCAAGTTAGCGCATGCGCAGACCTACTGGAAATGCCACCATTTTGAAAAACGATCTACTGGCCTGTTTACGTTAAAAAATAGTTGGTATCATTTTTGTAGAGCTTAAAATTATTTACAGTTTTGACTGTTCTACTTTTTTTCGTAGGAATAAGACGGTTTATAACGTGGGACATGTAAAAATAAAGGAGGGGAATAATTTTGTTCTCCTTTTTTTCGTTTTAGTAATGCTAACGGTAAAAATAATGAAACTTTTAGATTAAGAAATCAAAGTCTTATATTATGTACGATTATGATTCAAAGTTGTATAACGCTGCGCGGATTATTGGGTAGCCACGTTTCTCGTGGTGTTACGTCGTCCTGCAAAATATTCTAATGAAACTCGTTTTCATACCACCACAGAGGTAGAATTCAAGGAACGTTTTTTTTTTGGTGACCCCAGTAGGATAATTCCACGGTTTGTTTTCATTACATCTATTTATTCCTTTTTTTGATTCTTTCTTTCTCGTCACAAACGTCACTTGTAAAATCTTCATCTTCAAGCTGTTCAGTGTCTATAGTTCATCTTCATCAAGTACGTTTTGGACGTCTGATACGTTTCCGCACGTTTACAAAAATGATGACACACTTTGCGACAATTCGTTGTACATTTGCAAGAAATTTTTTTTGAGTTGTGAGGGTACGGGATCGGTCTTGTAATTGTAAATTGGTCCTAGTCTACGGTAGGTTCTGCCCCATTCGTCATAATCTTTGTAGGCTCCGAGCTGTCTGCACCTGTCTGTAACTTTAGGCAAGGTAACGTTTTCTTATCACCTTGTTAAATTTCATCCTCGCTCATATGAAGCATAAAGAACTGCAAGATACGCTGGAAATGTTTTATTATTAATATTATAATTGTAGACTCCGATAATCAATAAGTTTATTACGAAATCAATTACAAAAAACAATCTTTTGACATCCCATAAGTAGAAATCGCAACACGAGAGCACACTTACAGAACGTACCAACAGCTGAACAGGGCCGGATTTATATTTGTGGAGGCCCGAAGCCAAAGGATGGTGGGGGCCTTTTTTTAATATTAAGGGGCAAGAGATGAAACATTTATGAATTATGAGGAAAATAAAGTAAATATAAAATTTTTTTACTTTAAAATTTTCGTGATTTTTTCGAAATTTTTCTTCGCTAGAACTGGAATCGCTGCAATTTGTACTACAGCTGGTGGTAGTCCAGAATTGGTGGGCGGTATGAGGCCACTGACCCCACTTGCTCCTCCTTAAATCCAGTCCTGAGCTTGAACCTTAAACTTTATGAAGGTAAAAAGCTTTATTGGAATATTCTACAGGGCGACTCAACATCACAAGATTCGTTACTAATAGTCACAATGTTGTATAACTTTAAATATTAAACGCACAGGAAAAAGTTGCATATAAAAAGCAGATTGTAGATTTTTCCGTGTTCTATAAGTTTCATATTAATTATATTCTTACTTTAAGACTTATGTACCGAAATTGAGAAAAATGAGAAAACATTTTTCACTTCAGCTTTCCCATTTTATAATCGTAAAACGTTATGCGCCTATGAAAAAAAAAAAATAAAAGGGAAAATTTCAATCTCTATAAAACTGACATTTAACAGGAAGTTAAAATATTTTGAAAAATTAGACTCGATCTTTTTTTCTTCTTTGAATTCACATTCATTGTAACCTCTTTAAATAAAAACTAATCGGCTTAAATTTTCCTCAAAAAACGTTTCTCATCTAAATACTGATTGAACTGCAACGGATTTACGTAAAAAAATTATTTTCTAGTTGATCATAACTGATAGGTAGTAACTTTAGAATATAATAGAATTCATATTGTGGAAAAAATAGAATACTACTCATAAAATTCTTTTATTGGACGTCCAATAAAGGAATTTTATGAGTAGTATTCTATTTTTTCCACAATATGAACAATTACTCACATGGGATTAACCTCGCGATTAACCTTCCTAACTTATAATAGAATTGTACACATCATACTATAATCTCACTGAGTTTTAATACATGGGCAAAAGTATGGAATAAAATTTGGGTGCCCTCCAATTTAGTATTGCGTCAGCGGTTTTTAATTTTTTTTCTTTTTTTAATTTTTATTTCAAAATTTTTCCTATGCAACCTATACAAAATTTTATACGACTGTCAAGAGAATAAAAGAACTGTATCAGAAAGTGGGAAAAAAATATAGGTTGCCAGTTAAAAAATTTTCAGTGACGTCATATCTGAAAAACCACTGACGCAAAAATAAATTGGAAGGCATCCAAATGTGCGCAACAATAAAAATCACTACCTACCCCTTGATTTTTTGGGGAACTTCTACGGACAAAATTATTGCGTTTATTACATACTTTTGCCCAACCCGGTATGTAATATCTAATAGTTTTCTCCGTGTATCTGTATCTAAATGCAATTTTAGTATTTATAAAACGTCTAACATCCTGTCTCTTCGTAATTATAGCCTAGAAATTCGTGCTTATCCTTAAATACAAATTATTTTAGCTGGAACCCGTATTAATATCAATAAACGAGAGACTCCGTTAAAAAGGTATTTCTTTGTTTCTCCTGCCAACGAGTTGACGCGATATATGTTAAAAAACTGGATATAAAAATTATGCCAGTAATAAGCGGGCGCTTCAATTTCATACCCCATCGCTATAATCGCCGATTCTCAATCTGCCCACATCGCAATCATCCCTCCTTATAACCGGCACATTTCCCATGAGTGTAAAGGCATGTAGACGATCCGTAGCTTTTTGAGCGAAAATATCATAATAATAGGCTTATGATAGGGAAGGCAAATCTCTCATACAAACATATTCTCGGGAATTAAGGCAAACCCCACTGTACAAGTAGAGGAAATCCAAGTTGGCGTTGGCAGTGTCGAGAGAAAGACAAGTGCACAAATACCAATTTCGAGTGGAGAAATCGGTGAAGCGACATAGCTACACAGTATAGCAATTAAGGAGATATATCATGGGTAGATAGCAGCAAAACACGCATGCATGGTGAAGAGGGCGCTCGGATCGCATTTGATATACATACTCTCACGCAATATTTAGATACCAAGGGTAATTTACAACGCAGCAGGTGTTCTACAATGCAATATAAACAAGGTGACGCTAACTCGTTGGTAGATATAACCATGGGCGTATGACTGTGTGGATAGCCCTTTTCAAACGAAACAAAACATAAATGTCTATATTTTTTAAATAAAAGAGATAATTCCCTTGCAAATAGCGAATGCCGTACGTATCAATAATTCTAATAATTAATTTTAGTCTTGCTTTTTATGTAATAGTAATAATTCACTGGCGCTTCTATTTTGAGATTGGAAGATCACGAAAGTTCACTAATAAGGCACTCTCAAACTTAACTCTCATAATAATATTACAAAGAAAAACATTAAAATTATTATTATTGCTCTGAAAAAGATACAGATGAGATGTTCACATTGTTGGCATTACGGGGGACCAGACTGTATGCATAAATGTAGGCCAACGAAATGAAATAATTCTATGACAAATTTTTTCGTCTCCGCCAACACATAACCTTTCAAAAAATTTCGGGGTTTTTTTGCGTGAAGCTAGTGGAACTGGACATTCACGGGCGATAGAAGAAGGGAAGACGGAAAAGTTTTCGGCTAAGTTTTTCATAATTTTCATATGCGTCCAGTGTGCAATTTTTTGAAAATGATTAATTTTAGAAACCGTAGCTTTTTCTGTTACGAATTCCGAAACCGAATCGCCATAGATTGAAAAAGGAAGGCTTGACCTAAATTTTCTTAATTTCCATACGTAACAAAGTTGCGAATTTCAGAAAAATGAAAGATTTAGAATTCCAGGAAAACGAAAGATTTAAAATCTTCTAATTATCCGCTGTGTAGTCTGATTCTGTATATTAGACCTATAGTCGGATTCCCGATACATAAAAATGAAGACCCGAGCTTAGAAATTAGGTTAAAATTATCAGATCGTTTATTAATAATAAATCTACGTAACTTATTTGTAATTTAGAATTTATTTAATAGGTAGTATTACGCTATTTAGGTAGGTATATAATACCTATATTAAGTAATATATTACATATTATCATTTTTTCAGTTGGCCTCTGTAGCCCTTCCTAATTTTCTGTGCTGGCCGCCCATGAAACTGTTGTTTTACGGCTGACAACTGGGAACAATTTGCTTTGCTTAACCACAACGGTTACATGTTTTTACGAGCTTAATTACATTATTTTTCATGACAGATTAATATCTTACTAAGCAATTGGGACTAAATTGGTAAGAGAGATATTTACGTACAGCGGAAAATGAATTGGTGAATGTTTTGGGTCAATAATTAATTATCTATTATTTATAATCTAGAATTTTAATATTATAATAATAAATAAATAATAAATCCGCCACATGTAATTACGATCCCCTTTATTCCAAAAGAGTCTAGAAGAGCCTTGTGTGGGAGAGGGCTACACATTCAAAGACAAGGAACACACATCCAATATCAGTGTATAACGGGAAAATCCCTCTCACAGTATTTTCCATTGCCACGGCAGGTACGCTACTATCTCGACCATCAGTCATATAATATTGATTAATAATATACTGAAGACTGAGAAATATTCTGAAATCGTTTAAAAAAATATCAAACATATAAGAATCAGATGTAGCGCATTTTTTAATAGTAGCGAAATGAATCTGCAGTAGACGTAAATATTTTATGATTCTTTAAATTGAAAAAAATTGTATTTTGTTACAAACTTCTTTATTAAATAACATAATCTATTTTCATTATTGTAAAGGACTTTAAAATAACCCCAAAACCTTCATGTAGTTTTGTGGAAAAACTCTAAATGTGTGCGTTATAAATTTTGGTCAATAAAAAATTTGGGATTAGGTGTTTTGACAGTATCACCAAAATTTTGCAGTACAAATACTCCCTTTACATAAGTATCTCTATATGTCTATATCTCTAGAGAATAATTTAAAACGAAAGTCTTTAGAAATATTTAAGTCTACTTATTTTAAACGAGGAAACTGAAAACAAAACAATATTTTCAAAACACTTCACTCCAAATTTTTTATTGACAAAAAGTGTTACGCGATCGCTTTTTCCGTGCCATTAAATTGTTGTATTTGTGGAATTCATCGCCTGCAATATTTATACATAAATATACTCGTCAAAATTTGTTTCGGGACACCTTAAAATTGACCAAGATTTATAACGCTGTAAAACTGTCAAAAATGTGCCGGGTTTTTAGCGGTTCAAGGGCAATTTAATTGAGTTTCATCTTATCTATCTAACTTTAAGATAAAGTTACAAAAAAATTCTTATACAGGGTGTTAAACAAATGCCTGTTTTTTCAGTCGATTTTTATCTTGTGCACAGCGTTAACCAAACATCCTGTATATAAGAATTTTATAAAATTTGTTTGTCTTATGTGTCTGTTTTAAAACACTTTTTGAATTTTACTCCTATCTTTTTTTGTAGAAAGAGATATAAAGATTTTAGTAAAATGGTAAATTTTCGTAATAAAATAAAAAAACTCAATCTTTTATAATTATAAGGACTCCCATTCACATTATAATGTCTTTTATTTAATAATATTAAACATTAAAACTTAACCGTAATTAGCAATGAGTTGGGCCACCCCTGGATGTTATTAATTTTCTGCAAATTGTGGCTTGCTCTAAACCAAATTATTTATTATCTCGTTTGGAATTTGGTTCCATTCTTCCACAAGGGCTTCTCTAAGTTTCCGCAATGTATCAGGTTGATAGTTTCGACTAGATATTCGTCTCTGTAGAACCCCCCAAATTTGCTCTATGGGATTTAAATCTTGATAATGCAGGCCACCACATGCGGTTTATACCCTCTTGATAAAAAAAATTCGTTTACAATACGTGTTTTGTGTGGCCAATCACGATATACGCAAGTTTTAGTAATCTAATCCATCCGTTACTTTATTGTGAAAATGTAACATTTTACTAAAACCATATATGTATCTTTTTCTACAAAAAAAATTCACAGTCCTTCGCAAATGCAACCGGAGGAGACATTGGAAATGACGAAGTAGAACGCAAATTTTGTGATATTTCGGATGTGATAAAAATGAAAATTTGTTGCAAAGTAGTAAATAGTTATTTCATTAACACAAAACATTTTCAAAAATTATAATCTTATTATCAGTAGTTTTCTTTAGAAATTAAAATAAAAAGTTATTTTATTAACAAAAACATTCTCATAATGAAAACTAAAATGGTATTATATAAATTTTTTTCACTAACAAACATTTTTAATGTTAAAACTAAAATAATTTAAAATAATTTCGTGAAGATGAAAAGTGATTCCTAACAATTACAAATACCGATATCGATTAATCGCAAACTATTAAACGCAGCTAATAGTACAGTAAAAGTGTCCAAACTGAACAAGAACATAGTGAATTCGTTGAAACTTGACATATACGTTTAAAAATACATACCTATGTTTCAAGAAACTTAAAGAGTCCCGAACCGCAATGGGTGTGCCGGAGCTGCCTACTTGAGAAATCGTGGGATGAACTAGGTTTTTCACATGCATAATAAAATTTGGCAATTGAACCATGAGAAATTTAAAAAAAATAAGAATATTTTCATTTATAGAGAAATATTAATTTTTGACTTTTTTATTAATTTTTTTTACCAATTTTTCGTTTGTTTCCTTCATTTTTTGCTTGCTTATCTGTGAGTATATTCTGCAAAATGAAAAAGTACATAATCATTGTACAAGTGAGGATTATCGAATTGTTTAAAATTTTATATATACGTAATGAATATTAAGCGACTGCCTCTGAAGTTGGTGGCAATATTTCCAACTTTGATTTTTGTCCGTGCAGCGATTTTTTGAATTGATTAAATCTGTATGAGTTGAGTGAGACATTTGTGATTTTCCTTGCACCGTATACAAGTAGGAAAAGAATTTCACCAGCCTGTTTTACTTGTGAGGGGGTTAAATTCTTGCCATTGAAAGTTCTTACTACATTAACCAACTGCATTTCTTTCTGAAGAAGTTTGATGACTTTTAATTTTTCTTTCTGAAATATTCTAGACGTGGTATCATAATCACTGAAGGCATGAGTCAGTAAAATTGTATTTTTCATCAACCGTCTACATAAATGAACTTTGTAACTCTAGCAACATGCGCGATAACGAAAGTAAACATTCGAGTTACCTGGTTGCTAAGGCGTTGCTATCTACGAAAGTAAAACTTATGCGGCCAGGACAGAAAAGTAGAAGAACAAATTTTAAACGAAATTAATTCGTTCTATTTGAACAAATTAATACAACTAAACAATTTTGTATTAATAAAGAAAGGTCTTTCTAGGAAGTACGCCAACATTTTTGTCGGCACGTAGTGTACCCAATGTAGTACCTACCTACCTACCTCCATTTTAAAAACGCTTCATAAGTTTGCATATACCTTGCTTTGGATTTCTTGGAGTAAAACAAGGCACAAGCAATATTCCCATTTATATCGCCACAAAACATATGTATTTGCTTATTTTAGTTTGAAAACCACCAGAAATTAAAATGTGTAATATTTCGTTGCCATGGAAACAATTTTCACAGACAGCCTCCTAAACTATAAAATTTATTAAAAACGTCAATTAATTTCATGAAATAATTAGTTTTAAATTCGTAAATCCCATAATTTTTTTCGGTATAGTAGAAAAAATATAATACATTTCACGATGCAAAAGCCCTTTTAAGTATTTGGTGTTTTTTGAAAGGTCTCGGCTTCGCCTCGACCATTCAAAAACACCTCACTCCTTAAAGTAACCTTTCGCATCTAGTAATGTAAATAACTATTTTTATACGTTCTTGTCATTTCTGGATTTCTGACGAAGAAAAAATTTTCCATATAATTTTTCCTGTTCCTGGCCTTATGAAAAATCTTTTTCTTCTGAAGTTAAAGCGATTAATAGAACAAGGAGATCAACGTCCTCATCAACTAAGTACAAATGTTCGTCTATTATTTAATATTTCAATTGCTATTTTAACAATAGGCGAATCTACATCATCTACAGCTTGTTTTACTTTGTTTGAAAGTATTTGTGGCAACATTGAAATTAATCGGATTTCGTTTATATCATTTGACAAAAACTTTTCTTGAGGGAGGGCTACGATTACTGAATTTTGCCTAAATTTGGTTTTCATGTAGTTAACATACGTCGTTCAAATGTGGATGCAATAAAAATCCACCTTCAAATTACATAAATAATAAGTATAGAGTTACAAAGATTTCGCAATTTTCTTGCTTATTTGTTTAATTTCGGTACATTTTGCATGTACTGTAACCGTGTGACATACCATTGGATCAGGCATTGAGAGAGGAGTTGTACATATATTTTATTTTGCTTCAAATCACGCTATCTTTGTAAATTGCGAAAAACAACAACATTTTAAGTTACATATGGTTTTCGGCTATACATATTTCGACTGGACAAAAGGAAATAAGCTGTTTGACGTGCTTCTCGATGTTAAGTTGTCTTAGAGATTGTTGGGCGTGACTTTTCTAATGAAGCGATAAATTTTTTTGTTTACTTTTGCTTAATCTACCTCATGTTAAAGTAATGGCACTCAAACCTAGTCTAACACTCGGTAACACGTACAAATCAGATATCGGTAACCTGCCAGAGCAACCCCGATCCTAAATCCACCCCTATGATTTGTCAAATTACAAGTCATTGACAAAATTGAAAAAATTACAAAAACAGGAAAACTTCAAATACTATTTCCAAACGAATTTCCGAGAGACTGTTTTGGTAATAAATCCAAGGTAGAAGGTCGAACTTAGAACTACATCGTGAATTACACGGTCACGCTCTGATTTTAGGCTCAATAGGAGTGAACGAAAAAGTGTAATTTTGACGTCTATTGTTCTGAAACCGCTGAAATCTCACGCGTTACGTCATTTTGCAATGAAACTGATTTTCGACCCCCTACTAGGAAACTAAAAACATTTGTTTAATCCTGCTCTTGAGACATGCAGTTTCTTACTTGGATACAATACTTGATACAATTAAATGTCAAAGTGAAGGAAAGGCACTATCGAGAAACAGAAAATAGTTTCGGGGTCCTGAAGTCGTCCCGGGTCCGAAACTGTAATCGGTTCCGTCCTAGGACCGATATTAAGAAATCATTAAATTTCGCTGGATCGACTATAAGGTATAATCTATCGGACGCACTATGGATTTTTTGACGAATTTTGCGAAAACACGAAAATTTTAAACCTTATTTCCAAACGAAAACAGGCCGCCGGGCCGCCGTTCTGGCAATAAATCCAAGCTCGAGAGTCCAACGTGAAAGTACATCGTGAATTGTGCGGTCCAGCGCCGATTTTGAGGTCAGCAGATCCTAACTAAAAAGTGACATTTGTGACGTTAACGAAAAATTTTAAAGTTTTGACAAGTCCTGCACGGGTATGAAATTTGGAGGGATCTGCGCGCGCATTCGGCCTTTTTAATTTCGCAAAATTTACAAAACTCTTCGACATGGGGTATTGAAACGCTAATAACTTTTTAAATATTCAAAGAATCGCAACGAGATATAGCCGTTGGGATTTTCTCGACAAGAAGACTCCTATAAAAAAATAATAACATGACTGCCGGTACCACGCGATTTAGACAACCAATCAACAATTGGTCATTCTGTTGTCGCCACTGTTTCTATAAGTCATGCTTCATTTTATGCAACATGAAACTGATTTTCAACCCCCTATACGAAAACAAAAACATTTCCAATGTTAATATTGGAGCAAAATTCAAGAAATGTTTTAAAGCAGGCACATAAGATTAAAAAATTTTTATAAAATTTAATAGTATCAGGGTGTTTGGTTAATGATGTGCACAAGATAGAAAACTGAAAGAACAGGAAATTGTTTAACACCCTGTATAAGCATCTTTTCGTTACTTTGTGTTAAAGTTATATAGGTGAGATGAAAGCCAATTAAATTTCCCTTGAAACGCTGAAAACCCGGCACAAATCCATACATTTTTGACAGTTTTGCAGCGTTATAAATCTTGGTCAAATTTAAGGCATCTCAAAGCAAATTTTGACGAGTATAGTTCAAAAACTCCTTGTAGGTGGGTGTCAGCGAGATGTGTATCATCCCGGAATTTTTTTTATTGAAATAAAATTTCAAATTTAAAACTCATGTATTAGTAAAGTAAATGGATTTATTTTGAAGAACATATATTATCAATATCACTTCCGGTTTTACCGGAAATGTCATCAATTTTGAATTTTTAAATGGAACACCCTGTATATTTTAACATTCTAACTATGCATGAAATTTTCAATTTTTTAGGAAAATTAAAATTGTACCTAATTGAAACTCCTTTTATAATAAATATTTTATATAGGCATTGAATACTATATGGTTCATATTTGATATTTGGGTGCAACATGAAGCGAATATTTTTATGATAATGAAATTATTTGAAAAAATTCAAAATAATGTTTTCCTTCCCATAGAAATCCGGTTTCACCGGAAGTGGAATTGACGTTATATGTTCATCAAAATAAGCTCATTTACCTCTGATACGTGAGTTTCAAGTTTGAAAATTTAATTCCAATTCCAAAAGTATATGTTTCAAGTAAAAAGTTCTGGTAATCTTATTAGGGGATTAACCTTATTATTTCTTATTAATAAGTAACTCACGTGCTGCCACTGGTCACGATTAATCCAATTAAAAATAAAGAAAAAGATCCTCCTCGAAACATTTACGGCTGAGCTAACCATGTTTATATTTTACGAAAATATAACATAAAGATTTATTATTTAGACATCCAATTGTATAGGAATTGGGTATTATAAACCCAGGGTAGCGTTACATTGTACATTCAAAGCAATAATTTAATCTTATATAAAAACCCTGAATTAATTCCAGCTAATGAAATTTTAAAGCCCGTATACATATAAACAATATAAACAACAGAGCTGTAAGCTGTGTCCCGCACATTATTCTCCACAATGTATACTACACCATAAATTTTACGGTCTAAAATTTGGTATTCTAGCTAGGGGATTACAGTTATGGCCCAACAATAATTAGGTGTCGCCCATACATATTTCAGGAACTCCGCTCATGTAACGCACCCGCAATTTTAATGCAAAGCTGCAAACAGTGATTGTAAAGATAAAAGATAGTCACTGAACTTTTAGGGAGATATTATGGAGGTGTGTTACGATCTCTGGCGCATTATCCCAGATGATTATCGGTTCAACATTGTAATCCGTTAAAAGAGACAGTGATAAGTTGAAAAAGGTAATGCTTTTTAAAGAAATGACTCTCTGAGCTGCAGACATTTCTGGTTGGTCAGTTACAAAAATAATTATGTTACGTGAACAATGTATATCTTGTTTTCCACATGATTACTTGCTCCTTTTATGGTAAAAGCGATCGTTAAGAAAGTGCATTTGTTTCCGCGATATCACTGCCCTATAATAAATAAAGTCGACGGTTCCTGAGAGAAATCTAATGTCTGTGGTGCTTTATAATTCAGAGGTATTTCCAAAACTGATGCCGTTTCCAACCGAGGCATTTTTCAACCTTTATTCAATTTCCGAAAACAATTGCAGGGGCCCAGAGCTTCCGCGCTCCCGCGATAGAACTCCAAAGTATCGTTAAAATGGAACTAAGCGTGTTTGTTTGCCCAGATAGAAGTAAGGCAACTAACCAACCTTTTGATAAATAGCGCGTCATCTTGACGCCCAAAATATTTTCAAATATTCGAACACAATTTTTGTTGTTTAAATTTATATAGTTTTTAAAATGCCTTCGACGATACAAGCATATAACGATTTAAAATTGTTACCTCAGGGATCACTCTCATGTATATTCAAGAACGTTGTCTTAATCATAAATAATTATCATGAAAACAACCCCTGTTATGTTATAAACTGAACGTGGCATTAACATCATTTATCTTTATTAACACCACCGTTTCCATGTTAGACCAAAATATGTTTATATTTGATCATGAATAAATCACATAGCTAATAACTAGAAGTGATATAGTAAGTACTGATTTGTACAGCAGGAAATGATAATCAATCATAATTTGTGTTATTATGTTTTTACTGAAAATAATGAATTGTAATATTGTGAAAAGTTGAAATTTTCATAAATAAATCGTGCTCTTCTCCTAACCGCTGTTGAAATAAATATTAATAACAGAAATGCTAGATTTATTGCGACCAATTACTTTCCTTATTTGACTTATATTCTAATAAAATAAGTGCATTATCGGTTTCTCGAGTTTATACAATGCTAACATGTAAAGCTGCTGCTTCTGTGTAGTTAATGGCTGTAGATACCAGCATCGTGTCCACTAATTATACAGGGTGTTTCGTGGCGAAAGGGAACTATTTTAAGAACGTATTCTAGAGGTTAAAATAAGAAATAAGTTTCTATAAATAAGTGTTATAATAAATATATGATATAAATGCTTCCTTTTCAAGATACAGGGTGTCAAAGAAAATAATTAAACAACGTTTTTCTGCAGGCAAATAACTAAACTAGTGCACAATTAATGTGAATATTTGAGAACGATGAAAATTTAACATAATTCTGGATAATCACCCTGTAGATAAAAGAAACACCGACAATTTAAAAATCAATTATTTTACTAACGGTTTGAAATCAGAAACAAATTTCAGTGACGCAGAAATACAACTTTTAATTATTACTCGAAAACGATTTGTCCTGCCAGAAAAACTTAGAACTTTTCTTTTTAGAATTGGCTGCCGATTAAGAAACCAATACCTTTTTTGAAAGAAAGCAGTGGACTATTTTTTTCATCGATATCATTTAATATTTTGCTGTCACGCACGTCACTGGTGAACTTATCAAAACTCGTTGAATCAGAAATATGTGTTTCCAAGCCAGTATAGTGCATACCAAACCTCAATTTAATATCTTAAATCGTTTTCGAGATATTAAAAAAAGGATTTTTAATTTTTTTTTTTTTTGACACCCTGTAACTAACTGTACCTATCTCAATTTTACTCAATTTATTTTGCATCACAAATAGTAAAGTTACAGAAACTATTATTATCCACCAATTTGCCCATATTAGAATACGTGACGGTATTACGAAACGAAAAACTTTTCAGTTAACATTGACAAAGAAGCTCATTTGAAAATATTTCAGATTTTAAATTCGGTCCTGTATAATTGCATACTTACCCACAGGGAGTTCGCTAATTTAAAAATCAATTGTAAATTGCCAATTGCATAATGCTAGAGTGTTACGCGAAACCGTTGTTTCAGTTTTAGTTCATTAAAAAATAATTTTAAATAATAAATAATAAATTTGAAGGTTTTTCCATTTTCATTGCACTAATTTTATTCAAATAAATATTTTTTGTTGCAAATTCGACGTTACTAAACATCCTCTTTGCCAATCGGAAAATGAAACCTCCATAACATCAGTAGCATGCCATTATATATCTTTATGATTCCTTTAAATTAGTCCCATAAAACTTTTATTTTATAATACTTTTATGTAAGCTTTATAGGAATTTAAACCAAGCCCTGGGATAAAACAAAGGACTATTAACCCGATATGTCCAAACGACTCCAATTTAATCGAATAAAATAATTATAGTAGGTAAATATTCGCCAAAGTGGAAGTCATAAAGTGACGCCCAAAAAGTGTAGCATTAATAATTTAACACAGAAACTCGTGGTACAAACAATAACATCAAAGCATAATGCACGAATTAATAATAAATCAAGCACTTTTCAAGTTGTCACATTTGGATGTGAAATGCAGCTACCTGCGACCAGCAGTTTACTGGATGATATCATTTGGGTGTGGAAATGCCAGAGTGATCTCGGAATTAGATGGATCCCAACGGACGCCTGAAAATGTCACCACTCAGCACCGACTTGTACATACAATAATGTCATCCGGAGGGAAGCGATGGCCTTGTCCTGGACAACCTGTGCCCGACTATCTGGATCTCACGGGCCACTACCCCACTTTAACATATCCCAGAATGTCGTTTCAAGAAAATCTAATTATAGCCGTGACTACTTAACAGTGTTTCTGATGGGCGCCTTTAGGTTTAATTCTGATGTCGTCCTTATGTGAAAATGCGAAGAATAGCGGTTAGCAACTTTGGAAAACTTAAGTAGCTACTGATAAATTAATTGTACTCGAATCTTGATTAGCATTTTACACAAACTTAAGCAAATTGCTTTAATTCTGGAAGTTTAATTGGTCCTAGGAGACATCCTGTATATTTATTACAAGACTGGGTTTTATTCAAATGAATTCAAGGAAAGTCCCGCTTTCGAAGACCCTGTATATATATGTGGGTATGGTATTTCAAGCATTATTATTTTTTGGAGAAAATAAGTATTAATTATATCTTTGTATATGCCCAACATTGCACGCTTTTTTAATTAAATTATAATATACAGGGTTACCCAAAAGTACAACATAGTATAAGTATTCATATTTTTTACTATTAAATTTCCCTCAAGATCGCCGAATTTAACGCATCTGGACCACTTTAATTGCGGGTCACCCAAAAGAAAGAGTATTCTTAAATTAACCCGAAAATATTGAGGTACTAATAGATTTTTTCAATCTGGAATTGAACAATTTACTTCACTGCAGCTATACAATCACACAGGGAATTTTTGGCACCAAAGTAAAACAGTAATATAAACAAAAATAATTGTTGAATAATTATTATCATTATTTAGGTTTTATACATGCGTAATGATAACAAAAGTATCCAATTTTATGGAGTGCGGTAGTTTAATATGGAAACCTGTAAATATAAATTGGCCTGATTGATTGGGAAAAAAATCCTCGGACAGGTCAATTTTTGTTTCCTCATGCGCACATGTTGGCATGTCACTTCAATTCGTCCCGCCATATTTGGACGAGGTCTGACGTGATCGCCATTTTTTTTAAATGGCGACCCCCAATTTTTTGGCAAATTTGGATAGCAAATTCAATTCTGAAAGTGGCAATATAGAAGTATAACCTAGAAATTGATAGTTTCCGAGATGAGCGCCGTCAAAGTTGAAACAAATAATAATCATATCATCAATGAAATTAGGATAAAGTGCTCGCGACGAAACTAATAATTATTTTTTTTAAATATATCACAGAAACTTATAAATCATGAGATTTAACAAAATATCATAATTAAACATTATTATAATGTTAACAGAGAAATTGTGTGTTAGAATAGGTACTTTAAATTAAATCCGCTTGTTAGTATGGATTTTTTACATTTCTCTAATTTGTTCATTTTTGACGTTCAATTATTAAGTTTAATCATCTTAAAGTTATTTATTGGTAACTGAAAGTTAATAAAAAGTAACACACCTAAGCGGAAAAATGGTTCGACGTTTCAATGAGAAGCAAAGAATTGAGATCTTTGACGACGCTAATCTCGGAAACTATCAATTTCTAGGTCACACTTCTGCATATTGCCATTTTCAGAATTAAGTACATGTCAAAAACAAATGAACAGCTATGTGAAAAATTACCGATTACTTTTGCAATCACTTATTTAAACAAGTCACGTGGTACAGATATCATGTCTCTTATTGGTTAGATTTATGATGAGGGAAATAATCAACATTATCTAAAAATCTGAATTGAGTTGATTTTCTCGAAAACTGCGCGTTTCAGAAAAAAATGGTTTGTATAAAAGTTTACCAGGTTTTGGAAATCTATTAGATAGCAATATGAAATTTTCGATGTATAAATAGTTTCAAGGTCATTCATCGAATCATTTGTTTTTTCTTTTAATGGACTGATGAAGACTAACTGGCAGTTAATGATTTATACCCATGTTTGTATGGTTTTTCAGATGCCGGAATAAAAAGTACATCGTCTCTTTGACGATGTACTTTTTATTTATATTGGGCTGATCCACAATCAAAGGTTTTTCAAATATACCCTTGGCGTGAACTAAGTCAGAGGAAGAAAGAGCTTAATTTGATGACAATTTTTTCAAATTTGTAATATTTTTAAATAGGAAAATGTTAGTTGTAAGCGAGGCAAGAATCTTGGTAACCTGTACTAAACATTCTTTTTGAATTTTCTCGACATTTTTCTCCAAAACGTAATGGCTGAGAAAATAAAAATTTATAATTCACTTCTGGAAAAGCCCACTGCTGTGCAATATATGAAATAGTAATTTACGTAACAAGTCCGGAATATAATGTTTTTTGGATGAGTAGACAAGATACCAGGACGAGCCGTAGGCGAGTTCTGGAAGTCCGCGAGTCCAAGAAAACAGTTTCCTGGCGTGCTACGTACACGATTTTTTCGGCAACCGTGTGGAATAACAAATCAATAAAGTACGTTTATCTACGATCGTGTCAAAAGTAACCGTTGTTTACATTACATCATTTCCAGTGTAAAAAGTGGTCTTTTATAAGAAACATTTTTTTTCTGCGATCGTGCAAAAAGTAACTTTTTGCACTATTTACAATACAAAAAGTAAGTTTGTTACTGGGCAACGAAAGTTTATTCATATAGTTATTCATGGATGGCGTTTGACAGTGACAATTTTATTTCTCTAGTTGTCAGTTTGACATTTGATTATTTTGTGTTAATGCAATATTCTGTTCAATAAAATTTGTAAAAAATCTATTTAATTCGATCGTAGAAAAAATGTTGTGTGCAACACTTGCAAAAAGTGTATTTGTTGTAGGTACTCAGTATGATTTCAGCTCTCGCTTCGCTCGTGCTGCAAACTTCATGCCTCATGCAACAAATATACACTTTTTGCACAAGTTACACAAATAACTATTATCAACGCTCGTTATATAATGACAGTAATATGACACTCATTTCAATGTCATAATGACGTTGTTTATAGCACTAGTGCGATATATATTTATCGCACGCATTTTATAATAAAAACACGCAAACCACCGGTTTCTAAAGAGATATCAACAAACGGCAATTATTTAGTTATTACTTACTTGTAGATACTGTGTGGTGATGACAATAAATAATATTAATTGATTAGTAGTTTTGTTATGCATAAAAAAACTAAAAAAAGTCGAGCGTAGATAAAAATCTTGTATATTATACATGCCATATCTGTATTTTATAGCACTCGCCTGTCTACAAAACTCGCCTTCGGTTCGTTTTGTAAACTTCATACGCGTGCTATAAAATACCTCATGGCATTTATAATATAAATAGTTATTTATTCACGCATCTACTACGGTAGTTTCTTTATAATATCGTTTCCATAGTTACCATCATCAGTCACGACCAAATAGTAACATTGATAATAGTAACCGCCAAAGTGACGTTTAGAAGAGGATATTAGGTTAGTGTTACAAAAATTGCCTCTTTTTTACGATCAAACGGTCGAAGATAAAACGTTGTAAGACACCCAAGTAAGAAGTCTTCTTATTGCACTCACGGCTTTTAAAAACACTCGCTTTGCTTGTATTTTTAACCTAGCCGTTCGTGCAATATACATTGACTTTTTACACTTGTATCTTAAATATCTATTATTTATATGTATTTCCAAGTGCATGACTTAGAAATTAATAAAGTCCTGTAAATTTTAATCCAATATTTTATTGCATAAATTTGTTCAACTCGCTTCTCTCCGTGGGCAAATTCTCATCTCACGAAAAAACAGTATTTTCATCTCTTGTAAAATATACTATTCTTTATAATACCTACCTATCTATTTGTAGAACAAAATTAGGAACATTCTAATTCTTCTTTAAATTCATATTTATATTGAAATTAGAACAATTGCTAATATTAAAGGGTAATTCTTTCCGGCCTAGTCCGGGAAATACGTACTTCCCGGACTAGGCCGGAAAAGTGCTATTTTCTCAAAAAAAAGGCGTCCGGGAAGTGGGTACTTTCCGGACTGTTGCCGAAAAAAGTATTTTTTTTACTACTTTATCGGAAAAAACTTAAGAAACACATGCACTTAAAAATGATCCAAACCCGATCAAGTTTCAAAAGCAAAAATGGCGACTTCTCCAGTTAGATCAATTCTGTAAATTAAGTTGCGGTTGGCACTGCGCGGTAGCAATCGCCATAAATTACCTATTTTATACGCCGAATTGTTTCCTAATGCCAAATAACAATGTAGAGGACAAGCAAAACTTATATGGAACAATAAACTGTATTTGAGAGCGAAAACTGCTCAAAACAATGTATGCGATACATCTAGCAAGAGGTAGTCGCTTTGCTGCAAAACCTTTTATGAATCCAGAGGTCCAGGGTCAAAGACGCCTGTGAGTGTTTAATGATGCGAGTAAACGAGAACATACATCGTTAGTCTTTGCAAGTTACGGCTGGCTTTGTGCTGGTTGCGCTCCCCGCACATGCACCAAGTGAAATGTGAAATGTTATTACATTTTTTTAATTATTGCACAAGAGCAAGTTGAGCATGCCGGAACGGCTATTTATTTTATATTGAATGTATATGGACGTTACTTACCGTCATGAATAAATATTTCACTGCTTTTTTTGCCGAGGTAAAATTTAAATTTCAGATCTTCAACATGCGCAGAAAATGTTTGTAATATTGAATACTGCATCGTAATTTAACTTTATGATTCTCTATCTATTTAATCGCCTAATTTATCTTGAAGGAGTGTAAAAAATCAATAAAAAAGTTAGTGACTTTTTACTGTAACTCTTCTGTAAGATCCTCAGTATTTTTCTTGTAGACTTTAGTTTTTAGAGGGCCCCATAAGAAAATATCTAGAGGTATCAAATCTGGAAAACCTCATTGACTATAGGCAACCCATAATACCACGGATATTCGATTCATTTCTTTGAAGTTTCATCGCAAAAGGCATTATCGTCGCCATCTCGATTTTGTCCTTGCTATCACAAACGTCGGTTAAGTTCGCAAAGGATAATTTTCTTAATTGGGGCTAATCTACGGCCATCCGAAAGGGATATAAGAAATATGTCCTGGATTTCAGGACCCCTTGTTTTGGTGGTATTGCAGAATGCTTTAGTTTATGGTCCGAAGGGAACTTTCACTAAAAACAGGATTTATTTGCGATCTTCTGGTAAGGCGTTACTTGGATATTTTGTTTTTATGAGATGGCATGTTTATTTCTTGCTATTCTAGACTGGCTTGTAATAACCTTTATATATGCCACTGGCAGCTGAAAGCTGGTAACTGTGTCACAAGTAAATATCGACTTTATTTTGTTTAAAATATATTATCTATTGGCGAAAGCTGATAAATGTTAGACTTTGTGTATTAATCATTAATTAATAATCATTGTTATTAAACCTTCAGAATAGTCACACGACTCATGGTTAGTTAAAGTAACTAATTGTATTGAAATTCAGATAAATGGTATAAACGCCTTGATTCTGGGCTAGTTTTTATTTTATCGGAACACTGATTGACGTATTCGAGCTAAGTGTCTCCGACTTGTTACATCCTTGCGCCCAGTGGCTTTGAAATCCCCTCTAGGTAAAGGAAAGAAAGATAATAGTAGAGAATATTTCTATCGGCTACCCTGTTTTCCTGTTAAGGCAGATTTTTGCGTTCGAATGTTTTATCCAAAAATACGCACGGGTGTACATGAAAATAATTACATAATGAGTACAAAAAAATTAATCATTTTCACCTACACAATGGAATTAATTAGTTCAATAAATTTGATTTAGTTTTTGCTGCTACTTATGGAAATGATAATAGATGTAATCACAACAACTTAGCCTGCTATCTAAAATGTTATTATTGGTATTAATTCTGTCGAATCGAATCGAAACGCTATAAAAATAAACCTCGAAATAAACGTTACGTTGTAAAAAATCTCATCAATTTTTTGGTTCAGATTTCTAGCCTCTAGACACGAGGAAGTTTTATTGCCAAATTGAAGAATATCCCACATCGATTTCGGGTATGATTCGCTTAACATAGAAACTGTGAAATCCTTGGCCATGTCCTGGAAAATCCTCAAACAAGACTAATTCATTACTTTATTGTACAGGGTGTTTCCTATAAAACTATACCCCCCCTTATTTTGGTCAATTACAACCGATTTTTATGTTTCAAAAACCGGTCTAACACAGAATTTTCCATATATTAGTTTTATATATATTTATAATCAGAAAGGTAGGGCGGATCTAAATATGTAAAAAAATACAGGGCATTCCATAAAAAAAAACATACTTTTCTCCACCCCTCGTATACTGTTGAAGGGAGAAAAAAAAGTAATAGCATATATGAAATCTAGGAAAAATTCTGTGTTGCTTTTTGAAAATTGTGACCGAAATAAGGGGGGGTATAGTTTTGAAGGAAACGCCCTAAGTTTAAATTCAATTATTAACGCCATTTTTATAGCAAATATATAAGTGTCATATATATTTGTAATCAGAAGGACGAGGCGAATCCAAATATGTAAAAATATATAGGGTGTTCCATTTAAAAAAACCATACTTTTTTCTGCCCCTCGTATACGGTTAAAGTAGGAAAAACAGTATTAGCATATTCAAAATCTACGGAATATTCTGTGTTAGACCGGTTTTTGAAAAATTAAAATCGGTGGTAATTGAACGAAATAAGGGGGGGTATAGTTTTATAGGAAACGCCCTGTACACATTATGGTAAATATAGTAATTTTTTTATTAAATAGCAACTCCCCCATGTTCTGTGATTTTACAAAGGTGAAAAATTTTTAAAATAAAAAAAAAACTCAATTATTTTTCGAAATTTTCTAAATTCTTGGAAAAGGTAACCTGGAACAGTACTGGAACTGTGTTGGAACTATTGAAGAGAGTGCTGAATGGTTTCTGACACAATAGCTTTGATTTTATTACAAATTCGCGTTTTTATTACATTGACGGCATTTCGGTCGTTAAATTAAACTTTCATTTGAGATATAATTACATAAATATAATCTGAATGACAAAGATGGAGGATCCCATAGATCAGTGAATAAAATTCCATTCAACTGTTTTGAAAAAATTGATCCAAATAGTTGCGAACCACATCCTATTGACTTTGAAAAGAATCTCGCGGAGTACCTATCTAAATACTTTGGGTTCGTTAGAAATTGAAAAATAGGCTGAAAATTTTACTACCAACATTCTCGGTGCGTTATTGACTTTCTGAGATAATTGTGTTTTCATAATCCAGTAATAATTATTGAGTATTGACAATTCTGCCAATAAAACGTAGCCTTTCACAAAATTAAGATCGACTGCGGTGGCTCATCATTTCTTTATAAATTTCAAATTCTGGTATCGGAGTTGTTTCCATTCAGCTCTTGTATCTTCTACCAATACCACTTAATAAGGAGGGATATAGTTACAGCACTTTTGCTGATTTTGGGGTCAATGCAAGTGCACTTATGGTGTATACGGTTTTTTATATGTCAAGCGACTCTAGGACGATTTATCATACTTCTGAATTTCGCTAGTTATCTTACTATTGGCAATTTTATGATAGGGCTATCATTTGGAGATTTATTAAAAAATTTCGCAAATTTCATCCAAGTCGTTTCATGCCTTTATTTCTCACTCACTGTCGAGCCTCGTTTCCGGTCAATTACTATATAAGAAAAAACTGTGTCGTAATTATACAGGGTATTTCAGTTTTTTCGTTCATAAATTCTGTAAACGATAGAACAAATCAAAATAATAGGAGTCTTTCCTATAACATTTTTCTCTAAAACGTTTCGTTTTCAAGATACAGGGTTAAACTTTTAAAAAATTATTACTATTTATTCATTATCTCCTAAACAACAAAGATTTTCTATTCAAATTTTGTACACTTTAGTCATAATAAGAGACCAATTTATTGACGTTCCGAAAGTTTTTCTTACAAAATCAGTGGCGTAGTTATGGGGTTCTGTCCGTATTTAAACCCCCTGAACTTCTACAAATTGTAAAACTTTGATGTATTTCCCATACTCTTGATAAAAGTCGCTAGGAGGCTTTCTATACAAGATATTTAGATTTTTTCTAATCAGGGGTATCCTATGCACTTTCTATTGACAGGCTATTTGCTAAACAAATTAAAGAATTATTTTAATACATATTTATTTAAAATGATAAATAATTAATAATCTACAATAAATGCTCAAAATGATATCCATTTTTTTATGTTTATGTTATGAATAACTGCCAATGATTTAACGCTTACTTAATCCTGTCATTTTCAACCGCAAGATGTAATTCCTTAATATACCCCTGATTAGTAAGAATCTAAATATCTCGAACAGAAAGCCTCCTAGCGACTTTTATCAAGAGAACTTTTTTATGGGAAATACATCAAAGTTTTACAATTTGTATAAAAATATGATTCCTGACCATTGGCGTAGAAGTTCAGGGGGTTTAAATACGGACAGAACCCCATAACTACGCCACTGCTTTTTTAAGAAAACTTTTGGAACGTCAAAAAATTGGTCTTTTATTATGACTAAAGTGTACAAAATTTGAATAAAAAATCTTTATTTGTTTAGGAGATAATGAATAAATAGTAATAATTTTTTAAAAGTTTAATCTTGAAAACGAACCGTTTTAGAGAAAAATGTTATAGGAAAGACTCCTATTATTTTGATATGTTCTATCGTTTACAGAAGTTATGAACGAAAAAACTGAACTAGTTCATGGATGACGTGATTCCAAAATTTTTAAAATCATTTTTTCCCAAATTTAAGGTGGATTATACTTATGAGGAACAATGAGTTTGGACGTTTTTGGATATAGGTCTTATTTATCTCTCCAATCTTAGCAGGAAAACAAGGAATTGTCATTACGAATTTGGAATGTGCGGTTTTTCCTAAATTGACCAGGAATATGTTTATGCCAGTTTCCATATCAAGCGACCGCACTATTTAACATTTTATAAAATAGGTATTTGACTGTACTTCCCATTAGAATAACTGTATGAAGTGCCAAGATGTTTACCATCTCCAAATCGCGACTAACCGAATTATATCGCATATTCCTTAGAGGAAGTATTATTTATTTTGTTTTGGTAATTTGTTCTCGAAGTGAAACCTAATCCGTTGTTGTTTCTGTGCTTGACGTTTCCTTGGGCTGTTCTAGGAGTTATTCGAGGAGAAGGAGGGGCCCCTCTCGGGGGGCATTTATCTGTGTGTGGCGTTAACTGCGGTGATAAATAACCCCGGGCCTCATCTTAGTCTCGAGTTTATAACAAGTCGTCGACGACTCGCTGATATGTGAACATAAACACGACGCACTCGCAATTGAATTAAATGATTATGTCGTTTAGCGCTGTTTCTGCTTCGTCTTTCACCAGATTTCAGTCAGATTTATAGATAATATAAATCGGATCTTGTTATTAAAGACTCGTTTTACATGATCGTATAGCGTGTGGCGTATACAGTGAGGAAATTTACGAGGACCAGAAAGCCAGGACGTATAATGGTGGTATATTTAAACTCTGTCGCTTGAAAAAAATATGAATCGCTTCGAATTTAATATAGATTATTCAACATATGGAACAAATAAAATAAGTCGTGGGGTAACTTTGACTTTTCTCAACGGCAGGAATTCAAATTACCACAATGTCTAGTCTTAAGAGTGAGAAATTTGAACTAAGATTTTTGCCGAATTTAATGTCGCATCATAATGAGTCGTTAAACGATTTTCACTAAAAAGTCCTAGATAATTTAAAAACATTGGATTTTTTTTAAAATGAACTTTACGCCTGTGACTTAATGTCAAGGGAACAATAAAGGGTTGATTTTTTACATAAAATATAAATAAAATTAAAAAAAAAATTATTTTGCAGACGTTTCGGAAACTCAGTCTTCTTAATTCGTGAAATTACATTCAAATTGCATAATTTACGTACAACGTATTTGGCGAAGGCGCCGGTGTTTCTGGAGCTGGCCCAAAACTTTTTCCACTAACTCTCCTTTGGTAAATATTGATACATACTATTACATACATACATGATTTTTTATGAAGATTTTTTTGGTGTGTCATGTTTCTATATAAGCCACGGATAGATTTTAAAAAAGAAAATTTTCTATATCTTGTGATTTTCAAAAAAAGTCGATCTTATTATTAAAACCTTCTCTTACAACTCTTAAAGATCTCTTTATATTTTAGTTCGTACACAGTATTTTCATGCACAAAGCAAAATTAGTAGACATGTTGAAAAAACGAGATATTTCCCTATAAAATCTAAATATCAGAAAAGAAAATTTAAAGATTTTTGCAATGTTCATGGATAAAGACGATTATAAAATATATATTTCTTTAAATTTCAAGCGGTCGTTTTTTGTAAAACACTCTTGTATAAAAAAATTGACATTATAGGTACCTATAAACATGACACATTTATTTCATCCTTGAATGGAACCTTATATACCTACATAAATTTAAAGTTTGTATACATAACAAAACTTGAATAGGTATTGAGAAATTTTAAAAGAAGCAAAATTTATCATGTAGATAAACTTTTCCTCTTAAGTCAAATCCGAGGTCAAATCACAATAAATTCAAAAATATATTTTTGGCATGTTATAAATAACGGCTGGATGTTTCCTCGCAAAATGTCTTTACACATTAGCAATTAAACCAGTTCCAGATTCTACCAGCAAATGTGAAAAATATAAAAAAAAGTTGTTAAACATTATGTCTGAAAGTTATTTAATATCTGTGATTTCGTATTGTGCTAAGGCGGTCCTGGACTTATTTTCGTCAAAAGACATCTTGCGATTTGGCGCCCTCTTGATTTTATCTCCTGCATCCCGGAGTTGTTCCTTGTATGGCACCTTGTAGTTTTTAGGGATGGTTTTTGGCGTCACCAAGGCGCCGTTACATTGATCCTCCCGGTCCAAATCACTTTGTAGATATTTCAACCGCCATTCACTACATTTTACTACTAGGGGAAATTTGACAGTAAAAGAAAGTAATAGTCCGGTAGAAATTCATAGCGCTAGCTCTTGTAGTGGATAAACTTATTTTTATTACCGCCATCAAGGCTTTGTTATGCTTTGTACCGCAGAGGGGGCAACACCCAGTAATTATTAAAATATTTTAATGGAATTTGATATTTCAGTGTTCCTTCAGATATTTAAAATATGGCACGTGGTCTTAGTACATTTTCCGAAAAATTAAATTAATTAAAATTAAATTAATCAATAAAGACAATAATGAAAATTGCAAAAAAAATTATTTTCTGAATAATAAAAAAGATTGTTAAAATAGTACAATATTAATTATTATCAGTCAACATTTTTCATCGTTAAAATGTTATTCCTCTGTATTATATTTTTGGATTTTTTTTAAAATTTTGTTATTTTCATTTTCTTGTAATAATGACATCCGACATGCTTGCATATTTTTTTCTATTCAAAACCGGTTTATTTTATGGCGAAAGAAATGGGTACAAAACGCTTATAACTTACTGAATGTGTGACGTTTTTTGTCATTTAGCATCGTATAGTTTATTTATTTTTTAATTTTCGGTTTAATAAATATTGCAGAAATTAATATATTTTCTTCCTACCAGCGCACATAATTTCCAGAATCGCCTGCTGGTGCTCCGTTTATCCCCTATATTACTTTCATGTACTTAATACTAATTATTTAAATGAAAACCTATGGAAAATGCACTATTTCAAATATATTTAAGATTGTATATATTTACTTGTGTCCACTGAAGTCCTGAAGCAATAAGTAGTAGAATCAATAATCATGTTTAAAGTAGGTTGTAGCCTGCTTAATAATTTCTATATTTGGGTCAATTATGTGCATAAACCAACTATCATGTCCTTTGCTGTATCGATTGTCTTTATAAATGATTGACGAACTATCGTCAGTATTTCTGACGCAAGCTCCCCAAATTATTTACATAGCCAACATTCATATTTGATTTAAATCAAGAATCGAAGGTCAAACATGCTTTTCGTCGTTGACAAAGCATTATAGCATTATAAATATAAGTAATTTTTTATTGTGATAAACGGCACGTGGATTTGACAAATACCTAAAGTTATTAAAAACTCTCATTTTAATAGGTATCACGTAGGTAACGTTTAAGCTTCATAAGTTAGGATACCTTTAAGCCCAGCAACCTTAACAAGTTAAGGCAGCAACAAAAAAACTGCCAGATAAGGGTTGCAAAAGCTAAGATATTATTAAGTATATATAGCCTGAATAAAAATATCTATAAATACACCAATGACTCAATACTTTTAATTAAATCCTCGTTTCATTTTTAATTCCTGTTGCCACCGGCATTTCTTCATCTTTCCCTTTATCCCCATTTCCCCCTTGCCTTTCGTTCGACCCTCATGAATAACAAAGTGCAGCCTCTGTCATTCTATTATCGATTTACTTTTACACGCTGCACATTATCTCGTAATGGAAACCCACTTCACGTGATCATCATGTCAATGAAAATGATGAAAACAGCACACAACAGAGAGAACGTGTATGGGGGTGATACCTTGAATTTAAATAGACATAAAAATGGATTTGCGGATTTTCAACGCGGATTTAACGCTGGTTAGACGTTAATTTTTATTTAATGTAGATAAATATTTAGATTTCTGCTTAACGTTGTACCCACCCTTATGTTTATATTCTGGTTTTCTTCTCTGAAATCGCAGTGTCGTACGCCCATCCCGTCCGTCATAAATTACACGGACAAGGCAAAATCTTCTGCTCCAGAAAATCTCAGATCTACAAAAATGGAAAATACATGTTACTGTTAATTATTTGTATGCCAAACTGATAAATAAAATCTGTCAGTCAGAAATGTAGAACTTGTAAAATATTTGAGATTAAGTCCAATTTCATTTCATATTTTTATTAATTTATGACGATAATTGCCTATTTTAAGACTTTTTTTACGACGCACATTGGCCCCAAAGTGACTTCTTTTGTTTAAATCAGTATGCAGGTCTTAATATTTAAGCAATCGGATAGTTCTTGTTTTGAAATCTTCGTTTTTTAATTGCCTATCGATTTGTTGAAGTAGATTTCAGATTTTTGCCCCTAATTTTTCAAGATTTTCCAAAGAAGTTTGAATTTTCGTCATTTTGTGTAAATATCACTTTACACTTTATTTCTTAAGTAATCACGACAAATTTTTCACCTCCCAAGTACTTCAAAAAATGTGTACAGTCGAAAAATTTCCGGTGATTAATTCAAGCACGCGGGGGATTCGGTAAGAAAATTTCACACATACATATATTCTTATCTACTCTTGTTAGGTTATATATTAATTAACCAACTGGTTTTAAACAATTAATAGCATCCATAAACAGATAGCGTTGAGTTATAGTAATTAAAAAATCACCGGTGAGTTTTTGTTTACACCAATATCTTTTAACTTCATACCTAGCCTGCCCAATAGAAATTCTTTTCCAATACGGTGAAATAGAATGCAATGTTAAAGAAACTCATTCCACCCATTTTAGTTGCAAAAACTACTTACAAGGAGTTAATATATATCTACTGTAATGTTTTGTACTATGTTTTCTTCATTAAAATGGGTGGAATTCTGTTTTTTTTAGATTTGCAAACTTTACAACAGTTTATTTATTTATGCGACAGCAAACGTCAAATATGATCATATGTCAATAATTTGACAGAAAAATTTCCGCTTATTAATTTTGCAGAGGGTACCCTGGGGCCTGGAGGGTGAAAAATTTCTGGGAATTTTTTGAGTTGCCATGGTAACGAAAGCAAAGGCAAATTTGTGATTGGCTAAAAAAGTGAGTTATGAAATTTTCAGCCATAATATCCCTAAGATTGATAATGTACGAGATAATTTTATGACAATCGAAAGCACGTTGCTTGGTAATAGCCCGACGTTGTCATAAAATTATGAGGCATTTGTCAATGTCAGAGGGATATTCGGCCAGAAAATTTTTTGAAAAAATAAAAGCAAAATGTCGCAGCATAACAAAACAATTATTTATTTATTAAAAGTTTATAGATTGAGAATTGGCATTGCCAAAACGTGACATTTTGAAATTTATTTGGCAGTTATTATGAAGTTGTCAAAGTTAAGTAATTTTGTTGTCATAGTGATTGAAAATTTCCCTGGATGGTGTTTTAATTAATGTTAATGTTGAAATGATTGGGTGATTTGTGTTACATGACAAGAAATAACGAAATTTAATTGGTTGTTAGAACTGTCAAAAAAATTTTCTTTCAAATCATCGTTTTTTGATTGCCTATGCCTAGATTTTTCGATTTTTGCCACTAACTTTTCAAAATTTTTCAAAGTTCTTTGGGAATTTGCGAAAAACTAGGGACAAAAATCGAAAATCATCAAATAGGCAATTAGAAAACGAAGATTAAAAAAATAACTTTCTGATTGCTTAAGTATTAAGACCTACAGACCTATTTAGAAAAAAAAGTTACTTTGGTGCCACTGTGCGACGCCCCTAATCATAAGACTTTGATGCCTGATGATTAAAAGAGGCTCGGAATCAAACAAATCAAAGTTGGTGTGGTGTATGTAAGAACCGGAATATAACTTAATCGAGCTTCTAACAGGGTACCATAGTCTCCTCTTACTGATGTGTGTGGGGTTTGGGAGAGATAAACGGGTCCACAGATTCGTTCTACTATCTTGAGGCATATGGTGCTATCTAGCGGCTGATGCGAGCGTTTCTACCGAAGGCTGACGTGGCAGGGCATCCTCATTCCTCACCTTCATCAGAAGATCGACGTGGGTCAAAGTTAGTATAGAGTAATTTATTAAAGAAGTGGCAAGTGGAAGAGTTTCAAGGTCAAATGATCAGCTAACTCAGAGACATAGGAAATTCCCAGTAGTGTTCCAAATGGTATAGGAATTATTAAAACTTATATCTGATACCACAACCAGGCGACTTCACAAACGGCCTACTCCTCTAAAAATAGGTCAGACCTTGGTCAAGAGAGCAGAGAAGTTTGTCAACCCTCAACGATTACCCATTTTGGGAATTCCAAAGGGGAAGGTCACTACATCTCCATTTGGGAATAATACGAAACTTGACTGATTAAGAGAGACTGGGAATCAAACAAACGGTTGATCTGCTGATAATGTCGGAAATAAAATAAACTGTAATCGATCTTCTAGCAAGGTATATAAACTACCCTCACTGATGTTATATTATTATTATTATATGTATGGAATGTGCTAGAGATAAAGGGTATATAGATACAACCTACCACCTTGGGCCAGTGATGAGCTCCGCCTCTTTAAAAAGCGTCTTTACCTTCATCACAGGATCGACAAGGGTAGAAGTTTGTCCAAATATAGTAAATAGTAATAGAAGTTGCAAGGGCAAAGTTCACAAGGCCCATGTACGATCTACTTACCACATGAACCATCCTGCGATAAATTGCTATCAAAACCAAACCCAAAGACTCACAGAGAGTTCTTAGTCGTATTCTATATTCCTTATGAAGATGTGGGTAACAACACTATAATTAATATTTTTGAAAATACTCTGATAGTACACATGTTACACTAAATCCCATAATTATGCTATAATTATAGTCCTACGTCCGAAATTGGTTCCAAAGTCTAATTGGCTATAGGCAACCTATAATACATAGGTATTTGGTTTATTAGTTCGAAATTCTACCGCAGAGACATTATCGTCACTTACTCAATTTTGGTCGCGCTACGAAAAGGATATTAGAAATTTTTTCTGGATTTTAATTTCCTTTGCTTTGGTATTTGGTTTATTAGTTCGAAATTCTACCACAGAGGCATTATCGTCATTTAATCAATTTTGGTCGCGCTACGAAAAGGATATTAAAAATTTTAATGCCGTTGTTTAGTCGGATTGGAAAAAAATTGGAAGAAAAACCTCAAATTTTCATTTAGTCGACGTTTCTACAATATTTTTTGTCTTCCTCAGGACCAATGAGGTCGAAACGTCGACTAAATGAGAATTTGAGGTTTTCTTCCAATTTTTATCCAATCCGACTAAACAACTGCATTAATATATTTGTGGATACGAAACTCCTTTGCTATTAAAAATTTTTCCTGGATTTTAATTTCCTTTGTTTTGATCGCAATGTAAAATGCGTTAGTTAATGGTTCGAAGGAATCTTTCATTGGAAGGATATAGTTACGACCAACACAATTTTGACTTCATGAGATTACGTTTGTTTATTTTTGTTCTAAATTAGCTCTTAATAAATCTTTAACCTTCAAATAAGGCACTAAATATCTAAATAGATATTATTTTGGGAAGTATTGGCAATTCTGACAATTAAGAAGTGAGGTTATGATTTTTATAATTTAACCTAGATGATGATTTGCGCCCTCTATGATGAGGTAAATATTCCTAAGGGTGCATTCCTAGAAGCGAAATATGTTACACTTAGTGGTAAAGCCTAATATTTTGAGGCACATTTGGAACTAAAGAACTTGCGTGAAAATTCAAAGGTTCCAGAGAATCAGTCCACAAACGAAATGGTCAAATCGGAGCCTATTCCGGGAATGCCAATTGGGAGTCGCGACAGCGTGAGAGGATCGAACGGCTAAAGCATGTAAATGTCAATTTATCAGCGCCATGTCGCTTCTACAGGAGTAGAGCTCTCTCTCTAGAAAGGGCGTCCTTGCCTTGATCAAAAGATCGACGACACTGGGGGATAGAACAAGCACAGTAAATGATGAAAGAAACGGCAAGGGCCGTTTACGACCTACTTACCATGCGCCAGCCTCCGCCGAAACTACTACCAAAACCAAACGAATAGACTCAAGAGTCCCCAGTTCGTGTTCTAGTTGCTTTGTTAAGATCTGGGTAACAAGAAGCAAACAGAGGCAACATAGAATATTACGTTTTTTGTAGGTATTTACATTTCGCGCACATTTGGCAATTGTTTTGAATTCGTACAATCACTCCAATCAGTAGCATCACAAAATATAATTCGAATGATCAAAGTACCATTTATGGAGTGGCTAATTTGTTGCAATTAAATCAAGACTAAGTGTATTTTTTGTGTCTGAATTTGCTGAAATTTTACACTGTTATTAATTTTGTATGAAACTGTTGAATTGTTGTGAGGGGATTCACTTAATCAGATAAAATGTCTCAAAGTGCTAAAGTTTCTATTAGTTGTTTTGAAACAAATGAAGATAC
Source organism: Rhagium mordax (assembly GCA_963680705.1). NCBI lineage: Eukaryota > Metazoa > Arthropoda > Insecta > Coleoptera > Cerambycidae > Rhagium > Rhagium mordax. Next base: position 15,897,315 of record OY796661.1, read on the forward strand.
AAAATAAATATAATTTTTCCATTAGAGTGCAAACTCCTGGCAAGTAATCTTTCTGTAAAGGATAGTCGAGAGCCAATTAAAATGCTTAGAGTTCCTGTTTGGCGCGAATTAAAAAGTTGCTTGTTTCTATTTCATTTTCAAGTTGTGCATAATTGGATTCAGCATAGAAACTTATTGTTAATTTCGCAAAAGCACCTAACACAGAGCTACTTTCTGGATGCCTTGCGAATAACTGAATGTCTCCTACTTAAACAGCACTTAAATATTTGCTTTTATTCTCTTATCCAGCTGCTTCCCGTTCCCTAAGATCACTGTGTTATGTGCCCTTTCAGCGTTTGTCAACGGGAATTTTGGCGCCCAAACTTGTTATTTCCAATGTTACGTATTCACCGTGATAAATGATGTCAATCTCGCTTCAGTAATTTTATTTTTTGCTCGCAGCTCTGAAATTTGCGGAAAACAACACAAAACAGTGTTTTTAAATAAATATATAAATTATACATCCCGTCTCTGACTCGTATATATACGGAGTTGAACTGAACACAATAAAGTATAAACTCAATCTAATAACAATTTCGATTCATTAAATATTTCAATATAAATAATAAATATGTGTAGTATATTAATTTTAATCCAAAGGGATTCCTCTTGTACTAATCCTGATATAAATTTTGTATAATCATTGAGTAAAAAAATTGATATTTAATTTTTTTAACTATATGTATATAATATAAAAAATGAGGTAAACTCATATAAGCTTTGGAATTTTAGCAGTCAGTTTCATTGTATACAATTGCAAAAATAAACCTAGGGATGCATATCGATTACGTTATCACGATTTAGAACAATCTTATGCAGACTATTAGACTTTTCCGCTTTGTAACCATACAATGTTATATTTAGCGTGTTTATACGGGTTATATATTCTGAAATCGCGCATTTGCCGTTAGTTAAGGTCGGATATTAAAGATAACTTACGTGTGGCAATAAAAGTGATAAAGCATTTTCGTGATCTACAGAACGGCTGACGTCGTCGTTAGTCAGTATCAGTGTGGCAATTTGCTTCTTGCGTTTTATTTGTGCCATTTTCAGGAATTATGCCAGCTTTTGCGAAATGTGTACACAAAGTGGCAGCGTAGAAGTGTTGACGTCTCAATTCATGCACTCACAAAGGAGATTTTCAACGAACTAATAACTTTACATATGTGTTACATGAAGCGCTATAAAATTATTTTATGAACGTTTGCTTTAATGTTTCCGAAAGGAAGAGGTTTTATAAAATTTCGTGCCGTTTATGCATTCGCCCTAAAATTAAGGCGAATGGAATCCTTTACATAATTATGTTGGATTTATAAAACTAACGTGTTCTTTATTTGTTTCGCTGTGTACCTTGCATGTTTTCTAGTCGTCAATATAGCCAAAATCTTAATGATATCGCTAGATTTATTTCTTGTAGAGAAAAATGGGTTCATACTATTTAGTTTCCAAAACTTTCCGTACGATCTAGCTTTGTTTTAATTAATAGCAGTACAAGTCCTGCATGTCTAAGCAAGATTTTCAATATATTTGATAATGTTGAAAATTGAGATCAGGTTTGAAGATTCTTGTTTTTGTACGTTATACATAAAAAAAGATGACTACCCATGACATGCCTGGTTATGCTCTAAACTTTTCTATTCAAGGTAACCTTTAAAAAATTGAATTGACGTTAGATCCTGTGATCCGTTCCAAGTAGTGCCTTCCAAAAAACTTTATTTAAATATCCACGACCACCACCCTTTCAAGGTTCCAATTTGTCTGATCCCTAAAATACTATTTTTGCTACATATCGAACCGTGTACTAGAAGCCACCTCCTGGAAATTTGTTAAAATCCCTTTTTAAAATTTCGCCAAGATAATATTCTATTTCTCGCTGTAATGATGGACGGTAAAACCGTGGGCAACGAAATTATGTTTTAAATCCAAATTTTCGTAGGTATAAGAGGCTTAATTTGCACGCATCGTGGCCTAAAATATATCCGACACACCGAAAATATAAAAAGTGGGTTGTTGGGATTTCCAGTAATTGCATTTTTTAATTGTAATAACTTGAGATAAATTGGTTTATTTTACATAAAAATGCAGCGTGCGCGATATCTGTTCTCACGTAACGGCGTTACATCACTGGCGAGCACACGCGCACCATTCACTGGGCGAGCGATATCTACATTAAATGTGTCAGATTTAAGCTATAAAAGTCAATTTACATAATTATATTTTTTGGTATAAGCGAAGGATGATTATTAAGGGTATTATACGTTGTTTCAGGGTGATTATTGATAAATTAATGGCAAGGATGTCCACTTTTCTACAAAAAATATAACGTAGGTATACGGCAAGTTTGTCATAATATGCTGAATACGTGTTATCCTAATCAAAATTATCAGGTTTAATACGCGGTTACTAATGTCAGCCCAAAACATTGCTCTATGTTATAGTAGTTATTTTACAGATAGAAAATAGTATTTTTTGGATTTGGGTAACAGCTTGCGATTAAATGACATCGAGTAGCATTGATATTAACAAGCAGATCGCTATTTTTACACTAACCATGTAATGATTCAAAATCCTTTTGGATCTCAACATAATGCAAACAGTAAAAGGTTGCAATCAATATTCTTGGTTGATTGATGAATAAATTAAACAAGTAGTGACTTATATGAGAACCCTGAAGCATTCCAGATGTTACCCCAAGGATAGGTTGGATCAAGGGGAACTTGCTTAGAGAGATACGATTAGATCTATGGTAATAAAGGAGAACTGATACCTATATTGGGAACTTTATAAAAGGAGGGTTTATCTTTGTGGAAATCCACACTGTTTTTCTTGCAGTTGCAACCGCAGATCGACTTTAGCTCTGCTCCGAAAAAAATTTTTAGTCAATTGAGGTTTCTGTCGCAAGTGCATTTGTTTCTTTTGAAACGATACTATTTTATTGATTTATAATAATGTAGTTTTTGATGAAGCTTGAGAATACAGGAGAAACCGATCATTCCCAATTCTACGTTTTACTTTTGTAGCAAAATACTCCACAAAAATCAAATTAAATTATGTTACAATTGGACACAAAACTGGATGATCTCCCCTTTCTATTTTTAATAGAACTGTGTTGCTCCATTATTTAGTCAAACGTAAAACTATTCCAAAGGCATTGACGAAACTTAATACATGGAGAATGGATAACCTCCAAAACGCAAAGTGGCTTCTTCAGTGTCTTACTAACTATGGATATCAATTCGGTGCCACAAGGAAATTACTAGTAGGTAGTACCAATGCGATACAGTTAAGATTCAGAGTCTGCCATCATCATCAAGTCAATTGGAGCCTTATTCATTCTCAAACAAAATCACTTAGCCTAAACTCAATTCTTTCGCTATCGGTAATAAACTCTTTGGTGCCGTGGAGGAGTTAAGATGATTTTTCAGCAGTGTCTAATGCTCGGTCATTAATCCAAAAATACATTTGTCCTTCTTAATTCTTAAATTCTTGAATAGTTTCAAGAAATGTGTTTCATTTACGTTTGCACTCATTATTGACTTTCCGCATTAGTAGCAAGGCATAGGCGCGTTTATACAAGATTAGGTTACGTGAGGGAGATGACGAAGGAAGTTAACAACGATAATAGACAACTTGTTTCCGTCTCGTGTCAACCTCACCCCTTTCAGAGCTATGAAAATTCTAAGCGGAGACAACTCATTTGCCATTGACGACGCCTACGTGAATTTAAGTCAAAATATATTTAGACGCTGGAAAAGTGCGGACGGATTATTCACGAATTTAAAAAATATCCATTCTTGTGTGAAACTTGAAAAATTATGGAGAATGCCCTTGCAGCAATTAAAGCAAAATATTTTTGACATATCGGTGTCCCTAGTTTCATCGTTCAAAATTTCATACGAGTTTATATGTTAAAAAACTAAAACTTTCCAAAAATCTTTTGTGCTTATGTTTCCCTTTGATATCAGCGATTCAATATGATCACTCTAGTGAGCATATATTTTGAGGTTGCTTTAGATGATCTTCAGAAATAGGGCTCTCTATCGATTGAATTACGTTCTATATATTTTATATAATGACCTGTACATCCTTCATTAAAAGTTAAAAGTTTGTAAATGAATACAGAGCGCAAATAAACTTTGGCGTGGTAATTGTGATTAATTATAGTTTTCAAGACTGGGAAACAAAGAGATATGTCAAGATAATTTGTCTTGGCACAATAGCCTCAGTATGGGAGATGCCAGCGAAGATACGTTTAGCTTTGTCTGATTGAGGATTATCGTGATAGCTAGAGCCGCGTATATGTTGCGGCAGTGGTGGAGGTGCCGGGATGAAAAAGTTTGATAATACATTTTTATTTCACTAGTTTTGTTTCGACAGGAAGTGACTTGGGACTACTTTAAATATAATAATTGAAGCCGAAGCTTTCGTACTAAATATTTATTTGGTTTTTTTTACATTTCCACTAAAAAAATATATTTTGTATTTAGTCACAAAAATATTGTATCATGCTTACCATTCCTGTAAACTAACAAAACCGTAGAATTCTAGGTTGAAACACCCGATAACTCTATTGGGTACTTAGGTACGTACTAGCTGTACTAATAATCGCTTAATAATACTCTTTCAAAATACCACACTAGCTGCTCAAGGCTTAACTTTATTTCAATTTTTATTTGTTGAATTTCAAATTAATACTGGCTCCTCTCAATTAGCTCGCCTTCTAAGAAGTTCTGGTCCGGAAGAATCCAAGATTAGTCTAGACCCTCCTTGAACAACCCGAAATATACATGAAACTCTAAATGACGATCTCCAGCGTATATAATTAATATCGATAATAAAGATTGGTATATTGTCATGTATTTTAACTTAACTAAAATAAAACTTAATATTGTATTAAATCTAAATCGTAACGATACAAAAGTTTCCTCTAAAACCAAACACCAGGATAGAACACTAATCACTTAAAAGCTATACAGTATTTCCCCGGATTGAGTTCACAATAGGAAACACTTTTTTGTTTTCGATTTTTCGACAAAAAGTTTCTCTTACTTTGAAAATATCATTTCTGCTAAGAGTGTTAATATTTTCTGTACAGGGTGACCGGAAAAGTCCATAATCTGGAAAAAACTTTTTTATCTGCGAATTTTCGACAAAAGTTTCTCTTACTTTGAAAATATCATTTTTGCTAAGAGTGTTAATATTTTCTATACAGGGTGGCCGGAAATATCCATAATCTGGAAAAACATTTTTATTTTCAATTCATTGATAAAAACACTCGCTCTTAAATAATGTTTTTATTTTCATTCAAGAGCAAAATATCAAATAAAGTGGTTTGAAATAATAAATTAGGCCCAACTGTTTTTATTTTGTTGATCTTTGCAATTTTAGTTTAGTTTAGTTTGGGAATTTTCTGAAAAGCCTGTGTGTTCAGATTAATTTGTTTATTTTTTAATACCACTTTCACTTTACTTTAAATTAAATCAATTTAAAAGTTACATTATTTTTTTGATTGATTGATTGAAAATAAAAAAATTTTTTCCAGATCCAGAAAATATTTCTTAAATGTAACAAAAATGTGCAAGCTGCAAATTCACGACTTCCTAAATGCAACATGTGGATTATGGATAGACAATATGGTTACCTAGAAGTCCTGACCTCAATCCCCTGGATTTATTTTTATGGGGTGCATTAAAAAATTGTGTTTACGAAGAACAAATAAGAAATTCAGATCATCTGAAAAGAATGATCACCAATGAGATTATTAATTTGAATAACAATGAATTACTACTTGAAAACATTCGGCTTAATGTCGTAAAATGGTGTCAAAAGATTATTAAATTTTTCCACTTCCCAAAAAATTCGACTTTTTCAAGTTTGACTGATAATAACTTATTTATTATTAATTTTTAACTTTTGAGCCCCAAAATTTTCTGGAGACATATCTATGCCCTCTTTTGGAATGTGTAAAAATATATGTATAGAGTGTTCCATAAGAGATAACACACTTATTGTTGACCTACCTCATATTCATATGTCAAAATACACTCGTAGAACAATTGAAAATTTCGGGGAAAAATACGTAGGAAAATGTTTTGAAATTTTTCAAAATGTTAAAAACAACCAAAATAAAAGGGGTGAAGTTTTATGTGCCCCACCCTGTACAGGGTGAACGTTTGAAAATTCTACTTTTTAAACCCTTCTATTTTGCTTGAAAATATAGCTAGTAAAAAAATAAAAATACCAAGTTTTTGTATATGTTATGAGTCTGCATTTATGATAATGAATATACAGGGAGCACCACATAGTCACATTTTTTTTAACGGAGCACCCTGTATATTTTTAGATATTTGGATAGCCTTTTTTATCCCCTTTATAAATATATATAATTGTTATATATTTTATCCTCAAATAACTGAGTTATTCAAATAAATACACCTAAACGCAAGAAAAGCAAGTTTTATATTCAACAATTTTTTAATAAAAATTACAACATATAAAATAAGTAAAAATTATAACATGTTTTCAAAAATTCCACCATTATTTTCTAAACAAAGGTTTAATGTTTTTATGTAATTTTCTCTAAAAAAATAATTTAGTTGTATCCCAAACTTTTAAGATTATTATTTATTTGAATAACTAAGTTATTTGAAGATGAAATATATAACAATTATATATATTTATAAAGGGAATGAAGGGGGCTATCCAAATATCTGAAAATATAAAGGGTCTGCCATTAAAAAAATGTGACAATGTGGCGCTCCCTGTACCTATATTCATTACGATAGATGCAGACTCATAACATATACAAAAACTTGATAAAATATGCTACAGATCTATTTTTTATTCTTTTTTTCTAGCAATATTTTTAAGCAAAATAAAAGGGTTAAAAAATAGAATTTTCAAATGATCACCCTGTACATCCATTTCAAATAGATCAAGAAAACTATGTCTAAGTAGTCATTACTGTTACCCATAGGGGTCACCTTCTAATTTCAAATTAAATAAACATAATCACAATCGTAGCTTTAATACAACAATTTTATTAACTTAAATTACATATTCCATAATGATAAAGAAATAAAATTTCAATCAAATAATAAAGGTAAGTAGTTAGTTCACCAAGACCTAGTGTACCTAGGAGAGGCCCTGAAATAAAAAAAATAAATGTTAAAGCAACCCTCGAAGCAACCCTTCAAGTGAGTGTTCTAGGTTGGTCTTGTAGACAAAGTTAAATATCACTATAAAAAAAGAGCAAAATAAAATGAAGAAAATAGTTAAAGGCCTTTCTTTACAAGATTTTGAATTTATTCTTTTGTTTCGAGAAATCAGATTTGCTGTGTTTTTGGTTATTTAATATTTTTTACTTTAAATAATTATTTTATAACTTGCTTTGCGTAGAGACTTTTATCAATTTTTTTTAAGGGGCTGTTCAGAGAATTTATAGCATTATCGAAGTAATATAATTAATAGATGGGGTTTTCATTTAGAAAAAAAGTTGACGTCGCTTCCGGTAAAACCGGGAATAAACAAGGACCTCAGAACATACGTGTTATAAATTATTAATTTCAAACATACATATTAATAATTATTAAGAATGAAGGTATTAAGGTTGGGATTTTGTAGAGTGAGAGAGAAATATACGTATTTATTTTGGTTTATTATGATTAATGAAAAAAACAAATATGGTGTGATATTTATAAGAGTTTTAGGTTTTTAGTATTGTCCTAAACCAAGTTGTAATGCAATATTGTTCTGTAATTTGCCTATTCTCGGGCGCTATTTCAGCAATGCAAATACTTGACCTAAAAATGTGAAAATTCTCCTTTGAGGGTCAATTTCACGAAAGATACGTTAATTTGAGCCACAATATTTGGTGAGCTTTTAAGTAACACTTTGGACTCGGCCGTAAGCTAATTTCTTTTTACAAAAAAAATACAAAATTGTAAATACAAGCGATTGAATGAGTTGCCTACGTATTGCCAATATGTACAGTCTTATTTTTTACTTCTCAATTATAGATCAGAATGGTAATTTCAATACCTCACGGCCATTTACACTTTTTTTCTGCAAAATTAGATACATTAATTTTCAAAATCCGTGTATTAGTTTCTGCAAAATTTACTCCTAAAGAAATCGCGGTTAATATCAGAGGAGTAAATCGCAACCTTAATATATTTATTTAAATAAATATTGCACACGGTATATTGCATAAATAAATATTTTATAACACAAAATACAACATACAGCTTTCATTCATAATGCGCAGATCGTTTAATCTCATTATCTCTACGAAATATCAGTTTCGGCGCATTAAAGCGGAGTACCGGGCTGTGACAAAAGCATGAATTCCGCTGAATCAGCAGGATTCCTTCTTCTTTTCGTGGTCGTGCTGTCAGAAAGAGCGTTTTACGATGAGTTATTGCCTATCTGTTGGACTGAAAAGGGGAAATGGGAAGGAAAAGCTCTCTGGAACCCAATCTCTCTAAAGCACGTGGCACTATCACATCTGAAAACTCGCTTTCTAGATAATATTTTTAACAAATCTGGGGCGGCGAGGCCTATACGCTGTCTTTATATATCGTCTTGTTTAGTTAGTCTGCATCGTTCGGCAACACGTTCCTAATTGATTAAAGGATGTATTTAAATTAAATTTTATCACAGCTTCGAAAGCGTAATCAATCAAAGCATACCCTATGGATACTCGACTGTGAATATGAAAAGGAAATTACCAACCTATTTGCTCATAGCCCTCCGATTTGACAAAGATGACACAATCGTTTCTAGGAACAGTCGACACAAAATTGTACTAATTATCCATAGCATTTTGGAATAATTTAAATATTATCATCTATATTAAACTTATTACACATAATATTAAAATTATATGTATATTGTAAAAAAAATGTAAGTTAACTTATAAATCTACTTTGATACATTGATAACCATTACTTTTGTATTCAAGACCAATTTTTTGTTCATAACTATTAAAGATGATTTTAATTTAACCATTTATTTTGTTTTCATAATCAATTAATTCTTTAAGTATTAAAACTTGTTCCTCTTCCAATATGCCATCTCATGATAGAAACGCATACTAGCCTGAAATAGAGATGTATACTTCATCTTCGGCATTTTAATAAATTCTCACTTTCAGAATCAATTGAATAGACTCTGTGCGTTTCCGTGCGGTTTTTTTTTTGGGTTTACATAAAAAATTAATCGAGTCTTGTGCGTATTTCACGACCTGCAGAAATGATAATAAACACATACAATATACGCTGCAATATAATACCAGCGTTTAGTGTACAAACCATTCCGATGTTTTATATATCATAAAAACAATTTTAGCGTAAGGCAGTAAAAAACATTGCCTACAATGAATATCACGTTGTTATATTAGGGGGATCTAAACAATGAGAATCTCCTTGAATAAGCTTATCTCTCGTTGGGGTGTTTGCTAAGATAGTATATTGGCGATATACAGTAAGCGTCTCAAATGTCTAATCCCAATGGTAGCGGTGTCTTGTAACAAACTCTGTCGAAAGCGTGGCCATAAATAACCCTTGATTCATGATCAGGGTGAGTATATAGACAGGCCAACCCCCACACCTGACACCCGTTATTAATTAACGGAACACGACACCATGCTGCTTTCGCCGCGACGGTAACAAATGCACTCCAAAGTAGACCATGTTTTTACCACCTTTTTTACCGCATCGCACAAATTGAATTGTTTCTATACCTTACTCAATTTCTGGTGGAGCGCATCATGATAAATTAACACGCGCTTGATTAAAGCACCTTTAAATTATTTCGAAACAGTATTTAGCTTGCCAAGGATACGAAATTTCCCGTATTTAGTTGCGTCCCAAATTTTTTCCATCACGAAAGTAAGTAACTACTATTTACACTATCATTATCAATCACTGTCACAATTGCAATAAAGAATTTATTTTTAATTTTAGTAAACCAGTTTCTAGCTATTGGTTTTTCACAAGGACCAGGTACATAAGTTTCCCTAACTATCTACCAGATATAAGTTAGTGACTTGTAAGGCTAGATTATTGAAATCAAAATAACAACATATCGAAATAAAACTCTTAACAGTAGAGGAATATTTGTGTGACAATTAACGTTATACTAAATGCTGCCCTTGTCTTTTTCTCCATTCAATAAATGGAATGGAGGATATTTCTACTCTCTAGTAGATGGACGTAGTGTTCCTAATATAAATTATTTTATATAATGTAATGGCATAAAAATCTTATCTACGATTTTTCTTATAGTTTTTATTATAATTAAATATATATGTGCTACGGTTTTCTGTGTGGGCGCGGTTAGAAAGGTAAAGCACACAACGCACGCAAGATCGGCTGTTCGTGTGCTAAATTATCTTTTCGAAGGGTTCTAGTAAATTTATTATTTTACTTCGTTCACGGGTATACGATTTTAAGGACGAAAACAATCAATACCCCATATTCATGTTAATATCCTCATTCAAGATGTAAGACATTTGAAGCTTTACTCACTTTGTATTACTGTACCCTCTTCAAACCCCAAGTCGAGTAAACAACAGTTCAGTTCTATCATCTTCACAATTTATAATACCTATATTAACACTGGGTTGAGTTAAAAGGTCAAAGTTAGGGTGCGAAGACGTCGGAATCAATTTAAGGCAATATTTAAGACCCTGTTTGTTAAATTGAGGATGCCTCGGATTGTAAATGTCAGGATTTTATTTATATATCTAACATTTGCTACTCCAATTGTTCCTAGTCAAATTGACACGTCAGTAATTTAATCATTGCCTAAAATATATTCCTCGGTATGTTAATGCGACAGTAATTTATACAAAAAGAAAAGATTAATGTACCATATCCAGTTGTCGAAGAATTGAAGTTCACGCACATGTGAAATAAAATAACACGCAAATTTTGTAAAGTAGGTAGAAACCACGCGCATGTGCTCACGATTACAAGATATAGCTAATGAGCTATTTAGTGTGTACGAATTCCTCACTTTTTATTATCACGCTTTTATATTAGCTTCACCTGTATGTTTTTGTTTGTTTGTATGTTTGTATGTAACGGAATCTTTCAACGAGATTTTCACCCACTTCAAAACGTCAGATTAAACTGAAACTTTGCACACTTATCAAGGATCGATGACAATACAATAATTTTATAACTTTGTCCTAATGTCCTTACCAGGACCATCAGGATAAAATATAAATAATATTACAGGTTAAGCATATATGCCATCTACAGAATGACGGTAAATGTTATCCTTCTTTATTGACATAGAAAAAGAAATTTGAAATGAAAAATTTGAAAAAAATTCGAAATGAAAAATATCGAAAAAAATTTGTCTTCAAAAATTAAAAAAAAAATTGAAAACAAATATTTTGAAAAAAATTTGACTTGAAACATGTCAAAAAAATAGAATTGAAAATGTCAAAAAAATGTTGATTTCAAAAATTTCAAAAAAAATTTGAATTCAAAAATTTTGAAAAAATAGTTTTCAAAAATTTTTTTAAAAATTTTATTTAAAAAATTTTGAGAAAAATTTGATTTTAAAAATTACAAAAAAAATTTGAATTGAAAAATTTTGAAAAAAAATTGAATTGAAAAATGTCAAGAAAATTTCAAATTTTTAAAAAAATTCGACTTCAAAAATTTTGAAGAAATTTTGAAATGAAAAATTTTGAAAATAATTTTATTTAAAAAATATAAAAAGAAATTATAGTTTAAAAAACTAAAAAAACACGCTTTAAAGGGAAACCGAACTAAAAAGTAAAAAATAATGTGTATCTATTAAGATTTTGTTCAACAGTGATAAATATTCCACTAACTCAATATAATTAAATGCTTTTTACTAAATTTAAAATAAGAATAAAGTGATTGACAAAAAATTTATTGTAAAAAAGCGTGGGGTGCTAACTCTACTTTAATCAATAGCTACCAATGAAATATCTATAACAATTGATATCATGCAGAGAAAGCGTCCGGGAAGTGGGTACTTTCCGGACAGTTGCCGAAAAAATAATTTCCTGTTAGAAAATAAATATGACACCTGGATTACTAAGTGGCGTTATTGTGATCTTATTGGTTGGTTAAAGTTTGTATAAAAATTTACCGAAATTGTTTAAATATTAACGAAAATATGAGTACATAAAGTTGACCCATAATTGTTGTGCGAAGTGTATTATATTAAAAAAAGGAACACAGAAATAATTTAATCTGGAATAACAATACGATTAAAACAATCGAAACAATATTATAGCGGACGATAATAGCATGTTTACAGGAAGCAAACATTTCGAACAATTTAAACGAGGTTCATTCTAGTTAAGAAACTGAATATTCCAATAAAACATTAAAACCAAAAGAGTATAATGAGGACTGTAATGTACTGAAAAACATCGTGTATTTGCATTCATGAAAATAGATACAAGGCAATGAAAACTTGAAAAATAAATAAAACTGTGACAAATTACGATATCAAAGGAATAACACACGAAACGGCTCCTTTACTAATTGTAAATAAATGCCTTTGATAATAAGTTAGTTTGTCTGGACATTATTATTGTCTAAGGTTAACCTTAACAAAAATAACAAATAATGTGTTCCTTAAGGATATCTAATGGGTCCTTGTAATTATAAATAATGGTTTGAATCTGGGAGGTATTAGGAAATAAATGGTGAGGATGACGTCTCTTTTTATACCTTACTGTCAAACAGTCAATAAATATATTGGTCTCAAGAACGGTAAAAACATCAAATTGTCTTTCAATTTAAAAAATATTAAACACATTGTAACGTGAAAGGTTCACATTATAAAATGAAATTTGTCCAATATGTCAATGCGCAGCAAATACGTAAAAAGTGATATTCCCCAGAAAGGATTTTGAAATATAAGCCCGATAATTTAACGTCATAAAAAGTTTTAAAATAAGCATTCCGTAGCCAGTGTACCGTGCCCCACAGAAAATAATAAACGGCGGATCGGAAACTTAAGAAAAAAGACAGTTTCCATCGAACAGTTATATTGAAGTATCTTTTTTGTTCCAGGTTTTGGGTTTGTCACATTTCAAAGCGAAGATGTTGTAGATAAAGTTTGTGAGATTCACTTCCATGAGATTAACAATAAAATGGTAAGTTTTATTATCCTTCCAAATTATTTTTATATGGAAACTTCAAGTTTTATTGTTAGAGTGCACATTCAAAATTGACTAAGACGTTTATAGATTTATTCTGTATTTTATGTTCTCGAGACGGTTTCAATAATAAATATATTTTTATTGATCGAGGAATTATTTGAGTACGTTTTCAGTTTTCAATATACTTATGTATATTCACCTCTAAGTACATAAGAAGTTTTGTGCGTAAGTACTAGAATCGCGTTATTTTTTTCACTATTTATAGGCACACTTAAATATCACAACTTTTATCAGTAATAGGAGTTGTAGTGCATTCATTAAAATCATTAGCTGCAAAAGTTAATTACATTAAGAAATATCTTGTATTTGATTGCACAACAGACGAGACATACTGAGTCGTTTAATAGTAAACCTAATCCTTTCAGTGTGAATTCTTCGTTAGGTAAAATGAAAATAAAAAAACTTACTTACCCTGGTGATTGAGGTTCAACAAAAGAAACCCAAGGGTGTCAGGGTGTCAAATCTGGCGAACGAGCTGGTTATTTAATTGAGGCGCAACTTCCAGCCCACCTATCAGAAAGCAAGTCAAGCATCATCCTGTTGGTTATTTCGAACCTTTGAAGATCCCGGACATTGTTTTGGATTGTTTATGTTATTTCATGTTTCCCAATATATTAATGTTTACGAGTCCAGTTGGTGACTTTCTCCATGCTATTCCCATAAATCTATTAGGATCTCACATGCTGTTTGTTCACGTTTCAAATGGATTAAAAAAAGCATTCTCCTCAAGTAGTCATGGGGAGCTATTCATTCATTCATTCATTCATTATATCACAAAACTTCTGTCCGGATTTTCATATTTTATGAATGAAATTTGGAGACCTTCTGACCACATCGTGTAAGTAAAGCAACCTGAAATATCAACTGCGTAAATTTTTTCACCATTTCTTCTACAAAATCTGTTTTCCTTATTCTCTAAAAGAGGAAAATTTGCTGCAGATGGAACATTCACAACAGCTACTTCGTTCAGTATGATCAATCAATCTCAGTTTCGTCAGGAATCTTTAACTCAATTCCTTCATAAGTAATCAAGCGGGGGAAGGGGTGAGCCTTTACACGCATTGTATAAATCTTCATAAGTTCCATTACAATTCCTTTTAAATTCGAAAATCTACTCTGCTTAACCAAATTGCGCAATGGTTGTGAAAGACAATTATTTGTGACAGTAACTTGAAATCCTAAAAATAGTTTTACTCATTTAAAAGTCCGCCTTGTCCTATGATAATAATGAGAATTATTTTAAGATAATTCTGAAATAATTAAACTTCCAAAGTGGTAAAATGTAAAACAATATTTCCCACAGCTTAATAATCGCGGACGATAAAGTTCGCGATTTAATTAAAATGAGATAACAGAATTGAATTTAAGATATTTTGCATGACCATTGCATTCCAATTAAGGCTGAGTTACTGTGAACAGTATTTCAACTTGTTAATTCTCTTCCTCCCCCACCCCGCCGCTTCTAATTAAACACTATTTTAATATGATGTCGAGACTCATTCTGGTTGTTGAGTGTTTATTACTCGATTGCTTGCAGCTAGGCGGCTAGACGAATATTGTAGCTTTTACCTTTTACCTGACATCGACTTACGACTATTAAGACGTGGTTTATAACCTCTTCCGAAATGCATAGCGAACATATCTCGACTTTAGACTGTGCGGTTAGCTGGCAGTTTTGGTAAGACTTTAGCACTTTAGACTTAGAGGATGGGAGGTCCAGGTTTTGGTAAAGTAGATGTTTCTTATTTCTTTATTTTATGCTTCACAGGATCAATAGTCTGATGAGGCGTTTTAAAAATTGTTTCTGTCATCCGCACAAGTTTCATTTCAATAAAATCAGTAACGGTAAATATTCTTCACCTGAGCACTTATTTTGTACTATTGCCATATAGAAATAAAATATATTGAGATTCCCAATAATAAAATAAATATGAGTGTCAATTGAGGCTGAAATTGGGACGTTTTATAAGAAACCGTATCATATCTGGCTGCTGTAGGTTTGTCTAAAGTTTAAGAGATATTATTATCTGTCTTCGAAAATGAAACAAACTGTCAATTATCGACAGTAATACACCGATAGCTCGTCTTATCGAAATAAAAATTAGATTTCCTGAAAATTTGTACGGAATGAAATTCTCATTAATCTGATAGAGTTCGACTTAATCTTTGATTAAAAATTAAAATTTTATTGAGCATAATTTTTTGATAAGAGAACTCCGAGTCTAAACGGGTGACGATTTAGTGATTTAAAACAAAAATTTTAAAAACAAATTAGTATTTTATTTTAATGGTCAAACTGAAAACTTGTGATATTCTTAGAATTCCTCCGGCATCAGCAATAACAAGTGAGAACAATTATACTGCATGAAGAATATCGTTAAGGATTATTGAATTATTTATTATGACTAAAATAATAATAGTAACTTGGTGATCTCACTTCGAACTAATTCTATACTTATCTGTTTTAAATTCAAATATTTTTGGATAGTTTGACTCAAAATGGGTCAAATATTAAAAAGGAATGAGGGTGCTTTTTTGAGGGTGAGTTTCACCCCAACCCAGGGGTTTCGAAAAAGAAGTGACTATTAGGGGTTGAAAAACGATTTTTAAGCAAAAACCATTGATTCTTCAAAGGTTTTAAGCAAATTACTCAAAGAGGGTCACATTTTCGAAAAAGTTTGTTATAACAAACAGTTAGCTAATGAAATAACAAAAATTATTCATGAAATAATATCAGTTTACGTAACAAGTCCCGAAAGTGGCATTTTACTGAATGAGTAGGCAAATTCCAGGGCGAGCCGCAGACGAGTCCTGGAAGCCTGCGAGTCCAGTAAAAGCACTTTTGGGACGCGTTACGTACAATATTTTTTTTTGAACGGGCACATTATTGTACCATTAATTCACAATCGTCATTTTGAAATCCATTTTATAACAACTGTCACTTTTTCAACTAAACGTCAAAATATGTCAAGTTACCTATTTTATGTTTTAAAGAATACACAAATACTCGATTGCTATGGTGAACGGCCTATAAAACTTTTACAGGACTCTCACCATGGCAAGCATTATTTTACCGGCCGCAGTTCGATAAATTGCGATTTTCTGGCCTAAAAGTAAGCCGGAAAGTTCTATTTTCTGGCCGGTTTAAAAAAAAATTGTTTAGGCTCATCGTTGCTCATATACAATTCATGTACGTGAGCAAACATATAACATATTTGTATGGTTGAAATAAAAAAAACGTATAGAATCCAAAAATATAAAAAAATACAGGGTTTTCCATTTAAAAAACATAACTTGTATCGGTAGATCGTAAATACGATATTCAATTGTTTTTCTAAAAATGGGATTTTTAAGCCCTTAACATGTCCTACAACTTTTACTTGAAACTTTTTTTTCTAAAATTACAAATTAAAAAGTTATGATCATTTTCGATGGAAAACCCTGTACCCACCTTGAATCAAATTGAAGCTTATTACTGTAGCTTAAAATTGTCTTTTGGCAAATTTTGGTATCTGCTAAATCAAAAACGATATAAGGAAATTAAAGGCAAAATTTTGATTTTTTACAAAAAATGTGCCCGTTTTTTGTTTCAGTAGGTAAATTCCAAATTGAAAAAAAATTCCAAATTGTGTTTTTTGTTAGTCACTACTATTATATATATACGCTCAAATTTTTTTTAACATGATGGATGCATATTCTAAAATATTTTACACTTAATATAATATATTTTGAAAATTTTTGAATTAATGAATATTTTTGGCTCTGAGGTTAATTAGCAGGGAAGATCATAGCTGAAAGTTACCAGAGACAAAAAATGATGCCAATGAACTAAAGAAAATGCTACTTTTTTATTTTTTTAATAAAGATAATAGGTTAGGAGTTAGTATTTGAAGTTAACTATTAACTTTTTTTTTAATTGACGCATTTAAGATTAATATAGAAAAACTGATAACCTTTGTACTGTTTTAACCTACTGGACCTTAAAGAGTATTAATAGACCTTCAAAATGCTTTCTTGTATGATTTTTAGCGTTAATTGCAAATGAGATATAACCGAAATAAGAAGTGCGCCTCAAAATGTAACAATTTGCTAAGAAAGTCCTAATTTCTCAAAATAAACAAAAAATTATTAATTTATCCATTTCACCCCTTTTATATCGGCCATATGAGGGGTGCAATCGCGAATTTGAAAATTCCCGTAACCAGCGACCTCAAACACATATACATGAATTTTTTTAAACATATATAGCTCTTAATACCTGAGTTAGTATTCAATTTTGAACTTCTGGGGTAGTTTTCACATGTATTCCTTTTTGATATTTAAAAGTTAATACCCTAAAGTTTAAGAAACCGCAAAAAACAATTACAAGCAGCTATACCTAGAATTAGTTGGAAGTTTTGGGTACTTTTCGGCACCAAGTGACTGTATAAATAATGTCACAATTATTGTGGGAGGAGATTTGAATTATTTTCATCAATGGATCTGCTAACAAATTTTTATAAGTATCTATCTACCACTTTTAGTCCGAATTTTGCAAAATATAATTTATTATTATTAATAAGTTAGTGATGAACGTTAGACTTACTCGCATATATTTATTTTTTATACAGAGTGGTTTAGAATATAATACACTTGTTAAAAAAAAATTCTTTGAAATTTAAGTTCTTCAATTTAAACTGAAGCCAGTACTGTCTTGAGAGAGCGGGGTTATGATCACGCATTTACCGTATTAAAAGATTTCTTCTTATTCTTTTACAATTTTTTATTTTTTCTTTTTATACGTAAAATGAAAAATATTTTAATAAAATAAATAAATGAAAGCTATAACGAAACTGTAAAAACGTACGTTGTTCCCGTTCATTCAGATCAATTGGGATCAGTTATATTTCGACTTCTCTTTATCGAATACACTAGTGGGCATTGTTTGTTAAAAATAAAGAGTCTTAAATAATGTTAGTTATGCAGAGACTAGAAATTTAGTTATAATTAGAAAATAAACATGAACGAGAGAAGAGAAGATTTTGGAATATGTATTATAAGTCGTGTATCCACTAGTTCCGCTATTGGATAATGGAATTTTGGAATATGAAATTATCTAATTTACAGGACTGGATTTGTAATAGTTTAATTAAAATATCTAGGCCCATCCAATACCAAATCCGTATAAAAATGTATTTAGCTAATTCCGTTCCGGTTTCTATTGTGCAGAATTTAATATTTCACAGTGAGACAAGATCGTTTTTCTGCCGCTTGAACTATACAACCTACGTTTATACATTCAAAGGAAAAAAATGACGTAGAAGATACAATAGAAATTACCCGAGTTTTGTGCTGTATAAAATGCAATTTACATGCTCCCCAAGAGAATGACTGTTCCGTCTTAGAAACCTCCGCAGCCTTCGTTGAGGGGATAATGATACAAGAAAAGTCTAAGTGACAGGGAGTTATTAATGTGTTTTGGTAATAAGGGTGAACTCTAGCACCAACTCTCGACGCGGCCTTGCCGCTCCTTTTCGACGGACAAATGGGGCTGCCACTTAAAACTTTCTACCAAATATTAACCCATACTGAAGTGCTCACCAGTTTGAACATTAATATTGAATCAGGGCGTTCGTTTTGGTTTCAGCAGAAAATTCGTCCGGGGAATTGTTCCAGCGCCATAAATAAAAATAAGAAATTAAATACATGGAAAATTATGTAACTTACGAACCGGCCATTATGAGCCTTCTTTATCATTCGATTCGTTGCGTATTTTAACGTTAACAAACGTGCATGCTGATTAAAAGAAAGTGACGCATTTATTGGTTTGTTCCTTACATGATCATTTATATTTTTACACCCCCCTTAACTTTGTTATTTCTGGAAAAAGAAAAAGTGTAAAAACTGAAGTTTTAGTTATTTTTGCGTAGATTTTAAATACGATATCAGAAAAACAATTGAGTATCGCTAAAAACATACAATACAAACTTTTGTTTGAACACGCTGTATGAAAAATTAAATAAGTAGTTCAAAAACCGCAAAAGATAAATATACAGTGTTATATATTTTTGAAAAATTAATTTCATGCTCTTTCATATTCCGCAAAAACATACAGCAAGTTGTTAAAAAAAGCACAAGTCTGTATTATAACTTTTTTTTGGCGTTACTCAATTGTTTTTCTGATATCGTATTTAAAATCTACGTAAAAATAACTAAAACATTTCTTCTTTAGACTTTTTTTCGGCATAAATATAAATGATCACTCTCTATGTCTATCTATATTATACTCGATATTATATTTATTTTTTATTAAAAAATAAAAAATGAACCGATGTAGATATTTCATTAGTAAACTAGATATCACATTTTAAGGTGTTTTATAATTTATTTCGCTTTATATCTTAACCTTTCGTCTTATTAAACTAGATAAAGGACAAAAGTTAAATCATCACAAGTAGTCATATTTTTGGTTCTCAACTTTTATTTAGTGTTGAATTGTTTTTCTGTTCTCCTGAAAAAAGGAAGAGTAGTTTTTAAATTTTGTTTCAATGTTAACAATAAAGGAAACTCAACGTCCTTCTCACTCGGTGTAGTGAATATTAAAATGGGATAATTATATTTTAGAGAACGACCTCCTAATTTCTTCGTGCTTGTAGAGCTTCCACCCTCGTAGCTCAATTTCTGTCACCAGTGACAACTTCTCTGTTAAAGATTTAAAGAGAACGATTAAGGAAATGGTTTTCCAAGGCCATTATGTATTTGCTTCTAAACGTAAAGCCTGTATTGAGTTTCAGGGAGAATATAGACGTGCAACAAAGACCTTCCTATCTTATCACACGCAATATTTACAATATATATTATAATGTATACCGATCTATAATTCCTAACAGAATTCCCCGCATGCCATAAATAAAAGTAAGTTTAACTCAAGTGATGTTGGGGCGTAAAGTAAAATGGAGTCAGTGGCTTTCGTCGCTCAGGGGTCATGAATTAGTTTTACATGTTTTTGCTGAGGATTGTGTCGTCCTGGAATTCGCATTGTCGTTCTTGTGACAAAGCGTCCCCAACTTACAAGCCTTCGGCTTACGACATGAGCCGGCCATATATCTTTGCAGAATGTTTACCCCGGACGAAGGCAGAGCGACTCTTTCTCACAATCAGGAGTGATTTGCAGGGCTCCACTTCCAATTACTGACGAACCCGTCCAGGCCCGTATTCCCCCATTTTGATCATTTCAGTTTATGGTAATGACAGTAACGGAAACCTTATCATTGTCTAGAGGAAGAAAAACATGTCATACTGTCGGCTGTTGCTGTAGCAATTTTCCTGAAAATTAAAGGATGTGGTTTCGTTTCCAACAATTTCCTAAGCAATTGGTCTTGCAATTCCTCAATATTTTGTGAATTGTTATAAAAAGCCATAATAGTGGTGTATCAGTGTATTCGTTAGGATGTCTTCAAAATTTCAAACTTCGACTATTCACGTAACCACTAAAATTAAACCATGCGTCGAAGATAAAATCCAAAATATCATCGTTTAGAAACCATTTGCGATTTCTCACAACGTTTGATGGTCTAAATTAATTTTTTAGGGAAAAATGTAGATGTTGTAGGTGCCATAAGACAAATTCTTCTGTTGGCTCAGCCTCCTAAAAGATTCAAAGTGATTAAAGTGAAAGTATTCCATTTTGCTTCTAACATTGTCAAAGACCTTATTTGATCTCTTACTTGCATCTTCCAAAACCTTTTTTGAACCTTGAAATCTTGTTTATCAAAAATTCACTGTCCTAGAGGCAGTAAAATAGTCTATGAATTTCTTCTCATAAGTATCTCACAATTTTCATTTTTACAATCATTTCTGTAGTCCTACATTTTGGTATTTTATTTCTTTGCCAATAGCTTCAGGATGGTTTTAATTTTTATGGCTATGCAGTGAAATTACAAATACCTTCCCATAGCTCTTGGCATAGCATAACAATAGTTTTAATTGGACGCTGTCGACTGTGATTACCTATTAAACGATCATAATGCTTGTAATATCACAATAGCTAATGTTATTGGGATTGAATACACAGCGATTATAACTTGTTTTTAAACCGTCTGAGGATCGTGAAAAAATGGGTGTCTAAGTTGTGTCTCTGAATTGTTAAAAAAGTTTGCTTTTGTACATGTTTGAATCAAAATATCACGTGATATTACGCTCTGTGTTATTTCCAGGATATTTCAATCAGGGCAGAATTTAAATATTACATAAATTTCAGGCAATATGCAATATTTTTCAGTAACTCCTTCCAGGGTTAAAAATAAGCATTTCCCGGCTGTGGAAAATTTAATTTCACATTTCTCCCGCGATAATTCCAATGTTACTGAACGACTGAGGCCTAGATACGCCTCTGAACCCATCCACTCTTGGGGCCCATTCTAACGGCATCTACCTTCTTTCACTCATTCTCCTTCTCGAATTGCTTTTGGACGAAAAAGAATTTCAGACAATTTTGTCGCCTTTAATTGGACTTGTTTAATTGCATTCGACCAAATGTCCCATCATAAATCACCGAGTTATTTTAAATTCATTGAGCAAACGAACGGGTTGGCTGAAATTAAGAAATAATGCCTTTTTTCGTAAGTTCTCTAGGATTTGTCGGAAATTGTTTTTGTTCCCCACAACAAATTAGTATTCCACTCGTTTTTTCCGGGTGTCTAAGCTGAATAAATTTAGTACTGTAATGGTGTCGTTTATAAAACAAATTGCACGGAATTTTTGACACATTCTTGCAAATCATATTCTTAATGGTAAGTGAGGTTATACAGAGCGTCCACTTTTTTAATGGGATTATATCAGTCAGGTAAATTATGCAAAAAGTTGCACGTTTGAAGATATTGCAAAAAACCACCAGTGGTTTCAGAAATTACCTGAAAATAGTGTAAATCGCCATTTTTTCAAGATTTCCAAATAACACAACTAATTTGAGGTTTGAGACAAAATCTTTAAAGAGGAGGTTGTCCATTGCCTAGTTACAATTACTAAATTCCATTTTTTAAGAAAATCTTAAACATTTCATTATCAGCACATTGACGCATATCAGTGGCGGCTCGTGCCCTCTACATTTGGGTAGGCGACAGCGAGAGAATTGTTTGTAAAGGATGGGCCTTTTTAAATGAACTAACTTCCTCACTCATAAAATGTGCCGCAGGCGAATTTTTATATTTTTCAAGGGCAAACGCTCTAGGTCGCGAATTCAAACTCTAAAAATTTTGTCTTTGGAAAGTACGTTTCGTGTTCCGTCAAACAATTTTTTTTTTTAATATTCAAATATCAAATTCAACTTTTATTAAAGCAAAACAAAAATAAAATAAATAAACACTGAAACTGAAAATTATTTAAAATGATTGTTTTGAGTTGAGATTTTAAATTAAATAATTTTTTGTTTTATTACATTGGTACAAGTAGTTACTATTTTTTTCCTCGATTATTTCGTCATGCAACATACCATAAAATTTAACACTGTAGGTAGAAAAATATGCTCTTTCGACATTTTCAAAATCCAAAATTTTCAAAATGGATGTTGCCATTTAAAAAATAGCCGATGACGTCATAATTTTTTAAAAAATGTTTGAGGAAATATTTTGTTTACATAAAAAAATTGACGTGCCTAAACAAATGTTTGCCATTTGTTTGTAGTGATTTCAAGCAATTTATTCCAACCTTTACGTGCTCACTGTGTAAAAATAACGTCAATAACTGAAATGATTCCGTTCGAGCGTTCAGGCTGTTCGGCATCAGCACTTCTATAGCAAAAGGCGCGAAGGCGGCCAAAGGTTCCGCCTTATATTTTTTATCAGGTTTTAAAATAAGTATAAAATATTAAGAGGTGGCGTAGAACGGCTTTTATTTATAATGTCTCTTCGGTCTTTATCTTTAAGTCTAGAAAATGGAGTTTCTAATAATGAATTATAGGTATCATGAGCAGGATTATCCATTTGATTTGGCATTTTGTTAAAATTCCCTAAATTCCGATGTTAAATTTGTTAAAATAAAATATACTTAATCTGTCGAAATAAAAAAACAAACTATTTCGTTCCGTTCAGCATCGACACTTCACGGAGGCGGCCGAAGATTTCGCCTAACGAGGATGCTGTGTGTTGCGATTATTTTGCCATCACAACCAGCGACTTTTAATAGTTTAACAATTATATAATATATAATATAATAACTTTCATCAGTCACTCGTGAAGCTGCACCTTTTCAACATATCCCCTGCCAATATCTCGATTCTTCCTTCACAACAACACCACACAGCACGTTTGCTGATGTCTCGCTGACGTGCGGGTATCGAATTAAGGCGATGGGATAGAGTGCCTATCCAGTGTGAATGTGCGGTGCGCTGTACTGCAAGTTAGTGCACCAGCGGTTGCGGTACACATAACTCACGGTGATTTTTAGAATACACACCCCAACCACCAGCGGTAATTATTAATTGTAACAGTATAGGTATTTGAGAAGCAAGAGTCGAATGTTGAGCGAATTTTGAAGGATAGGCGGAACCTACCTTGCCTACCCCGACGAGCCGCCACTGACACACATTTTCTATTGTAAACTCAACTTGGAATATAAATTTATGGAATATTATAGTATCTACGTGATTCGAATCTAATTTTGCCTCTATGGTATGACGTAGACAGTCCAGCCCCAGCGGGCCGGAAAGAAAATCGAATCGAAAACAAAAAATTTGTATATTTTTGTTAAACCCATTGGATGACAATAAAATCAAACTTTCAGGACAGTGTTAATTTGTGCTGAAAGATAACTTTTCTTGAGCCAGATATAACCGTTAAATAAACATGTATTTTCTTTTGTTCCAGGTGGAATGCAAGAAAGCCCAACCAAAGGAAGTAATGCTGCCCGCAAACCTCGCCAAGACGCGGGCGGCTGGTCGGGGAGCATACGGTGAGTTGCTTATGCTGAACCCTGGACCTGTGGCCGGCGGTACCGCGACATCCGCGTTACGTTACGCCCCCTACCCGATTCCAGTAAGCGCTGCAAGTCTCCCGGTAGCCACAGCTGGCCCGTCCATACCAGTGGCGGCCATAGCCGTGGCACCGACCCCTTTGCATTACGCCTCCGTCTATGACGTGACGGGCTGTAAAAGAGTATTTGCCACCCCCGCGACCTTTAGGCCCATGGCTAGGGCACCACCTACTTTGACTTATTCTATGAGTGACCTATTAGGGGTACAAGGCCTCGATATATCGACCGTTTATACGAATACTTTGCCGGCAGGATTAGGGTTGTAAATCTTTCGCGGTTTCGATCGATTATTTACGGATGTTTTGTTTGTAAATTTTATGTTTATCGATCTTGTCTTTTCAAGAAGATTAAGGTAGTAGGTATTAAATCGCATTAAATGAGATACATATATATTTATACTCTACAAGATGTAGGTAAACGTAAAAGGTTATAAAAAAAACATCCCAGAGAAAAGACGATTGAACTCGAACCAAAATTGTATCGTTATCCATATATTCGCTGTTTAAAAATGGCCATAATAAATATTTAAAAGTGTATTTTCGATCGCACCTGGTGTACATCTTGCCTTTATTTTTAATTAATTATTCTTAAATATCTTATTTTAGTTAGCAAAATATAATATAAATATTGCTTCATTATACAGGCACATCAACAACAAATAACCATATGCCAATACGTGATATTGATAAGGTTCTGCTTCCTTCAGATCAACGAATAAGAAAATATCTTTGTAACCTTAACTTTCATGTTGTAAATCATTATTTTGAGGACCTCCGGAAGTACTTCTTAGATATGTGCACTCCATCTGAAGTGTCTCTAACTTAGCAAATTGAAACTGAAGAAATGAGGAACACTTAATGGCGTATGAATATTTCGTTTAGAAACGCCCTGTATATTGAACGTAATATTCGTTTTTATCAAGATGTGAACGAATATTTGAAAGTATTTGGTATAAACATCGAGATATATTTAAACGGGTATCCATAATCAAACAGACATTTAAAACAGTTTTATAATATAAAATCAAATGAGTATAATAAAAGACTTATTAAGTATTATCATATGTATATCTGTGTTACATATCAGTATTTTATGTATTTTAGTATAGGCAATTCCCCCGTAATGTGTTACGTATATTATACAACCCACCTTAATAAATTATTCGTAATCGTTTTGGGAGATCGCGTTCAGGAAGCTGCTGTGATGAAATATTTTATAAAATGGCCTAAATTCTGTTAGAACAGTACAAAATTCAAGACTGCTAGTGAAAATTTTAGATAATGTGGTAGCAGTAGTCGATTTTGCTTTTGTTGGGTTTAATAGTTAATAGTTCGTCAAGTAGATAAAATCTTCGCTGAATTGAAATAGCCATTCTATTAATAATTTTATACAAACGTCGTGGCTGGCGGGTTTGATTTTGCAGTAAAAATTCATCATGGATATATTAAAACAATTTGAAATGTATGGACAATGAATTTAAACGTTTTGATGTCAATTATGCCATGTCACACAATTATATTTATTTTAACAATAGACAAAAATTTCAGACTTATACTTCAGTCTCTTCTCTAAGTATATTCGTTCATTTTAGTCAATTTATTGAAATGTCTACTTATTGTAAAGGAATATTAGTTTGGATTTTTTCGAGGATTTTTTGTACCTACTATAGAGTGCATTTTTCCTTAATTTGCAAAATAATTGCTTTTGTTCGTTTTTAAGAGACTATAAATCCCCTTTATGCTTCTTTTCGCTTAGCGAGGAAGAGTCAAGTTCAAACCGCTGGGCCTTCTGGCTGAAGCAACTTTGCCTTCTATGCGATTAGAACGAAGATGGTAAAGATGTATGTGCTCTTATATTGTCATTGGCTAGGTGGATCGTATTCAAATGTTTCTCTAACAAGGTGTATATTAGAATATTTCTAAAAGAATCAAAAGACCAACGAAGGTAGAGATTAATATTTCAAATATTTAAATTCATGACTAATAAAAAAAATATATTCCTCTAGCCTTACATTAACATTCTTGCCGCAAAAGATAGTTATGTACTACACTGAAAATTATAATAAGTATACCTAATGGCGTAGAATTGGAGATTACAATAATCCTGCAGTAAAAGTTTCATTTTTTATGTAAGAAAGGGTAGAAACATCATCCGTGGACCGGTTTGAGGTTTGCCGTCGTCAACACGAAACGGGCGGATGCAAACCTACACTGACAATTCGAGTTCCTCAGACCGATTAGGAGCAGATACAAATTAATAAACGGATATCTCTACTATAAATTTATTGCAATCATGATGGATAAAAGAGCTCGAACTCAGTATGATGTCACCGAATTGTGCGCCGGAAAAAATTTTCCTATTTTGCATTTTACAGAATAAAAATAGGAAGAAAGTTTTGGTTATAGAAAAAATAGAAGCCACGTAATGAAAGCAGTATTTACTTATCTACAGCCTTTATGGTTAGAGATAGGAAAAATGTGTAGAGACAGAAGTTGTAGATTTTGGTGTCAAATATCTTTTTCAGTAAAAATATAAAACAAAATAGCATCGGAAAGTAGAGAAAGGGAGAACTTGTGCTTTTTTAAATGGAACACCCTGTATATTTTTGTATATTTCGAAAGATCATTTTTAGCTGATTCCAAAAGTATATAATATATTGGCATTTGCATGGGTTGTTTTTATATCAGTATGCCTTTATTAGAAATATTTTGTCAGTTTTTTTCATGGTAACTATTCTACGCGAACTAATCTACGCAAAAATGCATACTGTTTTCAACCCAAGCAAATGCCAACATATTATATATTTTTTAAATCAGCAGAAAATGATCTCTCAAAATATGCAAAAATATACAGGGTGTTCCATTTAAAAAAGAACAAGTTGTCTCTCTTTCTCTACTTTCTGATGATATTTTGTTTTATATTTTTTATATGTCAAACGTAAAAATATTGAATTTACAAAAATGATACTGATTTCTGTGATACTGATTTTTGTATCTAAAGTGTTTTTCCTTATAATTAGCCCCCCCCCCCTCTACAAAGTTTATTTGAAGAAATACAGAAAAAATTTTATACACAAAAGTTGCAGTTCTTTCCAGAATAATCTGCCAATAAAACAAACAATTGACAATCGCAAAATAGCGAATTTCTATAAACTTAGGATTTTTTTAATGGAACACCCTATTATTATATTTTCGAAATCCTACAGTTTATAGCGTTTCGTCATTTTACGATTGTCATTAATTGTTTGTTTTATTGGCAGATTATTAAAATTCAGAAAGAATAGGTACTACAACTTTTGTATATAAAATTTTTCTGTATTTCTTCAAATAACTTCTATTGGAGGATTGGCTAATTATTAGGAAAAATCCTGTACATAAAATGCGAAATAGAGACAACAAAATTCTATCTACTTTTATAGATCCGCTTGGTTTCGACATTTACACTTTTGAGGGTGAAAAACAAAATTATAAAATACAAGAGAAATTGTGGCATTAAATTTGTAATTGTGTCAATAGTAAAAATATTGAAATAACTTCTTAGATTTTCTAATTTTTTTGTTTTGTCTTCATTTTTCAGGACAGCTATTTGATGTTAGTTAAAAAACATTTTAAATTGATGTAAAAATCTCGTCAAAGTCTCCGTTTTCAAACCAATTTTTATCTTGGAAATTTTTCATATATCTTCAAGTAAGAGAAATATTCCACATTTTCAAATTTTCCCATCATAACTCTTAAAGTATATTATAGATTTTAAATATGTTTTATACCGTTTTGAAATTGAAAAACAATTTTATGCATAATTGAAACTGAACGAGATATTCTGACAAAATGGACAGCCTGTTATCACGTCGAGTCCTAGCTCTTCCACTGAAATTTGATTAATTACAATAAGTAGAGGAACCAATCTGTAAATCACAAATTTATAACTACTTATTGAAGGTTGTGCATCTTCCGTTCCATGCTGATGGCCGGAAACAGCCAGAAACCAGGGATGGTGTTTGTATAGATTTCCTTTTGGTCAGTCTCACTTGGTTATTTATTTGTCTCTTATTCAGGTTTCAAAGAAAGCGTTAGTAAAACAAGTTATTTAGATTTTAAATCATGCCACGGTGCAAAAGTTCAGCTTTATCTGCTTTAAATAACACTTTGTTGTCTTTAATAAAAAATTTGTTGCATCTTAAAAATCATAGATGCATATAACTGTCAAAGTCTACTTGACTTTGGTATATAATTTAAAAATCTATTTAAACTGGGTTTCAAACCAATCAAAAATTATCTACATATTTCAGTTCAAAATAATTTTTTTGTTTTGTTAAAATATAAATTTCGTAAATTCTCTATATTTGTAAGTATCATTTTAATATATCCAACTTATTTTTCAATTGAAATCCTGCCACTCAAAATTAAAATCGCATAAATACAGTACAGTTTAAAAATTTTAACGCTCATGGCTTTTGACATGAATTATATTTCTCGAATAAAACCGAGGTCATACTATTAAGTAGTTTCTAATTTAGTTAGGTAGCCCATACAATACCAATAAGATAATGCTTTAAATATTCTGATTCACTGGAAACTTTGTACCTCTCTATACTCTCTCTAAATAAAAATTGTAAGGTATAGTAATAGTAACTAAAGGTATCAATATTAAACAAGAACAAATGAACAAATGGACAGAAAAAAGACTATTGTTAGTTTACGCCTCTGCACGTAATTCCATATTTAAAATTGTAAAATTCTGTTGAAATCGGTGATTTTCAATTATTTCAAACTTATAATTTAAAAGTGGTAAAATACGTTGTCGAATTTTGTCTACTTGAAGAATTAGTTACCAACCAAAGAGCAGTAGACAATAAAACATAGGCATTTTAGTGGATATATTTTTTCAAAAGAAAGTCGTATAAACGTAGTTGATAATTTATTTTTTCTAAAAAATACTCCTTTTAGCCCGACATCGTCACTGCCTGTACGCGTATTTAAACACTTGTATTATATGTCATTTTTTATTACTTAGAACTAAATTTTACGAGATTAAGGCGTAGCCCTAAAATATATACTGCAACAATAGTGACTAGTTAAGAATTTCTGTAGCTCATGAAATTTCATCGTGTGTTAAGCTCTGTACTAAAATTAGACTGGAAATATTTAAATGCGTTTCGTAATTTAAGTATTTTCGTTTACTTTTTTTTATATATTGTAAGGCTAAATATTTAGGTATAGTTTTGTCATGTTTTATATAGAGACTTAACGTAAAATTTTCACGCAAGTCGGGGCAGTAGTTCCTCCTTTTCAGGTCCTGTCAGGTATCTTCCTTGTTGGTCCTTTTTGAGGTGTCGTCCTGGCTTGGTTTACACTATACCTTAGCCTTATAAAGGTGCGATCTAAACTTTTGTATAGAATTAGACATTAATAATAGTTGTAAAAATTTTCCTTTGCTAGCAAATATTTATAATAAGCTGGCCAGGGAGGATTATCTTTCTTATTTAGTCCAATTGTACATAATTCCGAAAACTAATCAATTATTCAAAGTACGGTTGGACTGATTTTTAACTTAATATAGAGTATATAAAGAAATACTAGCCTAGGATATTAACAGTTTGTATTTTAGCATAGAATAATGTACTTAGCATTTAGAAGACATGAAAATATTGTGTTACTTACTATACCTACCTATTCAACAAGTTTATGTGACTTGTTCGTTATAAATCAAAAGAAAACTCCACTCTGGGGTAAAATATAAGGGACACATTTCACAATTATTGTAAATTTATAGAGTTAGTTGAAATTTAGTTGCATATTTTTACTTACAATGGCGTAATATTTATTAGAGAAAGTATAAAATATATGAGTCTTAGATACTAAGTTTCCAAAAGCTTTCCAATTTTTCATTACAATTAAAGTAAGTTAGCATAACTGAATGACTGGATTCAGGTTCAATTCGAACAAGGACAGTATTTGACACAATTAACTTTAACATTTCCGAACGTGACGTCAAGTTCAGTTCACACTATTATTACTTGAATAAATATTTAAATTGCGTGATCCTCCTGAAACGATATAGCTTATTGGAAAATAATTTTGAGGAAACAATATAATAAATAATACAGAATTAAGTAAATACTTCCTTATCATGCTTTTAATCTTGTAACAAAACCAACGAATACATTAACCAACAGAGGTACAATTCCGACTTAGGCCAAATTTAATTGCTCATTTCTTACTTTATTGAGGATATTAAATTGATGATTACTTCAACCTGGAGATTTAAGTTTCTGTGTTGTGCAAATATTTCTTGAAATAGTAGGTTTGGAGGTAAAATGTAATTTTGAAAACACCACGCAACTCTTCTGGAGCTTATAAGAAATTCCTTTAATAAGGAAGAAGTTCAACATATCTGCTACATAACAATGATCACAGTTGAACAATAGCCAGTTTCAGCAAACAGTCTCCTCTGGAGAAAAATTAACTTCACCTTCCAAGAAGTAATATTTTTATTCTGCAGTTCTTTCATTAATTTGTTGCAGGCAGGTCCTTCAATTCTCATGTTATTTGTGTTCTTGAAATATTTCTCCAGTAATTCTTATGTTTGTTGAGGATAGTTCTTGATAGTCCTTTTTTGGTTTTCAGTGTAGGTTCTAGGCTTAAAAAAGTGTTAGCTGATCTACCAAATTCGTTGACTTTTTCGTTGCTTGCTATCTTAGAATGTCTTGAAATCCAGAATAATTTTACTTTGTTATTTTCTCCCATATATTCCTCGTGGAGTTTACTTGAATGTAACGCTATGGAGATGTATTGGTCCACATCTTGACTTTTCCCATGCGCGCTCCAATATAACGAAAATCTCCTGTCACAAATTCAATGAATTGGTGTCCAAAAGGGAAATTTTGAAAGGCTTGTGAAATGTGATTTTGGGTGTCTTCTAGACCAATCTTATGTTAAGTACGAACGAGTACTTTAATTTCCGACATTGTCTGATTCTTATCTGAGAATTTTTGACAAGATTTTATTTTCTGTTTTTAACTGGTGATTCTTTAATTTTTTTCCATGCTGCTATTTGTTTCCTACAACAAACTTAACTCTTACTACATTTTTTTTGTAGGATTCTTATCTTTGCTCTATTTTCACGTTGCTATCATGTCTGCTCCAATTATTCTGTCTACTACCCATCCAATGTTGTTTTGAGAAGCTGGCTAATTTAATTTCCATAGTTGAACTTAATCTTAAAGTCGATCAGCAGAATCCAGAATCAGATATCAAATTCTCTCTGTATTCGAATTAATTGGTAAAAATATATACTTCAATATTGTATACTTTGTTCAGCTTATAATTGGAAAACTTTTGTTAACTCGCTCATTGATTTGTAAATAACTTTTCATTACCTAATAGCACGTTTTGGTTTACCGATTTAAAGATTACATAGTGATAAACAGTATCTCTAAGTAGATTTAGACATTGTAGTTTAGTCGAATGTAATGCAGCTGTTGAGAAAATACTAAAATTTGCTAACTAAGATAAAAAGTTTTTCGAGCGTTACATTTTAGTTCGCTTCGCTCGCGTTTTTTTCCCGACTTTAGTAGCTTAGACACGTAGTTGAAATTTCATGAATGCTAACATTCATTTCTAGTTGAAACATAGTTTTTGTTGTCTAAATGTTTACGCGACGTGATTTACAACTATTTACTAATGGTGTTTTTCATTTTTTTAGATTTTATGTGGTCGCTGGGAGCTCTTCCTGACGGTAAGTTTATTTGTTGAATAATTTAGTATGAGGCAAGATACGTGAATCCAAAAAGTTAATTATTATTCAGAGCACTTGGTGTTCTTATATTAATGTCCAGTATGTGCATAATTGCTGATGATTTCTAATTCTTTCTGGGACTATACTATACATACGACACAATATTAACAAAATCAGATCTTTCTTATAATAATAATTTCTTTTTGAAGACTTACTTTAAGGCGTGAGCGTACGTTTATAGCAATCGCGTTTTTAATATTGACTATGTTAAGTACACATTCGCCCTCAAGTAAAATTGTATGTACTGCCATTCTAAATTTCAAAGTGCTATCGTGAGTATTTATAGTAGACATATTATTTCTAACGATATCCTGCAATAGGAGCCTTTGGAACAATCATATCCTTGAAAATAAATTAAAATGGTAATTATTACTGGTGGTAGAATTACTCTATTTTCTAAGGTTTCCGCCTGAATAATAAATTGCAACTATTTGCGAATAAATCCACTCCACATAAGGCAATTTTAAGCAGCACGGAAAACATCAGTTGATAAAATGATCACCTTAACACCACACGTTACCATTTAGCATGAAATAACTGGCACAATGAACCCATGAAATAATTGGCACAATGAACCGTTTGTTTAAACAACGAATGGCAATCCTTAGAACACGTCAGCATAGTCAAGCTCTATAAAACTCTCTGAAACAGCTTTGCTTAAACATTAGAAAGCAAGGGTCGACAATCAAAAGATCCCTACATATCATAATGGGGTAGGGGCAGCCGAATTTCAACAGTTCTACAAAGTAAGACGCCTAAGGACTGATGGGACGTGCTAAATGTTACTTAAATGGTGGGAGAAAGAAAAATTCATTAGGAACAACTGGGATAATGCATCTCATCAAAAGAAATCAAGCAAATAGACTCATCAATCTTATTGCAACAAATCAATCCTATGTATTTGTAACGTGACAGATATTAGCATGAAAAAAAGAGGAACCAAATTGGGCTACTCCCACAACTGTCACCATATTTCAAACATGTGGTATCGATTTGGCTGTACCCTTAGGTTTTTCCAAAGAAATAGCTGTTGGGCCGAAGCCGATGGGGCTTCCCTAATTGCACCGTCGGGGACGAGTCGAGGGGCAATTGGGTAAATCGCCTAACGACTCCCCCTCAAGTGTAACCGCCCTTCAGGCAATCGACAACCTAATGTGCTAAATCTTTAAGCTTTTCAAAACGACTTTTCGTTTAGTTTTTCGACTAGCAACATCGTCTCTAATTTAGCGAGTAAGAAATAAAGAAATAAAGATAGTGTAGTGATTGTTCTGTTCTTTCTGATTTTGTTTGTTAATATATGTAGAGTCAGTCATTCATTTTTGTTTTGTGTTGTTGATTGAATTAGTGGACGTTTGTCTATTTTCCACTAATCGAGGATTCCCGAACGTTTGTCTATTTTCTGGAAATCCTAGTGATAATAGCTTAACCGTGGTTTGTGGGATATTTTTGAACCCATGTAAATGTTGTCCATGCGTTAAGCTAGATATCTACTTTTGCCACTACCAACTAGCATTTTAAGTTAGAGCGAATTTGCGTATTGTTTTGGTTTAATAGTTCATTTTTTACTGGGACTTATTCCCCGTATTTTCCATTTATTGTTTTGGTTTTCACCTTTTTTCGTTTCCATTTGTAAATAAATAGTATTAAGTGTTTTGAGATTATTTTGTTTTATTGACAATATAGTTGGCAATTTCATAGATCAGAAAATATGGAATAAACAGGTTTAAGTGTTTATTAACCCACGACACGTTTGTGAGTGATATCAGTGTCCAATACAGGTGGCTGATCTATAATGAGTAAAGTAAAGGAGTAAGACATAGTTATAGTTAATGAGGGCTCGTACTGTATTTGTGGATAGTGGTTCTGTCTAGAGACCAATTAATTCGAGTATTGATATATTGAAACAACCATGGTATAGTAAAAACTGGTTATCAAAGTATAAAATAAATATCTTTTTATAAATAGAAAAACAGCTCGGCAAGACTGCTATAGTATGAATATTAGAGGGGAGCTAAATAGGTTTCCTACCTTGCAGGAGTTATGAATGTAAGGTCAATATGAACCCACGTCAACGCCATTATCTTTGCAGCCACTACTCTCAGCACCATTGGAAAGTATTCGGGCCATTTCAAAATGCTAGACCTAGGTGTTAGTAGCGAGGGAAAAGAGGGGAAGGGGGAAGCTAAGAAGTTTTGACCTGTACCATAAATTTAGATCAAAATAAGCTAAAAGAGTGGAGCTACGAGAACATATCTACCAATTTAGATTGTTAATCGATAGATACACTGCGGTCCAATGTACACCAATCTCCTTCTGCCATTAGTCAGCACCATCAAGATATTCGACGAGACATCCAGAATGCTTCACCATCCATTTTTTACGTTACCGCTATCTATCTCCACGTATATTCCTATCTAAACCTTGTTGTTGTGCTGATGGATATAAGCCTAGAGCAATGAGGGCGCAAGGACGCAGGAGATCTAATATGTTTAACTACACGACCATACAGTCCAGTTCACTTGGTTCAGGTTCAATCAAATTTTGTCAGATGCATATGATTCTCTATTAGAAATACGAATGAAATACACGAAAATTCATTCTATGAGTAATATCTTGTTGGTCAAGTTTGTAAGGACTGTGGGGGGTCGACTGCTCATAATGGTTGGCCTCTCCTTCTTTCTACTTTAACAGTATGATCAATAAAAGTGCAAAAACTTTATTAATAGGATGCAAAGGAGCCGTTCCACGGAGTACGACCTGATTTTTTTCAATAATTCCCTCCCCCTAATTATTTTAGAATAAAAAGATTTTACCAGCAAAAAGAAAGAAAAGCAAACTGGTCATACAATATTTTTTTATTTGTAGTGTTTTAGAATGTTTCTTTCTCTGTCTCTAACGAATGTTTCTGTTTCAGGTTTTCCCGCAGCCGCATATGCGGCCTACGCGGCCGGTCGAGGTTACTCGGGCTACCCTAGTTTCGGACTGCCATATCCAACAGGTAATGCATTGACCAGTTTACACCATCACCACCACCCTTTGCCGCTGCTGTCGTACCCCCTGGAACACCACCTGGGGGTGTACGGCGGTACCGCGGCGGCAAGTCTGCATGCCATGCCCCTGTGAACGTCGGCAGAGCTCGCGGTTTCTCTAGGTTTAAACGCCCCAAAGGTGTTTTTATTAACAAATGCAACATTTTAGTAACACTAACACAATACAGCGCAAAAATGGTACTCTTTTACCCATTTAGATTGGCTCGTTTCTGTAAATTTTCTAGCCCATTTTAGGTTTGTAATGTAATTCGGTCAGTGGAGACCTTGAACGAAGTAGTTGTAAAACCATTTAGTAGTTGAACTGTTCCTCACCTTGAACATGAACATGTTTCGCCTAATTTTTACTCGTATATATTATTATTTGTGCTGATTCTAATGAATCTACTGAAGGATATAATCAATTCATGGATTAACAGATGTTGAGATTTTTCAGTGCGTTAAAATTCGTAACCATTGCAGGTGGTGATAAATTTGATATCATGCATCATCATCTGCAACTTGTTTCCTTTACGACTGACCGCCATCTAAATAAAGTGGTGGACATGTAAATACCAGTAATATTGTGTTATATAAACAATAGAAACTGTTTTATTGAATCTGTAGATTGAATTGCTATTAAAAGTATTTTCAGTTTTCTTAAAAATATCAAAACGATTCAACAATTTTAAACAAATTGAAATCCAAACATCTTAAATGAAGGATTCTTAGTTTCTTATGCCTCCTCAGAAGAACACTTACCTTCAGTAAAAAAGTATCCATATTTGGAGAACTATATTCCTCTTAAAAAAATTTGCATAAAAAGAAAATATTATCCGTACTTGCAACTTTGAAAATGGATTCAGCAATAATTGGGATTTGATACCTTAAGAAATTAAATTCCAAAAATATGTTTGAAATCGTTAACTTTGTAGCCTTTGGATCGCTAACATCATGAAAAATGTCCCAATATATCTTGGAGAACAAGATAATACAATCATTGCAGAGCAGATTTGTGTTAGTACATAAACTGTTTATTATGATAATAACTTATTATATTGTCCACCATTTTTTCGAGAGGTCTGGCAATTTAAATTCTGCAATACAATAGTAATGTTTATATTAATGACGGCAAAGACGTTTGTTATATTCTGTACTTTACTATATTCAGGGATTCATTAGACGTCGGCTAATTTGGTACAAGAGGCTTTTTAGCAGTCTCAATCATTTCAGTTTTGGTTAATAGCGTTGTGTGTAAATTTAAAATTGGGGCATATTATAGCGCATACAATAGACACACTTCAAAAAAGTCCTCGTTCCTCGAGCAGATCGATCATTACTATTATTTGTTGAAAGCATATGATAGTGGGCTAGAAAAACTCTTTCTCTTCCATTATAGCTTAACTAATACTACTTCTAGATAGGTCATGGTTATAATTGCTAGGATTAGAATAGTTTAGGTGAAAGTAAGTACTACTGTTATAGGATAGGTTAAAACTACTTGTGTACGATAGTGGACCCCCAGTACTGCGTATTTTAGAGACAGTATTAGCTCCGGTAAAAAGGCTTCTGCTAATAAGCATTCCAATATTAGTATATGAAAGTGTCACGATGTCACAAATAAAAACACGACAAAGCGATTGAGTTTGGCGCAATCATTCCATTTTTATGATCTCTGCTGAATTCAGAAGATTCAGAAAATTTGATATGTGGTTTAGAAAAATACATAAATATTAACGCACAAAACAGTTTTCAATTCCAAAAGCGACAGATACTCTTCATATATAATATTGTATATGGTCAATTCTATGTGATGGTCTACAAACAACATATCAAATTTTCAAATCACTTGTGATTAATTTAAAATGACAGGTTGTCATAACAAAATGTACATTGTTATTGTTAATTCGTTATTTTTGTATTCTGACAAAAGATTATATACCATTTGTTATTAAACGCTTGTACGAAATATTTGTATATTTCAATTTGAGCACCTCGATGCCTAAATGCAGTCGTCGCGAATCGCGACCCCGTCCCTTTGCCCTCCATCTAGTTATTTGTCGCGAATGGGCACGACCCCTTTTAAAGTTTCATTTTTCAAATGTTTATTTGTAAATATTCTTGTCCAATGGAAATTAAACAGAGAAAGATGAAAGAAGTATATGCTTGAGGATTGGCAGATGTCCTTTCCAAGTTAACACTAACAACATGGTGAAAATGGTGTGCTATTGCAAAATGCTTCAAGTGAAAGAAATGCATTAAGACAACGAATCTAGGAGATTCATTGTTATGATAAAACCAACCATATAAATAAGCACACGCACGTATGAATATTCCAAACCATTCATGAGGTAGCACTGCTAGGCGTGATTTTCAAGTAGTTTCTTTGGTAAAAATTACATTGTATAGTCAAATAAAATACACTCAGTTTGGTATTCCTGTACTTGGCAACATACTTTGATCTCAATAGAAGCAGTGATGATGAATCATCAGCTTCATTAAGGTCGAAGATCAGAATCGGCCCCCACACGATGTTTTTTCACTTTGTGTGGTTATAGTGAGTTGGGCCATCTTATCTTCCTATACGTGTAAGGAGCAATAGGATCAGCAGGAATTCAAAATAATATAATGGGAATAAGATGGTTTTCAAAAGTGCTGAGTCCAACTATAATATGTTTGGGAACCATGGTCGGCGAGTCAGCTATCCTTCATGTTGTAATATATGGAATCCAAGTGGTGTGCCCGTATATTTTGTAGATAATTCAACTTTTTGTTAACATAATCTTTTCAAAAACTCTAAAGACTTGTTTCAACCTGCAAGCATTTTCACATGATAACAGCCGCATTTCAGCATGTTGTTTGGTCACATACATTTTTAGCTCATTATGTGTTTTTATAAAGATAAAAATCTTTCTCCGTGAAAATTTCACTAAAGGACTTTCTAACTTGTTCTCCTCATCTCTGTCTTACTTCGTTTTTCCTCGTGTTTTTAATAAGCTTCCATTAAATCACTTTTTCTATCATCCGCTGCTTTTCACATATCCTACCACATACTGCTAAGAAGTAAACTGTAGATTCTCCTTTTATTAAAAGCATGCGAATTCCCCTTTGTCTCATCGCCATTCCTGTAATTCTATTTTTTATTTTCATATACGCAGAATGTTTTCATTTTTCTTTAGAACTGTATTACTACTTTATGATTTAAGGCTGCTTTGATGCCATCACGATTTTCTTACTGTGCTACGTTCACAGGAGCATGGTATAGTAGTCTCCCCGTGGTAGGTGGTTATGCAACATAACGTCCGAACTAGGCGTACCCAAGCGCGACGCGATTTCACTAAAAACCATTTTTATATTTCAAAATGGAGGGTAATACCGCTGTGAAAGGTCACGAACTTCCTAACGCACGATGCAAGCTAACTAATATTCACTGGAAATTATCAAAGTGTATTGAGACGCTGTCATAAAAATATTCAAGAAAATATAATATATTAGCTTAAATTAGCCGCTTCAAGTCTTACTTGATGTGGACTTTATAGTCTTGTCATTTTTATAATGCAGACAATATTTATTTCTATGTAAATTCGATGTGACATTGACATTTGTAAGAGCATTTATTGGAAACAAATTTTCTTACTCAGCTATTAAGATGAAAATAAAAAAGGACCGTTTCCTGCCTCGACAATCTGATTACCGTCGTCGTAGTAAACATAACTGGATTAAAGCAAGTAGTAAAAGAGCAACCAAAAATCCAAATGCTAAACCTAAAGCTCCACCGGTGTTATCTTTTAGACAGGTGTGCTCAGTTTGCGAGCCGACTTTCTTAGATTCAATGAGTCAGATAAAGAAGAACTTTAAAAACACTGTGATGAAACATATGGCGGATTTAAAAGGAGAACTGTCCCATATTTTTTCCAGCAAGTCTTATTGCCAGTCTTGTTTGCTGTGCGAGCCGATATTGACGAAGGAATTAAAAAAAATATCAAGAAATTACTGCAGGATGGTCAGCGATAAATTTTTAGAAATGATCGAGGGAAGTAATACAATATCTACGTCAATATTGTATAAAAAGTATGATTTTAAACTGAAAAGGTGATGTTTGTCAAATAAAAAGTTTAGTTTGTGAACTTTAATTTCAAGTATTTTATTTTCTAAGCTTTGTGAAATGAGTTAAATACTCATTTCACAAAACTTGTCGTATCGGCTAGCTTTTGGAATTACCACCGACTCTTATACAAGAATGTTGTTTTAAGACATAAATAGAGAGAGAGAAATGCGAAAAGAAAATACTTTCTTTTTTATATTATTTTTAATTTACATTTTTTTATAAAAATTCATAATAAAATTGTGGTCTTCGTATAATTAAACTTAGATTGTACTATAATTTTATTGGAAATATGACGATTAAGGAAAAAATTATAATTAAAAATAGTAGATAAGTCGGAGCTTTCTCTGTTTAAGGGTCAGTCAATGATGAATATAAACTACAAAGAAGTGGAAGGACATTGTTGTAATTGAAGCAAGAATCTGTCTACAATATATGTGACAGGGTCAAGGCGCGACATTTAATTTTCCTTCATACTTCGTTACCTTTCCTTTAAAAATATATATTACACATAAAATTCCTTAAAGTTCTTTTAATAAATGCGTTGTGTAATTATATTCAATAATATCAGAGAAGCAAGAGCCCAGGTAGTGATCCTCCTGATTCTAGTCAGTTTCCTTCTTCAACTATGATAATGTCGTTCCACGCCTTTGTATTTGCCTTTGGTCAAGTTCGATTTTTAATGACGTTTCATGACAGTAATTAGGAACGGTTGCATAATTATGACGTCACTCAAGTGGTGCCTGTTGATTTGATTTGACTTCAAACTGCGATTTACCAAATTTAACTGCGAAAATCACAAAATACCTGCCGATGGATTTTCAAAACAACTGTTTTACCATCCTTTAATTAACTAACTGAAAAACCCGTTATAATCACCTTTTACTGCTCGAATTATTTGCTGTCATAAATGAAATATTTACCTTCATTGATGAAAACGAGTTATTATAAAGGCAATTACACCTGAAACCATTAGCTTGCATGCGTTGCGACTGCTCGTGTTTGTGATTTAATATTTGTCGTAATTATGTTATTAATTATCAGTGGCGTTCATGTCGGTGTTGCCCTCACAGTACATCTGCTAAGCATTCGACAGTTGGTAGCCGCAAGCATTGACTTGGCACTAGGCCTTAATTGAGACACAGAGTCCTTAAATGCAAATACAATCCGGCCAATTTATCGATCCTTGCGGCGATATAATGTGCAATATATTGATGGAATTGTGGGATCCCACAAAGCAACTATATCCGTTTGGAATTTTTATACGCTCATACACGATATTCTCGAATTTGAGGCGGATTTGTTCAAACCAAATATATAAAGCTGATTTTTGAATGGTATCATCAAAACGCATTAGTTTCAACGTCTTCACATAGAGTTACTTCACGCTTAAATCTACCAGTTAGGTAATTGTCAAAATTGTAACAATTATTACTTACATTGGGAATAAATCAAATAATACGCATTTCGAGAAGCATTGGAATCAATCATTTAGTTGGACAAGATACAAGTGACATATCCGTTAATGGTCCACGGATGGTATTTATGCCTTACCCGATAGTAGTT
The DNA here is from genome assembly GCA_963680705.1 of Rhagium mordax. Classification (NCBI taxonomy): domain Eukaryota; kingdom Metazoa; phylum Arthropoda; class Insecta; order Coleoptera; family Cerambycidae; genus Rhagium; species Rhagium mordax. The sequence goes on from OY796661.1 coordinate 15,938,074, forward strand.
CTCTAAGATTAAAAATCTTTTACTACGAGGTTATTGCAATCAATATATGTATTTTGCGTACTGCATTTGTGATTCTTTGGTATGCTTTTGGGAGTAGAAACATTGGTATTCCATTTATAGGTTGTGAAGTAAATTTCAAAATTCCAATCGAATTATTTCAAAATATTTTTAAGCGTGGATCGCCTTTATAGGAAACGATGGATTTTGATGCCATTACTGATCTAGATATATGACAAAAATCATCTTTACTGAGCTGTTCAGAAAATTATTAAACATTTAAAAAGATGTAAAGATGCTAAGACATAGAACGTTTAACGTCCTACAAATTCAAATGTGTATGAAAATCACCTCATTGTGGTTATTTATGGGAGCCTATCAATCTCCAGTTAGTCTAAATAAATTATCGATAAAAAGATGCCAAAATGCTATTTATAATGTGTATGTGTGGAAGCGTGGCTGTATATATAAATATAATAATAATATTTATAATTCTATTAAGTATTCGATGTTACGAGACTGTTGCTTTTGTTGCCAATGGCAACAATATTTTCAAGCAATATGTGAAATAAACAAATGTATACTGTAAGGAAACGACTGCATTTTTAATTTACACTCTCATTATTTACTATTATTATTTGTATCGAGAAAAATATACTGCGTAGGTATGATTACCCGTTGTTTTATAATAGATTAAATATCAAGTACAAAAATTAATCGGGTCTGTTCCATTTTCATATGTATGAGATTGTAAAATCAAAATAAGTATACATTTCAGGTTCATTTTTTAATACTACTAAAATATTTCAAAATAGTAAATTATTCTAAAAATTCCAGATCAAAGTCGATACTATAGCGTTATGTCAAATCATAGTGTATTTTTCTCGAAGCTGTTCTTCAGGGGCGAACTGTAGAAAACTGCTTATTAATAAGAAAGCGATCAAAATATATATTTGTTCTTGTGATACAATTTAATGCGTTTTAGTTGACTTAAATGTTGTTGGAATAACTAAAATTATCGCACTTCGAGAGTAGTAGAAGTTATTAACAAAAAAACCTACAAAAAAAATGTCTACGTTTAAATACTATCCATTTATACAGGGTGTTTCAGTTTTTTCGTTCATAACTTCTGTAAACGATAGAACATATCAAAATAATAGGAGCCTTTCCTATAACATTTTTCTCTAAAACGTTTCGTTTTCAAGATGCAGTGCGTTAAACTTTAAAAAGATTATTGCTATTTATTCATTATCTCCCTCGTTACCTCCTAAACAAATAAAGATTTTTTAATCAAATTTTGTACACTTTAGTTATAATAAAATACCAAGTTTTTGACGTTCCAAAAGTTTTTCTTACAAAAGCAGTGACTTAGTTATGGGGTTCTGTCCGTATTTAAACCCCTGAACTTCTACGCCAATGATCAGGAATTATATTTTTATGCAAATTGTAAAACTTTGATGTATTTCCCGTAAAAAAGTACTCTTGATAAAAGTCGCTAGGAGGCTTTCTGTTCGAGATATTTAGATTCTTACTAATCAGGGGTATATTAAGGAATTACATCTTGGTTGAAAATGACAGGATTAAGTAGGCGTTAAATCATTGACAGTTATTCACAACATAAACATAAAGAAAATGTTTATCATTTTGGGCATTTATTGTAGATTATTAATTATTTATCATTTTAAATAAATATGTATTAAAATAATTCTTTAATTTGTTTCGCAAATAGCCTGTCAATAGAAAGTTCATAGGATACCCCTGATTAGAAAGAATCTAAATATCTTGAATAGAAAGCCTCCTAATGAATTTCACCAGGAGTTCTTTTTTATAGGAAATACATCAAAGTTTTAAACTTTGTATAAAAATATAATTTCTGATCATTGGCGTAGAAATTTAGGGGGTTCAAATACGGACTGAACCCCATAACTGCACCACTGCTTTTCTCTGAAAAACTTTTTGCAAGTCAAAAAATTCGTCTTTTATTATGTTTAAAGTGTACAAAGTTTGAATAAAAAATCTTTATTTGTTTAGGAGATAATGAATAAAGAGTAATAATTTTTTAAAAGTTTAACGCCCTGTATCTTGAAAACGAAACGTTTTAGAGAAAAATGTTATAGGAAAGACTCCTATTATTTTGATATGTTCTATCATTTACAGTTATGAACGAACAGTTATGAACGAAATAACTGAAACACCCTGTATAAAGGTGTTGCCAAGCCTCCGTAATTAGGAAACAAATTAAAGTGACTTCTAATTCTGATAATAATATATAGAATATAGGTGTGAGACACAAATTTACCCTGTCCAATGAAATACATCTAAATATTAATATTTAGAAAAATGGGCTCCTCCAATAACTGATAATGATTAACCAGCAAAAACACTAGTCTATAAACGAAAGTCGTTAATATTAAAGTCTCCGAATTAATCAGCATAAGCTGCAAACACGATAAATAAATTGGGTTTATTAAGGTACTACAACTGGATTTAATTTAGCACCGAAAAGTTAAACAAAAAAAGTTATGAACAAATAACATAACTTCTGAAGCTTTTCTCAAATATCTTGAAAACTAAGTAAGGATATGATAAGAAACTATACTTTCGTAGAGCATAATGTTGTCTACAAAAAAGATCTTAACAACTTTTACTGTCGTTTGGCCATTTATATCCTGACATCCAGGTCCCAAAAACGCTCGAATTTCAAAATTTTTCAGGGTTTCTCAGCCAATATATTTTATTCTATCGTAATGATACTAAAAATTCACAAAGACACATCATTTGAAGACCTAAAAGAATATTTCTCATGGAGCAATCGGTTTCTTTGCCTTTTTTTGTTTTTTTTTTGTAGCTATGTAAATAAAATATTTTGACTTTTTAAGGTTTTAACGGTTTTAGGGGCTTAGAATTTACTAAAGACACATCTTAAAATTCAGTTTTATCAGCAGGATTATTAACTTGAAAAACGTTTAAAATAAGTGTATGCATACGTTGTTTATTTAACCAAACAATCTTTTCATCGCAATAAGAAAATCGGTGTAAAGAAAATGGAAACGTCTTTTTTCGTTACCTACAAATTTTTCATCAAACCATATTCTACGTTTTGTTTCAAATACCTAAATTGTAAGACCTTGAAACAGCAAAGAGATAAAAAATTTTCTAAAAAGCCATATTTGTTTTTTTATATGTAGGTACCTACAGATACAAGAGAAATAAAGAAATATCAAAAAAAAGTCGGCTACATAGTGAAAACTATTGCTTGAAATCAATAAATTATGTATTACATTTTAATTCGATTATAATAGTAGGAAACTCGGTAGGAGAACCCTCGACCAAGATTTTAGAGCTCATCGCGACACGAGGATTCTATTTTTTTTTTCAACAATTCATGAAATATGAAAAAAAAAATTCTATTGTGACTGACGTCTATTTCGTTACTAAAGGGGTGAAAAAAATTATCGAAGAGTTAAAAGAAAATAGGTCATAATAATTATTCGATTTTTCGAGCTCGGTCGCGGATGGATATTAAGCAACAAAATCTTTAGGGATCTGAGAGGAGGGTTGGATTTAGCTCTCCTGAAAGTTAGGTCGAAAAAACCTTCCGGGGAGGGAAGCAAGGGCCCCCGGAAAAGTACAGTTTTTCGGATAAATCGACCTTTTTAAAAAATTCATATCTCGGCTAATATCGGAGATGAACCTAAATGAAAAAGAGTTCTTCATTTTTCCTTCTTCTTGCCCGCCGTTCAGGTCCGGATCCTCTAGATCCAAAGGGAAATGCTGTGGCGCGTATCTAAAGGGTACATGTTTGAAAATCGATAAAATCCGACAAAATCGCCTCTTTTCAAAAATTCATAACTTTCTTAGGAGGCAAAATCGAGAAAAACGTTTACGCTTCAGAATTTTCGAATTTTTAAACGATATCGGAAAATTTACAAAATAATCGAAATCGAGCTTCTGGGGATTCGAATGTCAGACTTTTACGACTCATGCGAGCTAAACGACTAGCCTGGTGGTAAAAAAATGCTGAAACAATTTTCGTAGATAATGTTATGCTCGAGGTTATGCTCTACAAAAAATATATGTATAGGTTGTTACTCCACCCTGCCTATTTATTGAGATATTTGAGAAAAGTCCTATGTTTGTTCTGAATATTGTTACAACTTTATATTTGTCAAATTTGCGAAACAAAATTAATACCATTCATAGTTGCCCAGATATAATTATAGTGATTGCTGCTTGTATTAATTAATTAGGAGATTAACCCCAAAATTAGTCTAATGTGACGAAAATTTTATTTTTTAAACAGTTCTAGTTTTTTCCTATGAATTAGTTAGTATTAAACATTATCCTAATTTTAAATCAATTTTACCAAATGTTTTGAAAAATCCTTTTTGGTTAAGAGACGCTTAGAATTTGCTAAAAGCGTCCCAGTCAAATCAAAATATGTTCTTCCTTACGCGTTTGCCACTACACATTTATTATATATACTCATTCCAAGAAAATGAAATAGGCAACTGATTATTGCGAGAGTAAACGCTAAAATAAGTTAATAAAACTATAGTGGAGTAATGATTGAGACGCTTTCCAATCTAATCCTTGGTTTTATGTATATTTTAAACACTGATAAATTGTATTTCACGTTTTCAATTCTCCAGAAAGTAAAGTACAACGTTTTTACAATAGGACGTCTACTTAAATAAATAATACTTCAGTAAGAATGCAAAGAACAATTTCCATATTTAAATTTAGTTTCTGGCGCGGTCGATTCATTTTATAGAGTTTATTCACTATTTCCTGATTCCATTTGCAATTTAACAATATTCTCTTTCATTCGGAATATGTGTGTGAGTATTGATTCCCCTGATAAATAATAAGTGCCTTAATAACTTTGTTGAATTAATTTATCTGCAAGTTTCATAATCATTACTGGGATAATTCGGATAATATGGAAACATTTTTCTAGATAAATATCAGATATGAATCCCCATTGTGTGAAGGGAACATTCAATATTGTGTAAAACAGTACTAGCGAATATGTATTGATTTTAATACGAAGCGCGTAGCTGAGGTTCAACTTTGGCTTTTGAAAAAATGACGCGGTGTTCTGAAAAGCAACGACCTTTGACTGTTGACGCTTGGATCGAAATGAAGAGGTCAGACAAAACTTAGGGTAAAATCCTCATTGAGAAATGGCAGGAAACCAAATGTCAGCTATGTTGAGGGTTGTTTTTTATATATTAGAAATTCTCATCCCAGAAAGGTCACAACTTGATGATTCTCTAATGTTGCTACTATCATGGTGCTCTAATTATGAATCTCATTAATTAGGTCATATTACGTTATTTGGTCCATATAATATAATAGACTTGATGATGCATTTATTTAATTTTAATTTGTAAATTAAATTTAAAACATTTAAAAAAGAAACTGTTTAAACGTTACTGTCATCATCATCATAATATTAGCCTTGTTGACTATCAAGATGTTCTAAAAATTCATTGTCGTCATCAGATCTCCCACTCAAATCAATAATTAACTATTCAATCATCATAACACGCTTGATGTTCCTAATCCTTTTGATCTTTATGTTTGTCGAATCAACTTCATCAATATGTAGATCATAATATTTTTTGCAAATATCCTTCCAAGTGTTTTGGATTATTTTGGATTATATGGTGATGCTATTGAAACTTGATAATTATGTTCATTTGAGGCATCCGATAATGCTTTTGTTTGTTCTGGTGTTCAATTTTCAGGGAAATTTCGGAAAATCATTGTTTTCTTTACCAATAATAATTCGGTGCCATTCCAGGAAACATCAGCTACTTTACCAAGAAACTGGTGTGACTATGAGGCATTATATTTTTGTAACCGCTATCTAGGATTCAGCCAGGTTGGGTCCAAGACCAATTTTTTGTAAGAATTTCAGTTCATCATGATAGCCCGCCAACCGGTCTATATTCTTTAAACAACACCACAAACACTACAAGCTCCTATTCAAAACATTTTAAACACCTCTTTGCTCACTGTTTCATTAAACGTTTTAATTTCTACCTGATTTAATTACATCATTAATGTCTTCATTTTGTGTTTCTTTCTGGAACAATAATTGGTACAAGATTTTTGCACGCTTTGATTTGATGCTATTTATGCTCCTCCAACTAACTCGTGTCAGCAACTCTCTGATGTACTGAAGTTAGTAGCAAGGGTTATTATTTCCTTCTTCTTCCTTAAAGTACTCCAGAAGGTTTCATTACAAATGGCCGGCTCCATTTCTGAACACTTTGACTTCATTTTGAATGAATATCGTATAGCTAGAAAATATTGCTCATATTTATAATTGTGGGCTTTATGTATATTTGTAGTTGTCGATTTTTTAAAAATATGGTCGTAATATTTAAGATATTTTTATTAATTACTAATTTACCATTATTACCCCAGTTGACTGGTATTCATTTTATGCATTTAACGATTCCCACATAAAAACAAGAGAATTAATGAACTAGTTTGGATAATAACAAATACAGCCTAATATTAATAACAATAATATAGAATTATCATGTTGGACCCTTTGGAGAAATACATTTCGACGAAGATGTTTGATCTTATTAATCCGTTGACCTAAGAAAAATCATCATTTTCGGAAAAACGTTGGTTGATGATTATTTTACGTAAATCCATAAATACAAACAAAATCCTATAATATAAAAAACAAAATTGAACTTCGACTAAGATCCTGCGTTACTTCACCTTCAAATTGCCATCGAGTTTTACTCAGCGAATTTTTATTGTAATTTCAGAACAAAATTTTCAACGAAAATACAGGTTATCCCAAAGTTTTATCGTCCGTAGACACAAACATAACCTGTAAGTAAATTAAAGTCCACACTTAACAGTATATTTCATAGAGGCGCTTCCAAACGAAGCTACTACAGTCTTTTATATTTAGAAATAAAAATGAAGTAATTTCATAAATAATATGCGATACCCCGTAATTTCTACTACTTCTACTGTGAACCGAAGTGTCTGAGATAGTTATTCCTGAATATTTAAATACATAAATATTAGAAGTGGCAGTCATTTTCTACGGTTCGCCCGACCTTTCCATGCATCAGCTCTTCTCTGCGAATTATTACACCTGGACCTAGTTTCTAAATTACTTCTTGCTTGCGAATGGTACCCAATGCCGCGTCTGATAACTTTTTCAGCAGTTCATTAAAACTTGTGCGAGGCGGATAGATATTCTTTCCTAAGCGCGCCATATGGCGAAGTTCATGTAATAACACAACCACTCTGCGTTTTTCCACAGTCGACTTTCTGTCTCTGCGGGCATAGAAGGTTCTTACATGTCATACATATTTTAGGGATAAAGTTACTTGTTATTGATTATATGGTATTGCTTTGCTCAGATCCCATTACGAATTCAATTTAGCTTTTCTATTTCTAAATTCAGAGTTGTATGAAATTTTTACATAATGAATATCATTTCCAGGAGTTGCTTTCGGAATCTTTGTTCCGTGAGTTACCTTTCCCGTAAATCTGCCAGAATTTTTAGATCGACCTTGCTGAACTTTAAATAAATAATTTTCATCTACGATCAGCTACATTATTACGTGTAAGGATGAAATCCTCGTTACATCAACTTGAGCAGAGTATTCGTAAATTATCGTACACCACGTGACCAAAAATAGGCAATCGGCCGTACATTTTGTTTTTATGCAAGTGTAAATACCTGTAAGTGTGTATATGGTTGCCTAATTCGGTAATCACGTGGTTTATAATCATTTACGACTACAAAATATACCATATTTCGATATGTAGCTACTGAATGAGTCCCGAAATGTGTATATGAGAAAACGGTACATTTTTAGAGATAACATAAAACTATAAAAAGTTAAACGCTTACACTTGGATATAGGAATAAAATATGTCCAATGTTTTTGAAACACGTATTGATAAAGTAAAGCATCTTCTCAATATGCTAGTTCAAAAACGTTTCTTAAAATGAATAACACTTAACCAGTTACTAAGGTTATGTGAAAAGTCAAAAATATAACCTCAAATTAGTTTTGCGTTGGTGCCAGTGCCTCAACATTTTTCTTTTTGTAGGAAAAACTGTTTTGTCAAAAATGTGGTTTGTTTCAATTACTGGCATTATTTTAAAAAATATGCATATTTTCTAGTGGCAAAGTTTTATTGATACATCACGAAATGTGGGACCTCCTGTATTTAATAAGTCAAATATGCCTTTTACCAACTAGAAACAGTAAATGAAGTAATTCACTAAATATTTTTAGTTTACGAAGTGACAAGCCAAGTAATAATTTACATATAAGTTTTCAACTAATTCGCTCACTGAACTTCTAACATTTCATGCCTTCGTATAATCTGAGAAGTGAGAGTACCAGGAATATTTCATTTCCGATGATTAAATAACGAAAATTAAAGCTTTTCAGTGTCGGAAACTTTCCTGAATTCCACCTGGCCCCTCTCTTACAAAACTTTTATTCAAAATTATAGATGATTTTAACCTACATTTTCTCTATCTCCGCCACTTCTGTCATTCCGCTAAAAATGTATTAATTTATGATCCTTTAATAAGATTAGGAATCTGATTTGCGAATGCTGATGGTTATTTGTTTGAGTAAAAATCATGTAGCAGATACAAACAAACCTATCTTAATTACCTTGTATATAACAGAGCTCGAACAAAACTAGAGTATCCCAGGGCGTAGCCGTTGTTTACTAACAGACCCCGTGATAACAATGCATAAAAGCAAGCTGAATCAGTTTATAAACCTCCTCCCGTATTAATCGATCTCCATAATTTTGGGATATTATTATGAACCTCCATCAAGAGTTATATTTAGATTTAGATCTTCGACTTGTAGTGAAATTATTGATTTATCATTGAGGCGTCAGTTGTGGAGAGTTCTTAATTTCAACTTTGCAAACCTCAAAGAAAATCTGAGGTAAAAACATCAAGACTTCAAGAAGTAGTTTCATCTCAACTAATCCCTTGATTTGAAAAATACTTATTGCATATTGACGTATATTAATTTTTTGGTTGTAATTCCCTTAGAAAAAAAGTAAATATATTAGAGCTTAATCTTAAAACTTATCTATTCCATGAAGATAATTAGATTGGTGAAGACATGTTTTGATCTAAATGCAACTCTTTGGATCCAAATTTTGAGGCAATATCTATCGGAAACTAGATAGGAAGCAATATATTAAATTTATAAAAGTAAACATAAAATTAACCGCGTCTTTATTGTACAGCAATCATCCATACCAGTATGGCAAATATTTTAAGAATTACAATAGGAATCAACTTCATCCAGTTTTTAGACTCTTCTCATATTAATCGGTTCTACCAACCTTAACCATAATGATTTTCTTGTAGTTGTATTGTTTTCCTGGTAAAACCATTTAAAGGACCCCAGTCCGGCCCTGCCCAATTTATAAATCTGTCCTCGTATTAATCACCTATTATTTGTGCTCCACAATAAAATTGCCAATTAATTTTGGGATTTATTCTGCGCGCACAATCGCACCAACTATTATTCATGCCAAGGGGTTACATTGTCTTCTGCTAATTGAGACGATCAGTTTGCGTCATTTAGCTATTTTAATTATACCGGTAATTCATTAAAAGCTATAACTGCGTCTACAACTCGAACCAATTTTCTGAATAATTACCATTTCCCAACGCCACATGGTTGTACGGAAAACTTTCCGATGAGGTTGATTAATTCCCAATACTTTAGACACCATACGATGGCGCCGTCGTCGTGTATACATCTATATTACAATTTATCATTGACACGGTACAGTTGGCGAAATTTATGACGTCTATTAATTATTTGAATTAAAGGTGGTGGGTCGGCGCGTAACGCATTTTTCTGTCAGGTCCAATTTCATAACTGTTAAATATAGAAGGTGAAGTTATGAGAAAGCAAGGGTAATGCGTTGTAGAAATTACACCTAGAAAATATTTTTATATAAGGAGACCTAAAAAGGTACTCAAAAGTTATTTCATTTCAGGACTGACTGGTTTTGATTATTATTTTAAATAATTTTTTATGGTAAAAATATAATTTTTAAATTGAATTTTAAGAGAATGTTACATTAATAACATACCTTCTGTATTTCCCATTGTTTATTATTTTACTATCTAGTATTTCGTAAATAAATTAACAGAAAGTTAAGCTAATGTGTTATAACAAAATTTCACTAAAATAATTTGAATTGAGAGATTGTGTGCGCAAAATAAATAACGAAAGAGCTTGGTTGTAATTAAACTATTCCTGTATATTGATGTTCCCGTGCATACCAAGTTTAGATGCAAAAATAATAGTTATAAAACTAATAGACGATACGAGCTAGGTCAATTATTGATCGGTATGCAAAACCAAGTTATATTTATCATTGGTTTTAATTTTTTATTACTTCCGTAATGGGATAGTTATTTAAATATCCAAATCGAATAATGGCATATTAATTTCAAAAAATGTTTTCGATTTAAAACATATTTCGTTATGTGAAGTTATGTGAAAGAAAATACAACGCTATTTATGTCTATTGGTTCAAGTTTTCATTTAATATTTTTTAGATGTAGGCGGGGGAATGCTAGTAATTAAAAGAAACATACATGGAGATACTAACTGAGATGTTAATAGACAGGCACACAAAAAATAGGTGTCATATAATTTTCCTACAATTTTTTTTAACCTCAAAAAATACAGCTAATTGTCTCTCAAAATCCATTTTCCGTCCAACTGAAGGGACGTGTCCATAGTTCAGTTAGAGCGATGTGTAGTTCCTTTGTATTATAGTAATCAAGCAGTGTTGTAATCATATTCACATTTGGGGATTTGCTGATTTTCCTATGTTGCAATTTTCGCCTACTGGAGCCTCACGACGTTAGCTTATAAATCGAGGCAGATCTAAATTATAATTGAGGGTTGTTGCTAATTAAATTGTATTTATATTCACTTGTTCTTATGTAACCAAACATAGCCCAAAATTATTATTTATTACCTTTACATTTGTGTATGCAAGAATTAACTCAAATGTCGTTGTTCAAGAATCTTATGTTTCTAAATCAGTTGCACAAAACTGTATAACTTCAACTGCGTGGCATAAAGCCTATGGGTAGTTGTGGCAGAATTTCACTTGTAAGTCGTAAGTCAAAGCAAAAAAAGAGCTCGTCGATGAATTGTAGTCGGTGAACTTTCCTAGACCCTGATGAATGGTAAGGTTTGCCAAGCTCTTTTCTTTTGCTTCGACTAGATAGTTCACCCGCAATGCGTGGAAAGGATAATTCACCGATTCTACAATTGCCTAAGATTAAATTATTAATAACCAAGAAACTTTGTTACTTAAATCAATTTATTTCGTATCATACAATATCTGATACATTTCACATTTCCAATATGTCTCAGCAGTTTGTTTTTCTTTGAAACATAAGTGACCGTCCACTAAAAGTTTATTTTTGTCCTTTTCACTCGTAACAAATTCAAGGGCCATAACGTGTAATGAATATTCGTAACTGAAATTCTACACTTGAAGAACTTTAAATAAATTGACCGACCCTTTGAATTTTTAAGTTAAACTCACTTAAGCCAACTAATTCTAATTCAAATCAGAAATCATAATTGTAGAATCGGTGAAAAATCCTTTCGATGAATTGCGGCAAGGTGAACTTAAAAGTCGGTGAATTATTGTCGGTGAACTTTTCGTCGATGTATTGCAGTTGGTGTACTTTCCGGATACGCATTCATTCGTCAGAATTGAATTGTTTTGCTCGTTTGTTTTTTCTTTTTCCTTTTCTGGTCTTTCCCTTTTCAGCATTCAGTTATGGAGATGTATTTTTAAGTTCTTCCCAATTTTCTAGTTTTCAACCATTTTAGCTATTATCTTGTAATTTTGATGATTTTCCAAGAAATTCTCACCAACATTCTGAAAACTGAGCCATTCTGCTTTTTCAATATCATCCATTTTGGTAATGGAAATGTTATCCCTCAACATTGCTCGAACTTAAAGTGTCAATATCCCTTTCTTCAATTTTGACTTATTGGATGCTGAAAACACAAAGACCAGAAAAAACGTCAGTGCACAAATCTTTCGAAAGTAAAAGAGTGCGAAAGGAGTTAATTTTTGTATACACATACATAACAAAAATATTCCTTGTATTACTATAGTTTGAAATCGCTTATTTTGAGCTATTTTTGGTGGTTAGAAAATAACGTGACACGATAGAATAATTCAGCCATCAGATTCGGTTTCAGCGAATTGAAATATATAAGAATAATGAGCTCTCATTTCGTTTTAGTAAGCAAGACAATAATTTCTAAAAGAAAAGTGGATTTTTAACAATTTTTTTAGATTAAAAAGAAATCACCTGATGGAGCAATTCTAACATCGATTCAAAATTCGGCGCATGAAAATACGTATGGTCGGTTTTGATTCTTCAACTTAGAAGATAACCATGACTGAAAATATTAGTTTGATACCAAAAATTTTGCGAATGCACCAAATGATAAATATTCTGGTTTAAGAAAATTTATCGATGATCCTCAGTTGTTTCATCATGTTTTCTTCTACCCCCAAAGAAGAAACTCTTTAAGACCAAGGAAAGATTATAGTATCAATCCTTTTCTTTAAGAGGTGTCGCCTTCATTAGTATCAACATCTCTTGTTATATACAGGGTAATATAGGCGTGGTATATGTGCATAATTTCAGAAATATAATCTTTAACATTTAGCAAAAGCAAAATTATTAGCACTGGTCCCTCTAAAACTAAGCCCCTCCCCGAATTCTTACTTTAATATAATCATTTTATATACTCATTATTATATATTAAACAATATATCGCATTGACTAATTGCAAAAACGGAGTGGTCTTGAATGCAAATATGGTTAATTATATCGTTGCCAAAAATGTGGTTCGAGTTACATAACCTGATTTATCCAATCACATCATGTCAAAAATATATTAGAAACGATCAAGGTCCATGTGTGATACTTCCCACATCTTATCAGTTAAAATCTGTGAGACAAGGATAGATTACTCTAGAGTGTTAAACAGTGTGTGACATGCTGAAGCGGACGCCATTTTGGAACTTTTCCACATCTCTAATGAGGGGCGAGTAATTCTACTAATTTTTAGTGCAGTGACATAGCAGTCATGTGATAATTTAAACATAGACCTTTTTATCATATTGATGTTTAACAATAGAACGAATAGAAGTAGAAAGATGTAGTGAAGACATTAACAACAATATTAGCGTAGTAGTTTTTATAAATATGTTTATAGCAAATGTATTAGAGGAGTTAATGCATTTGCTATCCTAGTTATAAAAATAATAATGTAATAACAAATATAGAATAGTCAGTTTCATAGTGGGTAGTCTCATAGAAGATATTTTAGACGTAGACATGATATACTTTAATAACATTGACAGAGCTAAAGCTTAGAACTTTTATAGAAATATTAACCAAAAATTGGCAGAAGTGTGTGATAGAGTTAGTCAGTGTGTAGAAGCAGAAAAAATACTAATGACAATTTTTACATTATGAATGTGCGCACGATATTAAACTTGCAAGGGTTATTTCGAAAACTTGGTACTTTTTTAAATCCAAATTTCCTGATAATATATAAATCTACTCTGAATTTTCCAGTGTGATCGAGGATTCTCTTCATGAGAATCTGAAAATGTTATTATTCAGTGATTCTAAGTTTATATCACAATTATGTTACTGAACAAACAAGTCTAAGTAATTACATTTATGTCGCATTTGTGTAAATGGACTAGGGATTGCTTGTCCCCAGACGTTGCATATTTATTACACGTATATAAATTTAATGTGTACAAATCTGCAGTAAAGCAACACAGTGCAAGTAGGAATTATTTTAAAGAGGTATTCTTTGGCTTCCAAAATTCTCATTAAGTCCTTCATTGTTCAGCTCGCAAATATAGGTAAATGTTAATATTTTATTCGATATCCAAATACTCAATAATACCAAAATTTGTATAATTTATCATTATTGGACTGGAAATTTCCTGATTATCTATAAGTTTCTCGATAGGTACTTAATTACTTAAAGGTGTTTGTAGGTTCAGATTTTGAAGATAAAAAAAAAGATCTATGTAATTTAATATGAAAAAATGTTAATGTCTCTCAAACATGGAATTTTTACCGTTTTTCATAAAAAAAAATACCTATTTAAATCCACCAAAAGACACTCTGCATATGTTCGATGTGCCCTTTTTAAGTGCTTGATTCTGATATCTTGAATAAATTGTAACAATAAACAATAAAAAATAGATTGTGAGAGAACCAATAGAAATATGTACCGGGTAGTTACGCGAACATTCGACCCAATTTAACTTCGTTATTTTAAAGTTAAGTAAGAAAATCCTAAAACTAGATAATTATGTGTATTTTCCAAGGATCAGGTCAGAAAAACAATTGAAAAACGTATTCCGGAGTTGTGAACCAAAATTTTGTTTTTTAAATGCAACTACATAATTTTCCACCTTCTGAATGGACTTAAAAAAATGCGTTTTAATGACATACTATTTCTCAGAAGAACGTTATGAGTTATGAAAAAATTTCAACTAATGTCAGACCCCGTTATTATTTAACCCCAACAAACGCCATTCTATTAATTTTTATATTTTGTTTACGCTGGCTATGGAAAACAAAATTTTGTATAATTATTTTATTTTAAAATTAAATAAAACGAAAATATTACTAAAAACTATTAGGAACTGCCAATTTGACATATGCAATAAAAAATTTCAGCGATTGCGATCGATATCTCGTGAAATTTTGGAGATAAATATTAAAGAGTTTTATTTTAAGACCTTTTAGTTTATGTAAAATATACAAGGTTTTCGAAAATTTCAACAAAAAAACAACTGAAAATCAAATAAAAGTGAGAAAAACAAAGCAATGTTTTTTGTAAATGGATTTCTGTGTATATTTTTATAATTTTGAAATAAGGTTTAAATTCTCTTTCCAAAAATATTACATACCATATATTTACCTGCATATTTAGTAAAATACTGATAAAAAAATAATAATAATAATTATCAGTATTACTATACTAAATATGAAGGTAAATATGTTATGTTACATTTTTGGAAAGAGAATTTAAACCTTTTTCAAAATAGTAAAAATATACAGGGAATTAAAAAAAAACATTGCAATATTTTTTCTCACTTTTATTTGACTTTCAATTGTTTTTTTGTTGAAATTTTCGAAATCCTTGTATATTTTACATAAACTAAAAGGTATTAAAATAAAGCTTTTTAATATTTATCTCCAAAGTTTTACGAGATATCGATCGCAATCACTGAAATTTTTCATTGCATCTGTTCTTGGAAAAAAATACTATAAGTTACCTAATATTTTTATTTTATTTCCAAAGACAAACAAAAAAATTAGGATGAGAACGTTATAGGAATCACCCTGTATATATACCTAGGCCAATTATTTGTCAAACATTTTCTATGAGTTTGATTTTTAGAAAAATTATGAAATGTCTCTTACTTGTTTTTTCAGTAACATTTTTGTCTCCGAGTTATTTAAAGAATATGCTGTTTGCACAAAAATACAGAATGGATTTATATATATTTATCAACCATATGTATGAGCCGGTGGCTGCTCTTGGACATTGAGGTGTATCAAATCTCTTGTTTTCTTAAAGATTACGTGATTTAGTTCTTCATTTTTTTATGTGCTATACGTTCGTAATTCGGCATAATGTATCTTTTATTCAGTTTCTAGTTTTGAATACTTACTCTTCACTTTCTGTTTTACCACTTCCACTTCTATATTTAAATAGCATTCTGTATATATTTTAGAGAACCACGATGCTTTTAAAATAATTGCAGATGCTAAAAGCGTTATTATTTTTATTGGTAAAATTTTCATATTTATTTTTGTAATATACTGATTGGTGTTCCTCAACTGCTTAGAGCGAGTCGCCGCTGCTTGAACGTGAAGTACCTTGAAATGTTGCATAATTCATCGTTCAGTAGTATTTTTTCTCTAGAAAAAAGTTCAACTCATAGCAGTGATAGAACTTATCTTAGTCAACTTCTATGTGTACATTTAATATTTTGTAACCCACCCAACACAACACTTTATATTTTTTCTCAGAAAAAATCAGCTCGAGTCGTAGGTCGTCTCACACGTGATTTATGCGGCTGTCCCTGTAAAAAATTTTAGACATGCCTATGAAAAAGTCAATATATAGACATTTTGTATATTAAATCTTGTCCAGTTATGATAGATGAAAAACCGAAAAAAGTCCGTGCCGATGCTGTGGAGTCTGAAGACAGTTTTTTCATTCTGACCCACATATTTTCTTCATCCATCACATGTCTCTATACATATAAACCTAATATGTGCGGCAATTTCTTTTGACTTGCATTTTTATTACTAAAGTTTAATTCACGGAAGTTTTTCGTGGGACTAAAGTAGACGATAGACGACCATCGATTTGCAGGATTTGACATGGAACTCATGATTTATGTATGGACGTACAGGAAATAACATTATAATTATCTACTCTAGAAAATGACAATAAAACGTAAATTAAGATGCCGTAGGGTTTCGCCCGTTTTGTTTTATTGTAATGCATTTATTATTTTTGGGAAAATAGTTGTCTTATACTTACAACTAGTTTATTAAATTCTCTGGATTATAGTTGTATAGTATGTTATACTCTCTCAAAGTATTTATTCTTTATAGTTCCATCAATTTCTACAGAAAATATGCTTTTTGTGGAAAGTTTACACGGATTTGTTTTTGATTCGAGGATCTGTAGGGAGGTCTACCGTGAGTGTAATCAAGTTGGCGTATGCGCAGAGTTATTCAAAAAGCCGCCATTTTAAAAAAGGGGTTGAGTTTCGTTTTTTCTTTGAAATATCTCTCTACCTACCAATCTTACGTAAAAAATAATTGATATCAATTTTATATAGCTTGAATTTCTCTACAATTTTTAAAAATGAAAGAGGTGAAAACGTTTTTTCTAATTTTTCTCAATTTCGGTAAACATTTGTGAAATGTTATTCCGGAACTACAGCTCTTGAAGATTTGTGGAAGGGCGTCAATGAGGCCTTAGTAATTTTTTCAGAACATCCAAAAATTCATTAGTAAGTGGTTCAGCCAATGACCAGTCTGACACCAGCCCCATTCCTCAAATCCGTTGGGAAATCCGACCCAAGTAAAAGTACCAATATTGTAGAAAAAAGTTTAAGCTCGACAAAATTGACTCTAAGTTTGACATGGAATGATATAATGTATCAAGAAAACTCTATTTTTCAAAATAGCAGCATTTGCAATAAAATAAATCCACGTAATGTGGAAATTGATTGGACTTGTAATAGACTAGGGCGCTACTATCAATTTGATCTTCCATCGTGGATCTACAATAATGTAATCAATTTCAATGCATCATATACTCGTTTGAATAACAACTGCAATACTATGATTTCATTAAACGATTTTATTAAAATTTGACTACTCTCAACGTTGAAATGAATGAAAATAATATGAGTATATTACAATCTGATCCATCGCCATTTCGAATACACTCAATCACCGTATTAGGCTCCTATCAATGAGATAATTAATGTCGGTATGTCATCCCAAAGCTCTTAGATACGAAGCTGAGGATCGTTCCAATTATCCGTATTTGACTCTTCTTCCAATCATATTCAGGCATGTTCGATTAGACACAGATGGGGTGCCGGTCGTGAAAACACCACAGTAGCTTCTTGCAAGAACTGATATAATCCTGGTCATGTAAGGATGGACATTATCCTGCTGATAAATTGGATTAATCAGCCCACGTATATTAGACAATGCAACGGCGACCTACTGCCATAATACCATAATGCCTTAGGGAAGGACTGTCTGGTGTTCAACAGCGAATTTCAAATTTTGACTTTCGTCACTTCAGCACCTTACCTTCCTACTTTCACTACGCGTCTGCAAACAAAATGGACACTCATCACTTTATGCTATTTAAATTTGGTAATTGCTAAAGCAAAAACGTCGTGAATAGAGTCTAGTTCACTACAAAAATTATATGTGAAATTTAATTTAATTGTTACATTATTTAATTAAAGTATAATTCAACAATTCTCCAAAAATAAAAATGCATATTATATTTGTACTAAAACCGACTTTTACCATTTTATATTCATTCACGACTTTACTTGTCAAATCCTGAGTTGATACAGCGTACAACCACACGAACTCAACAAACACAGTCTCTTACACGAATACAAATACATGTTTCTGTCTTTTCCCTGTGTCTAATCTAGTGTTGTCTCTGTATTTTCAGTGGATCTAACCAATGGCCAACTGACACCCAATAATAACACCCCACTGTTGACTCAGGCCTTGTCAGGTAATTTTCGCTAATTGTACTACGTATTTACCATCTATTCACCACGAAATGGAACTGGACACCAAGTTAATCATGCTTTTTTGTTTAAATAAATATAAACACTAGTAGTTTGGTTTGTAGGTTATCTTTTAAAATAATTTAATTCAATGGAAATTAGCATAATTTTTCTCAACGTTTTTTAAACAGAGGCAGTTTAAGTAGAAGATTTAATTAATAACGATATTTGCTTTATACTGCTTGAACTCAGAGGTCAGCTCATAGCTCATAAACTACATTGAATTTTAATTATCGATAATCTTACAATACCAAAGTTTCAATAACGTGTCCTCTGTTTCCTGGTGGCCTAGATTTATGCTTAATAACGTCTGCATGATCTCTGGTCTTAATTTAATTGCTATTTATTGATTTGTAGAATGTTTGTGGCAGTTGTATTAAATCTATAAGCCCTTTTGTTCCTTCAGTTTGTTCAAATGCCAAAGTAGTATATGTTGTTTCTTGTTTAAGTTGAAGTTAAGGTATAATTATTTTGTGTATTAGATTTGTAATTTAGTGAATATAATGGGTATGGTCAAAGGAAAGCATTAAGAGATGCAGCTACGGCTATAATGGTTTGTGGTTATTGTTACAGTTTTTGCAATAATTATGAAAATAGGTAATAGAAGTTTAAACTTTGGACAGCGTAAAATTACTATCATACATATTTCACAATATTCCCCTTATTTATGTAAGTGGAAAGCAATGGTATTTTAATACTTACTAAATATTCTTATTTTCTTCTTTCATACAAATTTTTTAATTAACAATTGCGTTGTTGTGGGCGTTTTAAAGCTTTTGTTTCATTAATGATATATGAGTATTATTAATGCCTGCAGATATTCATTCTATATCATCAGAATCTTTGCTATAGGCGATGCATTTATAGAATTTATAATATTGTATAAACCTCAAACGCATTTAAACTGCTTTTATTTTGTTTTTAGAAAGCTCTGTGGTAGATTTGTAGTTATAAATAGACAATTTTCACGATATCTGTATCCGCCAGTATCCCCCAGCTCCTCATATCACACGCTTTTTCATTGGAAAAGCCATTTTTTACAGTAATCATGAATATGAAGATTATGTACATATATTATAACACAGAAAATATGACATTAACTTAATAACGTTCTAAAGACGTATCCTGACATCTATTTTATAGACACCCACGTTGATGTGGAGATAATGTAATTTTTTGTAATCAAGTACATTAGACGTATATTTGACAGGATTTGTACTTGCAAATGAAATAATTTCATTCTCATTCATAGTTTTCTATATTATATGAGGAATGGCATCATTAATGCTACTGCCACCATTACCTAACATTAATCTACCCTGGGAACTCTAGAAGGTGAAAATTGTCTATTGAAATCGATTTTTCAATTTATCACACTTTAGGTACGAACTTCAGACCAGTAGTATTGTAGTAATACGCCGTACCTCAACGTTAGTCTGGATCTCTTAGGCCCTTCTGACACTTGAATAATGCTTAGTAATCTTACACACGTATGCCTGTAGATTAGGTGCTTTCTTTATAATCTTCCCCTACCTAGTACTAGCATAGTGAACGGCTTCGGTCGGCTCCAGGAGAGTGTATTATTCTCATGCAGGGTCTTCGGGTGCCAGCTGGACTCAACAGCCTTCAGGAGCCGACCAGAGCACAGCCCAACCCCACTTCTCGGTTTCCTTTGCAGTCATGAACAACTACCAGGCAGCAGCAGCGGCAGCGCAAGGTTTCGGGCCTCCTGCTTCTCCTCACGGGGCCAACACTCGTGGGGGATTCCCAGCTGCGAATTCTCCAGGCCCCACCATCGACATGTACAATAGCAGCGCGGGGGACAGCGTGGGCTATGTGCAGGCCGCTAGCCCACAACCCTCGAGCTTTCCAGCCATCGCGGTCAGCAGAGCTCCCCTTAACTACAGTCCGGTGAGTAGTCTGTTTTTTGCATTGAATAGGAGAAATCTACCATCCGTGTACTACTGAATAATGCCTTTT
Organism: Rhagium mordax; assembly: GCA_963680705.1. Lineage (NCBI taxonomy): Eukaryota > Metazoa > Arthropoda > Insecta > Coleoptera > Cerambycidae > Rhagium > Rhagium mordax. Next base: position 15,958,540 of record OY796661.1, read on the forward strand.
TATTTGAGAACTGTAGCCAGGACGTTGTAAAATCCATTTAAATCAATATGAATATTGAGTGAAAAAGGCTTTTATATTATATTTAAGGTGTATTGAAACATTTATTTATATTAAGTGGCAGTAACAGCAATATTAAGAATTAGATATCTTGTCTTTAAAGATGAACTTATAGATTTATTTAAATCGATATATTCGATAGTTAGTTCTGAGGGGCACTTTTCTATGGCCTGTAGTTACAGAGACTACCGTTTCTGTTGTGTAAAATTTTAAAGGTGAGTCCAGCTAATTTAGAAACAATTCTACACTGTAACCTGCTGCTATTATTGAGGAATATTGCACATGTTCCTCTAAATGAGTGCCTTACATTTTCCTTAACAGAAACATCGAAGATGTTTGGAGTTTTCTTCACAAAGGAAATTTCTTAAATACTTCAAGAGATATTTACTTCGTTGTCGACAATTCAAAAAAAGTACACTGAATCGGTTCTTAGTATTTTAACATTTATCATAGAATGCTTATCTTTACCATCTTCTATTATCATTCTCAATAGTTTGCCTTTATTAGAAGCTCCAGCTACTGTAATTATCACAGAAGAAGAATTAGAAGAAAGTAGAATTAAGAAAAATAGTGGAAGAAATAAGGACTAAAAAGAGCGAGAAGATAAAGAAGACCAAGTGAAAATTTTGAAAACAACGGCATCAAAAAGAGAAAAAAGCAAATGAAGGCCTAAAGCCATTTTCTTATTCACTGAGAAACTTAAAGAAGTGAAGTGTGAGGTTAATCAAGTTAGAGGAGAAGTCAAGGACGCAAGGCGGAGGTTAGAAAAGTTAATGAAGAAGTCAGCGAAGTCAGAGGATAGTTCAATGAAGTGAAAATAAAAATTAATGAAGTGAAAAAATCAGAGAATTTAATTTTTCTAACTACTTACTCTAACTGGAATTAGCGGTTGGTCCTCAAATACAGCTACCTTCCTTTGTCTGTATCAAAGTCCATTGCCAACGTGCAAGAGACAATATATAACAACTTATTTCGATAATTGGAACGATAAAGAAGGACTCAACAACATTAGCTCTAGAGAGCAGGTCTTGCAGCTGCAATTCTGTTGTACCTATAACAAGTCATTAGCACTTTGGACACCAAATTAAAATTGATACATGGGAACCAACATCATTTCATCTCACACATCACAGATACAAAGAGAAGATCTACTACGGGAATTTGATCCTGAAGTGCAACCACTGATTCACTTGGCATGGAGCAAAATTTTAAACTGACATAGGTGTAAAGTAAGATTTTAGGACATACACTGAAGAAATAAATATATTCTGTGGTAGAAGCTCTAAATATAGAGGGAGTTCAGCTGAATAAAACAATCTAGAAACTATTGGCCAAGATACAAATTATGTTTAACTGATTCAGATTTTGTTACATGAAATGTAAAACTTTAGATAACTACTAACTAAAGTGATTACTCACAAAAAACAGATTTAATGCTGAAAGATCAAATTGAGAAGGGAAATTCTATATTTCAAATGCGACTAAGTAGACCATATCAAACACAACTACCATCAGTTGGTTAAGATAGATGCGACTGGTTGCAAGATACATTATCGCAAGAACAACTAAATAAAAGGAGAATTGAAATAGCAAGAAGAATACTTTTGACCACGATGGAACAATATCATCGGCAAAGAAATGGGACTCAAGACCTTGAGAGCAACATATGACTCGCATAAGTTTCAGGTAGGTCTGAAGAGAGCTTCTGAAAACCCAGATGAGAGGCAAGTTTTCAGCAAGCTTAGTGGTTAAGAAACTTCTGAGAGATTAGAATCATCAGACATCGGCTCATATGATATTTGGATGATATTGTCATGTGATTGAACAACAAGTAATTTGGTGTTTGAAATGCCAAGTCTCCACACGAAGGCCTAAAATGGTCTCGAGGTTAATTCAGGGGAGTCCAAGTAAGATATTTGGTTTGGCTGTAGAAGCGTAGAACCCAAATTCTTAGCCATCTTGGGACTCGCAAATATTACAGAGAACTGTGTATATTTCTACAATAGTTCAATTGGTTCTACGACTGACCAACAAATAGCTCAACACGTTTTTTATGTATTTGTGGATGTTCAAGAAAGACACTTGGTTATAGATTACCTCAGAATAAAGGAAAATGTTTCCCGGATAGCAAATACGTGAAGTTATTATTATCGTGGAAATGTTAGTTAAAAATAAATACATAAAAGAGAGTATTTTTCGGACCACAAGATATAACCATGTGTTCTGTATGACAACTTACATGACTTACTTTTTGATTATATGTTATCTAAAAAAAGTTTCATAAATTGTACGTATTTACACTACCTACGTGAAGAAATCAAAATAATTTAAAAACTTCCTACACGAACGCATTACTTTCATGATATATCGAAGTGTTTTCTCCTTTTAGATATCGTATTCATTCGTCAAATGACACGCGAAAGGTAAGTTAATATGCAGGGTGTGTCGATCCTATTTTAGGAACCTTTGAGAGCTTATGTTTTATTATGTTAGGAAAATAGCATATGGAATGCGATTTTGCGTAAAGATTGATAAGCTCGACGTAATATTTCAAATACAGGAATAAATCCATGAGAATATTAAATTGTCATGAACAGAAATAGTGGGGCTGGAAGCAATATTTCAAATGCACGAGTACAAATAATTGAATAATAGTTTATAAAAGTCGTAAATGTTTGAATAAAAATTTACTCTTAATCTTTTTGAATTTAAAAGACAAATTGAATACCATCAAAATAAAATGAAAAACGAGAAGCTTAATAACATAATGATTCATTGAACTTGAGGGGGTTAAAAACAATAAGAAAACAAGGAAAACTAATCTGAAATGTCCACAAGTTAAAGAAACTTAAACATGAAAACTGTAAGCTCGAAGCTAGTCTCATTTCAAGTAAAATTTGGCATCTATTAAATCAGATATAACATAAGGCAAGATTTTCGTCATGACCGAGGCAGGATCACGCAACAATGCATCTGCATTCAGCTAAATCTGCGAAGTCAGACTCAATTTTTGTATAAAATTACTCAATTTTTACTATAACTTCTTAAATATCAGAAATGGTACCTATAGAATTATCCAATGTATCCTATACAATAGAAGCATTTTAAGATTTGTTCCTCTAACTTTTTAAGATAGAAAACTGTACTCAAAATAGTTTTAAAGAAACAGTAAAAATGTTTTGATTTATTTGCCACGCCACTTCACCAAATAATTCACGAAACTGAAAATAACTTTTCACTTTTAGTCACTTTATTATTTATTAAATAAAATATATTGGATAAAAAGTTGCCTTGTTATTTTAAAAGAACTGTTTATTTCAAAACTATTAAAAATTGCATTGATAAAGTTCGTCCTTGTAAACTTTACATCTGTCTGCATGCATTTCTACAAGCACGTGAGACATTAAATCACATTTATATTTCTATTTACTACGTCCCTAAGGATTGGCAATCGACCAGTGCAAAAATCTATAAGTAATTAGATACAGATAGTTAAACTTCAGTTATTTTGGTACGAAGAAATAGAATTATTTGAATAAACAACCAACGATGTTGTTATATATTTTAAGTCACCAATTGAAAATACCGATTAAACATTGTTGGGAAGAAGAATTAGAAATAATATAAATGTAATACCATGGCTGGTGTATGTGAAAATCATAAATGCAATTATATTGGAAGAAATTCCGACATCGGAAAACTCTTGGAATATCATTTTTTCAATCAAAATTGTATAATTTAATAAATTCATGCGCGAATAAAACAATGGTAGTTATTTTTGGTTAAATGGAAAGTCCATAATAATTGTCACTATGAACCGCATGCATTCAGAAGAGTTCAGTTCTATGACTAGTTCCATTTATCGCATTAATGACCTTGACAACCTTTGTTTTTTTATGATAATGCCACCGCTCTCAGTCATGACACAGTTATCTGACCGAGAAACATCAAGCGATGGTTTGTTGCCAACAAGTTGAACTTGAAATAGAAATGTACGCAATCAATGAAGTATAAAAGGTATCTATCTACTAAAAACTAGTGAAAAAAAAACATATCATTTTGAAGAAACCTGCGACTTTAAGCCAAACGAAAAGGAGGTTTCAGAACATCTAATATATTATGATGAAGGACGTCTAAGTAAAAAGGGAAGAGAAGGTAGTAGTCGTATATAACAATTACATAATTTTAACTTATACGAAAACCTTTTCAGCGTAAATTTTTTCTACTTTTTCATAGTCAAAAAGGTGATGTTTAAAATTCGGTAACTAGAAGATTTTGACGAAGTTTAAGAATGATAATATAAAATGCTAGTGCATAAATAAATGAGCCAACAGACCTCACCTTACTTCAGAAGATAACCATGACAAGAATTCAAAATAATCAATGACCAACAGAAAAAAAGAAAGTACTTTTGAAAAAGAATTCACAATGGATTGATGATTTTAAATTCAGTTTGACGTAACAGATGAACTGTCAACATTATCGGCGAGGAATTAGCTTCAAATTCAAGAAAGACTTTAGTGTTTCTCTGGGGCGAGGAGAGGGGGGTACATTTGTCATTTGCAAAATTGTACTACGTTCTGTTAAAGAATTATGTTAACAGAAACCAAGATCAATGTATACCAAATATTCCTTAAACAAAACACTTCAATTCTTTCTACAAAACAAGAAGTGTTAAGTATTCTTTTGATCTAAATATGACAGAAGCTCAAGTTCAATATCTTAGAATGTGCTTAGATGAGAGGAAATATTGATTCCTTCTTAGAGTCAAGTTAGGGAAGCAGAACAAGAGTGCCATCCAATCGAATCTGCTAATGAAATTACCAACGTAAGAGCAAACATTTCAAGGCAAGTTTATTGCTAGTTTATTATTTGCGTCTATTTCAGTCAAATTTGCAGAAGAAGAGATGTAATATGGCATAATTTTATCCTATCTTCTGTACGATTATTATCTACCAACTTCAGTAAAATTACAAGAAGAATGGTCTAATTTTTTACCATGTTATGGCACATACTTGGTCTGGTGCCATTTTTATGGAGTATAAAGAGCCACTTATAGTCCATTCGAAACTTTCAAGAAAGTCGAAAAACGTCAAAGTATTACGGCAGCAGCCAAAGACATCCCCCCCCCCCCCTCCATTTTCAATTGGTAGGAACACGATGGCAATAATAACTTTTTAGCCACCCTCCCGCAACTACCCCTAAATCGAAAAAACCCCCCCTTCTTCCTGTTTTTCGGTTCTGGGCTTGCGAGAGCTCGTCGGAACGGATTTTTTTTGGGAAATAATTCTAAACTAATGGAAGCACAACCAACCCCTATCCCTATTACTGAAGACCCTAAAAACCACTGATAATGGGATGAGAAATGCATCCTTCTCGTTTTCGAGTGCGGGAAACACGATGGTGGTATTTTTTCTCCTACCCTCCCCCAACTACCCCTAGATCTGAAAAACCACCCTTTTTTTCTATTTTTCGGTTCTAGGCTTGCGTGGGCTCATCTAATCAGTATTTTCGAATTATTTGATGAGAAAGCACTTAATTTATTGAACAAGGAAAAATAATGCACTTCCATTCCTAGTTCCACAAATGGCTATAACATGGTGACGTTATTGTAAATGTAGTTAGAAAAAAACCATTAGTGAGCTTTTGAGAAATTTCTAATAATAATTATCGGATTTCGGTCTTAAATTGTGGTAGTTGTGCTTTTTCATTTAAATTTCCCATGCTTACCTCGACACTATTAAACAGAAGCTTTGTAGTCCCCCGCTGTTCTATTTAAAATTAAACACTGTCTGACGAGAGAAGCAAATAAATAACGCACCGAAAGTTAAATAGTGTACCAGTAAACATTGAATGATTATTGCCAAGAATAGCTTTAAATATTATGAAATTTTGCACGAGCAACTGAATGATTATTAATAAAGACCTAAGTGATAGGTACAAATGTTTTAGAACGTATAAAAATTCTATAGGAATTACAAAATTGATTGGCGCCATTAGAGAACTCGTCAATATTGTTTTTCAAAAAGACATCTTTGGCAATTTCCTTGTTTGAGTGTGTTTTGTTTTAAAGCTATGATGTCGCTTTTGTTAAATGACTTTATTTTTTATGGATTCGTATCAAGGATCCTTTTCTTCAAAGTTTCAGTCGTAGGTAATAAGTTAATTGATAACTAAAAACAGAAACATCGTTGGCTGGGGACAGTTTTTCTTTTCTGGATTTTTCAATGCGAATCAACGCATTTATGTTAAAAAAACTTTTTTGTGGCATTCTGAAATTGAAATATTGAAATCAAATATTTTGGAAACTCTTTTGTCGGAGGATTTTTTGCGAAAACTTTCCTGAGAAGTTTTATTGAATTTATTCCATTCTTTACCACTTCACTGTATAATAAATTACATTGTCCATGTCCATACTACTCCCACCGTCTCTAAATTTGTTAACTGTGATGCGCTACTTATCATATATATTTCTAGTTTCACTAAAATATCTTAAAAGTTATCACAACAAACAGAGAAAGGGACGAAGAATACTTATATTTATGGCAGGCTATTAATGCATCCTTTCGGAACGTACTCTCGTAATTATTTGAAAATAGGCTTGGCTCAAACAAAATCTAACAATGAACTCCTAGTTGCCTAATTTGTGTGATTATAAGGTATACAGTCATTTGTGAACACTGCATAATTTTTTAATTGTTTTTATTTCTTAAGTTTTCCACTTAAAATAAATATTATGCGTTAAAAATAAAATTTCGCTTTCGGGAACACTCTGTATATCATCCTTTAGCCGAGTCCAATACCTAATGCTTGGAAAACATGTTTATTCAGGCGTTCATATTGACTAAACATTTGATGGGCGTATAATCAATATTAGAGAAATATTTATTTGGCTAAGGAAGTTGATTTATTGAGAGAAATTAAATTTCTATAAGACTTAAGTGATTTATTTGATACACGTTGTTTCAGCAAAGAAATATAGCACTGATCCGAGAAAACAAAAGTCGTAAAATAATGACCGATCCCTGAAAATAAAATCTAGATAAGAAGTTTCTGGGATTCTGTACTTCCTATAGAAAGTTTGTAGTTAATGAACCATTTAATGGTTTAAACAAATCCCCCTCAGTATTATCTGATCTCCAACTAGGGCGAATTTATATTATAGAAGCCGATGCTAAACTGTGGTAATTGGGGTGTTATTAATATCATTATCTCAAATACAGATTTTATGAACAGATATGCACATCTTCGTAAGTATCTTTAGGAAATTGTTATTTGAACCGATCAATGCACTGACGCTGCTGATTTTAGAGGGCAATAATAAATTTTAATAAGTCAGCATGACTGTGCATCTCTGAAATGCTGTTCCTTTCTTAATTGGAAAACGAGTATCTATATTAAAAAAGTTTTTAAGTTGTTCAGTATTCTCTCCGCCACATCCCATTATTGTTAAACGTTAGACTCTATAAAGGGCATTTATTTTCAGTGCACAAATAGCAGAATTTTAGCTTGTATAATCATTATGTTTTTAATAATGATACTAATATTTGAAATTCACTTGTTAAAAATATATTAAATTTGGTTATCCATAATTGAAAATTTTGTTTTATATTAATCTTTTCTATCTACTTTTTAACGCCGTGTTTCATGTAATTTACCTTTGCAAATTGTATTATTTTACGCTTTTTGTATAGGAAAGGTTTTCCCTCGCTTACAACCTCGTTATTCGATTTCCTGAAAGCTCCTAGGTGTATAAATAAAATAAATTTAATTGACTCTATACAAAAATAACATTATTTTATAACGTCCAAACGAGCTGGGAAGTGCAGATAAATTGCCGATGAATAACGAGAGTTATAAATAATTATAGGTGTTACATAAAGAAATACTGTTTTTAATTAACATTTTTAACTATTATGTAGATAAGTTACCGTGCCTTTACAGGCACTTTTCTGAGCAGTAATTAAATTTACGAGGCTGTAAAAATGCAGTTCAATGATAATGAAAAATATTTGCCTTAACAAGGGGAAAGGAGCTTTGTTGTTTTACCCGCTTTTAATTCATCCCACAACTTAAGGAGGTATTGACGTTTTAAACCCTGTCGAACACGCTAGAAAGGTTTCTTGCGTTAACGACATGTCTGTTGCTTGTAATAATTTAAAACTCTCGCTCAAGTGGGTAGGTATCTTGAGATATCAGAAATGTGATTTTTAAGATTATTTAACACTTTGGAGAATCTCAGTTGGGCTTGTGGACAAAAAAATTAAAATATTCTGGTAGTCTACAAAAATATTTGCTATGACCCACTATGTTTGTCCGTCGTATTAATGAGTTTGTCTCTCAGCAACCAATTTTTTCACCAGTTACAGTGTTTTCGATACTTTTCCTCGTAGACACAAAATACTGCAGGTGAAATCCTATTTGCGAATGGCATTAATTCCGATCTGCATAAAATTGTTAAATGCATAACCTTGATCACTTTTATCTGAGAAACAACAATGTGTATTTCTTAATACGTTTATTATACAGAAGAAATATTCACAGGACGAACCCAAAACCAATATTCAGAAATAGGTAAACCTCGAAGGTATACCTCGAATCAAAAGTGTTATAGGATAGGGTACTACGCCATGTATTTTATTATGATTATTGTACTCTCAAATTTTGATATCAAGTTTTTCGTTCATTGTGTCCTACTGGTTTTTCGTTCCAATTTTTGTCTCCACCTTTCCAACGTATATTCCAATTTTCCATTTCAAGTCTGTTTCCACCACATCCCTTTTTTCAGTTCCTTAATGGATGAAACTCCCGCCATTACATGTTTGGTTTTTATGGGGTACAAGTTAGAATCCGTTGTTCCTCACCAAATAAGTACTTTGGTTGTTTCCTAGAACCTGTAATCCTTTAATCATTTGTCATGGTATTATCGCTAGGCCATCCCTTTGGATGTGTCATTTTGCAGCATAAAAATATTCAGTAGGTACGCAAGTATAAACTTGCTTACTAAATATCTGTATTATTATAGATTAATAATAATAATAATAATAATAATAATTCGTTTATTTCCATAGACTATTACAGTATTGGAATTGTCAAGTACTATATAAAAAATATAAAAATTACTTAATCTGGGACCTAATAGGAATCCCTGAGGCATCCCAATTTTCACCTTGTATGGATTAACTCGTATGCATCACTAAGGTAGCTTCTTATTGGGTAGGGGGCGATTGATTATTCTTTTAAGTCTTCTTAATTGAATGTAATATCAAAATCTGAATCAGGAAAGCTCGAAAAGTTCTCAACCTGCAAAGAAAACGTAAGATCTTTCAGACATAGTTACCTTGTAAATCAATACTTAGACCAATGACTTTCCAACTTTTTAATACCCTCAGTTAGTTTGTCCAACTCTGCAAAATAATCCGTTCTTTCAGCTTTGACCTTATCATTTGAAGTGAATTTTCGTCCAATGAGCACTTGGAAACAGGTCACGAAATTTTGCGGCAACAGCAACCAAAGTGTACAGGCGCATTATCGTAATGAAACAGCACTTTCTTTTTGGTCAGATATGGACGTTTTTCCTGAATATCATCCTTCGATTGGTTCAGAAGTGACGCGCAACACTACCCGGTGCCTTTTTCCAAATAGTCTATGAGCACCACCCTACGAAAATCCCAGAAAATTGTAGCCATAACTTTTCCTGCAGATGGAACCGTTTTCGCTTTCTCCAGTTCCCACCCACTATTTGGACTGCTGCTTCGTATCTGGCATGTAATGGTAAATCCATGGTTTTAATCTACTATTATAAAAAAAATCGAAGAAACTTAGCGAAATATCGTTTAAATGAGTCTAGACGCTCATGAGAAGTGTTCAGTGGATTAGTTTTTGGTCTTCATTCAACCTACGAAATAATGATTTTTGACGATTTCCCCGGCCATAGCGGTTTTTGGGTGCCCCGTGCATTTATCACCTTGGTCGTACATCCATTATGTACGACTATTCAATTGACATAAACAAGCAACTAAGCGCTTCTGAAATTTCGCAGCATATCATCTAAAGAATCATACTTGACATATATCGTACTAATTTGGTTATACTTGCGCCATCTCTGTGGTAAGCCGAGAACGACCATCGTATTATCTTCAGAAATGGGTTCTTTCTTTTTTGACGTGGGTGTTAATTTTGTTTTCTTCTCGCTTTTATAGAAATAAAATTACGATATGCCCCGTTAGAAATAACACCACCAAAAATCGTCCTCCTTTTTAGATGGAGTTTTGTTTTCTGAAGGGTTTAGAAATGGTAAATATTTTTTGACTGGTGTTGATACTTTATAACCATCATTTTCTGTGTTTTCGTAGATGTAAATATTAATGTTGTACAAGTTGGTCATTTTGTACTTGTAGGGGCTATTGGCAAAACAGGTTAATAGTATTTTCTATGTTCTTTAAACATTTTATCTCTTCGACAAAATTATTTTGATGTTGCTATAAAATCAGTTTTATCTTCAGGTGTACTTGATTGTGTTTCTGCTTCAGCTTTTTCCATGATGTCATCCTAAGAAAATGTTGATTATTTCTACATCATCAACTACATCACACAATATTTAATAGTTTTCCCCCATTGTCAATCGTTGTGCTGTTATTAAAGCCTTCTCCTAATCAAAACTGGAGCTCTTCAAATCATCCACTGTTCTCCATTTCCACTTTGAGCCTGCACATCAATAAGTTTTTAAGTATATTTCCTATTTTGTTTAGTAGTCAAGAGGTATGTGGAACGTTGCCTATCCCTGATTTATTTCTTTTTTTGTAATCATCAGATGGGCAGGTTTCCAAAGAAAATCGTTCATCTCTTGACAGTTTTGTGGGTATATCCCTTAGTTATCCCACCTGTTCCAGGTGCTTTTTTAACATTGAGCGTTGTCTCTGTATGCATACCTCTTCTGTAGGAAAGGGTGATATTTCTCCTACGGTAACTGGTCTCCAAAATCTCCTCTGTGTTCCATTTCAATAATTGGATTTTGCATTTGTTTAAGTGTTTTTCTTATAAATTAAGAGTTTCTGAATATTTGTAAATTATTATTTATGCAACATTGGAAAGAGGCATTATTACTATTTTTTCTCAGTTATCATTCAAGTAAATTGCAATTTTGCATTATTTTAAACTGTAACTTTATTTCAAGAGTTATGCATAGGAATACATATAGAGATAACTAAAACGTCAGCGGGATAGAGCAACAATAATATCATTATTTATATTTATTTTGTCCTCCCAGCGCAAGCTCGGACCCATTGGTTTGAAAGGTCCTGATTTTTAGGGAAATGATAGCGTCCTACCCCAGGCGTTTCTCTACTATGATTATTGCATCTGACAATTACACAGCTTGACAGGATTCAATATAGTATGTAATAAGTAACACAAGAGAATTAAGAATACGTAAGAAATTTGCAAAATACACCAAATTGGGTCACCAATACCTACATAAGCGACGGCCAGTGAAGCTGACTACCATTGATCAACTGGCACTGGCGGAAGCAATCGACGTCCTTTTGCTTTCCTCCACCTACAATTACTACTATCTATAACGCTATAGTAAATTCAACAAATAGAAACTTAGTACACAAATACCAAATACCTGTAAATACCCAATTACATGTTTATAGGCATGTCTATAAATATTAATTAACTAGCTATGGTCCAAACCTAAAGACATTAGTTTCTTCTGACAGTAGTACATTGTGTTACTGTGTCTTTTAGTTTTATAAATTTGATTCTTCTGTTCCAGGGTCCTCTAATTCCGGCTGCCTTTACCAATGGCTACCACTGAGTTTCAGGACTGTCTAGTGTTGTGTGACCCGAAACGGCAGCTACTGTGATGTCATCACAACTGCACTTGTACATTCACTTTATGTATAATAATATAATAATGTAGCACCCCCGCCAGGCGAGGCCCACTTGTTGTTGTAATGTTTGGTGTACGCGTCCCGCTTTCCCGCCTCTCGGTAGCCGCCGAGCGAACCATCCCTTCTTGGGGGTTGCCAGCACATACGTCGAGAGCATGTCGCCACTTTTTCGCCTTTCCAACAATGGTTATGGTTTATTAAGACGTTATTTTAGGCTGGTGCGTAATTCCTGCAAAGTTTGCCTTGACTACGATCGCGCAAAATCTTTTCATTAATCAGGTCATTTTGGTTCTTGATGGAATAGGACGAAGGGGTTAATTTGCCGTCATCGGTATTTTTACATTTGAACCGACGTACTTTAAGTATTAAGTATCTATTATATTCTGTTCTGATAGAAGAACTATTCTATCTGATAGAAGAACCATTTCCACAATTTTGGACATGAAACACTTAATATATAAACTATTGATATTTTTTCGACGTAGTAAGTATAATTTTCCCGATACTATTGATTGATTGTGCCTCGTGTTTTTTTAATTTGTTGTGTTTGTTTAGAATTTTGTAAACTCTGATTTACCATTGAAAATTAGTTAGTCATTCTTTAATACGCCACTTGTTGCTGTTATCGAAATCACGTGTTCCTTACGATTGTTATGATTCATACACCAATGTCATTTATTTTGAAGCAGTTACTATTATGAAATTTAAGTGAAAGATGAAAATCGTAAACGCTCTCCACAACGTCATGTAAGTCATACAATTGAAGCTCCTACTCTGCAAATGATTGCGTTCCGCAAACGTAACGCTATGGATTGAGAATCGTTTCTTGAGAAGTATTTCTCGTCCCAATTTATGACCACCAAGTCCTATAAAACCCAATTCGCTTTCCAAGAGAAAATTTGTTTCTTACAAGTCAGTATGAACCATTTTAACTCGATGAAGTACTAGTAGGTTGTGTTATGTTACTCCACGAGAATCTGTTACACACATGTGAATGGGACTTTAGCTCCTTAAAATTATTTTGTTTTAGTTTTTGTCAAATAAGAGGTTTTAATCCTTGAGAAACGCTTAAAAGTGGCGAAACGTTGTGTAAAGAGCCTAAATTTCTCTGATGCCAAATAATTGAAGTTTCCTACCATACTTTATTTATACTTTCTAATGATACCTTGAAGCACATTCTAGACGTAAAATGTGTTGTCAATTCCTTGACGGCTTTCGGTTATGCGGCTCTCCACCAAACACAGGCACTATTGGTTAACGTCTTGCGTTATATTACATATGATATATTACAGGGTATCTTAAAATGGGATACATTATCCTCACATATTATTATAATTATAAGGACCAAAGGGGCAATCGCGTCAATAATATAAAAGTTGAGGCGTTGCCGGTGGTAAATTCATTATTTTATCGTTTTAACTTTTTATTTTCAATTTACGATAGTTGTTTATATAAATTTTATTATTGCGTAATATATACTGTATTATTTATAAAATACAAATTATTTGTAAATTTATGTTATGTATCGTCACGCGGTGTTGCGCGATAAATGTATACAGATATTAATTGTATTATTTAAGAAATTTGTATATAATTATTATTGTTATTATTGTTCAGTGAGATGGAACAATCGAAATAAGCAGTCTCGTAACGACATCCGTAATTTTAGCACAGCATAAAACATAATAAATGCATACATTCAAAGACGACGTAGACATTTTATGTCACTTCGAAATAGGATTTAGAAAAACTCGACTTGTTCCCTGCAATTTTACTTCAGAAACAATTTATTATGTTTTGGCTGTCCTAAACTTTCACATAGAATAAATTTAGCTATTTTAAATGTTTAATTGAAATTGTCCTGGTGGAATTTTGTCGTTACAACACTAGACTTATATGCTTTGCTCCACCTCACTGACGGGTCTGTGTAGCTTGTAGAAATTCCTATTCGTATTTCCTCATTGTAATATTCTTACCCTCTAGATCTGTCTAATTGTTAGTATAGGCAAGATCAATTTAAGATATATATTATATAAATGTTTCCTGTTATTAAGTGAATATTCTATATAATATGGATGACGAACGCTCAACCGTTCAGCCTAAAACAATTTAGAAAATGCGACACTTGTGGTTATCCTTAACCCGAAATAAATTAAACACTTGAATATTCGTTCCATAGCGGTGAATTATTCAAGAACGCGTTAATGCAATTGTTAATATTGATTTATTTAATAGTGGTGAAAGGATCGAAAACGCGTTCGTCAGCCATGGTGTAATTCTCCATGTGGTTAAAAAGGTGTGTTATTATTTTATTACTTTTAAGTTATGTTTTTGCCGGTATAGGCTTGTTATATGAATATATTATCATAATTGTTGTCTGACTGACTGCAAAATGCAAATGCTTGTAATTTAATGTCTCCTCAGTACAAAACACCACGATATAAACTAATTACATAATATAGTTCGAATGATTGAAATAAGGACACTGTAGCTAGTATTCATTCGCATATTTTAGATATCTTTCTACTTAAAAAACGTTTCCTTTCTTACAGACTTCCAATCGGATCATGAAAGTAAGTATAATTACGTACCAATACCTATAATTTTTACACCACAAAATTCCAAAGGTGAATTTTTAATGTTTAAGAATGTTCCTATTAAAAATTTAGTTTGAAATTCTAACCCAAAATTATATTTTTATTTGATCATCAAAAGTTAAATATCACTGTTGTTACTTGACAGGTTTAAGGAATCATCGTTTGAAGGCATGAATGATCAGGAAACCAGGAGAGAAATAGCCCAGAAAAATTTTCTAATGTTCACTTATATAATTATTGCAAAAATTTAATATCGTTAATGTAAATGCAGACTAACCCGTATTATCTGACGAACACACAAGCGGTGTTACAGATTTAATCATTTTTCCGTTTTGACGAAGAATTCACTTTTTGTCTAGGTTTCCTGTCCTATGTCTTTGAAAGAGGTTCTCGATCCCTGAGAGAAACCGATTTTTTTAAACTGATTTTCCCTGAAGTAAAATACAATTGTTCTGTTCGGTTTGGTGACCTAGATACGTGAATGGATACTAGGTATAAGTAATGTCGCATCGATTGACTTTTAGAGAAATATTAATTGTAGTAGATAGACGCTCATTTCTATGAAATGATGCGAATTATTTATTGAACCTCAAACTAAAAGAGGTGATGAGGTTAGGTAACCGATAAACAAAAATAATGACACGAGCGTTAGATAGATATTATTTTAGTAATCCGTATCATATAGAGATATTTTCATCACGATTTTGATATTATATTTTTAACAAATATGCTATTCTGTTTCATAAAAAAATGTCAATTACTTAGAGGTTATTTAATGAGATATAATTTAGTCATTATGTTTGGGTGTCGGTGTAGGATTTAGGTTTAACCGATGATTCTCAGTCGTCGGTTTTGGTGAGAAAATTGACCAAAGGTATATAATGTCAATACTAATGTCAATGCGATTTTTTTGGTAATGCCGAAGTATTTATAAATATTATGTCAATCCAGAGCAATACGGTAAATGTAGGTAGTTTAAAGTAAACCAAAATATAAGTTTCATTTATATATTTTGATATCTGCAAACTGTGTTAATTATTGCATTAAGTGTAGGAATAAGTTTAGCAAAAGACAACCATGGATCGATCCAGAATTATCATTGAAGTCCCGTCTTGCTCGAACAAAACAAATGTTTTCGATGTGGCCAGAAAATATACAACCCATCATTTTTAAGTAAATTTTCCTTAGCGTGTGAAGATCTAGTACACGGCCTAAATTTTCGACGTGGTGATCCAAATATGATGAAAATCGGATCGATTCATAAGCCGATGCTTTTAATGCAGATTACAGTTACCGATAAAATAACGGCGTCCTTCCGTTATTTTTCTTCTGTAGCTGTACTTCTCGAAATAGGTCCGCGATCTAGGCATATTCCAGCTGCGCATTGCTTTGCATTGCCTCTTTTTAAATTAATCAACAACATATCAAAAGCCAGTCGCGGACTGCTCGGCAATAAAAATGGGAAACACGCCAAAAGCTTTATTGTACAAAAAATTTAAAGAAAATTGTATGGCGTGGTGCTATATTTAATGACTAAATAAAGAAATATTCCATTGTTTTTAAAATTACTATTTTATAACGACGTTGTTAGAAAATGAAAAGTATTGTTTAAATAAATGTGTACTTAATGTTAGTGTTTTGTTTCAAGTTTGGCTTTTGGTGTGTATCTTTATGTTGTGGGTAGGTGTTCTTTGGAAACTGAATTTAAAACTTATACGTGATTTTCCGAAGCTCACGTATTTTTCGCAAATTTGTATTGTGACAAATTTTTTAACAGAAAATTTTTATTTATATTCGCCTTTCGGCACTAATACATTTCAGTCATACAGACAGTGTTTCTTAATTATTTTGATGCAACAAATTAAAACCTTAAAATTCCTGTTTGAGTTTCAAGAGAACAATTATCCATACTTAGTCCTATAGAGGCTAGTAATAAGATTAGTCATTCGTATAAAATGTATTATTTTCCAAACGGAATAAAATTATCTCGACAATATTGATTCACACTGTGAAATTTCAGTTGTATGTTTAAAAAACTGTATATCGTGGGCCTTACTATACACTGAAAATTAAATCGTGCTGTCCAAATTTTATGATTATTAATTAATATTATTTTTTTATTTTGCAAGCGTATATAGACGAATATATATACATGTTATATATATAACACCATGTCTCAGCGAAAACTTTGGAATGGAAAATTACATGGCAATCAAAAAATATAGGTACAAGATACCTCCCATAGAAATAAAATAAATACTAGCTTTTCGGGATTTGTTCTGCCTTGCCTATAATTTTTTTAACATTTAATTTAATTACACATCATGTTCATAATTTCTACTGTAACTAAAAACACAAATTTCATTAAATAAAATAGAGTAAAACCGATTGAAGTTCTTAAAATAAGGAAGAGAAAAATATAAGTAATATAAGTATAATTTTTTTCATAACGCTTGATTTCAATTTCAATTAAAGTTAAAAAAAGTTAAATCAAATTGATGAAGTTTTTTTAAATTCAATAATTACTGTTACATTCCTTATAGGGACGGCTTTAAAGTAATTTTGTGTTCGAAGTTTTCGCTGGGAATATATATACGATTTCAGGGGTGGTGTACGTAGCTAGAATATAATTAATAAAGGCACCTCCCCCCACTTTCCTATACTTAAGGCGCGCGAGCGCTCTTTTGTTTCAACATAATTGTGTTAATTTCATGCGTTTAGGATTACTTTATTGGATGTATACAAGCTGTATATATTGATATTATGATATAAATATATATACTCTAATTTACTTATTCGGTAGCAGATGTGGTCCGGTGTCGCCACTTTGTATTAGGCACCTACCTGTCCCTGTGTTGCAAATCCCGGTCCATCCGCCGCCGGTGCGCACCTGGCCGTTTCCGCCCCGAATCAGATAGATGTAGACGACGATAGAGTTGCTAGGACGAAGGGCGGTGGCGGCTGGTGCGGCCGTAGGCTCAGTGTTACGTAATTCATTGTAACAGCCATTTTGGCTTCTTGCAATAAAAGAGCAATAACCATATTCCTTCTGTGGACGCTTTTGACTTTTACATATAAGATTATAATATTAACAATTAATTATTGTAAGTACGTACTTTATGAACAAGATTTTACACTATGATAATAATGAAGGCGATTGGCAGAAAATGTCATGTTAGATTGATTGTACAGATAGCAGTTTGTAAAATATAAGAAAATTTTGTTGTTCTGTCGAGTGGACTAATGTGAGGTCGACTTGCAGGCTCTTTTAGCGTTCGGCAACTGTCCTGCCGAGCCTTCATGTATATCTTATTACGCGTTCTACAATGTACATATAATTATTACAATGATAAGACAAGGTTCACAACGTGCCGTGTGTATGTGGGATAAATATAATATGGACATTGTTCAAAATAGTTGTGTTTTATTTCAAAGTCCTCCATCCTTTATTTTCCGGAGCAAATTGGAAGAAGCTAGAACGCGGCAGGGTCGCAATAAAACACTGGTGTACCCGTAATAAATTCATCATTAAGTTTACACGCATATTTCTACCGGCGTCTTCCAATTTGAACCTATTGAGCAGCATAATATTCTAATAAAAGTGTGAATCTTAAGGAGCTACGACAATAATAAAAATTATAGTGTAATCAAGTGAATTCTACGTGCTTCCGCATAATTTCAGTTAGAACTTGTGGAAATTTAGGTAATAATTTTTCATTGTTTACTTTTCTTTTAAAGAGATCATTTGCTAACAATTCATAAGCCAAAAAAAATCGTAATTTCTATATATCTTCATCTCAGTTACCGTTACTTATAAGAGCAAAAAATTACATATCATTTAATCATATTTAAAATAATTAAAGTGCATAATAACATAATTGAAAGATAAAGTAAGTTATAAGGAGTTCATCGATTTATGGTCAACAACATAATTGAGAGATAAGGTAAGTCATAAGGAGCCATCTAGATTTAACGATAAGGATCTGAGAATTGGAAGGTAAGTGTTAACTTTAAATTTAACAGTCTTCTTGTATTCGACACTCAAAGATCTGAAAATAATGTTTTATCAATTTCGATAGAATATTTCAGAATCTTGGACAATATTGTCGAAACTGTTTCAGAATTTTTTAGTTATCTCAATTATTAATCGAGATACATTTTTTTGTAAAAATACTGTTTAATTTGTGATTGAGAGAGCCACGATTCATAAATTAGTTTGAAACTAGCACAGTCTGGGGAGATATATCGGTATGAATAAGAAGGACTGAAAATGTTTTCGAGGGGGTCAAAAGTATGTTTTTTTTAATTTCAATAAAAATTATATCTCTAAAAGTAACAAAGCTATAAAAAAATCGTCAAATTAGTTCTTTAGAATTACTTATAAATCATAACGAACGTGTCTTAAAAAATCCTAAAATTTTCCTAGGGATTTGGGAGAACGATAAACTTTAACATAAGTATCCACTTCAATTGGCCACCAGTTTAGTATGCTGCAGGGATCGTATATGAGCCCCCTTGTTAAGACACGTTAATAGTTGTTTTGTATGTATTATAAACTTTGATCATTGTTTAATTTTCATTCAAGCACTTATATTTATAGGCGTTAACTAATCATGCACCGTTTCATGAAGTACGTTTTTCCTACGCTCAACGAAGCATTCATGGTTTTCCCAATCACTCGTTTAATGTATTTTCTAGTAAAATGTAAATTTTATAAAACAATGCCATCGAAAAGTACGTATGTACTTCAATCTTCACTGCGTTTTTTTATTTTGGAATATTTTCTTATCGTTTATACCTAAATATCGAAAAATTGCAAAATTGGCATGGTTCAAAAAATAAATAACCTCATTTTATACCGTTGAATTCAAAAGATGCTTTCTTCCTCTCATTTCATAAATAAATAAATAAAGTTCTGTGATGATTTTTTTTTTCGAACAATTTGGTTAAAACATACATATAATGGGTAAAATCTACAAATCGAAACCGAATATTTCACACCAATTTTTTAGTAACTGCTAAGTAACAAATACATTAAAAACAAAGGCCTGCCTCTTTAAAATACTATTTTTAAATTTATTTAATTCAGTATATATTGTAGTTATTACATTTTCATTCTTAGAGCACACGCAATTTGAAGAGCCGGTGACTGGGTATACTACTCCGTCTGTCTCATATTTTACCACAAATACTCACTATGCTCTTTAATTATATATTGAAAAACTGTTCCAGTTGTAAATAAAATACTTAGAGACGTTTTTTAGTAAAGCGTCTTTAATTTTTTTACGTACAATCTACAACAAAATCATTGTTCTATTTTTTTTTTATTTGAAGATTTTAATATCCGATTTTTAATAGTAACACAATGTAAAATTATCATTTCACTTCCTAACCAGCATTGTTGTTATTTTTTAAAAACTCTGCTACCTATCGAATTCGGACAAAATAATATTTCATATATTTTTTAAATATTTGCAAAATTTTAATTCAGCGCTACCTTAAGTAATTATGTGCTATCGAGTTGGCATGTTTGAAGTCAATATTTTTTATGTGTGAAACATAACGACCTGTATTAAATACGTTTGTGTTAAATGTGTTTAAAACACGCGTTAAAAACTTGTGTTTTTTAGTATACGTTTAAAGCACGATTTCAGAAAAATTAGATACCTATAACTAGATAAGATACTTAAGATAAAAAAGTAAAATAAAAATATTAACTTTATTGGTATAGAATTTATTTATTTTACTTCAAAATAATACATCAAAAATCAGAATATATTCATATTCTAATTTTTTATGTATTATTTATGGCAAGTATTTATATTCATAAATATTCGCCATACTCAAATAATCAGATTATTTGTTTTGAACACCCAAGCTGCTTTAAACATTTAGTCCTCTCTTAGAAGGTGAGGACTACATTTTGACATTTTCTATAAATTAGTATCTTTAATTGCTTTTTTTACCTACGCCAGTGGCATAGTTAAATGAGAATTTAGGTTTTCTAAGCAAAAATGTGTACACCACTGTTTTTATAATTTTTATTTAATGAAACTCTTCTAACTATGCACAACAAAAAAGATCTCTAGCATATTTTGCCTAAAAGTAATTAATTTAAAGAAAACCAATGGTTACTACAAACAACAGTAATAAAAATAATAAATGCCTAAACTAAGATATTGAAAATGAATCTGAATTTATTGAAAAATCTCGTTACGCAAGTCTTAAATTAAAATGTTATGAGAGAGAGAAAAGTTAGGGAAATAAGTATTTAATCTAAAAATAAATATCTACAGACCATTGGTGTACACATGAAAAAGTTGGGGGGGGGTACCACATCCCCCCTTTTGCGCTTTTTTACCAAACCAAAATTACACAAAAATGTGTGTTTGCATAAGATAAAAGTCTGTGCAAAACTGCAGGTAAAAATTTTGAAAGAGAACAATTATTAATAAAAATAATTTTCAAAATTTAAACTTTAACGCCGTATATAAGGAAAACTACATGCCAAAATAAAAAATCACACCATAAAAGTCGCATTATTTTATTTATTTTAATCTGTGGTTAAATGGCTTGACCTACTTTTTCTTAACACCCTGTATATACAAGAAACCGTTCAGCCACCACACTTTTAAATATAATAAAAAATCATGCGTTATTTTACTATACATACTATAAAAAGATAACCTTAAATACAAAAGCCGCAAAAGCACAGTCAACTGCCCCAGTGACGTCGTCAACGTGGATTTAATTCAGAAATAATTGTTTTTAAACAACAAATAAAACCCAATTAAAACAAAATACATATACAGTTTTAAAGAAAAAGAACATGTAAATTTGTTTAAAATATAAAAAATACACTATTTTTGCCAAGCCTAGTCTGTATAGAATTTTCCAAAATTAAAGACGTATCCCTAGTATGTTTTTATATTATCAACAAAACATTGTCACTTTTCATTTAATTTACCCTCAAATTAATATATATCGATTTATCGAATCTATTACAATTGCCACTAACAGCACAACTAATATCAAAAACAATTACATAAACAACTTTACTTAAAGTGCACATGCAGGTTTACCATCAAATGGCTTTCTACGTTCGCAATCCGTCAAATGATTAGGCAAGTGCCATAGGCATCGCGTCGCTCAGGCTCGCTTCATGACTGAAAGTGTATAGTCATGGCAGTCGATCCACCATAGTCTTGATAAATATACACGTACGCAGCAATTTATCTGGGTTGGTGTGGTAATCTACACTTCCGGTTGATTTCACAAATGCCAGCGCCATTCCTTCACTGTGCCGGAAGCGCTATGGACACCCGAAATGACTGAAAACCACACATAAGCCAATAATGTATGATGAAAAATACAATACAAGTTATTTTTCAGGGGCGCAGGATTTGGAATAAAGCGTTGAGGAATGGTGGTGAAAAGTTACGCAGCTTTATTAGATTACGTTAAAAGAAAAATTAATAGGAAAAAACCTTTTAAAAACAAGCTTTTATTTAAATGCTCTAAAATGAAGAAAATAAACTTTAAATTAAATCAAACCCATCAATTTATTACATTATACAATTTATATGATATAAAAGCTTGTCGCGAGAGTTTAATATTGTATTCTTGTTTATTTACACAGGCAAATCTCGTGACAAGCTTTTATATCATATAAATTGTATAATGTAATAAATTGATGGGTTTGATTTAATTTAAAGTTTATTTTCTTCTTTTTAGAGCATTTAAATAAAAGCTTGTTTTTAAAAATGTTTTTTTACTATTAATTTATTTTTAATTTTTTAGTTTTTTTCGTATTCTTCTCAGCAAACCCTTTCATTTGATACCCATATTATGATGGTAGATAAGAAAATTTTGTTCGCCATCTTGGGGCGTCAGCCATATTGAATTAGTGTGAAGTCATTTTATTTTTCGTATTCTTCTCAGCAAACCCTTTTAATTGATACCCATATCATGGGGGTACATAAAAAATAACTAGTCTGCCATCTTGGGGCGTCCGCCATATTGAATTTAGTGTGACGTCATTTTATATTTCGTATTTTTCTCAGAAAACCTTTTTAATTGATCCCCATATTATGGGGGGGTGCATAAAAAATAACTAGTCCGCCATCTTTGGGAGTCCGCCATATTGGATTTAGAAAGACGTCACTTAGCTAAACATGCATTGTCATCCAAACTAAACGTGTATGCAAAACTTCAGCTCAATCGGTTGGGGATAACTATTTTAAAATTCAGTTGCAAAATTTGACCTAAACAAACAAACTAACAAACAAACTGACATGCATACATTGCAAGTTAAATAAAAGCTTGTAAAAATATACCGTGTCGAAGCATTTTATTACTGATTTGTTAACAACATTTGAAACTTGTTTATATTTTGATCTATTAGTCGTAGAAAAATTTAAAAAAAAACTAAAATACTCGTAAATGAATAAACTATCGAACTGTTGTGGAGTAGTTAACATTAAAAGTAAATTCTAACCTCAAAAAATCCAAATTTTTCAATTTATTTATATTTTACTAATAATGCAATAAGTGAGGGAAAAATCTTCAGATCTCTACAAAAATTGGAGAAAATATGTATTTTCATGCTATAAATACGTGACTAAATTTAAAAAAATATATTTTCGAAAAAATTTAAAACGCTTGCCATTTTACGAGAAATGGTCGTAGAGTAAACTTTTTTTTTTAAGTCTAGGTTTTCTTATGTACAGGGTGATCATTTGAAAATTCTACTTTTTAAGCCCTTTTATTTTGCTTAAAAATATAACTAGAAAAAAAAAATAAAAATAGATCTGTAGCATATTTTACGAAGTTTTGGTATATGTATGTTATGAGTCTGCATCCATCTTAATGAATATACAGGGAGTGCCACATAGCACATTTTTTTAAAGAACTCTGTATATTTCCGATATTTGGATAGCCCTTTTCACCCCCTTTATAAGTATATATAATTGTTATATATTTCATCCTCAAACAACTGAGTTATTTAAATAATAAGTACCCCTAAATGCGAGAAAAACAAGTTTAGATTTTAAACAATTTTTTAATAAAATTAATAACATACAAAATAAGTAAAAATTATAACATGATTTAAAAATTTCATCATTATTTTGTAACTAAGTTATTTGAAGATGAAATATATAACAATAATTATATATGTATTTATAAAGGGGATGAAAAGGCCTATCCAAATATCTAAAAATATACAGGGTGTTCCGTTTAAAAAATGTGACTATGTGGAAATCCCTGTATATTCAATAAAATAGATACAGACTCATAACATAAACAAAAACTTGTTAAAATATGCTACAGATCCGTTTTTAATTTTTTTTCTAGCTATATTTTTAAGCACAATAAAAGGGTTTAAAAAGTAGAATTTTCAAACGATCACTCTGTACCGCTCTGTACTTTATTGTGAACATATGCCAGAATCTGATTATCAAGTTAAATTGTCATAAAAAAAAATATTTCACTTTTCTGACTTTTTTCATATACCGGGTGTCACAGAAGATATGTAACACTCTGTAACTTTGCTATTTAAAAAGTTACAATTTTGAATTTTGGAAAGTTGAATATTACATAATTGTTCTCTTTCTGAGCCAGTCAAACATTTTCTTCAACTTCCGGTTTAAGCGGAAGTGACCAAAACTTTGTTATTTTAAATACTGTATATATTTTTTACCTATCTGATTCGTCCTTAAATTCTCTTTTCAATCATGTATCGCAACATGGCATTTGTTTTTAAAATGACAGTTAATAGCCATTTTTTGGTAGATATTAAGTGTAGGTGGCCGTTATCGAAAGACTTCTGATACGCAACTTTGTGTCCCATATTTTTTTGGGCTTAACAGTAGCTGAACTGACTAACTAGATCTTCCTTATTTAAAACAAAATTTCGAAATAACACACTATATCATGAAAACCAAGATAGGAACCCCATTTTTTTATTTGACCTAAAAAATACTTATCTTTTATTATTGTCCAATAAAATTGTTATAACCTATTTTACTTTCTTCATTAAAATTAGCATAATAAATTATTGCTTGGTAAATAAACATTGTTACTACCTACTTGAAGAACAAGTACCATGTTGCGAATGGTTGAAAAGAGAATTTAAGGACGAATCGCATAGGTAAAATAAATATACAGGGTCCCATTTAAAGTTGCAAGTATTTTATTTTACCATTAGAGCCGGAGATATTTAAAAAATAGTTTAACGATGCACTCGCTTTTCTTGCGAAGCCGCAGCCCGATTTTGCTAATTTTTTTGGTTTTCGATTAATTTTCATGTAAAAACAAAAAACAAAAAAAATTCAACTTCTCGATTATAGCACTTTTAAATTCTAATTTCCCTCCACTATGTCAGAACACTTTGATTGTTGGGTCATTCTACATCACCCATTTAAATTTGCTAATATGCTGTATATGGCTTCTCCATTTCGAGTATAGTAAAGACGTGAACATTCCAGCTTTTCCTGATCTAACTACTCTTTATTTTGTGTTATTTTATTACCTTTTCAAGTGAAACTCAGTCATTTAAAGCTAGTCTGAAATAGTATTTAGACTCATTGTGTTAAACATTATATCGTATCATGCATTTTTCCTCGACCTGAAATATATCGCCTATTACAGTGTAAGTTGATATGCCAAATAATTATTTAAAATAGTTTAGTTTTAAAAATACAGCATAATAATTTTTACACGTCAGTATTACTCCTTACTCTGCCCCAAAATTAAACCCCACACGTGTATCGTTTCACACATAAACCATGGAAACATTAACAAATTATTCCTAGTAAAATATACGCGGATGATATAAACAGGCCACGGGAACATTGTTGACAACAAATTTTCATAACATTGTTAACAACAAAAGTTTTAATAACTTCACGTCCGCAGAGATGACAAGTTGAAAAAACATGTAGCCCTGCTCTGTGGCTGTGATTATTGCGATGGCCGACGTATGTAAACATTTTTGTAATGCAAGTAAAAAGTTTCTGATGTGGCCGGCTCAGCTCGTAACTTTTACGAGAAGCATTGGAATTACATCTCCCCTTAGTAACAGTTATGGTTTAACGAAATTATTAGTATCCAACGCAATATGAAATAAATGTATTTTTATCCTTGACAAAGTGATAACACTGGATATAGTTGAAATTTTATATTCATCATTTATGTATGAAATTGTCAACTTACTCAATTCTTCTCTTTGCCTGTGGCTTCACTTCGACTGATGAAACAGTCGTGTTCTCAGTAATTATTTAGACAATGACTTAACAGGAAAGGCAGAGCGCATCTTGAAAATAGGATTGGCAATTAATTATTTCTTCTTGACAAATAGGATCGGCAATTAATTATTTCTTCTTGACAATTGAATTTTTTGGGTTTTGTCAATAGCCCGTAGTAAAATCTCTACCATTCGTGAATTATTCAACTTTCTTGAAAATCAAATATAGCCTCGAAAAAGTCACTTCTAATCGATCCACTCCATCATCCAATAAGCTCCACCTGTGAACCTTTTTATCGAGTTGAAAAATGCTTTTGAATGTTATTTTGTAACTGCTATGATTATCAAAAAAACCATTAATTTTTTCAAAAAAATATGGCACTTACAGTGCTAGTAGCATACGTAGTATAATTTTCTAATAAGCTTGACAATTTAATGGCATTAGCTCATGTTTGATGAGCAAAATGTTGTCTTTAGAAATTAACTCCGTTATAACATATAACTTGCTCTTTAATTTACAAATTTTCCTACAAAATATATTACATTAAACCACTTACGAACGTGTATTATTTTCCTTTGTGGATTTACTATTTGCCCAACCGGTGGTTCTGTATTTAAATTCGCATTCTGCTTCATTTTATACTGGTAAATATTTACACTCTACTGTTCACCGCAATTAATCTCTTGGTGAATAAATATTATTGTAGTAGCCTTGATATTATCTTTAATATTCTTTTCACTCTCATATATCTGAATTACGTAGTAGATGAATATAAATTCGCTTATTATTTTATAAGAAAATCTAGTGCAAAGCCTATTATAGTAATTGTTTAACTGGAAGTTGTTTTTGCCTCTGTACAGAAACCATTACCCATTACATTATATCAAATCTTTATCAAATTAAAATGTTCATTTTGACTCCTCCTGGCATTTATTGGTTATACTACATGTTGGGGCATTTTGTATATTTATAAGATAGATTCCTTTGTCTCCCAAATTTTCCGAACGAAGTTTTTTAATGATTGAAGGAGGTTTTGCTGTAACATAGCCAATATAAGTTAAAATGTGTTCATTAATATGTAAGTCGGGTGATTTTGCTGAATAATCCATCCGTTTGATGTTATCAATATTCGCAACAGGTATTCTATTATTATGTTATTAAAAAGACGAAGGCATTAAGGTCGCACATGATTTTTAGTCCTAGACTAGGGACAGACCAGCATCATCGGGTGGGTAATTTGGAGTTTTGTTATCTTAGTCTAAGTGTTACAATTTCCGACAAGAAGAAAAGATAAGGTAATCTTATCTTTATCTAATCATTTTAGAGCATGCATTTGAATATTAAAATAAATTTATCTCGAAAACGGTGCCTCCGATTGAAGTTGCACAAGAGGGCATTTTCTTTGTGAAAAACTCTGACAATTCATAATTTGAAGTCAAAACTCAAAAAAATTTACAAATAAAAAAGTTGCGATAATGTTTACCCCCCACCCCTACAGCTTGACCCACCCTTGGCAAAAATTTTTAGATGATATTTACCTCATTTTGTTAGGCTTAGAATGTTTAGTGGATATGCAAAATGTCATTACTTTAACTTGAACAGTTTCGGAGATAATAAATAAAAACCGTCTTCAGGGGTCCACATTTAGGGGCCTGTAGCTCCCTTAGGAAGTATTTTGGTATAGAGGTAAGTTTGGTCCAATCGATTTATTTTGACCTCGGGAATATGTGATTTCTTTTTGTACACTTATTTCCCGGACACGGAGTTTGATAAAATATTACATTGGGGCTCCAATATTGATCCTCAATGATTTAATCGGAATGATAAAAATTAATAAACATCTAGACATGGACTGTCAGGTGTATATTATAAATATATTGCAAGATATGAGTATTATTGACCGAGAAGCCACTGATAAGAATTATGTTTAAGCATATCTTCCGTATACATATATTTGAAGAGAAGAACTTATAATTATTAATTGAGGTCGTATTGAAAAATTTGTGTAGATACTTTAGATGACAATCTAAACTGGTCGTTTCACATCGACCATTTAACCAGGACTGTCCAGTATTATATTTTTACTATTAGATCAGATAAGAAATATATATTTCGAAATTCTTAAAAATTGTTAATTTTCATCATTTCAGTCACATACTGGCAATGCTATTATTTTACAGGGTAACTCAACTACGCTTGTCAAACTTTTATACTTGAAAAGAAGGCCATTCGGATTATTCTATATGCAGGAATAGTCGATCATTATACAGTTCAGAAAATTCGGGAGGTGATTGCATGCGCGAAAATATGAAGAAATGTTCCTATGGACATGGGTCCGCAAATGGCTCCTAAGTGAACTACGGCCCCCTGAAGTTGGCGCCCCAATGTATGCCTCCATTTTTGAGTTTTGATTCAAATTCAACAGAATAAGCACCATCAACAACTAACTACTGTTTTGAATTATTAATAATAAAATTGACAGAAGTCTATCAGATTTTGACAGGTGCCCACTAGATTTTAATTAATTACCTATCTTCAAAATCTACCTGCACGTAAGTTAAACACCGTTTTACATAATCCCATTTTTCTCTAAAACGGTGCGTCCTACGGCTCTCCAACAAGGGGATCTTTCTTACGTAAAATTGTTCAGGAAATTCATTTCCGATATCAAAAATGCAAGAAAATGACAAACAAAAAAATTGGTGGGAAAAATATAGGAGCCCCCTCCAGTTCAGTACGCCTCTGGTTAATATTTTCTATTGTTGATAATGCAGATTCATAACCCTTACTAACGGTAGATAGCATGCCAAATTTTATGTCAGTAGCTCAAAGAGTTCCTGCGATATTTAAAAAAAAACATATTTGGGGCGCCAACTTCAGGGGGCCGTAGCTCCCTTAGGAGCCATTTGCGGACCCATGTCCATAGGAACATTACTTCAAATTTTCGCGCATGCAATCACCTCCTGAATTTTCCGAACATAGTTTAGGGACACCCTGTATTACTCTTGAAATAATGTATAACAGAGATCCGATGAGTGAAAAAAATCTCAAAAATTTATTTTTGAAGATGTACACTTCCAAAATTTCAAAATCTTGAGAAAGTGATAAAATTAAATTTGATATGTATAACTAACTTTAACCACCTATTACTCTGGTTTAAATCGCGTTATTAGATTTCTCTAGGTGCGATTTTTAAAGCTTGAAATGTGTACTTTAAAATGCTTCAATGGAATTTACCATAAAAGTTAAATTAACTCTCTTTATTTTACGAAAATTAAAAAAATTTTTTTGCTCTACAATTCGTAAAATTAGGGGTAAAATGAACGTTAATAACTTTTATAAAAATAATATTTAGCATACCTAGCCAAAAAATTTTTGGAATACTATATAGTAAGTTGACAATTGCGAATAACTTGAAAATAAAACATTTTAGAGAAAAATGTTTCAGACAGAAGATTCATCATTTCAAAAGCGGGATCTAATGGCTATATTTTTTTTAATTTGGTTACAGATTCATATATTGCGCTAAAAAATAAACAACTTTTGTTTTTACCATTTTTCTAGTTGAACTAATTGTTTGTGAGTAATCAAGCAATGAAAAATAGAGGTTTATATTAAAAAATAACGAAGTTGACTTTCAAATTACCTTGAAGTCCTCCACCATATTTTAAAAAATTATAGCCATTAAATCCCGCTTTTGAAATGATGGAACTTCTGTCTGAAACATTTTTTTCTAATTTGCGTTGTCAACTTACATGCTCCACCCAGTATAATAAACCTACACTTTTCACGAAATATTGAACATATCAAGTTTTTTCGGTAAATCGACTCGATATTCTATCTAAAATTTTTATCCTGTTCAAAATATCGAAAACATATTCAAAATATTCGCGTGGTACAGGGCCATGCGTCAAATTATAATGCCTGAATAACTAAAGAGATAGAAAACAAAAGAACATCTGCGCGGCAAGCAGTACGCATCACCTGCCCCGCACGCTCTGGGTCTGGGTCTGATTTAAAAATGAATTTATATCGTCCAATATAAATTGAATATGTATTGTGTTTAATAAAAAGCTTTTTGTTTTGCGTAAACTATTTAGCCTTAGTAGCGGAAATAGGCCGACGTTAAATAAGTGAAAATATTTATATCGATATTATTTTTTTGAGACCTCACCAATACCATATTGAATATGTTGATGAAACTTTTGATGAAATTTGTATCGAAAAGTCGGCCATATTTCATCAGCTATTTTGAATAACCTTTTTTCTATATTTCTTTTCCACATCATAATCGTGTTTCAGCGATATCGAAAACCCCTAATACGTCAATTTGAATTAAGTTGCCTTAAAATTTCCCAACTTTTAAAAATTTTATTTGAAAAAAAAGTTTTTTGTTGTTTAAATAATTAATAAACAATTTCCTCACAATTATATGTTTATAACTTTTTATTTTAGGCTATGTAAAAATGATATCAAAAGGTTTTAGAAAAATCGAAGCATCCCGTAATTATTCCGAAATAATGCATATTTTCAGCCTCTATTGACTCCACTACTTGTGTTATTTAGATATTTCGTGTTATTATTATAATTATTATTTTAATAGTGATCCTACTGTATGTACTTTCTGTTCATGTTTTTTTATAACGTTTACTTTTTTGTTGTATTCTGTCTATCTGTGGAAGTATTGCTGAATAATATACCAATATCTATGTATTGTAGTCAAATAAATAAATAATGAGTGTGTATGCACAAGTTAACAGCATGCAAATATTTTTACACAAAGGTATTTCATTCCGATAAGGACCTCACTGGCATCTAAATATTTTGCATAGATTATCTTTTGATTCAATTAAATTATTTGTTAATTATACTCGTAAATTAATATTTTTTGGATTCTTTTAAAATTTCGCTGTTGATACTTGCTTTATATAATTTAATTACTTACTTTAAGAAAAGAAAAAAAATTTATTCAAGTACCAGTTTCCGCAAAAATGAAATAGGTTGTCTACGGCAATGAGGGTAATCGGTGAAACTAAATGGTTCATTTTTATTCAGAGTTCCATTCGCGAGATAAAAATAATAAAGCAGTCTCTTATGATATTAAAAGCCCCATTTTCACGATTATACTGAAATAATCGCTTATGAAAATATCTACCGCGTTATTACCCGCCAGCGCTTAACACGTACGGTTATATTGTTGATTTTCATACCCTGCTCTTCTGCTACTGCTCCCTGCTTATATTACTGCGGCGAGTAGTTACTCTGTCAAATTAGCAGGAATAATAAATATCACGTCATTTTGTACTCTTAAATGTTAGCTGCACTTAAATGCAATTCCGGAAAAATGCAAACCGATAAGTTAAAAACTAATACGCGTAAACGGATATTTAAGTGGTAATTATTATAATACAGGAACTGTCATAAGTATGGAGCAGTGCCTCTAGAGGTCTTTTTGATTATTTGCATAATGTATAAATGTTTCAAGTAAAAGTTTTTAGCTATTTTTCATTATGCAGTTTGACAAATCTGGAACGATTTCGTTATATGTATTTATTAATTATTATCGAAAAACAACGACTTATGTTTTATGTTGTATACCTGGTACAATCTCATCCTCAAAAATACTTAACGCTATTCGGGGAATCGGTTGAAGCTAACATAATAAAGCGATCCATCGGTGAATAGCAAATCTAGATATATCAAACCCTCATACGCTAGGTTTACGTCACGGCGTCATGATCATGATAAACTAACCATAAATTGACACTATCTATAAGAAACCTTCCTTTATACCGATTTTGAATGCATCTCATGGCCCGGTGCACTGGAGCATATTCGAGAATTTAACGAGCTCCAGTACTAAATCTGACTGATATTTACGATTTACCTTAACAGAATGTTCGCATCAATATATGGTGTTAATATTAAAGTGATGTAGGTAGGAATTGAAAACGCGCAGATTTTCTATTTTATTCAAATGTCAAGTGCTAAATGTTCTTACACTTGAGTAACGTTAATTTGTTGAACAACGTAGAATCAAAGAATGAGGTATATTTGCGGTATATATATAAGTTTCACCGAGTAATAATATATAAGAGAAGATTAAGGTGACTAACACCTTCATCATATTTTTTTTAACTTTGACCTGCGTCAAAATCGTCGCATTTATTATTCTCCCTCACGCAATGTAACCGTTAAGATATTTCAATAAATGATTGAGCTGAAAATTCTCCAAGTTGGGTAATTTTTAATTATTCTGCTGAAAAATAGGGTTTTCCGACTCCTAAAATTACGCTATCACAATCAGTTCCAGAATCTTAAAAATTGCTTTGCGGATTACCTTCTGTGATATGTAAAAACCTTTTAACTATGGGCAGCGTTCACAAACTTCATAGCTTAAACTGGAGCTGTCAGTTTCCTAAAATCTCATTTTACTGAAAGAGAATATAATATACCAAACTTCCGCAATAGTAAAATTTAGGATTTCACAGGGTTCTATACTCAGTCCTCTATTATTCGTATATGTATATCTGAACGATTTATCTGAACTTGTAGATGGCACTATCTTTATACTGTTTACTGTCTGTGACATAAACAAAAAGAACTTAAATAAACCGCAAGAAGGTTGCACGTTCCCAGCTGAAGGTTTCTTATTGGTTCAAAACCAATTGATTCAATTTAAGTCGATTAGTGACTCGGAACACTTTTGTAACTGTGAAATTAGATCAAGTTACCACATGCAAAAATATAAACTCCTTCGTAACAAAACGGGGCCCTAATCTGCGCTGAGATCAACATTATATGACTATACTCGAGCCAAAAAGAGTAGTCAGTAGAGCCAGGGGCGTACGGATTTACGAATTTCATAAATTCCATAATTCGAACAAATGAAAGCGGATTGTGTTAATTATGCATGAATATGAGTTACCATGTCTTAAATTTTAAATAATATGCTTACATCTGGCAACATTATCTCCACGAATTAGGTATAGCAACGCAGTTGAACAATGCACATCCTTTGCGTTGCAGCATATGTGACGCCACTGAATGCGCTATCTAAGCCCTCTCGACGACCTTTCCAATAGCCGAACAAATTATTGGGTATAAGGGCGGCACGTTCAAGCATGTACTGTATTTGGTTGACTATACCAATTAAACATAATGACCTAGTTGTGGTTTTCATCTCTGGTAGGCGGAGAAAACTGGATATATTTCTCTGAATTATATGGGATTATATGGTAAAACGAGCTGCCGCTTCTGTATTCCATAACAGCTAAATCCTTTGAAGAATTGCCGGTGAGTTTTTGCTCTACTGACTACTCTTTTTGGCCCGAGTATAGTTATATGTACCTACTGTAACTGGGGCAAGTCCAGTAATTTGCTAGTTTTACCAAGAAAATTTTCCAGAAGTTTTGCAAATTGGTATTTTTACAGATTTTGGCGTGCTCTTTTCGAATTTTTGCTTTGTCACCTCGTATCTTTGGTGCTCGCGCCGCCATATTATAAAAATGGCGCCCAAAAAAAACATTAGTTCATAAATTATATAAAATTTTCTCTAATTTAATTTATCGCATCGTAAAATCGGTCGGGAAGGAGACATTGTCAAAAAACTGTTTTGGGGCGCCATTTTTTCAACGGCAAATATACGAGATGGCAAAAAAAATTCGAAAAGAGCACCTCAAAATCTATATAAATGCCAAATATCAAAACTACCGCAAAACTTTCCAGGTAACCCCCTTTTTGAACACCAAAATGACTGCACCATTTTCAGTTGAGAACTTATTCATCGCTCAAGAAATTCAACTTTTTTGTTATAAAAAATATTTGTATCATAACACTATCTTAGAAAAGGTTCAATTAGTATATTTAAACCTTCATTTAAAGATAAAGTTAATTTTTATTTATAAAATTTGGAGCAAATTCTTCTTATAGAAGGAGGATACTTTGCGCCACTATTACAAACATTCTTAACCTAGTAGGTAAAGCAATTTTGGGGCAAAGTAATACCACTGCGTGGTAAACAATGCACCACTTATATGTGCTAGAGTTGAAGAATTGATAGAAAAAAAATGTTTTAATTGGGAAATTTAAAAAAATTAATTTCAAAGTACATTTTTTTAATGAAAATATGTATTTTCAGCTAATTATAGATAACAAAACGTTACGGAAGAAGGCAGGTTGTCCATCACTTCTGATCTAGCTCAGGGACAATATAAAATCCTCTCCAGGAAAGACTTCACCCAATTATGACCAGGAGTATTGTTAGTGAATGTTTTTACTGTTGTTCCACATTGATACTGCTTCATACTTTGCGATAGTTCGGTGAAATAATGCAATTTATGAACTGATTTTCTTCTTCGGAGGTAAATATGGCCTGATGACCGACTTTTTTAGAGTGTTTCGACTTTGACTCATTTATTATCGTTCTTCATGGTATTTTATTTCTAGGCATTTTATAACAATAAGATAACATTAGAAGCGCAATAAATTTGGATGAAAATCTGTTAAATTGGTGTTCAACCATAAAAAAAATGAGAAATAATATTTATGATTGGAAACTTGAGCAGCCCTTACCAGGACTTCTAAACTAATAAAAAATAATGTATAAGTTACTTTATTACATGAAGTAACACCACTAATACGCAAACGTTTTTGCAGATGAAAAAAACACGAATTCTACATTAATGGTCGTTTTGGCGGTGTATTGCATATTCTGGATTCTATACCTGTTTGCAACTTTTTCATTAGCAATACAAAGTAGCCCCTGAAGGAGCAAAGTAGCCCCTAGTTTTTAGCTTTACGGTGGTTATTTTTTGTTATTAAATGGCCAAAAGACAGACCTGTTACACCACAGGGATTTCGTGAGTACGAACCTTAAAGACCTTAAGGTCTGAGGATAACAGGCCTTAGGGAATATATAATCGGGTGAGGAATTCTGTAACTTTATTGTAGAAAAAATGATAACATTATTGATAACACGAAGTTTAACAGTTATGGAGGTTCAAAGTAAATGAGCAAGGCGTTACATATTGGTTAGTGATACGAGTATAACTAGCAATAGTACTCATTATGCAACTTTTTCAAAACAATCTCCGTGAAAATACCAATGAAAGATAATGAGATAACCAACAAAGCAACGATGTTCCAAATAGTACAGTTAACTGGTGATCTCACTTGGAACTAATTCTAGCTGTTTTAAATCCAAATATTTTTGGATAGTTTGATTCAAAATGGGTCAAATATTAAATATTTAAAAGGTGTAAGGGTGCTTTTTCGTTGGGGGTGAGTTTCACCCTAACTCAAAAATTTCAATTTAAAAAAAAGTGTTGACGTTGATTTTTAAGCAACAAACACTGATTTTTCAAAGGTTTTAAGCAAATTACTAAAAGAGGATCACATTTTTGAAATAGTTTGCCATAACAAAAAAGTTAGCTATCTTAATGTAATAACAAAAATAATCCATGAAATAAAAATGTGTTTTAAATGTTTAATTTCTGGCTTCAGATTCGTGATCAGCGACTCCGGAAACATAAATAGTATCAGTTTCAATAATGTATTCTCAGTACCTCGTTAATTATTGATTTTTTGATTTTAGGGGTGGTTTTTACCCTCTTAGGGGTAAGACCAATCATTTTTATTATTAAGATATATGTTCTATGTCCTAAAATATAAGAATTTGCAAAGAAAAAGTTCTACTTGCTCAAAACAAACAAAACATGTTTTTCCATTGTACCTACCCTTATTATAGGCAATATTAGGGGTGCAATCGTGAATTCTAAAATTCTGACTTGAGATTCGTAATCAGCGACCTCAAACACATATACCTACATGAATTTTTTTAATACTTAACTATAATTTTTAGTACTTGAATCAGTATTAAATTTTGAAATTCAGGTGTGGTCTTTACCCTCTTAGAGGTAAAAGCACATCTATTCCTTTTTAATTTGAAGTTGATATCCTAAAGTTTAAGAATCCGCAAAAAAAATTACAAGCAGCTATACCTACTTAGAATTAGTTCGAAATTTCGGTAGGTACTTTTTTGGCACCAAGTGACTGTATTAAATGTACTTAGTTATTGAGCTTGTAAAAGCTGCATCGCCATCGTATAGCTAGATTTTGAAATGAATAGAAAATTTTCAATATAGTTTTAGGTGTAAATCCCCAAATATAAGCTTAATGAAGAAATTTAATCGAAACATACTTTAACTTATTAAAGTAACTAAAAGAGGTAATAGTAAAATTCACAGAAAAAAAAATAATAAGAAAATATTTTTTACATCTTTCTATGAACACAACAAATACATTTTAAATTATCTGAACTTAAAATTCACACCGTATAAATAAACACCTAACAGAAAGTAAAAAAACAGTTTTTTATTTAATCGTATGATCGAGAATCCTAAGAATATACACATCAAATTACTAAATAAAGCAAAGAAAACTGGTTCACGCCTATAGCCTGAAAACTCACTATTACCTATTTTAAAATTGCAGGTACCTATTTAATCCACCATTTTCTTATTGAAGTTGTCTATGTTTATATTGATCCTTAAAAATAACAAATGTCAGTCAAGAAATTATAATTGAAAAATTAGATTAAAGCCGATATCGTGAACATAACTAGTCAAATTGTCAAGAGCACGTAAAGTAGAAATCAACGCCCATGCAGCGTGTGCATCCACATGATTATAAGTTCCTGTATCAAATTTGCAAAATATGCTAAATACGAGTGGTGTGTCCTCAGATGTCTCCTGCGTGTGGCCCGCTCTGCCACAGACACTTCAACTTCAGAACGACAGTCGACCGTGCCCTCTTGACAAGTGCCAGTACAATAATGCTGAGGTAGACTCTTCACCAGGAGGCACTTCACCAAGCGGATTTCATATTCCTTTGTCTGAACACGATTTTTCTTTCTTTCCTTCATCCACTATGCTTCTGTACCGACACATAGAACCACTTCACATTTACTGCAGTACGTTTTAAATTATTATTTTTATTAGTATGCTTAGCCTCTATTTTCTTATAGCGACACAAGATTCTTTATTATTCAAAATGTACCGTAATAAACTCATATTTCATTTACATTTCTTGCAAGCAAGAGCAAGACCTCTCTGACGAAAAAAATATCAGATTAGTTATTGAAAATGTTCTTACACCGGTAGAGTAAAAACGTAAAGCACTATGTAACAAATAGCCTTATTAGTTTCTCCATAGTTGCAGCCGTGGTTTAAAAACAGTTTCGAATCGGAGCAGCGAAAATTTTATTTAATGCAGTCAGAACAAAGTCAGGGAAATCAGTTCATCTACTTATCTAGAAAATCAACAATATTTCTTTACGAGTGGATATTCTTTTTGTAAAATAAATTTCCTAAGCGTGCAAAATAGTTACTTATGCAACAAGTGCGTAAAGTGAGATTTTTTCACGAATGGGAATTTTGTCGCATGAGCCGTAGGCGAATGCGACAATCCCATGAGTGAAAAAAGCTCACTTTTCGCACGAATTGCATACAATATTTTTTCTACTATCGAAATGCATCTAAATTCTCCAATAATAATGTGAAACGTCAAAACTTACCTATTACGTCAAAACTTCATAATGTCATTTAAAAATCACAATACTGTTATAGCCCACTTAATTTTAAATGAGTGAAATTAATCAATGTCTATTATTTTTTTGTCTAATGTCAATGTCAAGAATATAAATGAAACTTCAAAATTCAATCATTATTGTTAAAGAATACTGAAAATTAGGTGGTATGTTTTATAATAATACCGTGATATTAAATAAATGGACTACATAAAATTAAATAACCACATTTAACGTCTTTAAAATAAGATATGATTATTATAGGTGTTCTAATAGGTATGCAATTGTTTAGTATGTTACTTTTTACGCACTAGTGCGTAAGGTAAAAACACTTTACGCACTAGTGTACTCTACAGCGCGCGGAAAGTTAGTACTTTACGATCGGTAGTAGAAAAAAATAATTAAAGCTGCAAGAAATATTTATGTAGATTTTGTGTAAAAGTTATTTATGCTCGACCTGTATAAAGGAACGTTTACCTTTCTGTCTCTTTACGCAATTTAAAATCATATTTTTTGTAAAGTTAGAAATATAATTATGGCGAGAATTTCGAACCGAAGCGTAAATACAAGGAGACATTGAGGTGATTTATTTATTGTTATAAAAGGCAAAAGCAAGGCAATTCCCACATTCACCCAAGGAGAAGGTTTGTATGAGGAAGTCTTTTAAACTTTGTTATTGTCCAATTTGTTGTTGGGTTTCGCTGAGCTAGGATAATAACACTCACGTTTATTGCCTTCACAACTTTGATTTCATTCAATACATTTTCTTCTCACAATGTAAGCAGTGCGCTTTAAATTTACTTTTTGTGATGCAAATGATGTTTGTCACTATATGAGGTTTCCTGTTTGATCGATGTTACATTCCAATTAGTAAATATTTAAAAACTAATTTAGAACTGGAATTAAGTTACAGCGGATTTATTATCATCAGTAAAATTAAATCAGTGGGTTTTATTATTCATTTATTTTAAGGGATTCTGGTGCGCGCCCTGATATATAATAGGACTAGAGCATCTCTCTATGAAAAAATATAATTTGATCTTGTATTAAATGATGATGTGTGGAGGAGGGTTTTTGTAAAAGTTAAAAATGTTTGTAGCTATAACAGAAGGAGTTTCACATACCGGGTGAAGGTTTTGCATACGTTGAATATAATTAATTATAACAAAGAACTAATTACATAAATAAATATGAGGCTATATTTATCCAAAGGTGTAGGTGTATTAGTCTATTTATAATTGTATTTAAGTTTTATATTTTATATTTAATGATCTAGAATTCTGTGACTTTTTTCATATATGTACGTGTTATTCTTGCAAAGGAATATTTAACTAATGATAAAAAGTATCGAATTACTTGAAAAGGAACATAATTTGGCGACATGAGAATATTCTTATTTAAGCTGCTCCAAAAAAACAATTTTCATCTTTATTTAATTTCTTGTCTTTTTATGTAGAAAAAGTAATAAAATAACGTCAAGGCGATATTGAGATCACGCGTTACATTAACTTAATTAGGTAACTTTGAGACAACTGAACTGAACTGAACTTTATTTTATGACAAAAATATATTGACAGACATGCATATTTCGGCTCAGCAAAGTATGAAATATACTTCATATAAAACTCCACACTTTATTGTACCTCCTCCGCCATTCGTTTCTTTTCGACTCAGTGCGATCGATATTTCCATTACGTCAGTCAATATCATTTGTCCACACCCACAATTCTTCAGTTCATCATTTCGTCACTACATAAACACTGCATAATTTGTTTAAAAATAATCTGTTGTTGTTATGAACTTCCTTATACATAAAATCAATTATGCGAGTCCACAATATTTCAACAATGAAAAATAGGGTAATAGTCTCCGACCTATGGGGCCGCAAGAAGAGATGGGCTTTACTGGAGCATTGTGCCTCGAATCCAAAAACAAAGAGAAGTTATTACACAACTATTTCCGAAAGTTTGGTCCTCGCTTTTGCCAACCGAAGAAAGATTTATGGATAACAAGGGAAAAGCAATTATATTTCCCCCTAATGGATCAGCCTTCTTTCTCTGTAATGGCGTCGCAATCAAGCTTTAGGTGACTGGCTCATACATACACGCAGACGACGACACTTTCTGTGACAAACAATTTCCAACGCCCCGCTCAGGTGTAAGCCGGCAAATAATTCAGCCGGCACAACAGAATTTAGAATACCTTGTCGCCGTTTATCTTCGGAGGAATTTTATGAAAAAAAAAAACGATTTATACGATGAATATGACGTAAAATGTTAGTTTTCTTGTGAACAATTTTATATCGTAATTTAGGAGATAATTTCTGGAGCTTATTTTGTTCTTTGTAAGAAATGTATTACTTAAAAGCACTGAAAGAAAATAAAAAGAAAATTTCAAACACATGAAACCTGAAATACGTAGGTATAATAAATATTTTAAGCAGCAATAAGCAGTATATTAACACAAAGTCAGAAGAAGGCTCTCTCACGTCATCATTTATACATGTATGTATATATATGTTGTTCTTCTCACACGTAGTTGCAATATAAAAGATTAATTTTTCTAATTGGTTATGGCAGTTAGTAACTCGTCTTTTCTCAGTAACTTACGCAGTACTGAATCATTAATTTAGTTCGTCTACTTAGAGGTACATCTATTAGTCTATTTTGGTATTACGTTTTAATAAATTATTACATACCAATGCTCATTTAAAAGGTAGCACATACGATGAGAGTGAAAATAATAATAAAGCATATTCTCAGTCCTATGAGAGAGGTATCTCGGAAGATTTAGGTCAGGTCCTGCAAAATCGTTACGTAGATTTATCTTTTAAACGCACAAATAGCAATAAGCATATTTTTATTAAGATAAAAACAAACACACCTGAACCTACTTCAGTAATAAATACGGACGGACCATAATTTTTCATTTACTGATGTAAAAATTGTTGGACATCAACCAAAAGAAGAACCATTCATAAAATTAATTAATAAATAAACAATAAACACTTTTTATTAAAATAAATGGACTCATTTGTGCTTGAAATCTTGGACTTGATTTACTTTGACATCATTGAATCCATTTTGGATTCGAAGAATTAAATCGTCCCTGATGTTAACTGCTGTTTCGTATACTTTTTCTTTTATAACTCCCCGCACAAATAAAAATCTAAGGGGGTAATATCTGGAGACCTACGGGGCCAAGTAACTAGTCCTAAATGACCAATCCAACGCTCGGGGTAATTTTCGTTTAGCTCTTCTCGAACAATCCGTCTGTAATGGGGTAGTAATCCGTCAAGTTAAATCTAGCGGTTACGTCTTGTTCCCTGTGCCACATCCTCAAGAAAATTTATTAAATCATTTTCCAGGAACTGACGAAAATGAGCTGCGTTTAAACTTTCTGGGAAAATAGCTGATTATTTATTATTCCTGCCCAAACATTTACTTTAAATTCATTTTGAAAACCGTGATTTCTAGTTTCATGAGGATATATTCATGATCACAAACATGTAAATTGTGATAGTTGACAGCTCCAGCAGTAATTGTCGTTGGCCAGACGATTTTTTTGCTAAATCTTGGTTGTTTTCGTGTTCTCGCAAAAACCATTGACCAGAAGGTTTCTCTTCTTGTTGGATCTTCTGGGTGAAGGTGTTGAATTGGTTACAAGTGAAATGCTTTTATCTTGTCATTACTTACTTTACTTACTTGCATGACGATTTCTAGCAAAATAATTTAGAATTCTTCTTCGATTGACTGTTCATGTTCTGTCTGTTTTGTCCATTGCCGTTGCGTAATCCAAAAGTTCTAAATTGCTGGTGAGTATTAATAAATACTTGATCATCAGGTAATCTTCGTGCAAGAAAACGTCTATGGTATTCTTGCACTGCTTCTTCAGCGTTTCCATTGACGTACCTATAGACAAAATGAGTATCTGTGTATTCGCCCTTGGTAAATATTCTCGGAATAATTTTAATGGGCTCTTTCTTCCTCGAAATTTTGCCAGTTATTCCAGACTACAGTATATTTTTTAGAATAGCTATGACGTACTTCTTCTTTTTGCTAGTTTTTTTCACTTGAAGCCAAAAAAAAATTTTTAAGAACGTAGTAATTGATTTAATAAATTTTTGTACCGTCAAAAAGGGATAGTCATTAGTATAGATCATGTATATCATATGACTCACATAACCTGAATTTTTTTGTTTTTGTAAATTTATGTTCAATTTTAATTTTAATTTTTGTAGTTCTAACATGGATCCATTATAAGATTTAGAAACTCTCGCAGACAGAATAGTATATTAAAGTATAAGTGGATATTAAGGTCTTTAAAACACGTGCGATTTTTCGAGCATGACGGCGCAGCTCGAAATAAAGCAAGTCTTTTAAAGACCAGTTATCCACGAATACTTTACGCTATTTTTTTTATTGGTACACTTTGAAATCATAAATAATTACTACAAGAAATGGAAATAAGAACTAATAATGTAAAATACCTTTAGTTGTCATCGAAATGAGAAAAAAAATTAATTTGCAATCTCTGTCATATAAGATTAATTGTTGTCATCACAGTTAAAGCTTTTGAAACATATGTCAGTAATATTTTATTTGACGTTACAAGGTACTTCTGTCAGATTAATAATTAAAAAGTTAACATTTACACTTCACATTTCTCGAGTTATTGATGTTGCCATGGTAACTTTCAAAAACCCGCGTTTTTTGAAAATTGGATTTAAACACGCTGAGGCGTACTTTAAATAAGTAAAATAGGGTACCAAAAAAAAAAATATATATAAAGTTTTAATACCGTAGATTATTAAAAATAGACGGATAATTATAAGTTGGATTTCCAACCAACAAGAATAACCTTATTTTATTAGATCAAGGCAATTAAAGCTTCATTAATAATGCACTGAACAAGATTTTACTTGATAGTATAAGAACGAAGCAGAAATTTTGTAAATGCGACATAATATTCGAAAATCGTAAAAAATGCATATTTTTGAGGTTAATATTGTGACGTCACGTGCACAAACGAATTTGTTTGGAGTTTAATCAATAGCAAGACCGTCCGTTTTTTTACGTTATTTACGGAAAACTGGCGGGACTTTTGAAATTGATACAACTTATTAATATTCAAAGCAACTGTAAGAATGGTATATTATTCAAATTTTTTAAATATTAATATGTATTTAACTTTGATTAAAAACCATTAATTCAATTTAAGAGCCCATTATGTCAAATTATTTTATAGTTTCAACACAACGCAAAATAAACATAAACGTATGAAACAATTGAAATAAACATAAGTCACATAACTGTCAACGGTTGGCATTACGACTGGCGGCGGTGAACTAGAATTTTGTTGGAGAATTTTACTTTTTTCTTGAAAAGTAAGCAAGATAGACAAAAAATGCACCAGACAAATAATTGTAATTTTTAATTACTAAATCTAAAAATAATATCAAACTTATAAAAAAAACAGTGGCGTTCTTTAAAATAACTAGTAAGGATACCCCAGCGCCGCCTGCATTATATTAAGCCCTTTACTTATTACTAAAAACGCACCAAGTTTTATCAAAATCAATTTTGAGACATTTAAAAAAAACAGATGTAGTTTATTAACTTTAACACCCTGTATCTCCAAAAAGAAACTTTAAAACATACAAATTCACATGAACTTTTCTTATATTTTGACGAATTCTATCGCCTATTAAATTTTCAATGAACAAAATGGAAGATATGCAACTTACTATTC
Source organism: Rhagium mordax (assembly GCA_963680705.1). Lineage (NCBI taxonomy): Eukaryota > Metazoa > Arthropoda > Insecta > Coleoptera > Cerambycidae > Rhagium > Rhagium mordax. Next base: position 16,001,675 of record OY796661.1, read on the forward strand.
AATTTTTATTAGCTTTGTGTTAATAGTATATTATTCAACGACCGTATAATGATGGGTATTAATCACGAGGTGAAGTTTACGGCCACGAGCCGCAGGCGAGTGGCCTAAATCACCGAGTGGATAATAGCCATTATACGGGAGTAGAATACTATACTTTATCCACGACTACTAAATATTTTTGTTGTTTGTAGCAGAACAATATAATATTATAGCTAAATCAAGGAAGCATCTGACAGTAGTGATTAATGACTCATTAATCACTGCCGTGATTAATGGGTAGACGTATAATGGGTACATTATACAATAGTCGTGGATAAAATAACTTAATGGGCTTATTCAGAACTTTTTTTTTATTAAATCATCGGCAAGATCTTGAAATTCTAAGATCATGTACAAAAAAAGCAGAATTCTGTGAGAATGTTCTAAAAAAAATCATAAACATGAACCGCACTCGCTTTGTCGATTCTCCGGTGTGACGTCATCGGATATGTACCGGCTAGTCAGTGCGCCTGCCATAGCGTCTTATTTATTTCTCTTATTACAAATCAGTAAGTAGCATAAGCATAGTGTGCGTTGAAACTCAAGTGTTTGTGACGAATTTTGTTTTTTTAAACTATTTTCACGAGTTTTTATCAACAATGGCTAACAGTGAGCGCAAGAAGAAATTTTAAATATTGTATTGCTCCAGAATGTCAAAGCACTACGGTGAAAATACCTACTAATACATTTATTAGCGTTCCTAAAGATTTAAAAAGGCGAATAAAATGGGATCAAAGTATAAAATGAGCGAAAAAGTCAACATATTATATAAATATGTACCTATATTGTTAAATTATTTATTATTTTCTGACTGCATTTTTAAATACGAAAGTTAAATTATTATTTTTTTTTAATTATATTAGTATTTTTAATTTTATTCCATTTTGGTTTAAATAAATTTCAGAGACGAAGCGCCATTTTGTAAACTAAAAAAATTCCAAGTCAGTGGCGTCGAAAAAAGGGTAGTACCTTTTCCGGACTCGCGAGGTTCACTTTAGTCTTGTTCCATATTTTTTTTTTGTCCGGATGAAAAATATTATTGCTTCTTCCCGTCGTTTATTGGTTGTAGAAAATGCCAATTTTATCAAAAACCATAAGAATTTCGAAAGGAAGCCAAAAATACTTTTTTGTTCTAAAAGGAACGTAGAATAAAATTTTTCTCTTAAATTTGACCAGTGGCGTACAAACAAAAAGTTCTTGTGGTTTAAGGGGTAATCGATCAGAAAAAAATAATCACCAAGTGTAATATTTTGGACAAAATTTATTTTATCTGGTGTGCTTGCCTTAATTATACCTGTATGTCAAATTTGAATAAAAAATCTTTATTCGTTATTGATATATTGAAAAAAAAAATTTTTCCGCCAACTTCAACACGTTGTATTTTGAAATCAATTCGTTTTGCGATATATTATATTTATATGACAAAAAGTTATTATTTTTAGGCGTAGTATCCGCTGGCGAAGTTTCCCGAGTTAAATTCGGACCACCCTGTATATATATTATATAATATTTGCGGAAATTGGACTAATGAGCAAATACAAATGAAGCATTTCGTTGAATAATTCATCTAATTAATGTATTTCGGAGAAAAAAAATTGAATTAAAGAATGACGAGAGTGGAATAAGAATTATTCTAAAATATTTAAACTGCAATTGCTGTGTTGTAATTACAAATTAATATTTTACATTTAATTGTATAAATTTAAATTTCAACGCCTGTGATAATTTCCATTATGCTCAATTTAAAATTAAAAACACTGCAAATTGGAAAGCGTATTTTAAGAATCTAATTTACATGCACTTTTAATTGGACATTTTCATTTTGTCAGACAAGTCACGTTTTGTCAAGTGGTTGATTAATTATAAGAATAAAATTTTGTCATTTTGCGTCATTACACCGCCAACAGGACTTTTTTATATAGAAACAGTTCTCACGAACGGGTATTTAATACACCTAATGAGTTGAAAATATAAAATAATAGAAATTTTGCACCACATCTTAGAATACATACTCTGTATACAAAAACTACTACAAATTAATGTGGAATACAGAGATTTAAAAAGTAACAACTCTAGAAATAAGTGCCCTATCTAAATGGAAATTACGGCGCACGGCGCATTACTTTAAATCATAAAATTTGTCTTCTTTTATACCCTAATCAGGATGAAACTTTATTTATAGTGTGTATTTCTCAACTGCTTCCTTAATTTGAATATACCCAAGTGGAGCAATTCCACTTACGATACCAAGCAGGGGATTTCTAAAATAGACAAATGGCTTTTTAATGACCACTAGTTGAAAAGAAACAGTGTTGTAACTAATTATCATACAATATTTACCGTATAAAATTCGAGTAAACTTACATTCAATTAATTATTTAACAGTCCCGGCCTGATTAAATGGAGTAGGCTTTGCATAATCTCAAGCTATATCTTTTCCTTTTTAAGTGGTTAGATGGTATTGAAAGAAGGGCTCTTTTCTGCTTTACTGAAAGAAGTTGATGCCATTGGAAAAGGATTTTAGTCAATGTAGTCAAACCGGAAGAGTATGTCAGTACTGAATGCCGCCTTTTCCCCGCCATCCGGTATGGAAATGATGATCGGGACCAGGATAAAGGGATCTGCCCATTGGCGTGGAGAAATTAAGTATAGCGGCGTTCGGTGAAACAATTTGGTTTTTACTGACAATTTACATAGAATTGTATTTGAGCGTTCGCTCGCTTTTTGCCCTTTCTTTATGCTTAAATGTTTTAAACTCCTAAATATTAATTTATAATTCTTAATCAATGCCACGTAATGTGCATTGACGGGACTTTTAAAATTCTTTGTATATGTAAAAAAATTGTTAAAGACACAAAATTCTCTTTTTATCATGAAAAAATTTGGAAAGTGCAGATTTTCTACTCAAAAACAAATTGATAAAGCATTCAAAAACAAAACATCAAAGCGAATAATAGTTAAGAGAACATTTTTGTGTAAAATAAATTCTGAATTGAAATAAATACTAAAAAGCACAAAACGAAACTAAATAAAAAAATAGAAGTGATAAACTGTAGAAAGTTTAAAACGAATAATTTTTTTTTTTAATTAGAAATAGAAATGTTGGAACCGATTTTGCTCATCAACGAACTTGATCTTTTCCTTGGCCTCTAGAACGTGTGCACCAGTTTGAATGTTTTATCTTAAAAACTGTAGCTGCTATCGCGATACATACATACAGACAAACACACACATACACACACACACAGACAGATTTTTTTAGTCTGAAATATTGTGTAAAGTAAAAATTCTATTAGAAAGGTTACTTTGAGACTAGTTTCCAAATTTCATATAAATTGATCAAGCACTTGACGAAATATGTTTAAGCAACTGTATTTGAGGGCCTAACTTTATAGGCTTGAGTGGGCCTAAAATCGAATTGACCAAAAAACTATACACATGTCTCTTTATTATAAGACTTTTGCGCCATAATTCTGGAACACTCTGAGTATCAAGTCGTATATGCAAATAGTTAATTTTAATACCTTCTAGTATTTAACTTTAAATTTAATCTTGAAGCAAGAGGTAGAAATTACGTGGGGTCTAATCGAGATCTATATTATTTATTATATTTAATAATAACCAGACGAATACTTTGCAGCCCAGACACATATTTTACTTTTGTTGGATCTAAATTAGAATACGGATGCTTTATTTACTACTACTTGCACTACAACAATGTTAATAATGTGAATAATTTTTTCAAAATAGATGGGGAAGCCCAGAATATTATTTTTTATAACAGATACAGGGTGTTTCTAAATCACATGTAAATCTCTCAACCACATATTCATTACTTAAAAATATGACAAAAACTTCCTATAAACATATATCCGGAATCGACTCCTAAGGAAGCTGGAGGTACCTCAAGATGGCACATAAAAAGTAGTTTTTATGAAATATTTCGAAAATGACGCAACGAATTTTTTTCATATTTGGAATAGGTATACACTTAAATAATGGATTCGCCTAAAATACTAAAATTTGAACAAATTCAGTTAACTCAAAATACATTTTTTAGCCAAGCAAAATTTTACAAAAGAAGGAAAAGTCAGATAATGAATCGTTCTATTTAAAAATTGAAAATATTTGACTCTTTAGCAATGCAATGGTTTTTCTGATAAAAAATTTTTATTTATGGGAGCAAAAAAATTTATTTTGAGTTAACTGAATTTGATAAAATTTTAGTATTTTAGGCGAATTAATTATTTAATTGTATATTCCAAATATGAAAAAAAACGTCATTTCCGAAATAATTCAAAAAAACTACTTTTTAAGTGCCATCTTGAGGTGCCTCCAGCTCCCTTAGGATATATGTTTATAGAAAGTTTTTGTCATATTTTTAAATAAGGAATATATGGTTCAGAGATTTACATGTGATTTAGAAACACCCTGTATAGGTAAGAAGAAGTCCTATATAGTTTTTTTTGCTCAAATATTTCTTTTCTCAAATCACAAGGCACCGGTCAAGACTGATTGCATTGTTAATTTTAAAAAAACATTTCGAAGCTATTGGATTAACCTTTAAAACAAAACGCAAAAAATTTAAGTTGTCAAATAATATAATAACCACCTGATATGTTTAAATTATTTATCCACGATTACTAAATAATGTAGGTATGCATTATGTATGTATTTCCTCAAGCACAATGCTACCCATTATTCCCTACAGTGAATAATGATTTCATTATCAATAATGGTTACATTATTCACTGCAGTGAATAATGAACAAAGTTTCTATGACAACGTATCGGACTCGGTATCGGATAATTGCTAAAAATTTTATGAAAGCGGTCATGACATGTGAGTCAAAGCACGAAATTAATTGTAAACAACGTTGACGTTTAAATTTAATTTATGACAGGCCATTTTTTTGACACATAACGGCCTATTCATAAAAAATGTTAAAAATAAATAGTACTTATAAATTTCTTCAATTAAAGATTTAGTCAAAAATATTCAATGGTCGTAGATAAAATAGGTTATTATGCTCGCATATAATCGCTATTATTCACTCGGGTGATTTACAACACTCGCCTTCGGCTCGTGCCGGTGCTTTCTACCTCGTGAATAATATAGGTCATTATGTGCTTGTGGAATGAACTACTATTCTTCAAATATGCAAAATAAGAAAAATGTTTAAAAATATTCTTAAGTTCATTATTTAATCGCCTCTTTTTGCATGCTGATCTGATGGATTTATATTTAAATTCATGCCCATATTGCGTTAGGTACTAAAATCGAATAAGTATCTCTCAGTTTAAATTACTTTACAACTTTTTTTATGTATAAAATTTAGATTTATATTTTAAACATTTTTTTTAATTAAAACAACAGCAATAATTTAAATCTAACCGAGATTAAAAGTGATTTAAAAAAAAATAAAAAAATTTACTGATCTCAGTATGACTAGGACTCAGATATGAATTCTAGAAGTCGTCGGGGTCAATTTTGCTTCAAATTCATCCTAACGAAATCAAAGTATTTTGTAGGAAAATAAAGTAGGTAAGTACTTGTTCCCGTTCTCTTGGTATTTTTTACGTTTAGGTATTTTTTACGTAAAGAAAGTTAAGATTTTTTTTAAATCGACGTAAATTCTCGTCCCATTGGATGTAAAACCCTTAAAGGGATTTATTTTTTCGATGGCATTGTACTTAATGGTAACTTTTCAACCGTAAGAAACAAAGGGGTTAAATAAAAAAAAGGTGTACATTTTATGGTTTATTAAAATTCCATTTTCAAATTTGATTAGAATGTTCTAGGGTGAATACTTTAACGCCTGAGCTGCGGCGGTGCTATCACATCTCGGACGCCAATTTCTGTTTTAAAGTGTGGAATCACACTCTTCTCTATTAGTGGGATAATTTCTAAAGGGTACAGAGTGGGAGATTGCGTAACAGGTCGGCGTAGTAAACTTTCACCCACCTATGTACTGGTACAATAACGGAATTTACTCGAAGTATAATTTACTTACTAATCCTGGACTAGTCGGGTGGGCTACTAGAAGCGAATTGAATTTATCTGTTCTCTCCACGCTCCAGATCGCGGAATTATTAAACGGCACACGAGTTGGAGAAATGCATAGTGCAAATTTGTGGACTTTCACAATAGTGGAAATTATTTTTTATAAGTATAAAATTTACTTACTCTCTGAAGATCTATTAGTCGCATAATGATTGATTTCGGATCGGAACTGATTTATTCCCATTTTACTGTCTCGGTATCTCGGACCGGTGATTTTACAAACGCATAGTGGGGACATAATCAATGCACGCGGTGTATCGACCGCGTTGATGATGCACGATTGCCAGTTCACACGGTATCTTATATAATTAATTTACCGGTCAGATAATGGTTGCTGGAATTAGATGCGTCGTCGTTTAATAATAACAATGGCAAAATAGAAACGGTTCTAAAACTTAGATATAACATAAAGTAAAATTAAATGACTATGCCGACCTTCATACAAAACTTACAATATTACAATTTATTTATTTATTTATCTAACAAAATTACAGGGTGCAGACATGAGCTCCGTTATATAGGGGCATGGAGGAGGCGCCCCCTCTGGATTCTTATTATAATTTACATTAATCGCTAAGTTTGCTAAACGCTCCACACGGTCGTTCATTTGAACTTTTGAGGAATATTTTTTTATAATATGAAATATGTAATTACAAACAACTAACATTAGTTGTAAACCTGATATTTCCAGTATTTTCACAATAATCCTATTTTATGTTTAATTCAATTATAATAATTTATATGCTCGTGCTGAAATCTCCCACTCCCATGGCCACCATACGAGCTTTTGTGTATTATTTCTTTCTGGTTATTTGTACGAAAATATATGTGGTTCACTTACATATTTGTAATATTTTTTAATTGTTCAAGGTTTTTTGAATTTATTTATAGCAATAGCTCATTTTATAAAAAAAATTGCCCTCCCCCTGAATTTTTCTCTAACGGCGCCCATGGGAGGAACGTGATATTAATTAGTCTAAATTAATTTCGTACACCAATAATAACGTCACAAGAGTTAAGAGCACCGTCAAATATTTTGTCACTTAATGGATAAGTTTGTCATGTTGCAAGAGAAAAAATGAGTTAATATAAATCGTTAACAATAAACAAAGATAGTTATAGTTTGTGTTGATGCCAAAATAATAACGTAGGTAAAAAACGGCAGGCCGTAGGTGGACTATGTTTTTTCGCTGTTTTTCTCTTTTCAGCAAACCGTTGGTCAATATCATGGTGTAGGTACCTCATATTAGTTTTTTTGTAACAAATTCATACGTATTCCTGCCTTTTTTGCATATATCCGAAATATATGAACTCTGAAATGTGAGATATCACTTAATTATTTGCAGTTTTTCTTTAGTTTTAGAGACAGATAATTTTATGCTTCAATTTATTATGAAACAGTCGCGGCTGCATATCGATGAGTAATACACAGAATTTCAAAAAGTAAATAAACCGTGTGTGGAGAAGCTATCACAGATGATATGTATTAGATGCTTTTAAAATTATATAGTAGATAGATAGCTATGTATAAAAACTTGTATTATGCGTAAAAGACGAAGAAAAATTAAGACAAATTACTGGGACATGTGCCTTCGAGAAATCTAAGAATTAATTTCTCAATGTTTTCTTCATGCAGGACTCGTACTATAAGTCGATTTAATTTAATTGTTACAAAGTGATAAATCTAGTTACCGAAGCGTTAACAAAAAAATATTTTATACGGAAATTATTGTCTGTACCTAGGTCTAATTAAACATCTGCAAATAACAGTTGCTCTTATAGCCGCAAAGTAATTAATGGACGCCACTGGAGCATAGATTTTCATGTAGGTCGTAAAGTAACTTTGAACTTAATTCACGCTCCATATCTATATCAAAACTATTTTCTATTACCATATTGCTGGTGAGTATGCGAATTATTTATTGAACTTTACACAAAAATTTGCAGTGTGTTTTTCCGCTATAATACCACCACAAAGATTTGTTTGTTATGCCAAACTTTCGACACGGAGATAAGCCCAATTGAAAGAAATACCGCGTGCCTATGCAGAAGACAAGTAAAAGTACTTATTAATGATCTGAAAGTCAAACATATTCTCGTAATAATTAAAAACGTTGCCGTTTCTGATGTAGAAATCAAATACTTGAACCTTCTTGGATGGGTGACCCACCAGAGGAACATAGCCACCTCGCCCCACCTTCTAATGACTTGTATAATATCAGTGTATACGAAGAGCTATACAACTTTAGACGAGAGTTGCGTAGTTGGTATACCATCCCTCGAAGGGGACGTACTTTTCGACTCTAATAAGTTAAAGACAAGAGCTCAGTGACGGAAATAGCCCGACGTTAAATAAACAAAGAGTTAAAAAAATTACCATATAAAAAAAGTATTTCATTATAAAAATATTCATCTACAAATCCCTGTACGACAAACAAAAATGAGGGAAACCGACAATAACGCAATATTTGTACCTTTTGGGTACAGTGGGCGAAATATTCCGAATTAAATTATATACAAATCTAAGAAATCAAGCCCATTAAAAGATTACTGAATTTGCTTAGCACATTCCCTCGAGCAAAGATTTACGGCAGCGCCCCTGACACCTCGGGAACGTATGAAGAAGAGCGATAGGAGAGATATTACAGACATGAGGCGAACGGAGTGGCAGCAGTCATCCGTGAAGAAGATAAATGAAATGTGCACCGAGGACTCGTGAAAGATAAGGTGGCCAACGCCACGCACTCGCCGCCTCCTTTATAACTCATAAAAAGACGGCGCAACCCGCCAACTTTGATAATAATCTATTACCTACTTCATTTGCTATTTGGGAGGACGATACATTTTATTAACTACAACTCTTCTGTTTAATCCGTTTCGTTAGTAGATTATGTGGAAACTCAATTATATAGAATCGTTTTATTTTGGAACAGGTAAAATACAAACACCGAAATATTCTAAGATAAGAATATTAGGTACATACTTATATCTAAAAAAAGTGGAAAATTAGATTTACAAAAATGGCAAAAATCATGTTATTCTGCATTAATTATATAAAGGTTTCAAGACTTAAACTAACATTTTCCGTAACATGTAAAGAAGCTGCATATTTTTTTAATGGCAGATGTAACTGTAATGTAATACTTACATTATCCAACTTTCTTGTTGAATGGCAATTTCAGTGTTATTTAAGGTTGCAAAAAATTTTTGGCGATTTTCAAACCATTTTCATCACATTAAACTCCTCTTTAGGGAATTAAATGGTTCATGTATTAAGATTAAGATTATAGTAACTGAGTCGCCATGGTAAAACTGAAATTTGGTTGGAGAATTTCATCCACATAAATTTTCCAATATTCTACCAATTTAAATTGCAATTCGTGCCAGGTTCAGCCTTTTCCCTATATTCTTTAAAATCCTTTGTAGTTCATATTGTACCACATTTTTGCCCTTCTTGAATCAGGGTGTAGCCATCGGTGTAGCCCAATTCATTTGGAAACAAAACTGGATTTCAGTATGCATTGACCAATTAAACTATCATAATAACATTACGATGACTGGCGCCTTCGCCATAATTTGAATTGGAACATTAAACTTCTGTTACAGAACTCAAACGGAATCTAGGCATATACAATTAAATAAAAAGGTAAAGATGTATTACTTTTTCTCTGGATTATATTAATCTTGTAATAAACTATAATAATAATAATCCTATTCAGTAGCGACAAGGACAATACATATTGTTTGCAAAAAAGGAGTATTACTATATGTATAACAATGTGCATATAAAGGACCAATTAGGTCATTTATAATAGAAATAGAAAAATAAGCAACCCAGGATACGTTATGGCAGCCTCCTAGTAACAAAATGAGCAAGAGCAATGAGCTAGAACTATACTTCCTGTCAGCTGATTTCAGTACGACTCACAGCGGTCGGAAATGCCGAAAAGCTGGCCAAAATATAAAAGCGTTGAATAATTTTTGCAAAAATTTGTATCGTTTTTGAGTCCGCGGATACCAAATCCAAAATCAAATTTGAATGAAAAAACAGAATGACGGCTGCAGAATGACGAAAATATAGATCAAAAATGGCGAAATTTTTTTAAAATAATTTGAAGCGGTTCATATAGAGGTTTTTGAGGTAGCAAATTACAAATTAAATCCGAAGTCAAATTTGTAAAAAAACACAAAATGGCGGCTGGAAACCGGCGAAAAAAATAGGTCAAAAATTTTTTTGGCAATAGTTTGAAGTGGTTCATATAGGGGTTTTTGAGGTCGCTAATTATAAATCCGAAGTCAAATTTGAAAAAACAAAATGGCGGCTGCAAAATGGCTGAAAAAAATGGGTAAAAAATTCGCGAATAATTATTGAAATGTTTGAGGTAGTTTATAGGTATAGAGGTTTCCGAGGTCGCTGATTATTAAATTTGAAAAGAACAAATTGGCGACTACAAAATAACGAGGAAATTGGTATAAAATTGAAAATATTAATTGAATTGGCAATGATTATCAACTTGACAAAACAAAAAATATATATGTATTATTTTTTGATAGGAAAGGGAACTTATCAAAAAAAAAAAAATTGGATATTCACGTGAATTAGTGCTTTGAGTTCAAGACTCGTTTTCTGGAAACCCTTAAACCCCAGGAAACGAGTCATGAACACTAATTCACATGAATATCGAAATTCTCCCTCCAACCCCTATTTTCAGACCCTTTTGGACAATTTCGGGGTTATTTTTCAAAAATCGCCCACGAGAAATGTTTTTTTTATTTAAAAAAAAATTATGTCGATTCGATAAAAAAATAGAGCCTGTAGCGACTTTTGAACAGTTAATTTTTTTTTTTTTTAATAATGTCATATATTTTATTTATATTTTCGGTCAATTCGGTTTTCACAAATTCAGTAATAAAAATTTCGTCGGTATTACTCGAATCTGCGAAAGTTAAAAAAATTAATAAATAAAAAATAATAGAATAATTTTGAGAATTATTTTGTACATATTGTAAAATTGAATATCCACATCAAAAGTCTGTTTATAAAAAGTTCGAATAGATATAGTACTGCATTCCAAGGGAAGCTAGTTTGGAAAACACGCCCCCTTCTGTGAATGTTTTATTCGGCTTAAGATAAATAGGTATTAAAAAACTGCTTATCGGACAATTCTTCATATTTTCGAAATTCCATAACATTGTATATTTGCATGCATACATATATTTGCAGCAGCGCAATAAAACTTTTTTCATAAATTTAAAAACAATTACATAATTTTATAAACAATTTATTGTTTATTGTTATTATATTTGTAGCAATGCAATTCATCTTTTTTCATAAATTTAAAAATAGTTACTGTATCACATAATTTCATAAAAAATATTTCCAAAAGGTGACAAAAACATTGCACTAAAGTTATTGAACATTTCGATTAAAAAAAAATCATGAATCGTGTAACAAATAGGGAAATATTCGACGCACAAAAAGTATCACAGGCGCCAAATAGACAGTTTTGGGCAGCCAGTAATTTATAATTTCTTCAAGAAATGTTTAATATTAAACATTTTAAAAATTTTTCGCGGCAAGGTGTTTCAAGGTTTTTTTACTTATTGCTTTTGTTATAACCACTTTTCGGAACGTGACCAACAAAATTAAGACTAACATTGTTGTTAACTAACTACTTGACAAATTATTCAAATTCATTTTTGCAATAACTAAACTTTAACACTTTTGACGAGGCGACGCACTCGACGCTCAAAAAAAAACGCATTCTGAAGCCAGGAAAGTAGTACCTTCGCTTCTTAATAACTGTCATATCACATACTAGGGGTGCCACTACAACTATTCCGAAAGTTAAAAGTCCCGAAAAAACTTTATTTATCACTTTTGGCCCCTTTAAATATTTTATACACTATATTTATTATATTACACAGAGTTAAATTAATTTTCCACGTAAATATAAAATATATATATATACCTAAATTGCATAAATTTAGGAAGCTACTATGTTTCACCCCTTCGGTGGAAAGGGTTCAGCGTTTTTTACGTTTAGTAATATAGATAATATATTATACATGGCATTGTTAAACCTGAATAGAGCCACCGCAGCAATTGTTATTCAGATATCGGTACAGCAATCCTCCGCCTATTGTGTATGACTGTTTGTACATATTCAAGCCCGTATCGTGGCTCAGGAATTCCAATAATTGCCTCAGTAATTTAATTTATTCCGCAATGTACTTAAAAGACATAACATTTTCTCTTTTGTGTGTAATCAGCTATTAACGTTAGATTAATTGTAATTTATTTGGCGTGTATTCGCTTCCCGTATGTTCAAATTTCGTATCGACCTTTGGAGGAATTGTGTCCTTATTATATAATATATAAGGTAGTATTCACTATTACTTTTTTTAATAGGTGTAAATGGATAATTAAAATTCGGTGTGTGGGACTGTGAAATAATAAACATTTTTCAGCCCCACATTTTTTATATTCTGTGTCAATCATCTAGCGTTGTTAAATGTTCAAAAATATGCTCCATTTATATTTTAAAAGAGGGCAGCGTAACACATTAATAGGAACCTGTAAATTATAGTGATTTACCTGTGGCTAACGGGCTACGTACCCAAAGCCAATAATTAAAAAAAAAAAACCTATATTTAATCTCTCCATGGATATATTAGTTCCATAATTCATCAATGGATTGTGCTGCTATTTAACAGCTTTCTCTGTGTCTTCGACTCTTTAAGAGGGGCCTAGATTAATCTTGGACACAGTAATGTGACGCTTCTACAAAATGTTTAACTTTAATTTAAAGCTTAATTAATACATTAATTTAGTGTCACACTGTATTTTATAAAACTTAAATTGATATTTGATGATAAATCAGTTTGGTAACTGATTAAGTCTACAAGCAGTTGAGTTTCTTCAGTTTCTACGTTTGCCTTTTTTAAAATAAAGCAAACACTGGAAAATGGAATCAACTTTAATTAAAAGCTCAGAAATATGATACGAAAAAGACATTGATTTCTAGTTGGAAATAGCATCACGATATTTTCCGACATTGTCATACCACTTACTATTGTATGTCCCCGTTTGACTAGATAAGACTTATTTGAAATGCAATTTAAAATTATCATTATTTTGTGAGTTGTATGAAATGTTTTTAAATAGACTTCAGCCTTCGAATATTCAAGCCATCTGGTTTCAGGCGAGCAGCGGTTTCGTTTTCGTGATAAAGGAACATCTTCTATATAGAATGACATGAAAAATCGTTATTCAATTGTCAATGCTTTGGAAATATGGAATACATTTTGGCGCAAAGATATTTTAAGATCTACTCCGGCCAATTTCATTTATAATTTATATGAGGAATAATGAAATTCTCCCCTTTAATTTCGTAGAAGTTATATCCGAGTTTTCATCATAATTCTGTGTTAATTGCTAAGAGGTATATATTTTATATCTTAAAGTGGCACGAGATACTGAAATATTTTTCCAGTTTTTCCATAAATCTTATCTGATGTTAAAAATTAAATATACAGAGTGTCAGGCACAAAGTATGATAATCGACAAGGTACTGAATAGAAATTATTTAGATATATATTTTTAAATTTGTTTTTTCCAGCAAAGCAGATGCTTGGTTTTGATTGTGCTATAATTATTAAAACTCTTCCTTTATTGAAACATTAAATTGGATTAGATTTATATTATATTTATTGACTTCATGTGTGAGGATAGGCAACCAATTAGTATTACAAAAGTGAATAGAAAAAATTAAATTATTTTAAATGAGAAAACGAAAAAAATGTGTGGAATGGAACTAACAGTGATGGAAAAATACTAAAAACATTATAGTTTGCGTTTTTTGATGTGGAGCTTTTGTTGAAACATAAAAGTTTTAATCTATTCAAGAAATTGACAACAAAATGCGATAAGGTAATAAAATAAGTTAATTCTAATAATTTTCTAAAAATTCACCCAACAAGCTTGAAACTTAAGAAAAAGAAAATTATACTTACTAAAGATAATGGACATTTGTTATATATTGTTGAAATCAGGAGATTGGCTGTTTTTCAATTATTTTATAATATACAGGTTGTCGAAAAAAATTTTGTCGGATATTAGCTTTTTTTGGTTAAACCGGAAGTTAGATGAATGGCATATGCCTTTATAACCACAATAATATACCATATCGATTTTCGTAATAATATACAGGGTGAAAAAAATTTGGAAAATCAGTTCTTTGCCAATACCTCGTATATTGGAGGTTCTATCGCTTATTCGACCTTGCAAGCAATCGGATTCCTCATAGAAGAATGCATGAGAATAAATTTTTATTTTTCGTTTCAGCCCAATAGTAAAGACCGGAAATCGAGTGAGCCTCTTACGTGGGACACCCTGTATACGTTGTAAATCGCTTGAATTAAGTAAACATACTGAACCTCTAAAGCGATTTAAACTAAAATATACCTGCAAAAAACAAAAAACAATTACTAAATAATCTTATACATTTTATATGTTGTAACTTCAAAGAACCGTAGGTAGCCCTTAGTCTATGATTTTCTGGTCTACACCACGAGCAATAATAAAACATGTACTCGACGGCTTTACGGATTTGAGCGCGGTCATTCCAACCTATCATCATCAAGTGGCTCTTGGGCGGACAGGCCCACACCGACCAGGCCAGAATATAAACATCCTTTTTGTCCATCCTTACCGTCTGAATTATAAAGAACCTTGCTTCACGTTCCCTTCTTAATCGCAGTAAATTTTCCAAATAGACAATGAATTCTCGCTTTAGTCTTCTAATAGATGTAACAATTGGTACGTGGGGAATGCTTGGCTGTTTTCGTATATTAGTACACCGCCTGCAATAAAGAAGCACGCTTTTTTTGCAGAGAGTAAACCTAAATATATTGCCATAGATATTCAATCGATATTTCAATATATAATGCAGATAACTAAGCCATTTTTGTAAAGAACACGTATTTTCACTTGTAATACCACTAATGCTTAAATTATTTTCGGAAATTTTCTGGAGGTTCCGAATATTTTGAAAATTATCCCGAGTCGAAGGCGAGGGATAATTTTTAAATTACTTTTTAAATTAACTGGAACGATCACGGGTATCGTTGTTAAATTAATATCTACTTTGACTTTTATATCAAGTGGACGGCAGATAAATATGCCAATATTTCTTAAAAGAACTAAATAAATATATTTTAATAAATATTTCATGCCTTTCTCTCTCCACAAGTAATGAATGTTTTATACTTTTGCCCAAGTGCAATTATTACTCTTATTAAGTTTAATTTAACGTTTCAATAAAGTTTTCCATGTGATTTTTTTACTTTTAGATAACAAATAAAAGGGCTGAAAATAAGTTAAAAAGTATTTCTAGCGTTTATAAATTTTGATATGAAATAACACTGTCCTAATTATCTCTGCAGCTATTCCCTCAGCTACAGCTATGAAAAATAAAATGGTTATTCAGCTAAATTACAATGGCAGTGTTTGCGGGAATTTGCGGGAAGTCAGTGGAAGCCTTTGGTGTATTTGATGCAAGTTCTAGTTAATTATCTTATCACTACATAGGGTAATTGAGTTTCTTTCAAACTTAAATTGGTTTATTCGTATTTGGTAACTTTCTCTTAGCGTTCGCATTTAAGTTAAACTGAAGTACCTTTATTATATTCAAACAAAGAATTTTGCATGAAGATAAAATTTATTTGCTTTAACAACTTAAACAATTTACATTGAAATTAATATTAAACTCAGATTCGTTTCGTAATCGTTTTAATTTTAAATACACAGTTCCGAGAATAACGTGATAAAAATATTTGTAAGGGATACCTCTTAAAATTTACACATAAATTTTCCTTTTCGTTTTAACTTAGAAGTAAATTTTGTAGAGTAGAGCATAATAATTAAAATTTCCATTTCTTACGCAATTTTCGTCTCGGTTTTCAGATTTTAATAACGATAAACAGTGTTCGTTTAAAAATGTTTTATTTAACTCTATAAAGGAGGAAATTATACGTTTCTAAGTTCTACCATTTTCATAGCAGATTTATCAATTATCTTCTAACAGACTTAGGTTTTAGACGCTGCTTGAATAACTTGGAAGACGGCGAATAAACATTTATATTTAGTAATCAAACTAACATTAATAAAATTCTTTTTGGAAGGGAAAAATCCAAAAAAGTGGAATGTGAAATATAAATAATAATAAATACTATTATTCACAGTTGTTTCCTCGAGCCCACGTCTGACGGAGCACAAATACCATGATGGCCTGTTTCTCGTTACTGGTTTTCATCAGCATGGAGAAAGTAATGTACAGGGTGATTCACTTAACTTTCCCACCCCATTTTTCTCTGTTATTTTTTCAATTACAAAAAAAATATTATAACAAAAATTGTAGAACTTTTTATGAAGTTTTTAAATATGGTATCAAAAAAACAATTGAAAAACAAATTATGAAGTTACAAATATAACTTGCATTTTTTTTAATGGAACACCCTGTATTTTATTACATTTTTCGACATAAAATTTTATTCTGATTTCGACAATATAGCACACATACATGGTACTTATTTGTAATACTTTTCGAAATATTTGCATTTAAATATATAAATTATAGACAATATCGCATATTCGAGTATGCTCTGATTTTAATAGTATTTAATTGTAAAGTAATAAACAAGTAACAATAATAAACAAATAAGAGTTATACTAACACAAAATAAACATAACTTAGTTTAACAAATTAAAAACAATAATGTTATTAAAATCAGAGCATACTCGAATATGCGATATTGTCTATAATTTATATATTTAAATGCAAACATTTCGGAAAGTATTACAAATAAGTACCAGGTGTGCTATATTGTCGAAATCAGAATAAAATTTTATGTCGAAAAATGTAATAAAATACAGGGTGTTCCATTAAAAAAAATGCAAGTTATATCTGTAACATCATAATTTGTTTTTCAATTGTTTTTTTGGTACCATATTTAAAAACTTCAGAAAAAGTTCTACAATTTTTGTTATAATATTTTTTTTGTAATTGCAAAAATAACGGAGAAAAGTGGGGTGGGAAAGTTAAGTGAATCACCCTGTACATTGACCACTTTAAGTTTCCTAAATGACATTACAAGTAGGTGACCTAAAGTGGATCCGTTCCTTTTAATTAATAATGGGCAGAATGTTTTCTTTTCAACAGCAATATTTTATATACTTACCCTTAAAAATTAAAATAATTTCCACTTTTGGTTCCAGATATTTTATGCTGCTATAAATATTACTTTGAGGAGCATATTGTATATAAATGACTTTATTTAGGCTTTATACAAGCATGATAATAACAAAAATATCCAATTTGATAAACTTATATTGATGTTTCATCTTTAAACATGCAATTATTAAATTTATTGGACTTTCTTTAATACATGATAGAAATTGGATTAAAAATTACAAAATTCAATACGTCTAAAAATAAATTATTGAAAACCATTTTTTTAACTCACCACAAAATTCATTCATTATGGCCACCAATTAAAAAACGATGGCCCCAAGAAGATATACATGTTCTCTCGCCTTTATTTAGCTCATCAGGGAGACTATACCACGTTAAATTCAAAGAATCTACCTATCTTTAAACTTATACTTAATGTTTTATTTATTGACATTAATAATATATTTTGTAACCATAACAAAAAAATATTTTTTTTAATAATAATAATAATATATAAAAATTTCTAATATATTTATTGATGTTCCACTTCTGAACATGCAACTATAAATTATGTTGAATTCAAAGAATATTATTGAAAACATTTTAGAACGTTATTATTGTCGAATAATGTAAAAACAAATTACTCTGCAGGATTATACAGCATTGAATTATTTCACAGAATCCATAACATTCAAAGCAAAAAATAAAACATTTAAATAAAAATTATTAATCTTCATAAAAAAATTAATATAATCTAGTTTTAGTTTGGAACATCAATAAAAATATTAGAATTTTTTTATTATTGGGCTAGTATAAAACTTAAATAAATTTGTTTATATAAGCAACGAGTCTCAAAAAAGAAAGTAGAGTAGATTGCAAAGGGACGTGAATATATAGGAGGCATAGTAATAATAGAAATGAAAGAATTTATTTGTCATGGTTACAAAATATTTTATTAACGTCAATAAATAAAATTTTAAGTATAAGTTTCAAGATGTAGGTAGATTCTTTGAATTTAACGTGGTATCGTCTCCCTGATGAGCTAAATAAAGGCGAAAGAACATGTACATATTCTTGGGGACATCGTTTCTTAATTGGTGACCATAATGAATGAATTTGGTGGTGAATTTTGAATTTTGTAATTTGTAATCCAATTTTTATCATGTATTAAAGAAAGTCCAATAAATTTAATAATTGTATGTTTAGAGATAAAACATCATTATAAGTATATCAAATTGGATATGTTTGTTATTGTTATGCTTGTATAAAGCCTAAATAAAGTCATTTATAAACAACGCATATCAAGCAAAGAAAGATAATTGTAAAAAAGAGCATATACCGGGTGACCACGAGATGAGGTTACACTCTATAACTTCTTTGTTATTAAACAGATTAATTTGAAATTTACAGGTGAGGCATAACATCTAAATGCGCAACTTTTGACACTTGGTGGCTTTATTTCTTACTTCCGATTTAGCCGGAAGTGATATTAACTTTCTTATTTTAAATACAACTCTACCTGTTTTTGTAATGTATCTTATTCGTTATAAAATTTACAATACAATGCTATGTCACACAATGACATTTCATTTCAAAATGGCGGAAAAATTAAATTTTTTCAAAAATATTAAAATGTCAATTAAAAGATATTGAAAAATAATTTTTTTCCAAAGTTGGCCGTGAAATCAAAAGAGTAATGAATTTGACATGTTTAATTTTTAATTTGTACAAATATTTCGTTTTGGCAGAAAGATATTAGGAAAATAAGATAAATATTTTTCTGCAATTTTTAAATACTCAAAACTATTTTTTTTTAAACACACCTACCTGACTTTTTTTTTAATTTTGCAATTGCTTGTTTCTTCTCTTTGATTTAATGCCATTAACGTACCGAATTATTCACAAAATATAAAAATTAAATAAAAATTTCTCCTAATATTTATTTTATTTTTCTAATATCTTGCCGCCAAAACGAAATTTTGATGCAAATTAAAAATTAAACATGTCAAATTCGTTACTCTTTTGATTTCACGGCCAACTTTGGAAAAAAATTGATTTTCAAAATCTTTTAATTGCCATTTTAATATTTTTGAAAAAAATAAATTTTTCGGCCATTTTGAAATGAAATGTCATTGTGTGACATATCATTGTATTGTAAATTTTATAACGAATAAGATACATTACAAAAACAGGTAGAGTTGTTATTAAAATAAGAAAGTTGACATCACTTCCGGCTAAATCGGAAGTAAAAAATAAGGCTACCAAGTATCAAAAGTTGCGCATTTAGATGTTATGCCTCACCTATAAATTTAAAATTAATCGGTTTAATAACAAATAAGTTACAGAGTGTAACCTCATCTCGTGGTCACCCGGTATTATAGATTTTCATTTTTTTCTGACAAATTATACAAATCGAATAATTATTAACCGAGAATATGTCCGTATTTGCATTATAACCTACTAACGACCTGCAACAAAGTTATACCAGTCATTAATGTGGGTAATAACTCGATACGTATATTATTGCAATTTTTTATTACGAATCGTCGAAATTGTTTGTAACTGATTATCTGTGTTTTGATGCAAGTAAGTATCATACCAGTCATTATAATGTTGAATGTGAAATAATGTTTTATTGGCCGAAATCAAAATTCACAATATTATCACATAATTTTGTTTGTTTCATCAATTTTGGGACTACGTGAAAGTGAGACCTTCCTTTTAACAGTTATCATATTAAAATGTTCCCCTGAGAGTCACCTTAGTGCAATTTTCATAATAAGTGGATATACATTTGAAGATAATTTAAAATGTTGAGATCGGTTCTGTTCATGCACAGATACACAATTCCCAGTGAAATTCCACCCCCGCTCAGGGTCTATGATGACTTGTCTCGAGCGGAGTGGCTAAAACAAATTAATAAGAGAGAGCGAATGGGGCAGTTACCCAAATTTTGGCGTTACTCCTCTCCCCAGGTAAAGCAAAATAATTATTGCTTCGTTTAGAGATGTTACATCAGCTTTCATTTTGTGATTACTTGCCACTGATTTTCTACTTCAATGTGTCCCTGTCCCACCAAATATAAATAGTTGTAAACCACATTTCTTCAATTTTTTAAACACCCTGTATAATGACTTGCATTTCGTTAGGATTTAATAGGGATTGTTAACCTATGACCATTAGATCTAATGCCAGAGAATTGAAATGAAAAAAAGTTGATGCAATCGATAGAAATCTGCACTTTGAATATAACAATGAATCAGAGGCATCCCGACGCATACAAAGTACCCTTCTTAATAACATGTGAAAGTGCCTAATTTAGTATGGATCAGACATTTTCAATATTTGTCGCAACTCACAATGGAATCGGCTAAAACGTTTCTTCTTCAAGCAATAAAATTAACTTGAGAAACTGTTACTATATTATTTACTTCTAGTTAGTTCCAAAAGAAAAAGAATATTATACTGCTAGCTTGATTAAAATTAGGAATAAGATAAGCTTCAAAATCCTAAAAATAAATTTTGCAAATAGCAAATTAGCAGCCATTTGCGAACAATAATTATTCAGTTACTTTATGCATGCACCTGTAGAGTTACTTCTTGCAGAATTATCCTTTATATGACTGGTCCATACTATGCAAAACATTGGATTGTCAACAGCCGCTCTGATTTTTTTTCTTTTTGATGAAGAAATGGGTTTTAAAATATTTGTCTGTGTCCGATGTCTCTGAATGTACGCAAATTCCGCACAAACTTATTTCAAGGATAAAGGAGATTCTATTGAAAACAAAACAAAATGGAAATCGGGTAAGTCACTCCAAAGCTATACGGTTCCAAAGTTAGCTAATTATTCAGACTGAACGAATCAACTTTTGATGAAGGTGACACTTTCGCCATTGAATCAAGTATTATGTCCTAAAACAATCTTATTACCTAATCAATATTCATTTTAAAATAAACATGCATCTATAACATGCGACGATATTCAAGTATCGTGAAATGGGGATTGTGAAACATCAAAAGTGTTTGACAGTGCTTTTTGTATTCCAGCAAGCTGCAATAAGGTTTGTCGATTTTCCAACAGCTTTTCTTATAGTTTACGTGACGTTATTAGGAGGTGAGGTTATATATCATCCACGTCAGATGGACGTAATACCTTTGTGTTAGTACAGTTTATTGTCTACAAGAAATGAAAATGACTTGAAATACAGTCTTTGCTCATTGCTAATGCAGAACCTGATCTATTACGCTGCGACTCTGCGGCAAAGTATGTTTAGAAATTGGTGGTGTTCGTAATAATTTATTATTGAAGGTTTATATTAGTGTACTCAATCTACATAATATATATATTTAGACATACACAAGTTGCGTTCCATACTGACATCATCTGCACGCGTCTTTAATTCTGGAGATAAAATAATAATAAACTAAATAGACTATTATCGTTCTTATTAACAAAAAAGTGTAATTAAAGAAATTGTTGAAATTGTCTTCTTAAGACCAACTGGACTTAAGTCGACTTATATTTTGGCATTATTCTCACTTTTAGAACACAGTTCAAACTTTTTAGTTTTATTATTTAGTTGGTGTAAAATATTTTACGTTTGACGTTTCAATTATCGAGCTGTTTCAGTCCTATATTACTATTCATAAAGTAGCCCGATTATACAGTAAGCGCAGCTGGCTTTATGATAATTATATTATAACAGTGCATAAGCACCAACTCACAATAAATATGTCCGCATAGTGTCCAAGTTAAATTTTATTAGAGTTCTTTTAATTCTGTAACTGGTTGGTCTGTTTGGAAGATGGAAAAAACAAAGGGCATGTCTTAAATTTTGCCGCCGAACGTAAAT
This sequence comes from Rhagium mordax, assembly GCA_963680705.1. Taxonomy (NCBI): domain Eukaryota; kingdom Metazoa; phylum Arthropoda; class Insecta; order Coleoptera; family Cerambycidae; genus Rhagium; species Rhagium mordax. The sequence goes on from OY796661.1 coordinate 16,023,867, forward strand.
TCACTTTAATAACATACATTAAAACTTTTAGAATTTGTTCGGAGGAGTTAAGCTCTACTAATTGCATGAATTAGAGCCAACTTACATTCATTGTAATTCTTTGTGACTCTAAAGAAACGCTCAGGCTCTCATTCTGACTTCCAAATTAATTTATAGTTCGCCATGACAGAGATCACGACGTAGTTTGTGTTCGAATTGCCACTTAACTTTTTACATCCATATTATCATATCAGTCCTAATGGAAAGATACATCTCAAGCTATCTTTGGTAAGATAATAAATAGAACCGTTAATTTGACTTGAGCAATACAGAGGGATCCATATGGAGGGGCAATTTAATATTTTAATAAATATAGCAAATTTCAAACAGGAACAAATGTGTTCGTTGTACTTGCGATGGGAGCACGTTAAAAATCTTTATCTGACACGATCAACAAAATTTATAGGTTTTGGGTGCTGGTGCTAATACAACTGACTTACTGATCATTTTATTTCCTGGCGTCGCGTCGCAATAGGACGACGGTATAAGTGATTGGGAAATAAGGGGTTTGCTGTTTAAATATTTCAAAGCATATATAATCTTTATGCTCAAATCAATAGTGCCGAGGACACTAGGTAGTAAGTGGCTTTCGGCATTTATTAGTATCTAGTCTAATGTGTATAACGCCATTTTTGCCACGTGTTCATATTACTGACAATAATTCAAACTACTATATTTACTTTATATTCTACTCATTTCTAACACGTGTGGTTATGTGCTCAACTATACAGGGTGTTTCAGTTTTTTCGTTCATAACTTGTAAACGATAGAACATATTATCAAAATAATAGGAGTCTTTCCTATAACATTTTTCTCTAAAACGTTTCGTTTTCAAGATACAGGGCGTTAAACTTTAAAAAAATTATTACTATTTATTCATTAGGTATCTCCTAAAGAAATAAAGATTTTTTATTTAAATTTTGTACACTTTAGTCATAATAAAAGACCAATTTTTTGACGTTCCAAAAGTTTCTCTTACAAAAGCAGTGGGGTAGTTAAGAGGTTCTGTCCGTATTTAAACCCCCTGAACTTCTACGCCAATGATCAGGAATTGTATTTTTATACAAATTGTAAAACTTTGATGCATTTCTCACAAAAAAATACTCTTGCATCTTGGTTGCAAATGACAGGATTAAGTAGGCGTTAAATCATTGACAGTATTCACAACATAAACATAAAAAAAATGGATATTTTGAGCATTTATTGTAGATTATTAATTAGTTATCATTTTAAATAAATATGTATTAATATAATTCTTTAATTTGTTTAGCAAAAAGCCTGTCAATAGATAGTGCATAGGATACCCCTGCTTAGAATGAATCTAAATATCTTGAATAGAAAGCCTCCCAATGAATTTCACCAGGATTACTTTTTTTATAGGAAATACATCAAAGTTTTAAAATTTGTATAAAAATATAATTTCTGATCATTGGCCTAGAAGTTTAGGGGGTCCAAATACGGACTGAACCCCATAACTGCGCCACTGCTTTTCTCTGAAAAACTTTTTGCAAGTCAGAAAATTGGTCTATTATTATGTTTAAAGTGTACAAAGTTTGAATAAAAAATCTTTATGTGTTTAGGAGATAATGAATAAAGAGTAATAATTTTTTAAAAGTTTAACGCCCTGTATCTTGAAAACGAAACGTTTTAGAGAAAAATGTTATAGAGAAGACTCCTATTATTTTGATATGTTCTATCGTTTACAGAAGTTATGAACGAAAAAACTGAAACACCCTGTATATGTTTGGTTTCCCATTTACAATATCTGGTACATACTCCAAAAAATTAATTCAAATCCCATTTAATTAGCTAATCAAATTATTTTTACGTTTTCAACTAGTGTTTTGTGTACCTACATAATGAAATTAAAAAGTTTGCCGGTTAAAATTCATCAAAACAAAATAGATAAAGCGCGGCACTCTTGTAAGTAGCTTCGGAAATAGAGTATTTTACAAAAAATAATAATAATAATGTGTAATTTTTTTATTTTCTTAGTAGTAAAAAGAATGCTTAAAATTAGGATATTATTAAACATTATTAACTATTTATCACATTCTTTATCGTCATCGACGATTTCTGTTTCCTACTAAATTTCCTCTTCTTGAAAAGAATCTTCATCGCTTTTATTTTCTTCTATATAGTAATAATTGACTTCCAGTGCCTCAAATATCAGACCAGAACAAATAAACCAGGGCCACTGTTCTAACATTTTCTCTCCTTTCCAAAACTAGTTTATTTTATGCAGAAATAATCAGGTACAAAACGTTTAAAATATATTGCGTATTAGGACTTTTTTAGTAATTTTTCTAGAGGATAATTATTTGCACAAATCACATGAACTATGAAAAAAATTCCCAATCACGTGTTTCAATATATAGTCAGAAGGTTTTTTACACAAATATTTTTTTTCCTTTCATTTGCATTAAGCGTTATAAGTATCCTCTGACTTTGTTTCTGATAATAATAACAAAATAAACAATAAGTATATATACAGTATGTCCGGCGATGTAGTAGACAAGAGGACAAACGGACCAAAAATTTCATTTTTCGAGGAAAAGTCATTCTTTATAAAAAAAAATTGATTGCTGAAAAAATACGATTGTCGATGAAAAAAAAATAAAAACTGTATACACGGTGTCCAAAAAGTTAAAAATTCAAGTTTTTTACAAGAGTAAAGTACCCTAATTCTAAAGTTTTTAACATTGTAAACTAACAAAATCTTTAAAAGTTAAAGCAAAAAAATTATTGGAAAAAATTATTTTAAAATTAAAAAAATTATTGCTATCCAAACTTAATGAAAACCAATAGGTATCTTAGAAGATGTGATGATTTGAAACAATTTTCTTAAATATCATTTTGCTAAAAACTTTAGAATTAGAGTACTTTACTCTTGTAAAAAATCTGAATTTTTAACTTTTTGGACACCCTGTATACAATTTCTATTTTTTTTCATCGACAATCGTATTTTTTCAGTAATCAAATTTTTTTATAAAGAATTAAATTTTTGGTTCGTTTGTCCTCTTGTCTACCACATCGCCGGACATACTCTATATTATAAAGTTTCCCAAGAAGGAAATAAAAAAGATTCACTTTATTAGCATAAAGTGTGTGAGGAAAATGAGTGTGTGGGATATTTTGTTTACTACTGCGCTATATCCTCTTACTATAAGTAGTTTTTTTATACTGAAGTTCCACTTTCTTTTTCTTAAATTTACGTACTTAAATTGTAATCAGGGTAAAGTGTTAGAGTAGCCGAAAAAGCTCTAAATGTAAAACACCTACAAAGATGCATTTGCTTAATAAACTCTTTTATTATCACCCCGTACTCCAAACTAAATATGTGTATGGCTATTACTGAAATAGTCTACGAGCTCTTTAAAGAAGATAAATTACAAAGTATGAGTTCTCATACACTTTTTTAGTCAGTCAGTAGCTTAGCTCTGTTTACGACCCTTTCTAATTTACTTCCCCGACATGATTACCACTCATCGCTACCCACGTCCCCACGCAGCAATCTTACAAAAGACACGAACATAAAATCCGAGGCAATTGAAGCGGCAGAACTAGTGCAGGATTGCGACACCCCAAACAGCTTATTAATATTCGAAAGGCAGTCAAGGGCATAGTACAACACACCATTGTTAGCCGTCAATAGAACACTCGACTGAAATCTGCCGCTCCTCTAGGTTTCAATGTAAAGAACGGATTCGCATCGAAACAAGCGCACCCGCCATTGTACTGTGGACTATTCCAGTGTGTTTCAGTGAAAAGGACTAATTTTAAGGCGCCACCAGTTCACTCAGCGGCGGGACACCTGATAGGCATCTGCCAAAATCCGAAATAAAAAATTAAAAGTGTTTTAAATAATTACCTAAGTTTGGAAAGTAACATTGAAAATATTTAAATGTTTATTATCCACCTCCAAGTTTCGAAAGAGGCATTTAAGATCTAGGAAACTTAAACTTGATTTGACGATCCAAATTTGAAATTATTTAACTAATTTACAATCGATTTTCAGTATCACTATCGAAATAAAATGCTACAGGTAAAGAATGAAAGTCAAGCACAATTTTAAATAATTACCTTTTTAAGTTAACATTAAACAGCAGGAACCAGGAAACAGTGGAAATTATGGTATTGGGAAATACTTTTGTATGTTCTGTATGTTAATTGTGGAATTATAGGTCCAAATGGGAAAATCAACAACACTTATTGGATTTAATGCAGTCTGTTCGAAAAAAATGTTTTCATATTCAAGGCTCAATAATTATGATATGATAGGCGAGTGGTATTGCAAGCTAAATTCACCAAAGGAACTCGGTAGTATAGCAACTATTTTAATATGTATTCGTATAGTTCTTACCTAAGTATTTATTAGTTTTAACTTTTGTTAAAGAAGCTTTTTAATTTATTTGAAGATTATTTTGTAATAACTATGAGATCTTGCTTCGTAGCAAATTCCTGCTTTTTGGACACAACATTATAAATATAAGTCATTTTAAGTACAATTTTGTTATTATACAAGAAAATAATTGTGTTCTATAAATTGCAGTGAGCCTTGATAATGAAAAAATAAATTTTTCGAAACGTCGGCATTAAATTCAATAATTAGCGTTGTTGATTTTCCTATTGAACCTATAATTCCACAATTAACTTAAGATCAGAATTAAAAAGAAGGTTGCTGCACTCGTATTAATTTTTGTATGTGTTTGCATTCTTCCCGAATATAATAAAACATCTATTAGGTACCACTTCAAAATAACTTATTCATTTACCATAGATTTTTGTGGCCAAACACTCTACATATACATATTTTTTTATGATTCTTATTATAGCAAACTTAAAAAATTCCTTAACCACCTCTTAAATCATCCTATGTAAAATACTATATTTTTGTATTAAAGTTGAGAGTCTGGGCCCTACTGTCCATTGTGAAATTTGAACCACATCTAGAACGTCATCAGTTCTCTCACCAATTGCAAATATATTTTTAATTTGCTTTAGGGACAGTAACATTAACGTCATCTCTTGGTCCTCTTTGGAAGTATATGTATGTTGCATTCCTGTAACAATATCTCCTCCTTAACTTTGAATGTTCCGATCAAACTATTTGCTATTCTCTGCATAGTTAGTTATTGAGCAACTATTATCCTTAATTTCTGATGGCTGGATCCACTTAATACAATTATTCTAACATGATTTAGGGATTTCAAAGTTATATATTATAATCAACAACACCGGATCCTTCGCCATTTCTTAGCATATACAGTATACACGGCATCATTCCTCTTGAAGTTATTTGCCAAGGCTTTCTAATCCCATTTATTTGGTAGTTTCAATGTTAGGATTAATACGTAATAACCATATATATAGCATCTAAACATTTTAAATAAAAGACTATTTTTATTAAAAACATGCAATAAGTATAAATAAACATAGGAACGAAACACAGAAGTAGATATATCTACTACCATTTAACAGAAATTAACAATAAATAAACAAGCAATACTGTCTTTTTGGGAAATTCGCACCATCAAGAATTTTGCATATTTTATATTCTTGTACTATGTACGATTGTAATCAACTAAATGATTCATCTTACCATCGCTAATTTCGTGTTGTTCTTCTATGCTGCTTCTGTGAAAAAAGTTATTCTATTACACGTAGCGAAGGTGTAAAAATTTACATGCAGTGTGTCGCACTTAAGAGTGAAACACCCTTATAACTTTCTTCATTGTAATCCGATTTGAACCAAACTTTACTCAATGATAGATCCCATTCGCCCCCTACTAACGCAAAGCCACCTGCGATACCAAAATAAACTCAAAAAATCAAGAAATCAAATTAGGCATTTTTTATCGAAAAATTTTTCTAATGGAAGTTGTTCAGAATTAGCTAAAAACCTTAAATCCAAAATTTAAAAATATTGATATTTTGATTTAGAAAATTTTAAGTCCGAAAATATAATTTTACAATATCAATTATCATTCGTATTTAGTCGCAGAGGGTTTCTTTAGTTTTTTTTATAAAAAATAAAATATTACGATACAATAACGTATTAAAATTATATTTTTGGACTTAAGGTTTTCAACAATTCTGAACAACTTCCATTAATAAAATTTTTGATAAAAAAATGCCTAATATGTTTTTTTGATTTTCCCCGTTTATTTTGGTATCGTAGGTGGCTTTGCATTAGTAAGGGACAAATGGCTTTTGGGCCATAAGTTGATCCTAACGTACTCTATCTTTGAGTGAAATTTGGTTTAAATCGAATAAAAATGAATAAAGTTATAAGGGTTGTTTCACTCTTACTGTAGGTATATTTGACAAATTTTAACTTTTTAATGTTCCTGCTTTGCCCAGACGAGTTTTATCTCTTTCGCTTTTTCATATATCCCAGTTTTAAACGGTAGGTCATAATATGGATACGTTTCTTTTAATTAATGCAACGTCCTTAAATATACAGAAATTTTAAATGAAAACCTAAGTTTGTTTACCTAATATTTCTAAATTTTTCTTAAAATTTTAATTTAATCAATTGGTCTTCTAACCATATTCTTATTTCTTCTTTGTTTTCGTGCTACATTTTGATTTTCTTCCTTATCTTCTTAATTACAACAATTTTCTCAATATGCCGCTGAATTTGATACTTTGTCATATTTTCTTGTTGTTGGCATGAACATGAACATATAACCTTGTTACTGATATAGGATTCAGTTTATTAGATCTTATTAACAAAATATGCAGGTCCCTAGTGTGTGTCATACAGTCTGACCTATCGGAAAACTTTGAAAGTAATGTAGGACTGAGGCAAGAAGATGCACTGGCGTGTCTTCTTTTTAATATATCACTCGAAAAATCCATAAGAGACGCCGGATTAGAAAACAGAGGAACCATCTGTAATAAATCCTTACAAATTATGGGATATGCAGATGACATGGATCTGATAGTACGCACCGCTCGCAATTTTTCGCAAACTTCTCAAATGCCTCTGAAAATATGGGCCTTCGAATCAAAGAAGATAAAACTAAACTTATGGCATCAATACCTATAATAGAGCCAGAAACATCGGGCAAAACTTAGGGTAAAACTTCAGCGTTGACAATTTTAACTTCGAAATTGTTCAACATACCTACTTGGGTTCGATTGTTACCCACGACAACTCCACTTCTAAAATCAAAAGAAGGATCCGTTCTAGCGAACAAATGCGACTTCGGCCTAATAAACAAATGAGGAGCCGAAATTTAAACCGAAAAACCAAACTGTTCATTATTCCAAATATATGGATCTGAAACATGAACAATCTCTAAGATAGACGAAGACCTCCTACTAACTTTCGAGCATAGGGTTCTAAGAGAATACTTGGCGCTAGCTATGAAAATGGTGTGTGGAGAAGACGATACAACTTTGAGCTTTACAACAAATACAAACAGGGAAAAGAGTTTATAAGGATAGGTAGATTGAGATGGGCAAGACCTGTGGCAAGAGCGAATGAAAATTTAACCCCAAGCTATACAGCGTGTCCCACTATTAATGGCCCTCCCTTCACAACTCAGTTATTAGTTATCCAATTTTAACCAAATTTGGATCGGTGTCAATGACCTTTGGTGTGATCTTTTTGAATTAAATAAAATGTATTTTTGTCAGTGGCGTGCATTTTTTATTAAGAAAGAAGGGGTCGCTTTTTCGAGAAGTCATATTAGGCCTTTTTTACAGAAAAACTAATACAAAATTATTAATCAGCATGCTTTAGAACCCCCATGCCGAAAATTTCACAACATTTTAATTTTCGGTTTCCGAATAACGGGCCCAGTAAAAATACATTTTTTCAATCGTAAATAATTGACAGCTTGAAAACGGTTTGCGTTTTGAAAAAAAGTCTTTCTTCATTTTCAATTTAAATTGGTTTACTCTATCTTCCCATGCCTTCAGAAGTTCCAAAAGCTGCAAGCAAAAATTTTTCATTGGACGATAAAAAAAAATTTTAACCGGTCCTGTATTATTTGGGTATTAAGCGGTAAAAAATGATGTGATAATAAATCAATTTTATACCAAAAGAAAAAAGGTTGCTCTGATATTAAATTAAACTATTTTTCGAAAAATAAACCGTCGTTAAGATAATTATTTATGACTGCGGCATTTCAAACTTTTGAGTACATGATGTGATAGAGTAAATCAGTTTAAATTGAAAATGTCGAAAGACTTTTTTTCGAAACACAAACCGTTTTCAAGTTATCAGTTATTTACGACTGAAAAAATGTATTTTCACTGGGCCCGTTATTCGGAAACCCTTAATCAAAATGTAGTAAAATTTTGAACATGGGGGTTCCAAAGTATGCTGATTAATAATATTGCATTAGTTTTTCTGTAAAAAAATGCCTAATATGACTTCTCGAAAAATTGACTACGTTTTTCTTAATAAAAATGCACGCCACTGACAAAAATAAGTTTTGTTTAATTCAAAAAGATCACACAAAATTCCGTTAATAGTAACCCAAATTTGGTTGAAATCGGATAACTAATAACTGAGTTGTGAAGGGGGGGCCATTAAAAGTGGGACACGCTGTATATCTTATTCTATAGTTAACTTTCATATCTTTTAACAGTAACGCCTTCCCCTCTGGTTTCAGTGACTCCTACTGCATTGTAGCTTGCACATCTTTATTATCTTCTTAATTTTAACTCTCTCATTTTCTAATGCAGTCTAGTTTTTCTATTTTCTCTCTAATACTTATGTTTTAATTTTTTTATTATTATTATTGTTGTTCCTTCTTTCTCCTCTTGAGATGTTCATTTCTAATCCCCTCTCTCTTCTTGAGATGTTCCCCCTTTATTGGTAACAATTTTTTCAACATGGATTAGCATTGATATTCTCGCCATGCTTCTTGTTCTTGGTAGTAACATAACCTCGTTACTAATATAGGATACAGTATTATCTCTATCAAATGTTGTTAACTATATGCAAAGTGCTGCATTGCCATGTCTATTAGAGATTCCTGTTCAAGAATAGCACTATATAAATATTGACTTTAAAAGTTCCAATCAAACAATTTGTCATGCAATTTGTATGTAATTAACCATCGTTTTCGACTTTTATTTAACTCAATTTTACTAACTACTCTGCTTTCTCTTTTAATAACTTCTTTAATTTTGCTACTTGATCTTCAAATTAATGAATTTTCCTTTCACTGTAAGAATTTTTCCTCCAATATAAGTGACTTTTCCCATAACTTCAGATTCAAATATCATGCCTGAGATAGTTTCTTTAATAATCCTCTTTTAATTTTCCATTTTCGAAAATAATAGCTTCCTGCTGGTTTTTGTTTAAAATTTTTCTTTTGTCTGCTACAATTTTTTTAAATCCTTCTTGTTTTCATTTCTTGGTCTCCCATCATTATTCTTTTTTTCTTCTTCTTCTTTTTTTTTTCTTCCTTATGTTTTCGTTTTTAGTTTTCTTTCTCTTCTCGATATGTCCCTTTTTAGTTGAAACGATTTTTAGAACATAGCCCTGTATTTATACTATTTCTTAGGGGGATGCGTTATTTATAAACTGGCCGAAAATAAAAATTTTCCTCAGAACTCAGATACAGCATTTTTTTTGTAAAATATTATTTCTCAAATACTTCTATACCAAGAGATACTAACAGTCGAACGAAGTTTGTTTATGCACAAATCTTCGCTCATAGGCATGTAAACTTGAAATAAAATTATTTTCGATTGACATGTAAAAAAATACTCTATTTCCATCATCCAAATTTAACAACCACATAGTTTCAAGCCATTCTATTTGATAAAATATGATACACATGAGATGAATAGTAATATCGATCCGCCGCGAGCCGCATAACTGCGTAGGTTCACTTAATCAAAATTGCATCGTAAACTTGCCGTAAAGAAGCACACGGGATGTTTGAAATATTCTATAACACATTATTCTAAGTCATTATTACACAGAGCACAGTTTCAAATATGAATACACACGCCAATTCAAATTGTTGTTGCACACATTGTCTGAAAGATAACAATGGAAATGTAGCGTAAAGTTTTATTATTTCAAACTTGAGCTTTGAATTGCGTTCGCTGCAATTTATTGGATGGAAACACATCTTGACGCAGATGATATCTGCAGAAATTAATGCCACTCATTCGGAGGCACTCGCCGTTAAAATATACGAATTGCTACATCGACATATGTTTCAAACATAAAACCCCAAATTTATGAACGCTTTATGTTTTCAAAATTACATAATATTCGTAAATTGGCCTATATATTGACGAATGAGAACTATTTAATTCTGAACCGTTGATAACAGACAAACTCTAATTCGCATTTAATGTGTGAGGAAATTTTATTTGAATTTCTTTACATTGTTAATTATTTCGTTCTAACTTCGTACCTTTATGGTCTCATGTTAATGTTCATTTTATATCTCAGAATTTAGTAATATATAAAACTTACCTTCGTATGAGTTAGGAAAGGAAAGACAGAGATCATTGTTATTTCAGCTGGTGTGTAAGAGCGGGTGCGAGTAATTTAAATTGAAATTTGGTAATTTCTGTATTTTGAAATTTTTATATTATCTTTAAATTATTTATTAGTTCCTAAATAACGAAGTTCGTGGGGCGTAAATTTATGTTGATATAAGGTGTTTTAAACCATAGACTCAAAAAATTATTTGAAATTTTCGTAATAAATCGTTCTAGTCCACCTTTGATTGATGTGCTACTTTAATTGGAAAATAACGAAAATAACAGAGGATTAGCATTTATGAGACTAACACACTTGAATGCTCCGACTCTTCATTTAATTCGTACAAAAATAAATTGGTGAAAGTTCTATAGGCACCTACGGATATATAAATGGAGAATATTCTTGAGAATAAGAGTGTAAGAAGGATTTACGGATTCCTTACCCGCCGTCTGTTTCAGCGTAAGGTATATTTGTGGATTGTTAAAAATATCTGAAGGGCTCTCAGCACTTATAACAAGCTAGGGTTTTTGTAATGTTTGCTCGGAATGATTTAGGACCAGATTTTATATTGAAGCTGACATATTGTAATCAGACACGAGAATTTATAAGGAGGCCATATATCAAGAAAAACTACGCTCAAGTCATCATAAAACATTTTTTTTTTATATTTTGTATCCTCTAAGAACATAATATTTTATTGTAATAGGTAATTTTGTTTGGGAAATTAGTGCAATTTAATGTATCTGGTATATTAAAAAATATTAATCATAACACAATATGTTAATATTTTAGGCAAAGCAGTTGATTTATTAGCTAGCGGAGGAAAAAATATATTTTCACAAATACTTAAACGAATTACAAAGACTTACATTTGGGTAAATAAAATATGAATTATTTAGTAATAAATGTTAATCATCCAGACCTTTCCTCTTATAAAGCTTTAAACAAACTCATCTATCTTTGTTAGTGAGGTTGCTCTTTATAGCCTGCCCAACATGGCTAGTTTCCTATAATTAAAAGAAATCCTTTACGGTTAACTTATCGTATTCAATAATTTTATGTTGTGTACTAATTTAAGGTATATATGTCACTGTAAATATTATGCCCTCAAGGACAGATGAGTATATAGTATAAAAAATGTTAAACAATATACTTATTTATTTGTGAATAAATATTAATTAGAAGTAAAATATAACTTGTTCTCAATTTTCATACGCACGTCTCGTTATACAAAAACTATGAAAAATGGGCATAGGTTAAACACTGCAATCACTGCATCCGCTATACGTTAAAAAATTAACGTCATTAAGGCAAGAAAATGAGATTACGAGAAAAAATACGTATTTGCTAAGGAGCACGCAATTTTATTGTGGTGCTGACAGCCGTCGCTCCTTGAATGCAGGGCTGGCTTAGCTTTTGTGCAGTTAAATGGCATATATACCAAAACTGTACGGTGAAGTATATTGAAAATATTAAACGCTTTTGTAACTTGCCCAAATCAGGATTCATGATTAAGATTCTAAATAGTTTAATTGGTTCAGATTTAAAAAAAAAATTATAAATTTATCTATATTTTCATTTATCTATTTAACTACAGTATGTCCGGCCATGTGGTAGACAAGAGGACAAACGAACCAAAAATTTCATTTTTCGAGGAAAAATCATTCTTTATAAAAAAATTTGATTGCTGAAAAAATACGATTGTCGATGAAAAAAAATAAAAATTCTAAAGTTTTTAGCAAAATGATATTTAAGAAAATTGTTTGCTCCGTTGTTAACATTGTAAACTAACAAAATCTTTAAAAGTTAGAGCAAAAAAATTATTGGAAAAAATTATTTTTAAAGCAAAAAAATTAGGTATTGCTATCCAATCTTAATGAAAACCAATATCTTAGAAGATGTGATAATTTGAAACAATTTTCTTTGAAGAATATTTCAAACAAATTTACGAAAGAAGAATTATTTTTAAGTGTGTATAATATGGAGGAGTTGATTTGAATAACCGGAAAGGCGGAAAATTTGAATTATTGTAAATATGCTACGTTCCAAAAACGCACGACACAGAATCAAAAAATATTTTTCCTCAAATCAAAAATTAATGTAGCATTAGGAAATTACCGTCTGGCCAAAACTTGGGGTCCTAGTTCGATTCCCAGCCGTGAAACTAGGAATTTCTGAAGAAAAAATTATTGTCTAACCTCCACCCTTCCATAAGGCCTCTTCAGGGAGCTGATTTAAATTTAATAATGCAAGAAGAACCACCACATTTGGCAAAATTGATTAAAAATAATTAATTATTTTATGATTGAAATACTAAGTATTTCCAGGTCTCTTATCGGAAGGAAGTTTATTGTTTAAGAATATTTTTGTGTGAAGTTTTCAAAAACTGATAAAATTATATGGTTTTTTTAATATTTAATATTTAATTTTTAATAAATATACAGAATTGTGTAATTAATTACATATAAAATGGTTTTCAAAGTTGCTGATTCTCATATTTTAGTTAAAATTGGAAAATTGAGTTCGGAAAATACCCTTTAATGAACATTGTATTAAAGGAAAACATTCTTTAATTTAATATGGCTACTGTGTTCCTGCGTTTTAGGTGCAATATAACCAAATCCGGCATTAAAAATGCTCCAACGTCAGGATTTTTTCTAACTGAAATATTTTAAAAAATATTCTGAAATACTTCTATCTCGCCCAAAATAGCCACCCTCTTAAGGCTTTATTTTTTTCGTTTCCTTCAACATAAGGAATATTTAAAAATTTTAGATGTACAGATTAATTAAATTTCAAAATACTTATAACATTAAAAATATTTATAATTTTGTTTATTTTAGAAAAATTGGAGAATCCAATAATTAAACATTTCTCACTTAAATTGCCGATACTCTTTTCATATTCATAATCTGTGACCCAATAAACCTTTTAAATAAGAATATCAAGCTGTTTCATTAAAAACTAATAAACCTATTAAATAAGAATTTCAAGTTATATTTCATTAAAAACTTGAATTTTCTTATACAATTTTTCTCAAAGTGAATTTTCAGAAGTCAATTTTCAATTTTGACTAAAAAAAGAAAATCAGTAACTGTGAAACCCCTTGTTAAATACCTACTATATTACACAATTCTGTAAACTTATGTAGAAAACTTTATTTAGGCTTTATACAAGCATAATAATATCTCTAAACATACAATTTTTAAATTTATTGGGCTTTTTTTAATACATGATAAAAATTGGATTAAGAATTACGAAATTCAAAAAGTCTAAAAATAAATTAGATATTGAAAAAAATTTTTTTAACTCGCCACAAAATTCATTCATTATGGTCACCATATTCATAAACCAAGCATATTAGGCAAAGAAAGAGAATTGTAAAAGAAAATTATGCAAGAAAACTGGAGATTCGCCATAATGAATTTTCTTCCCGGAATTTTCCAATTTTCATAACAAATTGATAATCAGCGACCCAAGAAATCCCCTGAATAAGAATTTCAAGCTATTTTGTTAAAAACTTGAATTTTTTAAAGTTTTCCATAAGATTTTCATCGAAGCGGATTTTTTTAACAATATTTTCCAATTTTCACAAAAAATTCAGAAGCAGCAACCTCAAAAATCCCTCGTTGTACATATTTCACGATTAATTAAACTGTAACAAAAAAATATGTACCTAAATGCCGCCATATTGAATTTTCCTCGGAAAATTTTCCAGTTTTCCCATCTAGTTTGTAATCAGCGACCTTCAGAGCCTGCGTAGAGCCTATCTCGAACCCTTTAGATAAATAATTGAGCATCAAAATTTCGATATGGAAATTATACCTATGACGAGTTTTAAAAAAAACCTTGAAATTATCTTAAAAATTGCGTCAAGAATGTCGATTTGAACGAAAAAGTATTTTGCCCCACTCTGCGTCGCGAAATAATTTATTTCATCCTGAAGATAATTTAAAACCGTTCATTATTGTCAATAAGATAAAAATTTTACAGGGTGATTCCTATAAAGTTCTCACCCCAATTTTATGATTTATCTTTGGAAATAAATTAAAAATATTTAACTTAACTTATAGTATTTTTTCCAAGGATTTAGAAAATTTCAACAAAAAAACAATTGAAAGTCGAGTAAAAGTGAGAAAAAACATGACGATGTCTTTTTTCCCTGTATATTTTTACAATTTTGAAAAAAGATTTAAATTATCTTTCCAAAAATATAACATAACATATATTTACCTTCATATTTAGTAAAATGCTGACAATTATTTTCAGTACCTATTTTACTAAAAATGAAGGTAAATATGTTATGTTATATTTTTGGAAAGAGAATTTAAATCTTTTTTCAAAATTGTAAAAATATAGAGGCGTTCCATTTAAAAAAACATCGCTTTGTTTTCTACCACTTTTATTTGACTTTCGATTGTTTTTTTTTGTTGAAATTTTCGAAATCCTTGGGAAAAATGCTATAAGTTACGTTAAATATTTTTATTTTATTTCTAAAGAAAAAAATTGGGTTGAGAACGTTATAGGAATCACCCTGTACGTGTCTTTCCTGTATCATTTTTACCAATTTAATGTTTATACCTATTTTTTCTACATTGCCAACAATAATTACAGTACATAAAAATGTTATTTCGTGACAAAGGGCGTAAACGGCTCTGCGAGGTCACTAATACTAGGAGATTAGTCAATGCCCCGTGCACGGTCACGGACCATTCTGTGATCCTTCATTTTTATTAACGACTCAACTGCGACCTCTTAAATCCATCACCCGCAGGATGTTAAGAGAATTATGCTACGCTAATTGGACACCGATTTCCTTTAGGATAACGTGTTTCTAGGGAGTTAATTATAAAAGTGAGGAAAGAGTTGGGGGTGGGCAAAGAAACCTGCAAAAATGCATTCATATTTAAGTTCTGTGATATAATTTACTAATCGTACCGGGTCTGTTTCATGCTTGAGTTAGTTTATTTAAGGATAGTTTAATAAAAGATGCACGCAAATTGAATCAAATTGAATAGCGAATTTTATTTAGTTAAATAAGAACGTCCCTTCTAGCCCTATAAATAAGGTGTAATATAATTTTTTTTTTTAATTTGAAATTCTTTTGTTGATAAATGTATAAACTCTCAAGTTTTGTACTAATAAAACTTTTCTGGAAATATATTGTGTTATGATTTAATTTGAGTCTAAGTTATCATCTGAGTCAATTTTCATGATATAGATCTTGTTTATAATAAAATTTACGATAAGAAACGTATTAAGTTCGTGATTAAATTAAGAAATTACAAAAATTGTTTCAGATGATATATAAGACCCGAAAACCGCAAAAAAACTGTGATAATACAACAAAGAAGGTCTACAGAATCTGCCATGCCGTGAAAAGTATTTTTGGTGGTCCACAAATGACGTATGATTTTTTTCAGGTTAAAAATACTTCTTCTGGTTCTTGTTTAGTGTATCCTGTCATGAAAGTAAGTAAAAATAAATTTCTATTGAAAAATAAACACATATTGTTTTGTAGAAGCACATATTTACAAAACGTAACGAACAATATTAATCTCTTCGTACAGATAAATTTTGTTGAGACGCGCCATTTTATTTCCAAATAGTTTATTTACTGTCAATACAGCGCTGTTGTTTGTTCTCGGTTTTTGCATGGAAGTTTCCGGTTGTGCACTATTCGACACAGTCCAGCCCGAATTGCAATTCCGGTGAGCAAGCAAAGGTGACAGGAGATAGATAAATCAGACAACTGGGTCGAATTGGTGCCTCAAAACTTCCAAACTTACTTTTCTTACCTACCTATCTATCCATAATGCACTCCTTTAACTTTGGACGCTTATGTCTTGTCTTTAAATTCGATGTCTGCCACTGAGGGTCATCTATTTTACTTACCAACTCCATTGTTTCCCATTCGATAACTTCTCTAGTGGAATAATCAACCGAAGTATTTTAAGCTTAATGCATGTTATTTGGAAAGTTTATTTGTGCACACAAACTATCCATCAACCCCGAAATGTGCATATGAAAAAAATATTTTACATAAAATATTGTTAAGAATATTTGGCCGGAAAATGGTAATTTAAAATCAAATCATAAATGAAAAATAAAATTACATTTATTTGTTATTTATAGTAGACCATGAAATAATATTCAGAAACAAATGTAATGCTTATCGAAGTAGGCTTTGCATTTTACTAAAAGGACGTTCCTCAACACCGTAATCTGAAATTGAACTATGTATTTATATAAAAATAAGAGGATTTCGTTCTTAGACAGAGCCTCTTGAAATTATCGTAACGAACTATCACTTCTACAAGTATTTCAATGACAAATTTTAACATAGAAACAAACATGAAACACACTACATAAATTAGACAACCCTCAAATTCAAAGCCGGTGGTGGTAACGTATTTAACAACTCGCAGATCCATGTACATATTCTGATTTTGAAATTGGCCTATTACGGATCAAATCTTATTGTTCCTTCTATATACCATATAAAAAAAAGTATTACAAGAATCCTCCGAAGAATTGGCCTCTGGTTGAAATACAAATTATCTAAAACAAAATATTGAATTTTACATAAAACACGTCAAGTTTAAATTGGTTGCCAAACTTCAGATATCCATAAAAGAAATACCTCAATTTCCTCAGGACACTAAATCTCTTAATTAAAAAATGTTCGTTATATTTTGTTCTTTCCTTGGACTTTTCAATTCGCTTCAGGACAATAATAAAGAAATAAAACGGCATAGGTATGTACATCTAACTTGGGACAGGATAAGTCTAGCTCTTAAACTGGAATCGATCAGAGGGATGAGATTTCGTTCTTCTAGCCCTCATCCTGGATTAAGCGTAGCGCTTAGTTCCACCGCCAACGCTGATGGCAGTAATGAATTTGCCGAATTAACTGATATACACTAACTTGCTTTAAATTGTTAATGTCATACTTAATTTGGGATCCTTATCTTTTAATGAGTGGAGCTTTTCTTTTCTGGAGGGGTGTCGCGGGGGCCTATGTTAGGGTTAATTTTTTAATAATAAATATGACGTTCTACCGCTGCCTACCACGGGATAAAAATAAGCAAAAATGAATTCAATTTGATTATTAGTTCTTATCTACTAGATATTAATAATATTCGCTACTAAATCGAATAAACTATCAAAAAGTGAATATGCTGAGTCCAAAATGTTAATTTTAACTCTTTTGCCAATAATGACCATCTGTCTAGTTAGCTAATGGTTTCTCCACTAGCGCTGCAGATCTGCAGCGAGTGTAGCATAATCTATAATCCCAAAAATAACGTATTATCTCTAAACAGTAAATCGATGTCTACAAATTATATAAACATCATTTTACTATTAGGGGCTATGATAAATAATGCAATACATTATTTTAAAAATTAAAAGCCGGTGTTGCAGAAGCTGCCACTGGTCCAGTGTTCTGCGTATTCCATGGTAGGTCAAAATAGACTTTGAAAAAAATATCAAATTTCCATAATTTCGATAAGTTGCTAACCACACACTGAATGTGACTGTCACCAAAATACAGCGTAATTCACTATAGGAAGTATTTTTGTTTTAAATTTATTTACTTCATAATTTTGATCTATTTAACTGGTGAATTACAATAAGTGTATAAATTTTGTAGAAAGATATTGTGGGAACAGAAATATATCGTTCACTTTGTTGGGTATATAACCAAAAGTTGTTCTAATTAATCTACCGTCTAATTTATTATCTAATCTACAATCTAATCTATAAACTAATATATAATCTAATTTATAATCCAATCTATAACCCAATCTATAATCTAAACTATAATCTCATATACTGCAGTTTAAAAATTTTATATGCTAATAGATATTGTCTCAGTAGAGATTTAAAAATATTGCTTTGTGATTCTTTGGTGCTATCATGTTTCAATTATTGTGACTCCTTATATGATTCTTGTATAACTGAATATGTTAAATCTCGTATACAAAAAGTCCAAAATTCTTGTCTAAGATTTATTTTTGGCATACGTAGAAGGCAATCGGTATCACATACTTTACAAATCGCAGGGTGGCTTAACATGTCCAATAGACGTAAATTACATATATCAACTTTATATTATAAAATCTTGAAGCTGGACACCTCCATATTTGTTTAAGAAAATTAATTTTAGACGAAATATTCATAATGTTAATATTCGGTCAATACATTTAATAACAATACCTTCTCACAAATCATCATTTTATAAACAATCATACTCCTATAATATTTCGAAATATTATAACACAATTATTCCAGATAACCTAAAAACACGATCAATAATGAGTTTCAAAAAATCCTATAGAGAAATCCTTTTCAATCCACAAATTTAAATAGTCTTTACCTGGGCTAAATGGAAGAACAGGCGACTATTTATTAGTCGAACTGAATTTATGCCCGTTTTTCTGTTAAATTAGTTAGGTACGTAATTTGTATCTGTGAGATGGCATTTTTCTGTATGTAAACAACTTTTTTAATGGGAAATAAATGGAGTTTATTATTATTATTATATATAATCTAATCTGTAATCTAATCTATTATCTCATCTATAATCTAATCTGTAATCTAATCAACAATCTAGTCTACAATCTAATCCACAATCTAATCTGTAATCTAATCAACAATCTAGTCTACAATCTAATCCACAATCTAATCTATAATCTAATCTAATCTATAATCTAATCTATAATCTAATCTATAATCTAATCTATAATCTAATCTATAATCTAATCTATAATCTAATCTATAATCTAATCTATAATCTAATCTATAATCTAATCTATAATCTAATCTATAATCTAATCTATAATCTAATCTATAATCTAATCTATAATCTAATCTATAATCTAATCTATAATCTAATCTATAATCTAATCTATAATCTAATCTATAATCTAATCTATAATCTAATCTATAATCTAATCTATAATCTAATCTATAATCTAATCTATAATCTAATCTATAATCTAATCTATAATCTAATCTATAATCTAATCTATAATCTAATCTATAATCTAATCTATAATCTAATCTATAATCTAATCTATAATCTAATCTATAATCTAATCTATAATCTAATCTATAATCTAATCTATAATCTAATCTATAATCTAATCTATAATCTAATCTATAATCTAATCTATAATCTAATCTATAATCTAATCTATAATCTAATCTATAATCTAATCTATAATCTAATCTATAATCTAATCTATAATCTAATCTATAATCTAATCTATAATCTAATCTATAATCTAATCTATAATCTAATCTATAATCTAATCTATAATCTAATCTATAATCTAATCTATAATCTAATCTATAATCTAATCTATAATCTAATCTATAATCTAATCTATAATCTAATCTATAATCTAATCTATAATCTAATCTATAATCTAATCTATAATCTAATCTATAATCTAATCTATAATCTAATCTATAATCTAATCTATAATCTAATCTATAATCTAATCTATAATCTAATCTATAATCTAATCTATAATCTAATCTATAATCTAATCTATAATCTAATCTATAATCTAATCTATAATCTAATCTATAATCTAATCTATAATCTAATCTATAATCTAATCTATAATCTAATCTATAATCTAATCTATAATCTAATCTATAATCTAATCTATAATCTAATCTATAATCTAATCTATAATCTAATCTATAATCTAATCTATAATCTAATCTATAATCTAATCTATAATCTAATCTATAATCTAATCTATAATCTAATCTATAATCTAATCTATAATCTAATCTATAATCTAATCTATAATCTAATCTATAATCTAATCTATAATCTAATCTATAATCTAATCTATAATCTAATCTATAATCTAATCTATAATCTAATCTATAATCTAATCTATAATCTAATCTATAATCTAATCTATAATCTAATCTATAATCTAATCTATAATCTAATCTATAATCTAATCTATAATCTAATCTATAATCTAATCTATAATCTAATCTATAATCTAATCTATAATCTAATCTATAATCTAATCTGTAATCTAATCTGTAATCTAATCTGTAATCTAATCTGTAATCTAATCTATAATCTAATCTGTAATCTAATCTGTAATCTAATCTGTAATCTAATCTGTAATCTAATCTATAATCTAATCTATAATCTAATCTATAATCTAATCTGTAATCTAATCTATAATCTAATCTATAATCTAATCTATAATCTAATCTATAATCTAATCTATAATCTAATCTATAATCTAATCTATAATCTAATCTATAATCTAATCTATAATCTAATCTATAATCTAATCTATAATCTAATCTATAATCTAATCTATAATCTAATCTATAATCTAATCTATAATCTAATCTATAATCTAATCTATAATCTAATCTATAATCTAATCTATAATCTAATCTATAATCTAATCTATAATCTAATCTATAATCTAATCTATAATCTAATCTATAATCTAATCTATAATCTAATCTATAATCTAATCTATAATCTAATCTATAATCTAATCCACAATCTAATCTATAATCTAATCTAATCTATAATCTAATCTATAATCTAATCTATAATCTAATCTATAATCTAATCTATAATCTAATCTATAATCTAATCTATAATCTAAACTATAATCTAATCTATAATCTAATCTATAATCTAATCTATAATCTAATCTATAATCTAATCTATAATCTAATCTATAATCTAATCTATAATCTAATCTATAATCTAATCTATAATCTAATCTATAATCTAATCTATAATCTAATCTATAATCTAATCTATAATCTAATCTATAATCTAATCTATAATCTAATCTATAATCTAATCTATAATCTAATCTATAATCTAATCTATAATCTAATCTATAATCTAATCTATAATAAAAAACAGCACATTTGCCCATTATATATTGCACATAATATGTTGTAAATTAGAAAAATGAAAATAAAAAGTCATTGTAGGAAATTTAAAGTGAAACACCGTATACAAATTATTATTATTAAGTTATTTGCATCAAAAATTGTATTTTGAGGTGCTTACATGGCCCACTTTCGAATCGTTTAAAAGTTTAAAGTATTTAAAAATCGTGTTAAATTAATTCATACGACGCTTTCTCTGATTTACATTGTTACAATATTTGACCGTTAACAAATTTCAACCTTTTTTAACACACGAGTTACTACTATTTGCATTTGTCTAGCGCACATCCCAAATGACCAATTTAAACTCCTCTTACCATCCTAGTCTGGTGCAAAATTTACTTTGCAATAAAAACAGTGCTTGTTTACAAATCTTTGACTCTTCCAGTTGGAATCATCCGTATGCGCACTTTGTTTTTGTCCATTTAATCAATCAACTGAAATTGTAAAATCGAGAGGTAATTCAATATGTCGCAGACAAGCAAAGCAAGCAGATAGACAGGCAACTCGTTAGTGATCGCAGCGAACTCCCAATTAATTCTTTGTTCTAGAACTACTTTATATTTTCGTTTCATTGTCACTCATTTACTCATACAGTGAAATCACTCGGGCCTGACGTTGATCCGATACCTTTTATTCATCGCGAATTGCTCAAAAATCATTCCACTGGTTACATCCTTGAGTTGTAATAAAATAATAAAAAAACAACGAAATTCGCATGGCTGACTTTGTTTTTTTTATGCAAACAAATATTTGCAATATCACAGGTTTATGGAGTCCATCCCGCCAATTCATAAGTAATAAAAATCAAACAGTTAAAAAGGGTTTTTATTTACTTGCGATTGCTTACTTTTGCATAGCTGCCTCTCAGAGGATTGTTGATTTATATAATGCTTTTAGATTCTTTATTTAGAATTTCGATGTACTTTTGTTTTTTATTTATTACTCCAAAGCGTAAAATTCTTAAGGCCTGGTTTCGACTTTGTTTAGCGTTTATATTGCAGATCTTAAAAGTAATAATCAACGAACGATGATATTTAATTTGATTTAATCAAATAAATTCGGTTGAATTTTAAGACAATTTTATAATTTGTCACTGTCGGTCACTTTGAACACTGTCAACAGTGAATATGTAAGGGCATGCGGATTTCCAATATCCTTATACAGTAATATTTTAAACCACGTTTGACACATCACGTTAATGGTAATTTCGATATATTTTAGAAAAGTTAAAGACGTATTTAAGCTTTTTGTAACCTTTCCTCGTTTGGTAGTTTCCACAAGATGTCCTATATTAGGCCTACCTTAGTTTGATATTCGTTTACTTCAGACTAAAATGGAAGAAAATATACTTGCTAGATTCTTTAGCTTAAAGTGTAATACTATTTTTTTTTAAATAAAATAGTGTCATGAAAAATGTAGTTTCATCTTATCTGAAGTAAAGGAAGAGATAAAATAGAGTGAAAGAAGGTTTTACAGGCCAACCGACGATATAAAAATCGATATAAAAATAATTTGATATTCTGCTCCGCTGGTAGGTATCTTACAAATTATGTCCGAAACATGAGGGATATTGGCATTATTTTGTAAGACAATATGTCTAGTCCAGACAATCCTAAGGGCATATGACAGTCGGGCCACAAATTAACGTCCCGAAATATCCGTCGGACGTCCAGTTATAGAAAAATAGCGGAAAGAAGAGGATTTTAATCTAAAAGCTGTCACAGCGATTCGGAGGGTCCGCGACACCCGGCCAGTTGTCCGCCTTGAGAACCAATTCAAGGACCGCCAATCAATTAGGTTAAAGTTGAAAGCTTTCCTTTCCTTCCTTGAAGATTTAATTAAGACTTTGGGCTACAGTAACGACGCCCGATAGCGCGGCTAATCACAGAATACGCCCTCGCCTTGCTCAACCCATAGATTAAAAGACACCTCGTTCATCTGTATAGGATTGGGGGTGCATGGGCGTACGATGAGGTTGAACGTCATTCCCAAAAGCAATGCAATAGATGAAATAAAATTTTAATTCGGGGAATTTTAAAAATAAAATGTGAAACTCATATAGTCGAGGAAATATTTAGATGTTTTTGAACATAAACTGTAAAGAATTAGTACAATTTGAAAAAATTTACGCAATAAAGTAAATTCATTTTGATTCATAATTATTATAATAAATAATACAAGTATTTCAATGTTGCAAAGTGTTATAAACAAATTAAACAATTAATATTTGCAACAACAAATATCTACATTAAAAAAGATATTTCTATTGTTTTCCACTTTATTAATAATTTGATTAGAATTTTGTTCCATTGAATCTTCAGCTATTTTAAATCTGGGGATACCAACAAAGTAGTGAAGGTATTTAGTCATTCGTTTTTAATTTTACCCTCCAATCAATTCCCAACTCTTTTCGCAGGAAAATTTCTTCTGAAGTAGTTAAATATTTGAAAAATATCCCATGTATGATGATGACCTCCTTTTTGTTACGTTTGTAAGAAAAATGGCAAATACGACCATGTACTTAAAAAGTTTAAAATTTCTACAGAATCAGATTAAAACATTTATTTTAAATCGGTCAATTATAACGAAACTAATTAATGTAATATAACGAACTGAAATGACAATCGTATAAATAAATAAAATAAAAACTGATCGGAAGTAGAACCGATCCTGCTTAATCTAACTCATATTATACAGAACGCAGAACTAAGTCAGAAGTAATTCCATCATTTAGAACTGATCCTATTATCCAGATTCTAGCGAGAGCACGTAATTTTATTACATAGTAATATTACCTTCGAATTGAATAATTTTGTTCCATAGGCCGAAATTCATGTATGTGTATCAAATCGAACTTATTTAATTTCCGGGTTACCCTTTGTCCGGTGATAAATTCGCAGAAGCAGTTTACATTTATTGTACAGTCGACATTGTTTCATCAGCGGCCTTTATTCAATTACGACCCGGTATTGTCTCTTCATAGAAAGCGTAAAGGTCACGTGGTGAACAGGGAAAAGCGCTCAACCATGGTATCGGGGTGCATCGAATGGTTTTTACAATAATCGCTTCGAGAAATAACAGCAACACAGACACAAAATATTTAAATAGAAAACGATAAAATGTATATAAAAAATATGAAACAAGGAAATTGCAGCTCTACAGATAATAAGTAGGTATACTATTTTACAATCATCAAAATTTTGTAAAATTTAAAAATGACAATATAGAAAGGCATAGTACAGCATAGTTTATAGTAGAATTAATAGGATAGGATATCAAAGTAAACGTTAAGTAGGTCCTTTCGAATCCTACCCAACCTTACCCTACCCTACTCTACCCCACGCTACACTACCATATGCTATTCTATCCTATTAATTCTGTCCCATCACATCCTATTCTAGCATATCCTATCCTAACCTATCCTAATATATCCTAACCTAACGTATCTTATCCTATTCTATCCTATCCTATACTATAATATACTATGCTATGCTATCCTATCTTATCCTTATCATATGATATTCAATTATATTATATTGTTATGTAAGGTGATTTTTAGGGAAATAATAATTTTTGATTTTTTATTCATTCTTTTTACGGATTTTTATTGATTTTATTTTTGAGTTTTATTTTAATTTTGATATTTTCATAATTTGAGGTAAGTTTAAATTTTTATATTTTTTTACTTGCACGTTTAGGTATTAATTTTTATATTTTAATGCATGCTATAGTATTTAATTCTTTAGTTTTGAAATTTTAATTTTATTTATCTAAAGTAGTTGTAAACAGTTTGTTCAAAACAAGTATTTTTTAGTTCTTGTATATAGTTTTTGAATTATCGAGCTTATGGCATACGATCAGTCCGCCACTGGGAAGAATTATTTTAATTTTTTATTAATAAGCGACAGTGCGTATGATTTTATAATAGTTTTACGTGAAACTTACTGTAGGTTTGCTATAATTACTCGTTTACCTTTCAGGGCCTTTGGGGGTTCCCTTCTACCATCGAAGAAATATCTTACCTATAAATCTGCTGTTATGCTATTTTTAAATAAAGGTTATTTGAAATTCGAGCTAGTTTATTTATTTAGACTCCTATGGACTTGGAAAAATTAGAGATCTTTATCAGAATGAATATCACTTTACTATTTGACAGCTAGATGTCTATGAGTCTGCTGTATTTTAGATATCCAGCTGAGATAATAATAATAATAATATGTTTATTAACGAAAGAATGTTTACAATAACATGCACAAAACAAAAAAAAGTTTACAATTTAAAATAATGGCAATAAACATGAACAATTATTCACTTAGGTATAAACCCGAGTATAAACCTGTCTGTGAGAACTTTACAAGATGAATTTAAATGCGTTGGTTATTACAATTAAACATAAATGCCACCCAAAATATCAGGTTTTATTGCAAATATCAATTGATCAAAAAGAATTAACGTTTCTTAATCTACATATATCCCTGCGCTAATTAAAACTAATTAAATCTACGACAGATTTAGGACAGTGTCCTCGTGGATATTAACAAAATTAAATAAACTTAAGGTTTAAGAATTCAGTTCAGAGTAAGTTCTGCACTTTCGGGTTACCGAGTCGTTTTAAACGCACTTGAATTGGCAGACCTGTTTTAAGTTTTTGACACTTGTGGTCCAGATATGATGGCTGACTGTTCTAGAATTTATTGCACCGTTTACTGGATTTGTTTAAACCAAGTAGGCCTTGGATGCAATTTTGGATTTCGACCAATCAGGTGGCTGCTTATTTATTGGGATAATTTTTACCTTCATTCCTGGTAAGTTGAAGTTGCTTTTCCGTTACTTTTTCGTATTTGGCCTTGACTCATCATTGGAAAGTCCTGGGAATTTCAATTTCCAATTTAAATTATAATTTTCTCAATTTATTTCAGGAGCGATCTGGGGACGTGGGTTTGCTTCTTTCGCTGCCCAATAACAACTCTCTTTTTAGTCTTTTAGTTTTCGTTTCTAAGGAACATGCAGAAAATTTGCCAATCATGGGTTTCTGGATGGTTATCTGTCATATATGGTTCGTATTTTTGCCTTTTCTACCTTTATCCTATAATTTTCTTATGAAATTATGTTATTTTTAGCATCCTTATTTGAAGACGAATCTACACAACACTTCTTAGGATCTAATTTACATTGTCTCGTCATTTGACTAGACTGGAGGTTTTACAGGTAAGTCTTACACTGTTTATTTACATTGTTGATAGAAATTTTCAGAAATAAAGTCCATCTTTGTTTAACTGTTGTGTTGTATATCGTTCAAACTTTGTTTAAAGCATGTAACTAACAGCTGTTCTGTTATTGATTATTTTAAAGCAACATTGTACAATGCATTTCGTTTATTTACGCCTTCAATTTGTTTACGTTTGGTCTATTTTAGCGTAGCTGACCCTTTGTGTACGTGTGGCTCGTTGACCTCTTTTGCATCAACAGGTGTCCTACAGCTGATTCATGGCAGATTGTTCTCCAATGATATCCTTTTTTTAAACTTGTATTTACCTATTGAGTATACCATACGTAAGTTTCTCGTTATTTGTTTTATTAAGAGGGTTATTTTATCTTATCCTTGTTTTACCTGAGTTTATATTTGATTATATTTATTTAATAGTCCTATCCTAATCCCTACTCTACAGGATATTATGGGACAGCACGGCATAGGATAGAATATAAAAAACAGGTCAAAACAGGAGAGATTAGCACGACAGTAGCCTAGTATTAAAGTGTTTAATAATTTATACTTTTTTGTATAAGACAGAATTAGTGCCGCAAGGAAGACAGCTTCTAATTATTTCAAATTGTTGTGTGTTTCTGCATAATATACCTAATAATTTTGGCTACAACAACTGGATAGTATATATTTTCTGTTTTTATAATGCGTCTAACTTTAATAAAGAAAGATCAAAATCACAAATGGTTTACTTCTGAAATGGTCATTGTTGGAATCATTCTGAAGGAACGTTTGGGAGTTAATGAAGTATCCACAAAGCGATTTGCATATGTTGATTCGAAAGGAGAGGAAACAATTTTTATCTCGCCGTATCTCGTTTCGCGGCTTCATTATTCAAAATACAAGTTTGAATTGTTTGAAGGTCTTACATTAAAACTTTTTTGATTTGAAAAAAAAAGTTCAGGATTGAAATTAAATTTACAAATATCAAGAGGATATTAATATATAGGCTAGGCGGTTTACTTATAACCCCGTTGAGAGAACAGTTTTTATTTATTATTATTGTCTATCGGAGTTAACGCCGTATTGTAATATCTAATAATTCAATATTTTCAAATTAATGTTCTGTGCAACATCCACCGACGGAATTCTATGATCTCTAGCTCTAGAGACAGGATTTGGACTCTTGAAAAACCATTCACTTGTTTCTCGCATTTTTGTTTTATTGTACGGTATATCTACCGTCAAAAAATTTTTATGCCAATAAAGACTTCTTATACTATTTTGAAGTCGTCGAGTTTTCAAATAATTAGTTTTGTATGGTAAATTGCACACCCCGCAAGCAACGACATCTACAGACCCATGGACAAGACCGTGTTTTCACTGTAGTTATCCCAGCCTCTGTCAAAACCGGCGTGAAAGAAAATATTGTTCCTTCTAAAACAAAAAACTGGCGCCCGAGATTTCATTCAGAAAAGTGTTAAAAGTTCCTGCTGTAAGTTGCAAACAGCCCCGGTATAGTAGAAAAGAGCGTCATAATTGTTCTTTAGTGATTTATTTTGTTTTACTATTTTGACAGTACATTCATATATTAATATTGTCAAAATATATAATTTTTATGTAAAAATAAATAAGTACACATATTTGAAACTATTTAGATATTTTTATGGAATCTTTATAACAAAGTTATATTTATTTTAATCCTTCTATATCTGATTTTGTGACTAATTGTCTGATATCACAAATCCTTCTGTTGAAAAATGCTAATGATTAAATAGTTGCTGTTGACTCTACTCGACTTCTTGACCAAAGGAAGCTCCTTTTCCTTAAGGTCTTCGTATCGCACCAAATATTCTCTGGGAGATGGATTTATGGAAGTGATCTATAAGAATATCAGGTAAAATCTCCAAATTTAACACCTTTTAGAATCATATAGAAACAGAAACATTCTCAGGTTCCAACCGATCAAGGATATTTGGTGTGGCTGCAGGCGCTATAATACTTATAGCTAAAATAATTTGTATCCATTTTGCAATATTTTTTAGAGTTCACCTTTTTCAATATTGCATTTGCAATGGGTCCAGTCTTTAGAATCCATGCATATTGTGGAAGACAGTTATGGTGAGCTTACTAAATAGTTTAAAGACTGCTAATAATACACCTAACTTAAGAAACAATGTAAAAAAAATAAATGCATTTGCGTTTAATGTGCGCGTTTAATAGCAATAAAAAAAAAACTATTATCCGGCGTGTGACATACATTTCATCGGCATTTAGATGCGCAAAAAATCAACCTTTCGTTAATATAAAAGTGGCATAGCGTGGCGGCAGATTTGCGAAATGGCGAAGATGGTGGATATTGGCCATCTCGATCTCGATTTATTATAGCGGCACCCAATATAATATTTTTGATATCGTCGTTTATTTGAAATATAAAATAATTACATATAGGTTCACACCGAACGGAGTCTTATTTATGGAGCAGTATTAGCGCCCCGGCCAGCATTTTTCGCAGATAAGAAAGAATCCCGCCATATCCTCTAGTTTATGTAACCATTGGGAATAATTTTTGGATATTGTACGAAAGTTTTCTGAAAATCATTCGGAGAATTATTGAGTGTATGCATACGAATAAAATATAGCTTTCTTGCAAATGTACGCATATACAAATATTCCAACTTTATATATATGCCCATAAAGACCGATGCAAGGGGGACGGAAAATGGATTCTCCTAAATTGTAATATTTATACTGAGCGAGTTATTTTACGAGTGCCCACTAATTAATAGAATTAGCGCTTTAGACGTTGTTAATTAATAGAGTTTCAGTCCTTTGATGTAACAAAATAGGTTTCTGTAGATAAATCTTTAAATGCCCCGAAATGGTGAAATTAGGACAATTTAGGTAAAAATCATATTATTTATTGTAGAAAATCCGATATTATAAATTAGATAGTATTTAACAAGGGGAATACTTTTACTTAATCTAGTCGCAATATTTGTAAAACTAAGAATTTTTTAAAATATTTTAATTGTAGAAATTAGTATATTTTTAAAATTTAATATTACTCTTCTACTAATTTTTTGTGCCAAGATTAGGAAATACTACATTTGTTTCAGATCAATTTACATCAATATGGATGTATGCTATATTTTTCTAAGTATGTGATATTTATAATGGTTCAACATTTAACCAAACTCCTCCTTCAGCAGTTGAAATAAATGCGTTCCTGGACATTTTCAAAGGCACTTGGGTCCTATCATTTAATTTAATATTAAACTTCCTTAAAATAGATGTAAGCCCAATTTTTGTTTCCATTATGGCAAATCTCTGACCTACAAGAAATAATATGTTGATATATGATGAGGAGGTTGCTTAAAGACAATATCAGTTTCGATGTATTTATGGAAATTTCTAAAAATTTAGATCTAGAATTGACACACTACCTATACATATTCTCGCTCCTTCTCCAAACGGTAAATGAGCATATTGATGTCTTGCTTTCTTATTTTCTTCGTTAAACCTTTCTGGATCAAAGACTTCTGCATTCTTGTAGTACTCTTCGTCATATTGTATTCCAGTGGCCGAAATGAAAACCTTTGTACCCTTCTCTATAATAACGTCTTTACCAGGTACCTTGTAATCCTCAACACATAATCTCATAAGAAGTGGAACTGGTGGAAATAACCTTAAAGTTTCTAAAACAGGACATTTGGTTCACATATTGACTGTGACATAAATTATATCAATTTTTACAGTACAGCCTCTACCCAAATTTATAGAGATTGATTCAATACTATCTTCATACGTCTACGGTAATTTTTTATCATTTGATTCTTACCATCAATAACCTGTTCCATGTACTTCAGCTCACTAAGGGAATCATATGTAATCAGGTTGCTATGCTTTGCTAAGACGGTGTTAATTTCTTCTCTAACCTTTTGTTGGATTTCGGGATGGGTTGCCAATTCAAACAAAACAAATGTCATAGCAGTTGTGCTTGTTTCAAAACCAGCAAGAAAAAATAGGAAACTTTGAGACACGATCTCACTCATATTCAAAGTTTTCCCATCTCCTACAAATTATAAGTAAATTGTATAAACGTGGTCGGCTTGTACAGAATTCACACAATAAACTACCCACTTTGAGATCCCCACTAACTTACTTCTACCAACTTTGGTCCAAAATTTGTGCGACACGCAACTGAGAAAATCGTGCAGTTTTTTTCAGTTTTTTAGCAACTGTTGTAGAATTAGTAGCAAAATCATTTTCTTTTAATTATCTCCAAATTGAATTTGGTACTATTAAGGCCAGACCTATGACGTACCGCTGAAGAGAATGATACGAACATCCCTAAAAAAAGGATATCAAATGATTCTACACCATATCAAAAAGCCACACCTTTGAGTTATAAAGATTTCTAGTAACAATTTTGCGACAATTTTAATTTGGCCAATATCTATAGAATTGCTACTAATACCGAACTTCGTAAGAAAGATACCTGCTCATAGCTATTTTGTCTAGATTTCTTAAATATCAAAGTGGGTAGTCTATCATGTACAATAGGTTTTAACCTTTATATTCATTTTCTTGGTCTTTGTTGTTCTTCAATTCAATGAGCAGCTGCAGGAAATCCTTCCTGACGACATTATTTTTGTCTCTATAAATAACAGTGTCTTCTACAACTTTGGTGAAGAAATCCGAAATGTCTTTTGAAATTACCCGCAACCCCATTGCTCGAGAGGCGTTCGGAAAACTCAAAATCCTTTGTCATAACACGCTTCACTAGGTCCAAATCCATAACGAAATATATAGGAGACCCTAGTGAGTACAACCCACAATGTGCCCAACCTAGAACGAATAGAATAACATAAACATTTTGAATTAAAAAATAAAATTGATCAGTCATCACCCCTTATAAATTAAAAAAAATGTCAAGCAATCAAAGGTGTAAATAACTCATGCAATGAGCCTAAGAGATTATCAGCGACATACTCCAATACATCATCAGTAATGTTGTCGTTTCGTTCAAAAAGATTCGTACAACATGTCATACTTTTTTTCTATAATATAATCCTTGATTTTCTCATAATTCATCTAACTTATTGATATCGATGTCACTTCCATTAGCAAAAAATCCTTTCCAATATGCCAATCCAGCACTACCCGAAAACAATGTTAACACAAATGATGAAGTTTGTTGGTACATTGCCTCCTTTTACTTTCACGTTTTGAATTTATGACTTAAAATGAAAATGGAATATAAAATATTGTTTTAAGAATATTTTCACTGAGATTCAATACTTTTCCATGAAAAAGATCAATATTTAATATTATAAGAGATTATTTAAGCTCCCCCAAGTAACCTGTATCGTTTGTTTTAATATTATTTTACATTTTTTATAAAAATATTCATGAATGATGAAAATTAAAAATATTCATACGTTCATTCAAAGACTAAAATAAGCGATCCAATATGGAATGCCTATATCTATAGTTTACGTACCATTCGCTTTGACTTTCTTGTATATATGTTTAAATTCCTCGCCAATAGAATGAGGCCTCGTATATGGGTTTGTCACAGTACCAAATGGTATGGATGGCTCCAGGTAGGGCACATTCCTTCTTTCCCAGTATTGATAAATCCATTTAAAATACACAAAAACTGCGGCTAATACCGCTGTTAATATACCGAATAGATCCAGCAAAAGTGATCCTGTATAAAACGCCATGATTCCCCTAGAACACACGAAATTTCTGATAAAAACTGGAAGTTATCATTTATTATTTATATTTATTTTTAGTAATTTTTATCGTTTGTTGTTATTCGGGGTACATAATTTTATCAGCACAATGGTGAGAATTGAGGTTACTATTACAAGGATACGTTAATCCCATTATAAAATTTAGCGCTTGAAGTCTCTTTCTAGCATATGCGAAATAAATAGCGAATACTGAGATTGAGCTCCAATTTATGAGACGTAAACTATTGACCATCCAGCATAAATTATCTTTGTTATTATTAATATTTTCATTATAAAACACTATCATTTACATAATTATTTTAATTAGTTACTACTAGTTATGTTGTTTTTTTCAACATTAATTATGAATTAAGTGAATATCTAATATCCTTATTATTACTACTACGACTAAATCTTGAAGATTGAATATTGATGAATGATTGAATGTTATGTACTTATATATGTTAATCAAAAAAATCACCAGCTAAAATACTGGTCATTGTAAATTAAAATAAACACAATGCTAATTAGTTAAAAAATTTCAATCGAATGTTAGTGTTTAAATAAAATACTTACTTGACTTCACTTCTCTTATCTTACTTGTATTATTATTAAAAATCAGACTTCAGCTAAGTATCTTCTTTTGCTATATATCGGTTTATATATCCTACAAAAAGATAAAGTATATTCGTTATCTAAGTATCTAAAGACATTATCAATAATTAGCTTTCTTCTTGGGCAAATTATAATTAATGAAACTTATTCTTCTTCAAATATGCCTGTTTTTAAAATACTGAATAACAAGATTTACAACCAACAGAGCCATCGTCCTATAAGTATTTTATCAGAAGTCTTTTTAGTCCAGCGGATTACATGATTAATTAAACACTTTGTGTGAAAGAGGCTATCAAGTATTATGGTACTTAATACCCTCTTTTACTTTTACTTTTCGTAAACATGGAGGTTGTTAACTGAAACATATTTTGATTAATGCGAAGTAAAATACCTCCGAGTTCAAAATATAACATCACAACTCACACATCGGTACCGCATAGCCATGAATTGCAAATATGGTTCGAATATGGCACATATTAAAACCGTGATTTAGAAACAAACATTCAGCACTCACCAACGTTGTTGAAACTGGAAAAGAATGTACAATTATTCGCGTAACTTGGATAAATACCAACTTTCATCAATGGACTTCGAAAATTAGATAAGGTTTAAGAATTCATTAACCATGCAAACAATCTCTAGTCCGATAATCATCCACTTCGAGAGTGCCCTAGAATTTTCAGTAAAATAAGCTGCTGTTAGATTGTTACTCCTCAGGAGTGTTTTACCTACGTTTGGTCGATCAGTACCTTAGCAAACAGGTATTTTTACGAGTTAACTAATATCATTTTAAAAAATAGCAGAAGCAGATATGGATATTGTCTCCGCCAAAAAATGTCTTAAGGATCAAAGACAACTTGGCTTTAAACACAACATTGTTTTGTTAGTTAACGTTTCTATATTACCAACTTATTTTCATTTCACTCGGTTTACGTCTAGAACTACAGATGTTTAGAAAAAGGATAGAATCGTATGTTTCAGAAATGAAGGTAACATGGTAGGAAATAGCGACATTTAGAATCATTGCTAATAAAGGTTTAATAAAATTATTAAAATTTAAAACTTTCCTTAATCATCACTAATCACATTATCCCCAACAGACGTCGTATAATATGTAACTCTATTGCATATATAAAAAGTACAGAGACTTTATAGTTACAGAGACGACAATAGAGCCAAAGTCACGCCCACCCGCCATTATGAGGCTAAATTTATCAGAACTAACATAACCTTAAACTTTTAGTTTTGTAAATTTATTTTCAATTTTAATTTTTGTAATTTTGGCTCGGATCCGTTGTAACATTTAAAAACTCTCTTAGACAGTAGATTTATAAAGTTTCAATATTGTAGATTATTTAAAATAAACTGCTAATTATAGGTTAGAATTCCAACCAACAAAAAGCGTTTTGGATTGGTTTCCTTTAGTTGACTAGTGAAACACTCCTATTATGCCTACTATAATTATTATTAGTATAATTTAATGTAAGTCTAGAATATTTTAGTTATGTATTACGCAAAAATGTATATGCCATTCACACTTTATTTAAATTAGAGTAGGCTTTGGAAAATCTGAATTCTGTTGGTATGTTTTAATTTTATTACTAAGGTTATATTGAAAAGTCAAAAACATAACCACAAATTCAAATTAGTTCTACATAGTTGCCAGAGTGATACCCTAAAGAAAGCACAGCAATGTTATCAATAAAAAATGGTCAATTCAGCCAAAAGTAAATAATAGTGACAATCAATTAAATTTGGCACGTTAATATTTTGTCGATGGTAGACAACCCTGAGACAATCTAAGAAAAACATATTATAGCATACCGTAATGTAAAATGTGAATGGCATATACTTCTTAAAAATATAAAAATATGTGTGCACGTATGAGGTTAGATAAAGTTGTAAATTTCATTAAAATGTTTTTAGCAAAAGAAACTTAAATTTCACACCAGCCAATAATACAATGAATTTATATTTTCTACAATTTTTAAAACAGCTTTTTCCTAGACTTTTTCAGTTAAACAATAAATGAGTAAACAGTCGAGGCATGAGGCATGACGAGAAATAAATTAAACCAACACTTACCTTGTGAATACAATATACAATATAAAATTATTAAATAAGTCTTTAAATAGTTCTTCTCACAATACACTAATCACAAATAGTTTTATACGATTAAGTCACAATAAATTGTTGAAGATGCATAACTATGCGCAGTACAATATGACAGCTTAAACAATTTCAGCATTTTAGCCTCTTAATGGCGGTACGTACCACGTAAATCCAACTACCAACCAAAATGCTGACAACCCTTTGTCGCCACTGTTCCTACACAGTATACTCGAGTAAACTTTAACTTGGCATGTGGATGAGTTGATATTGTGCGTATTATTGTATTTTCTCTTGCACACAAAATTGGAACAATGGCCCAAAACCATTGTTTACGTATAAACATACGTGAACAATGTTTCTGGGTTATTACTTTAACTTTGTGTGCAAGAGAAAATGAAATAGTATGCACAATAACAACTCATCCACACGCCAAGTTAAAGTTTACTCGACTATATCAGTAATACAAAATTAGCTAGCCAATGTTAATATCCTTGATCTAACTTTTCTGTTTCACAGACATCTACGAAGGAGATAATAGTACACTAAGCATATTTCAACTGTTTCATTAATCTACATATGGGATAACATCATTCAACTTATAGCATTAAATGATTAATTTTGGTTTATTAAATCCGTACGATTGATTGAGACGGGACATTTAAGTTAATTCTGTTGAAAATTGCGTCATTTTATACATTCTTTCTAATAATACTACTTCTGTCATTTTCACGTTATTGAAGAATTTCCATTGTAAATTTATCACTATTTAAAATAAAAGAAATTTTTCACAGATATTCTAAACCAAAAACTAATTACATTAAATTATTTAGGAAAATAAATTTCATAAGGATAATTTGAGAAAAATATTTAAAATATTTTCGACTTGCGCTAGTTCATAATAGTACATTTTGCAAAGAATATAATTAATTTTTTTTTAAGTCAACATTTCACCTTGACATTTTAGGCATTCTTGAGACAATCATCCATATATACAATTTCCCTATGATCACAAAACATTGCAGTAAGCATATAATTATTAAAAAAAAACAATTTAACACGAATTTCTAATTAAAATGGAGACGAAATACGTTGCTTACTTATATGAAATTGTTTTCATAAAGCCTTCCATAATATTTCAATAAATGAAACAAAGGTGGGTTTTAATGTTGGAGACACTAAACTATGCTTGTACGTACTATATTCAGTAATTCACTGGAAATTACAAAAGTCAACTTATTCAAATAATACTGAAGAGAAAGGAAAAAATAATTATAAAGTTTTTAAAATTTTAATTAGTACACAATTTGTAGTTAAAGACAGTTTTCCGGACCAACAACGCAGTGTCGAATTAAATTATTCCCCGACAAGTTGAAATTACAATGACTTCTAGTGCAGAAAATCAAATTATTTTGTAATTACAACTTTGGAGAGATTTAAGTTTTGTAAATTTATGCACATCATATCATAACAGACTCTAATAATATTTCAAAACCAATCTACATCTATTTTAACTTTTCCACATACCTTTTCATCGAAAACAAATGAATCAATTCCGATAAAATATAGATGTTTTCACGAGTTTGCTACAATTTCATTTCGGAACATTTACTTTACTTTTTTGTTATTTTAAATAGGAGCTATTTTTCTTTTATATTTCCGGTCGCTTTTTTATGAAAAAATATATATGCTATATTTTAGGGAAACACGAAGTGATTTCTTTTGTCGCCACCGAGATGATAACTGTCGGAAGTTGCGTATCCAAGGCTTTGTGAATATTCAAAAGCTCGATGTAATCACATCAGTTTTAAAATACATATTTCACTCAACAGTTACAGTAGTGGTAGTGT
This sequence comes from Rhagium mordax, assembly GCA_963680705.1. NCBI lineage: Eukaryota > Metazoa > Arthropoda > Insecta > Coleoptera > Cerambycidae > Rhagium > Rhagium mordax. Next base: position 16,060,866 of record OY796661.1, read on the forward strand.
AAAAAATATGTTTTGTTCCTTAAGGGTTGCGAGATACAAGATTGGTAAAAAATGTTATTTAGCGAGGATGTTCAGGTACTATAATTTTTTGATAAAGGTATACCTAAATGACGAAAAACTGAGCGAAGGGGAAAATGGAAATAACTTCTTTTTTATTTATTTATTTAAATACACATGTATTGACAACTTCCCTTGTCATGGAAAATTTCAAACAATTAAACGGGTAATTTTTTATTTGTTGCGTTATTTCCTACGATTTTGCCGGCTCGTTATCGTTCCTATTCCATAATTTTTCGTTCAGTAGCTATAATAGTTATTTATGTATCAAGGCATTAAAGTTCAACTTTTTATCATGAATGGCAAATAAACCACAAGAGTGGTAAAAAGGAACTTTAATGCTGAGGTGCATATTAAATGATTTTTAAATCCAAAAACTGTGAAATTAAGATTAATTAACTTTATTTTTTTAATAATTTTCAGTGACATTAAGAAATGTCATAATTATTTAAAATTTTAAGTGACATTAGGAAATGTCATAATTATTTTTAAATGTCAAATCGGAATAATTTTTTGTCAGAAAACCGTTATTTTTAGCAATTATAATAATAATAATATAATTCCGAATTTAAAAATAAAAACTGTATTTATTTATTTTTTATAAGAACACAATTATTCTCACAAGCAATGAAAAATTTTGTTTACGTTTATCTGTCACCTTTGCCAACTACAAAAATCGTACATTAATGGATTAATTTAAAGACTATTTCTATTTCACTTTAATGACGATTTTGAGGTACTTTAATGCCGATTTCCCATAGGTGAGAAGGTGTGCTTTTTATTTTTTCAATTGTGTTTTAATACACTGTATAACTTTTTTATTTATTTGCCTGAAATTTAATAACTTAAGGTTTTAAGCGTTGCAGATTAGGTACGAATCTGATCGCAAAATTCTCAAAATACAAAATGACGTCAAAAGTTTAACTTTTAATTTTTTTTTCTTTATTTTTATTAGATGTGGGGGTATTTGAGGTCACTGATTACGAATTTGACATTAAAACTCAACCAAAATTGAAAATGTCGGATCCAATATGGCGGAAAAGTATAAATTTTTTAATTCGGATTTGATTTCTTATATATAGGGTTTCTTTGGGTCGCTGATCTCAAAATTTCATGTTAAAATTTAACAAAAATGGAAAACGGTATCTGAAAAATGTTGAAATCAAATGATAGAAAAGTTAAATGAGTACCTATTAAAGATAATACATATATTTTTTAATGGATTTATTAAAATTAATCCAAGATACATGTATTTAAAAGCAAGAAAAAAATTATTTAGTTAATTCTTCTTCTTCGACTTTTTCCATAGATACTGCCGGGTCGTGGAATTAAGGCAACTAACTGCTTAAACTCTTACAGGTAGATATGCTTATTTTGTTTAAAGATTTTTATTATTTATATATTTTTTTAAATAAAAACATTTTGAATTTCAGGTTTGACTCTTCCATTAAGGCGTCTAAAAAAAAAGTAGCGGTAATTTAGCATCATTGTGCCCTACGGTAGATGCAGCAGAACAACGTTTAAATCGTGGTTATTTGCAAACACAGTTGTGATTGGGAAATCAAGATCAGTGGGAGATTAGGGTTCGAAATATGATACAGAAAAGTAGGTACTTTCCAATCCCAAAGACGCAAGAACCAGCTCCACAAAACTTCCTAAAAATAATTTTTTGCAACAGCAATTCGTAATCAGCGACCCCAAAAACTCCCAAACATAAAAATTTAAAAAAAAAGAAAATTAAACAATTGGATTTTCGACGTCATCTTGTAGACGTAATTATGTTTTTAGACTAATCTTGAGGCCAGACTCGTAAGCTGCGACCCCAAAAACTTTATGTTATCAAATTTCAGGCAATGGTTTAAATAAATAAAAGAGTTGTAAATGTATTAATTAGAGTGTAGTAAAAAAAACACTTATTTGTTAATAACAATAAAAAAATGAAAAGCATACCTTCTCACCTATGGGGAATTTTTCTATAAACTTTTTCCGAAATTTTAAAAAAAAGATTATCAAAATCGGTCTTAAGTCGACAGAGTTTGAACTTTCTTTCTTTAGTAAATGGACTATTTATAGAAAAAAGAAATTGTTGCTCTTCGAGCTAGAAATAATGTAGATAAAAAACATTATGACAACCGTTTTTGACATTAATTAATTTAGTTTCTTAAATTTTCTTTATATTTTGGCTTGAAAATAGATAAAATCTTGTATGTAACGTGTGGGAAAAGTCATAATTTAATTACTTGTGTGCTTAAAGCGTGTACAATATGCCTAAGGTAACGTTGGTTTTACCAGCATAATTAACAAATAAACAGCTATTGTTTCATAACGAAGACGCAATAAGCATGAATTAGTCACTTGGGATTAAGTTCTTTCTTTGTATTAGGTTTAAGTTAGATCATTGAGTAAAAATAATAAAGAGGCGCAACTGTCAAGGTTTCGAGATTTTAGTGTTGTATTTTTTCACCAATAGCTTCATGATCGTCTTCAATTTTAAGGGCTATACAGCCACATTACAAATACCTTCCCATAGCACTAAAAATTGATGACAATCGTGAAGTTATTGGCAAAGAAATACAATACTAAAATCTCGAAACCTTGACAGTTGCAACTCTTTATTATTTTTTACTCATTGGTTAGATGATAATATAAATATGAATAACTTAAAAATGGTATAAGTAAAATTTCGTTATCGCAACTGTGCTGTTTAAAAATTGTCTTTGCACATACACGTACACAATATGATATGTGCAGTAATTGCCATGACAATTTATGTCAATTCAAACATGGTAATAATTGTAACCATAGAGTAAAAAATAATAAAGAGGCGCAACTGTCAAGGTTTCGAGATTTTATTGTTGTATTTTTTCACCAATAGCTTCATGATTGTCTTCAATTTTAAGGGCTATACAACCACATTACAAATACCTTCCCGTAGCACTAAAAATTGATGACAATCATGAAGTTATTGGCAAAGAAATACAATACTAAAATCTCGAAACCTTGACAGTTGCAACTCTTTATTGTTTTTTACTCAATGTTGTAACTGAAAGAAAGGATAATGAAAATGAATACAGTAAACAATTGCTTTGTAAAATCCAATACTACTATTGTTATATAAGAATGGTATCCTTGCCTTGTTAAGTTGAGCTGAATTCTTACTAAACCACTCTCGTACAACTGTCCTTACGGAGCAGATCACTCTGCGTTTCTTCAGTTGTTGGTCAATACATTTTGATGTGTTTCCATCAGCGGTTTTGTATTTTCTAGGAAAACTCTAACTAGATTTGTTCGATATATTAACAGCAGCAATGGCCGCAGATTTTGTATATTTTCAATGGGTCTACCAATATTGGAAAAGAAGGAATGTGCCCTGCCTGAAACCATCCACACCATTTGCAAAATCTCATTCTTTTGACGACGAATTTCGAAGAATATACGATAAGTTGAAATTAAATGTTACCTAGACCATAGATATACAAGCCCATGTTCAACTGAACAATTATTTTAGAATCATACTAAATAGTCGAACAAAATGGTTCGTTAATTCCTACCATTCCAATCCTACATTTGCAAATTTTCCTTAAAACAAACGCTATGAATTATTTAACCCGTTGGGTGCTTCTTGGTGAATCCTCAACGAGAAACAATGGTTGAAAAAACGGTCTTAAAACAATATTTCGCCCTTCCAAAAAAAAGTTCCCCAAAAAAGCCCAGGTTTTGTGCTTTAAAAGTCTCATTTTGGATCAATTTTCCAAACACCGCCCGGGCGAAAGGGTTGTGCTCAACTTCCAAGCACATTTCTGATTTCTACATAAATTGTAAAAAACCGTGATTTGCAGAGAAAAGTTAAAGTAGTCAAAAAAAATTTTTGCAGCTGCTCATTGATTTGAAAAACAATAAAGATCATGCAAATTAATATAAAGGTAAGCTTCGTACACGACAGACTACCTACCCACTTTGCTATTTAAATTTTGGAGAAAGGAGAAATTCATCGGTTCAATACATAATTAAAGCCCATAATCTTCAATTTTATGAAACATGACATTATGAGCAACTTTGTCAAAGATCTTTGATATATCGTTAACTATCTATATATCAGAAGTGAATTGATATAAGTCATATTCATGTTCTGTTTCAGCGATTGAAGACCCAATATCAAACATTATAGGCCAGTCATTGGGGATTTTTACCTGGAAATAACTCGGGAAGTTTTGAAATTTTGCAGGTTTGTAGGTTTCGGGGTTCATATCTAAAATTCATAAAATGCACAATTCGAGACTTGCTGTCGGAGCCGCCATCTAGCCAAGATGGCCGCCAAAAACGGTTTTTCGCAATTCCCCCCAAAACTATGCGTTTTTCGAAAAAATATGTAGAGAACCAAAATTAAAGAGGAAAAGCAGGATTAAAATGCTCTATGATTTGCGGTGTCCGCAACGGAAAGACCTGCGAAAATGTCACTCAAGTGACGCTGGACGAATCTAATGAAGATGACTTTGACTTGCCGCTCGATATTTGTTTGTCGACTGAAGAAGAAGAATTCGACGAATTAAAAGAAACCGACGTTGATCCCGAAATAGAGACAAACATATTCACCGTTGAAAGGCATTGATATTAACGAACCAGGTCCGTCGGGCCTTTGCAGATAGAAAACATAATTTTACTTACGAAGTGGATTAGGCCTACAGGGGAAACCACGTTAAAAAAACGCGCCGTGTACTTTACCCCATGGGTGGTGTGGAAACAAGTACAGCATTTTCAATAATTAAAATTAATTGATCATAGATTAATAACATGAGTTAATGAATGAATTAATTGATTAATTAATTAATTCGATAAAAGATACGCCACTGTTTCTTGACAAAATTGTATAAAGCCTTGAAAAAGTCGTTTTGGGGAACCCTACTACACATCTGATTTCGGAAAATCGCCTCTATATAAAACTTAAGCAAAATTTTAAACTTTACGTCGACTTTTCTGCTTAAACGGTTAACTTCAGCGAAAATATGATAAAGACATTTTTTGCGTGAAATTTCTTCCTCTTTAATTTTGTTCTCTACATATTTTTTCGAAAAACGATTATTTTTGGAGAGAATTGCGAAAAACCGTTTTTAGCCGCCATCTTGGCTAGATGGCGACTCCGGCGGCAACTCTCGAATTGTGCATTTTGTGAATTTTAGTTCTACATACCCAAACCTATAAACCTGCCAAATTCCAAAACTTCCCGAGTTATTTCCAGGTAAGCCCTTCTTTTGATCCCCAATCACTGGCCTATTATAGAAGTGCAGTCGTATCAGTAGATATCAGTTGTTTGACAAAATGATGACGATAATAAATAAATTAGTATCAGGCAAATAAAAACAGAAAAATGACTTTGCAATTTTAATCATCGTATGTTTACAAGAAATCTTGTTACTCACATTGTCTTTAGATAACGAACGAACTTTATCCTTTTTTAGGTTATATATACCGCATAATTAGACGTATTTAATCAGGTTACAATTGTTATTAACAGTACTAGTAGATAAAAGATAGTGAATGTCAGGTAAGTAAATATTTAATAGTAACATTCGAATGAATTTTGTGCAGTTTTCAACTTCTGACTAATAATTCTAATCATTTAGTGTATTTAAAATTTTGCTTCTTTATTTGTGCTCCTGGAAATTGACTTGCAAGTAAATCTGCACTGGGACTATAACAGGTATAACCGATAGATGATGTAAATAATTGTTTGGTCATCAACATTTTATGGGGATTTTTCAGTAGAAATTTTTAATTCATATTTAAAGATGCAGAAAATTGCAATATCATAACTTAATCAGGATACCTTCTGTGTAGCAAGAGATAAATGAATAATTATGACTTAAATAATCAATTCTATAAACAAAAATAAAAGATATGACATGTTTACTGGCGTTGTGACTGAAGTAATAGATATTATTTTTCCTAATTAAAGTAATGTATGTGGAAAACCAAGATGAAATTAAGCGGTTTTATAATGTTTTAGAATTATTTTGCTAACTAAAACATAGAAACAGAATTATTACCTATTAGTAATAAAGATTTTCTGCAAAATTTCCTACCATCCAATATATTTACCTTTGCTCTAATATCTTCAAAATCAGCGTTCGTAACTCATAAATAAAAAAAATTAAGAAGTAAAGATTTGTTTGTTATGTAAAGTTTATGACAAGTAGGAATAATAATTATTTTCAGCTATAATTCAGCTACAATTTTCCTATTAATAGCTCACAATTAAACAGACATTTTTTTGACAGTTCTAACAACCAATTTAATTTTGTTATTTCTTGTCATGTGACACAAATAACCCAATCATTTCAACATTACACTAATAACACCATCCAGGGAAATTTTCAATCACTATGACAACAAAATTACTTAACTTTGACGACTTCATAATAACTGCCAAATAAATTTCAAAATGTCACGTTTCGGCAATGCCAATTCTCAATCTATAAACTTTTAATAAATAAATAATTGTTTTGTTGTGTTGCGACATTTTGCTTTTATTTTTTCAAAAAATTTTCTGGCCGAATATCCCTCAGACATTGACAAATGCCTCATAATTTTATGACAACCTCAAGCAAGTTGCTTTCGACAGTCGTAAAATTATCTCGTACATTATCAATGTCTTAGGGGTATTATAGCTGATAAGATACTTAATTATATGATATAATCAGCTTTAATTGCCTTAGTAGATAAATACGTAAGACGCAAATTTTTTAAGTACGCTTTCGTCAATTGTTGCCCATTGACATATTTCTAGCAGAAGCTTTGAAGCTTTTCTAGGAAAACCATGGCATATTATACAGGATCCCTCCTGCTAGATCTCTTTGGTATATTAACAGCGATAATAGCAGCAGTAATTGTATATTTTAAATGGACTTACCAATACTGGAAAAGAAGAAATGTACCCTACCTGGAACCATCCATACCATTTGGTACTACGACAAACCCATACACAAGGTCTCATTCTATTGGCGATGAATTTCGTAGACTATACAATGAAGTGAAGTCTAAGGGTATGTATACCATAGAATAGATACGTTACAGCCAGTCCATATTCAACTGAACACTTACTTAGAGTTAGGCCAAATAATTAAACCGAATGGCTCGTTAGTTTTTGTCAAATGTGGGCGTATTTATGTTTCCAATGTATTCATAATCAAAATTTTGATGCAAAAAATTGCAAAATTATCGTAAAAGAGGTGATATGGGTTATAGCATTCGATGCTCCGTGATGATTCCTTTAAAATGAGAAATGATGATTTGCAAAATGTTGCGAACCGTTCCTCCTCCAGTATTTCATATTTTCTTTTTGATTTAAGCCACGAATTCAAAATAAAATAGGAAACGGTACCAGAGTGATCATCAAATCCTAACATTTGTGTTACCATTGTTTTTGAACAGTGATGCTGACGTCTATAATAATATTAGTAGTATCAATGGAAATAAGATAAATGAGGTTAGGTACTTGTGAGAAAATCAAAAATATACCTGATATAGCTAAAATAAGTGATGTACTTACGTATATTTTGAAACCAAACGGGTACTAAACGACATTACTGGTGATGCGTTGAAGTACGTTGCTGAAGAATATTAGACAATTTTATTTTTATTTAGTTGATATTTTATTCGTTGTAGGTTGGAGACATTGCGGATTATACTCATTATTGACTCCTACATATTTCGTTATGGATTTGGATCTAGTAAAACATATTATGACGAAAGATTTTCAACACTTTACGGATAGAGGACTTTATACAAATGATAAAGATGATCCAATTGGTACGTATCAGCATTATCTAGCATAACTATCGGTAATATTCAGTTAGTTTTTAACCCTTCTTATGAGTAATAACAAAAATATTGTAATTTGATGCAAAATTGTTCCAACAGTTAAAATGTTAAAATAACTAATTAATCGTTAACAATTTCTCTATTAGCTAGCCATCTTTTTAACCTTGGTGGTACAAAATGGAGGAATTTAAGGGCGAAGTTAACACCGACTTTCACATCTGGTAAAATGAAATCGATGTTTCCAACTTTCGTTGAGTGTGGGGTACTGCTTGAAAAATACTTCGAAGAAAACATTGATAACAAAAACCCCGTTGACATCAAAGATGTTTTAGGTGAGAAAATCGGCAATTGAATGTTTTGAATTTATAGATAAACGAAAAGGCTGATAATCTGAAATCAGTCAAGCTGTACTCAATTTAATGAGGTAATAAGGCAGGTATTTAAAAAAACGCCCTGTAGTTAAAAAGGTTAAGTTTTATCTCTCGTCAGTTTAAATAGACCTCGTCTTTCACGGCTCTAAAAATAAGATTTAATTCAAAAACATATTTCACATGTATGCTATTCGTACTAGGCCTTTAAAGCAGATCTTTCATTAGTCATATATGTAAAAGAGCTGAAGTAGTTACTAGTCAATAATAAAAAAGAAAAAAATCAGTTTTGATTTAGTGTTTTAAAATTTAAATGGGTACCTATCTAAACATATTTTGTAGTTAAAATGGTGTTTACACTTGGAGTAGTTTTCCACACACACCAAAACACTTTTGCACACACTCGACGCGCGTTTCGCCAACCAAGTTGGCATCATCGGGAGATGATTAAAACTGAGTTTTAATCATCTCCCGATGATGCCAACTTGGTTGGCGAAACGCGCGTCGAGTGTGTGCAAAAGTGTTTTGGTGTGTGTGGAAAACTACTCCAAGTGTAAGTTCTACACCAAAGGTTCCAACCCCTCTTCAGGAATAAAATGGTGTTGGTATTGTTATCTGAAAAGACTTAAGCTATCTTGTGATTACAATATTTACGTTGAAAATTAAGCCCTGTATTATTCTGTATATTTTTTATTGATATCAAGGACTTTTAAAAATACACAAACTGAAATTTTATGAACTCTTGTTTTAGGTCGTTACTCCACCGACATTATTGGGTCTTGCGCATTTGGACTTGAATGTAACAGCTTCGAAGAACCTAACTCTCCATTTAGAGTGTACGGAAAGAAAATTTTCGAAGCCACTAGATTTCGTGCTTTAAAAGCTACATTTTGCAGTAATTTTCCAAATACCGCCCGAGCGTTAGGGCTGCGCTCAACTTCAAAAGATGTTTCTGATTTCTTCACAAAAGTTGTAGAGGACACCGTCGCTTACAGAGAAAAAAATAACGTCGTCAGGAAAGATTTCCTACAGCTACTTATTGATTTAAAAAACAACAAGAACCAGGAAAACGGTTATAAAGGTAAGGCATTACCCACACTATCGCGTGAAAACTCACAAAAAACCCAATTCAACAGAGGAATATGGGTGTCGGCATTGCTTAACAGCAATAGGATTCATGTAACTGTTAAGGAATGGAATTATTACTAGCGTGAAACAGGTGCAAAACGGAAGAAGCTTAAATGTCGAGAAATGGTTCAAAATAATGAATGGATGAGAAATGCTAAATTAAACATTCACGTAGCTCTAAATTTTACCCACTCAAATAGTATTGAAACCTTAGTCAAGATAAAGAGGCAAGATTAACATTTTGCCAGGATTTTTTTAATATTGAAAAGGGATGACCGTTAAACAATATACAGTCTCTTAATAACCGTTTAGGACAATTCTCATTTAGTCAATGTCAATGTCCTTGTAAGTTAATTTAGATTGATATCATCAGACATTTTTTTAAGAAAGTCAATTCATTTTGAATTCGGCGATAGGTTCGAGAGATTTCTTGACGTAACAGCACCAGATTTCTAATTAGAGTATGTTTGAATGAAAAACATTATGCCAATTATTCTACACCAATTGAGATGTCGAAAACTGAATTCATGAAATAAAAATGATGTTCAAATTGGTGGAAGTTATTTAGAAGAAATTATTTTTAAAACTTATTAAGGTCTTATAGTTTATTATAGAGAACTCTGTATAACTCACTTATGTTTATAAATTATTTATAATTTGTAGGAGATGGGAAAACTTTGAATATGAACGAAGTAGTGGCTCAAAGTTTCGTGTTCTTTCTTGCTGGTTTTGAGACAAGCTCAACTACTATGACATTTGCTTTATTTGAACTGGCAACCCATCCCGAAATCCAAAAAAAGGTTAGGGAAGAAATTAATACTGTCTTAGCAAAGCATAACAACCAGATTACATACGATTCCCTTAATGAGCTTAAGTACATGGAGCAGGTTATGGATGGTAAGAATCATAAGATAAGAAATTGCTGTATTGATGATTTTGCACGATTCGTAAAATTGTATAATTAAAATAATCATTTTCAAAATCAATATCTTTGTTTTAGAAACGTTAAGGTTATACCCACCAGTGCCAATTCTTATAAGAATGTGTGTTGAAGATTATAAGGTGCCTGGTGAAGATGTCATTTTGGAGAAGGGTACCAAAGTCTTTATTCCGGTACTTGGAATTCAATACGATGAAAGATACTACAAAAATCCAGAAGTTTTTGATCCAGAGAGGTTTAACGAAGAAAATAAGAGAGCAAGGCATCAATACGCCCATTTACCCTTCGGAGAAGGAGCGAGAATATGTATAGGTAGTGTGCCCATTCTACTTTTTTAGGGACACTTTTTTTATTCCAATAATTAAATGTATGGTATATGATTCAATTTTTGGAAAAATTCTCTTTTGGATACTCGTATTAAGCAAATTCATTACACACATTTTTATCGTGTAATATAAAAAAATCAAACATAACTTTTTTATACATCAGTAACTTCTTACTCATCAGGATATTCAAATATATAATTCAAGATATTTAAATGATATAAATAGAGACAAAAATACTATCAAGCGGATTTTCCATATAGAAGAAGATACCTACTTTGATTTTTGGAAATATTCTATGTGGATTAATTCTTTATTTTCGTCTGATATATACTTCAAATCACGAGAGATGACCGTTACGTCACAAATTAATTTCTAATCTTCAACGTACGCTGTTCAAGCGTTCTTTGTTTACAACAAAGTAAAACGAGAGAGATAGGGAAAGGAAGTCCATTATATGTTACTGTTAATATCTCCGACTGACGTTGCTGATGCGTTATACGAAAACCTAACCTCCTCGACGAAAAAGAAAGAGAGGACCCAATTTCGTATGTCTCAGTAACAAGCGAGAATTCGATCAACTGATTGAACGCTTTTGACTAGCGCCGTTGTCGCATGTTTCATAGTTTCCTGTTTCTGCATGTCAGCCAGTTGTCAAATTTGAATTTGTTTATCTTTGAGTTTGATTGTTACCGTTTTCCTCATTCCATTGATTTTTGCACATTAAAAACAGTTCATTATGGAACTAACGATAGTTAATCTCCAAAACAACTGCATTTTGCCAAATTATATATATTAAAACTTCGATAAGAATATAAAATTAGTTCAAATTTAGACAGGCGAGATCGTTAAATTATTCTGACATTTAACAGACAAATTGCAGGTTATGTTTTGTTTTGACGTTTAAGTTTGTTTACATCCGGATGTCATTTCAACAATCATGAATTTGACTAACTCAGTACTGATTTGATTCACACGAATTATAATGATGACGTAACGGTCTTCTTTCGTGATTTGGACTATATGTCTGTTTTTATAGTTAAAAAATCCTATTATACCAACATATTTTACAGGTCAGAGATTTGGTGTAATGGAAACAAAAATTGGGCTTACGTCTATTTTGAGGAAGTTTAATGTTAAATTGAACGAAAGGACCCAAGTGCCTTTGAAAATGTCCAGGAAATCATTTATTTCAACCGCTGAAGGAGGAATTTGGTTAAATATAGAAGCATTATAAATAATATTTGCTTAAATAAATATAGCACACAAAGTCTTGTGCATTTGTTTTTGTTTTTATCAACCTTGTTATGATTGCCTCTTTTTTAATGTTTTTCGCAAATTAAGTAGGTACCACATAAAACCGAGAATATCTCGAAAACGAACGCCTCTGGAGATATTTAATAAGAGCATCTTTATTATAGCATTTTGATTGGGGAATTTGAAAATGAGACGATATTTTCAAAATGTCTGACAGCAAATTTTTTATTAACAAAAAAGTGTTAGGCTACCCCTTTTTCTACACCACTTAATGGTGGTATCAGATTTAAAATATTATACATCGGTAGTCTTAAGTAACACTCGCTCACAAAAATTTAGATTCCTCTGCCTACTCTGTTAGAGATATAGCTAAATAACTGATCTGCCAGTCGACACTATAACACCCTGTATTTTGAAAACGAAGCGTTTTTCGACGAAACTGTATAGAGGTTTTAGTTTTATTTTAACGTTCTCTACAAGCTCTTAAATTTATGGTAGTCAATTTAGAAACACCTTGTATATTACGCAGATCACGTAACTTTTACATTAGTTGTTGCCCAGTACAACATTTTGACACATATCTATCAAGCTTCTTCTCTTCTAGGAAAATAATGGCTTATTTTACAGAATCACTTTTGCTAGATCTATTCGGTATATTAACAGCGATAATAACAGCAGGATTTGTATATTTTAAATGGAGTTACCAGTACTGGAAAAGAAGAAATGTGCCCTATCTGGAGCTATCCATACCATTTGGTACTATAACAAAGTCTCATTCTTTTGGGTACCTAGACCATGTACAAGCCCATGTTCGACTGAACAATTATTTTGGAATCATACTAAATAGTCGAACAAAATTGTTCGTTAATTCCTACCATTCCAATCCTACAATTGCAAATTTTCCTTAAAACAAACGCTATGAATTATTTCACCCGTTGGGTGCTTCTTGGTGAATCCTCAACGAGAAACAATGGTATATTCCACTAAAACGTGTTAAAAAAACGATCTTAAAACAATATTTCGTCCCTCCAAAAGAAAGTTCCCCAAAAGAGTCCAGGTTTTGTGCTTTAAAAGTCTCATTTTGGATCAATTTTCCAAACATTTCTGATTTCTTTATAAAAATTGTAAAAAACTGTCATTTACAGAGAAAACTTAACGTAGTCAAAAAAAATTTTTGCAGCTGCTCATTGATTTGATAAAACAATAAAGATCATGCAAATTAATATAAAGGTAAGCTTCGTACACAACAGACTATACCCACTTAGCCCAGTAGCCAGGTCGAAGAAAAGGGGGTTTGGTCCGAATAAGTGAGGAAGTTTTGATTTTTTGGGAATCGATAGATTTTAGTATCCTATTTAACATACTAGATTTGCCCCTTCGTATCTTTGCCGCTCGCGCCGCCATATTGCTAAGATGGCGCCCAAAACGGGTTTTTTCAAAATATCTCGCTTCCGGTGCCTCCTAGTGCAACAAATGAATTACAAATTAAAGAAGAGGAAATTTGCAATAAGAAATGTCCTATGCATTTTTCTCATGAGTTTGATAGTTTAGGCGCTACAGGCGATTCATTGCAGGCATGTATGTGATCGCTTTGTATTTATTTAATTTTGCGCCTCTGCATTAGCTTTTTTTTATTCTATATTAGTTTTCATGGATAGGTTCGGTGCTACTACTTTAATAGTCGTATCCACAGCACCTTTTAGGTGGAACTTTATTTATATATTTATTTATGTACGGTATATTGTTGTAATTTGCGTCTGTATTATTGCTGCATATAGAAACCTACCAAATGGGAAATGGCAAACCATTTATACATTTCTGTAAACTTTTTGCGTTGTTTAGGACCCTCTACTTTCGGAACATCCTGAATACATTTACACATATAAATATTCGGTTTATTTGATTAAAAGTGTTCATATTCTTCATTGAAACAAATGTAATCCTGGAAACGAACTGATTAAAATACTGACTCGAGAAAAATCGACAAATTTTCTTTAATTGAGTTAGGTATGGATTGTACTTAAGCAAACCGAATTTTCATGAAGCGAGATAGTTTTATTCTGATTTTAAGTAAGTAAGTAGAAATTTGGATTAAAACAAGAAATATCTTAAATTGAAGCACTTAATTCTTAATTTAATCATTTTATTCATCTTAAAATAATATTTTTAAAGCAATGTAAATGCATGTTAAAACATTATTTTAATCAAAAACGGTACAGCTGAGTGCCCTGACACAAATCCATTTTTATGTAAAAAATTTAAAAATTTCAGATCCTTGGTCAAAGTTGCTCCTTAACCGAAGAGCTACGAAATATTTTTAAAACGTTTACGTACTTAAATGAAACTTTTCTCATATATTGATATATTAAACTTTTTATTTCTCACAATGTTGAAACGGGGGGCTGTGGGGTAAATACTGCAATATTTTTTGTGTGGCCATTTTATTGAAAATTTCAGCAAGGATCTGAAATTATAAAATTTTTTACATAAAAATGGATTTGTGTCAGGGCACTCAGCTGTACCGTTTTTGATTAAAATAATGTTTTAAAATGCATTTACATTGCTTTAAAAATATTATTTTAAGATGAATAAAATGATTAAATTAAGAATTAAGTGCTTCAATTTAAGATATTTCTTATTTTAATCCAAATTTCTACTTACTTACTTAAAATCAGAATAAAACTATCTCGCTTCTTGGAAATTCGGTTTGATAAGTACAATCCATACCTATCTCAATTAAAGAAAATTTGTCGATTTTTCTCGAGTCGGTATTTTGATCATATTCTTCATTGAAACAAATGTAATCCTTGAAACAAACTGAACACTTTTAATCAAATAAACCGAATATTTATATGTATGTGTAAATGTATGCCAGGATGTTCCGAAAGTAGAGGGTCCTAAACATCGCAAAAAATGTACAGAAATGTATAAATGGTTTGCCTTTTTCCATTTGGTACGTTTCTATAAGCAGCAATAATACAGACGCAAATTACAACAATATACCGTACATAAATAAATATATAAATAAAGTTCCACTTAAAAAGTGCTGTGGATACGACTATTAAAGTAGTAGCAACGAACCTATCCATGAAAACTAATATAGAATCAAAAAAAGCTAATGTAGAGGCGCAAAATTACATAAATACAAGCGACCACATACATGCCTGCAATGAATCGCCTGTAGCGCCTAAACTATCAAACTTATGAGAAAAATGCATAGGGCATTTCTTTTAGCAAATTTAATATAATATAATTAATTTGTTTTGGCACTAGGAGGCATCAGAAGCGAGATATTTTGAAAAAACCCGTTTTGGGCGCCATCTTAGCAATATGGCGGCGCGAGCGGCAAAGATACGAAGGGGCAAATCTAGTATGTTAAATAGGACGCTAAAATCTATCGATTCCCAAAAAATCAAAACTTCCTCACTTATTCGGACCAAAAACCACCTGGCTACTGGGCTAACTTTGCTATTTAAATTTTGGACAGAGGAGAAATTCATAGGTTCAATACATAATTAAAGCCCATAATCTTCAAATTTATGAAACATGACATTAAGAGCAACTTTGTCAAAGACCTTTGATATATTGTTAATTATTTATATATCAGAAGTGTATTAACAATTATGTTCTGTTTCAGCGATTGAACACCCAATATTAAACATTATTGAAGTGCAGTGATTTCAGTAGATATCAGTTGTTTCATAAAATGATGACGATAATTGTAGATGAATTTATCTAGTATTTGGCAAATAAAAACAGAAAAATGACTGTGCGATTTTAATCATCGTATGTTTATAACAAATCTTATTACTCACATTGTCTTTAGATAAAGAACGTACTTTATCCTTTTTTAGGTTATATATACCATACATAATTAATAAGACGTATTTAATCAGGTTACACTTGTTATTAACAGTACTAGTAGATAAAAGATAGTGAATGTCAGGTAAGTAAATATTATTTAGCCAATATTTAATAGTAACATTCGAATGAATTTTGTGCAGTTTTCAACTTTTGACTAATAATTATAATCATTTAATGTAGGTATTTAAAATTTTGCTTATTTATTTGTGCTCCTGGAAATTGACTTGCAAGTAAATCTGCACTGGGACTATAATAATAATAATAATAATAATAAACGTCTTTATTGATGGGCGAAGTTTAGTACAAAATACTATTCTTACACTTAACCCAAGAAAATAAATGAACAGTTTATATAATATAAATATATCATTATACCTAATATACCTAACTTACCTAATAAACAACCTGATATGAATAACACAAAAACCTACTATTATCCTATTATACTGAATAACTATAAACACATTACAAATTTGTATAAAATATAACTAATTTATTGCAGGGAGAGACAAAGTAATTCTAAATGTTATCAGTTATTGTTATTGCTCATCTAAAAGTTTTAGTTTCACTTTTTTCTTAATTGTAACTTCTGACAGCTGATCTAATTCTACAGGCAGGTTATTAAGAGTTTTGGCAGCTTTATAAGAAAAGCTTTTCTGAAACATGGCAGAGCAATGTCGGGGAATGTTATACAAATTCATGTTTCTAATAACAGGTATAACCGATAGATGATGTAAATAATTGTTTGGTCACCTACATTTTAGGGGGATTTTTCAGTAGAAATTTTTAATTCATATTTAAAGATGCAGAAAATTGCAATATCATAACTTAATCATGATACCTTCTCTATAGCAAGAGATAAACGAATTATGACTTAAACAATCAATTCTATAAACAAAAACAAAAGATATGACATGTTTATTGGCGTTATGACTGAAGTAATAGATATTATTTTTCCTAATTAAAGTAATGTATATGGAAAACCAAGATGAAATTAAGCGGTTTTTATAATGTTTTAGAATTATTTTGCTAACTAAAACATAGAAACAGTATTATTACCTAGCAATAAAGATTTTCTGCAAAATTTCATACAATCCAATATATTTACCTTTGCTCTAATTTCTTCAAAATCAGCGTTCGTAACTCATAAATAAAAAAAGTTAAGAAGTAAAGATTTGTTTGTTATGTAAAGTTTATGAAAACAGATAAGATACTTAATTACATGATATAATCAGCTTTAATTGCCTTAGTAGATAAGTACGTAAGACGCAGGTCGTGATATATGCAAATTTTTTAAGTACACTTTCGTCAATTGTTGCCCATTGACATATTTTTAGCAGAAGCTTTGTCTTTTCTAGGATAATCATGGCATATTACACAGGATCCCTCCTGCTAGATCTCTTTGGTATATTAACAGCGATAATAGCAGCAGTAATTGTATATTTTAAATGGACTTACCAATACTGGAAAAGAAGAAATGTACCCTACCTGGAACCATCCATACCATTTGGTACTATGACAAACCCATACACAAGGCCTCATTCTATTGGCGATGAATTTCGTAGACTATACAATGAGGCGAAATCTAAGGGTATGTACGCCATAGATACGTCACAGCCTTACTCAGAGTTAGGCCAAATAATTAAACCAAATGGCTCGATAAGTTTTGTCAAATGTATTTCTGTTTCCAGTCTAGTCGTATAAAAATTTTGATGCAAAAAATTGCAAATTTATTGTAAAAGAGGTGATATTGATGATTCCTTTAAAATGAGAAATGATGATCTGCAAAATGTTGCGGAAACGTTCTGCCATCATTATTTCGTATTTTCTTTTTGGTTTAAGCCACTAATTCAAAATAAAATAGGAAACGGTACCAGAGTGATCATCAAATCCTAATATTTTTGCTACCATTTGTTTTTGGACAGTGATGCTAATTTCTATATTAGTTAAGTAGCATTAATGGAAATAATATAAATGAGGTTACTTATGAGAAAATCAGAAATACATTAGATATAGCCAAAATAAATGGTGTACGTATATTTTGAAACCAAAGGAAAGGGGTACTGTTGTAAATTACATTACTGGTGTTGTGTTGAAGTATACGTTGCTGATAATTTTCTAATGTCAACTTAAAGAATATTCGACATTTTTACACCTTATTTTAAGGATGACGACTAAATATTAGACAATTTTATTTTTATTTAATTGGTATTTTATTTGTTGTAGGTTGGAGACATTGTGGATTATACTCATTATTGACTCCTGTATATTTCGTTATCGATTTGGACCTAGTGAAACATATTATGACAAAAGATTTTCAACACTTTACGGATAGAGGACTTTATACAAATGATAAAGATGATCCAATTGGTACGTATCAGCATTATCAAGTATAACTATTGGTAATAGTCAATTCGTTTTTAACCAATTTTATGAGTAATAACAGTAATATTGTAATTTGATGTAAAATTGTTCCAACAGTTAAAATGTTAAAATAACTAATTAATCGATAATAATTTCCCTATTAGGTTGCCATCTTTTTACCCTTGGTGGTGCAAAATGGAGGAATTTAAGGGCGAAGTTAACACCGACTTTCACATCTGGTAAAATGAAATCGATGTTTCCAACTTTCGTTGAGTGTGGGGTACTGCTTGAAAAATACTTCGAAGAAAACATTGATAGCAAAAACCCCGTTGACATCAAAGATGTTTTAGGTGAGAAAATCTGCAATTAAATGTTTTGAATTTAGATAAACAAATAGGCTGATAAACTGAAATCAGTCAAAGTGTACTCAATGAGGTAATAAGGCAGGTATTTAAAAAATAACACTGTAGTTAAAAAGGTAAGTGTTATCTCTCGTCAGTTTAAATAGACCTCGTGTTTCACGCCTCTAAAAACAAGACTTAATTCAAAAACATATCTCACTTGTATCCTATTCGTTCTAGGCCTTTAAAGCAGATTCATTATTCACATATGTAAAAGAGCTGAAGTAGTTACTAGTCAATAAAAAAGAAAAAAACCAGTTTTGATTTAGTGTTTTAAAACTTAAATGGGTACCTATCAAAAAATATTTGTAGTTAAAATGGTGCATGTATTTTTATCTGAAAAGACTTAAGCTATCTTGTGATTACAGTATTTACATTCAAAATTAAGCCCTGTATTATTCTGTACATTTATTAATGATATCAAGGACTTTTAAAAACACACAAATTGAAATTTTATGAACTCTTGTTTTAGGTCGTTACTCCACTGACATTATTGGATCTTGCGCATTTGGACTTGAATGTAACAGTTTCGAAGAACCTAACTCTCCATTTAGAGTGTACGGGAAGAAAATTTTCGAAACCACCAGATTTCGCACTTTAAAATCTACATTTTCCGGTAATTTTCCAAATGTCGCCCGAGCGTTAGGGCTGCGCACAACTCCAAAAGATGTTTCTGATTTCTTCACAAAAGTTGTGGAGGACACCGTCTCTTACAGAGAAAAGAATAACGTCGTCAGGAAAGATTTCCTACAGCTGCTTATTGATTTAAAAAACAACAAAAATCAGGAAAACGGTTATAAAGGTAAGGCATTACCCACACTAGCGCATGGAAATTCGCAGAAAAATTAATTCAGCAGAGGAACATGGGTTTCGGTGTTGCTTAACAGCAGTAGTATAATTCATGTAACTGTTAAGGAATGGAATTATTACTGCGTGAAACATTTTGCTAGGATTTTTTAAATGTTGAAAAGGGTAATAGTTAAACAATATACAGTCTCTTAATAACCGATCAGGACAATTCTAATTTAGGCGATGTTAAATTAAATTTTGGATATTGATTAGATTGAAATCCTTGTAGAGTTCATTCAGATTGATATCATCTGACATTTTTTTAAGAAATTCGTATCGTTTCAAATTCAGCGATGGAGTTGAGAGATTTCTTGACCTAACAGCACCAGATTCCTAATTGGAGAATGTTTGAATGCATAACATTATGCAATTCATTCTCCACCAATTGAGTCGTAAACTGAATTCTTGAAATGAAAATGACGTCGAAATTATTTTAGTGGGTAGTCTATTATAGGGAGCTCTGTATAAATCGCTTATATTTATAATTTAATTATAATTTGTAGGAGATGGGAAAACTTTGAATATGAACGAAGTTGTGGCTCAAAGTTTCGTGTTCTTCCTTGCTGGTTTTGAGACAAGCTCAACTACTATGACATTTGCTTTATTTGAACTGGCAACCCATCCTGAAATCCAAAAAAAGGTTAGGGAAGAAATTAATACTGTCTTAGCAAAGCATAACAACCAGATTACATACGATTCCCTTAATGAGCTGAAGTACATGGAGCAGGTTATTGATGGTAAGAATCATAAGATAAGAAATTGCTGTACTGATGATTTTGCTCGATTCATAAAATTGCATAATTAAAATAATCATTGTCAAAATCAGTATCTTAACCTGGGGTTCCGTTTTAGAAACGTTAAGGTTATACCCACCAGTGCCAATTCTTATGAGAATGTGTGTTGAAGATTATAAGGTACCAGGTGAAGATGTTATTTTGGAGAAGGGCACCAAAGTCTTTATTCCGGTACTTGGAATCCAATACGATGAAGAGTACTACAAGAATCCAAAAGTTTTTGATCCAGAGAGATTTAACGAAGAAAATAAGAGAGCAAGGCATCAATACGCCCATTTACCCTTCGGAGAAGGAGCGAGAATATGTATAGGTAGTGTTTTTTTATTCCAATGATTAAATAATGTATGGCACATCAAACATCACTTTTTTATACATCAATAACTTCTTACTCATCAGAATATGCAAATATATAATTCAAGATATTTTAATCGACATAAATAGAGAAAAAATATTTTGTATTTAAATTCACCGGATTTTCCGTATACTTAGAGGAAGGTACCTACTTTGATTTTTGGAAATATCTAGGTGGAGAAATTAATTTTTTATTTTCATCTCATGCATGTCTGTTTTTATAGTTAAAGAATCCTATTATAACAACATATTTTATAGGTCAGAGGTTTGGTGTAATGGAAACAAAAATTGGGCTTACGTCGATTTTAAGAAAGTTTAATGTTAAATTAAACGAAAAGACCCAAGTGCCTTTGAAAATGTCCAGGAAATCATTTATTTCAACCGCTGAAGGAGGAATTTGGTTAAATATAGAAGCATTATAAATAATATCTATACTGAAATAAATATAGCACACAAAATCTTGTGAATATTTTGGTATATTTACTTGTACTTTATTGTGAATCTTATGTACGGCAATGGTCATAGAAAACGAGCTACCTAAGTAAAACTGCTTTGGCACATTCTCTATGGCTAGGGCTATACTTTCAGTGATATAACCAGAACCTTAGTTTAGGTGAGGATTAGAAGCTTTTGTTTGAAAAAACTTAAAAATAATATTTTTCTGCAACCGTCCGGAAAGAACCCACTTCCCAGACGTTTCTTCTTTGAGAAAATAGCACTTTTCCGGCCTAGCCCGGGAAGTAAGTATTTCCCGCACTAGAACAATGTGCGCGCGCAGAAATTTCTAAATTTTAACCTTACTTTCACGTTTTGGTTAACCTCAAAATTTCACTATATCGTTCGCTACTGCTGTCCCGAAAATCGCAACAACGCGACCGTGTGATTCATGATATACTTAAAGTTGGACCCTCGAGCTTCGATTTCTTACCGAACGGCTATAGCCTCAGAAATAGTGAAGTGATACAAGTTGGTAATAGCAGAACGCTTAATAAAAACGTGTTTCAGTGACTGAAAACCCAATATTAAACATTATCGATTATCGATAATTACAATACAACTTTATAAAATGATGACGATAATTAATTGTAGATTTATAAATCAGTTTCTGATGAACAAAAACAAAAAAATTACTGGCTATTTTAAATAATAGATATTTGTTATAAGAAATCTAATTATTGACATTATATTTAGATAAAAAATGAACTTTACCCTTTTTTAGGTTATTTGTTAATGAAAAGTATTTAATCATTTTATAATTTTTACTAACAGTCAAATAATATAAGAGAAAGTGAATGTGAGGTAAGTAAATATTATTTAGCTTATTTAAATAGTAAAAAAAAAGTGAAACTTTTTTAATTTTCATCTGAAACTAATAAGCATTCAATATACTTCAGATTTTGTTTCATTTTGTGTACTTCCAAAAACTGACTTGCAATCAAATCTGCACTAGGCATGTAACAGATATAACGAATAAAAGATGATGCAAAATTTATTATTTTATTTCACAAAAGTCACCAGCATCTTGAAGCCATTTTTCAGTAGAATGTTTAACATTTAAACGTGCAAAAAATTGATTAGTATTGATCGCTTATTAGATAGGTATATAATGCGCAGATCACGTAATCTTTTTGGATACTTTCATCAGTTGTTGCCCAGTACGTTTTGACATATTTCTGTCAAACTTCGTTTCCTCTAGGAAAATCATGGCTTATTACACAGAAATCACAGGATCACTCTTGTTAAATCTACTCGGGATATTAACAGCGATAATAACAGCAGGATTTGTATATTTTAAATGGAGTTACTAATACTGTAGAAGAAGAAATGTGCCCTACCTGGAGCCATCCATACCATGTACTATGACAAACCCCTACACAAGGTCCCATACAATTGGCGAAGAATTTCGTAGAATATACAATGAGGTGAAATCTAGGGGTATGTACAGGGTGATTGATCGAAAATGGACCCCTCCTTTATCTCCGGTAATATTTGAGATATGAGTTTGTGGAAAAAATGGGAGTAATTTGTTTGTCCTTAATTTTTTAAATATGTCATTAATTATACAGGGGTTTAGAAGTGGAGGGTCAGAAACCATGGACTTTTTCTCAATCCAATGATATAAAACTCTTTGTGGATATCTTTAACAGTTTTCGAGATATTGCACCCGCAACGTTTCAGTACATACATACGTTTGATTTTCATAAAATTTAGTAGGCCTTAGAAATTACCACCTCAATGAAAAACAAAATGAGCATTCTGATAATTAGGTATATTGTTTCCGTTTATTAATATTTCGTGAATAATTTTGACTTCGCAATGTACAGGGTGATTCACTTAACTTTCCCACCCCATTTTCTCTGTTATTTTTGCAATTACAAAAAAAATATTATAACAAAAATTGTAGAACTTTTTCTGAAATTTTTAAATATGGTATCAAAAAACAATTGAAAAACAAATTATGAAGTTACAGATATAACTTGCATTTTTTTTAATGGAACACCCTGTATTTTATTACATTTTTCGACATAAAATTTTATTCTGATTTCGACAACATAGCACACCTGGTACTTATTTGTAATACTTTTCGAAATATTTGCATTTAAATATATAAATTATAGACAATATCGCATATTCGAGTATGCTCTGATTTTAATAGTATTTAATTGTAAATTAATAAACAAGTAACAATAATAAACAAATAAGAGTTATACTAACACAAAATAAACATAACTTAGTTTAACAAATTAAAAACAATAATGTACTTTCTAAAATGATTTTTTTTCAAGTTATTCGCAATTGTCAACTTCAAATGCCCCACCTAGTATATTACATAGTAATTTTCGTTACAAGTCCGGTAGGTGAATTGTTACAGTCGAATATAAACGAGACTGGAACAACGAAACTTGGTTGGTTTACATTTTTCATAGGGCGCTATCAACTGGCGATATTAGTTTTTCAAAACTAACCCAGTGGCGTGCGTTTACACATTTTTTTCTGATAAGAATGCTGATAACTGTGCGCCACTGGATTTTTTCATAATATTTCGGAGTTGAAAGCCTAATCTAATAATAATAAAATACTCTGAGGAAACAAAATCTTCATTAACAAAGATTTAAAAACAACAGCGACTTAATTACTATTTTTTTAAATAAATTTTCAAAATGAAGTCCATTAAGTCCGCAAGGAAATTTCATTTTGTATATTCCTGAGTTTATGCATATCTACCTTTAGTTGGCGTGAAAAATATGTGTTATTCGGTCAACTAATACTTGTTGCGGTTGTTAATTGATTAATTTTTAAAGTGCATTGATGTTAATGTACTTCATTTTGAAAATTTATTGTAAAAAGTACCTAGTAATTAAGTCGCTGTTGTTTTTAAATTTTTGTCATTAAAGATTTTGCTTCCTTAGAGTATTTTATTATTATTGCAATAGGTTTTCAACTTCAATTGTATGAAAAAATCCAGCGGCGCACAATTATCAGCATTCCAATCAGAAAAAAATTTGTAAACGCACGCCACTGGATTAATTTTGAAAAACTGATATCGCCAATTGATAACGCCCTATGAAAAATATAAACCAACCAAATTTCATTGATACGACTGTTTTTAAATAAAAGATATTTAAAAAATTCAACGAAACATTTTTTTTTTTTACACCTTGCATAGAAAAAAATTAAGAGTTATATAGCAAATTCCTTAGACACGTCAATACTGTTTTTTCATGCTCTATTCACATATTAATTTTTAACCGTACAATCTGACTCACCCTGTTTATAAATATTAATATATTTATATACAGAGTGAGTAAATTAATGTATGTTAATAATGTCTCCATTAGCTAGCCATCTTTTTAACCTTGGTGGTACAAAATGGAGAAATTTAAGAGCGGAGTTAACACCGATTTGTACATCTGGTAAAATGAAATCGATGTTTCCCACTTTCGTCGAGTGTGGGTTACTTCTTGAAAAATACTTTGAAGAAAATATTGATAACAAAGAACCCGTTGACATCAAAGATATTTTAGGTGAGAAAATCTGCAATAAAACGTTTTGAATTTAGATAAATAAATAATAAACTGATAAACTGAACTCAGTCAAGGTGTAGCTCAATGAAGACTGTTAAAATATCTTATGATTACAATATTTGTTTTGAAAATTAAGATTAAGTCCTATATTATTCTGTACATTATTCACTGATATCAAAGATTTTTAAGAATACACAAATTGTCTTTATGAACTTTTATTTCAGGTCGTTACTCCACTTGCACGAAAGCGCGAGTAGGGTACTGTGTAATGTGCTTTCTAACCTCTATTAGTTATTGTTTCCGATCTTAGATTCTTTATTTAGCTACGCTACGTTGATGAGGAGCAATAACTCCGAAACACGTGTCCATAACTGCACCAGTTTCTCTTCGGGGTATATGGCATGAATATATTTCTTATTTATTATAAATAATATCTGTTTAAGTAAATATAGCACACTGGTATAGATACAGTATTGGTCATAAAATAGTAACCACATCAACCAAATCAACTCGACGTAGCACATTTTCTGTGGCTATTACTTTACCTTCAGTGATGCAGCCAAAACTTAAGTTTGATTGAGGACTAGAATCCTTTGTCTGAAAACACTTATACAATCTGGGTTGGTTGTCAGAGGTAAGTAAAGAAAACTGTACCCAATCCGGAATCAATTTACAAAAAATGGGCGTAAGAGAGTTACAAAAGAAATAAAATAAATATGAAACAATAAAACACCATTTCTGTTGTCATTCTTATTTACTTTTCTACATTAATATTCAGAGAAAATCCACTTTTACAAGTGTGCGTAGGTACTGATTGTGTTTTTTTCCAATTCTTCTCGACAAAGGACATGAATAAGTCCCTGCGTTGTACAATAACTTGATATAAAAACCATAATTGAAAAGTAAGTCGCGGATTAAGATAAGATTCGTTGAAAAGTATAGAGAAGCGAATGAACGAATTGAGAAAAGGATTTCCAGTGTAGAGAAGAGCGCACCGAACAGATATTACAGGTTGCAGCTACTTTTGTTCAAAATCTCTGCACTCTAGCGATAAGGCGAAACGTTATAGGTAGATTTAGATAGATTAAGATGGGTTTCTTTCTTGCTCTTTTACTTATTGAACAAAAATCCCAGCTCTGTTTTTCCGTCGAGACTATCGCCACTATTCTTAATTAAGCCATTGTGGAAAGATCTAGCCGTTAAACAAATTCAAATTTATTGCACAGAAATATAAGCCCACACTTACACTGATTAGTAATTTGAATTCTAATCAATTTTTACTATCAAATGTTTCTATGTATAGCAAATGAATTTTCACTATCTTCTCTAATATCCCTTTATACCTTATATGACAATTTAATTTAATATATGGAAAGTAAAGATTTATTCATAAAAGTAAACATCTAAATAGATTGGTTATACATATTGGTGCATTAACATTTTGTGTCAATTATTTTGACATATAATAGGAGCCTCATAATAGTATAATAACATATAAGGTAATAATATGAAATAAATAGGAAATAATGTCAATATTGTCTGTAGAGAGAAAAAAAAAATTACGAAACAAAATTTGCCAAGAGAGCCTTCTCATTTTATATGAAAAGTAAGCGTTTATCATAAAAGTAAATAATTAAATTGATCGGTTATCCAATTTAATTCATGAGCAGTTTTGTGAATTATTTTAACATACGATAGTAGGTATGGAGAAGGTTGAGACCCACCCCACCCCTCCACTTTTTAGCTCGCCCCCTTTCCCCACTTTAGCTAAGCCCCGCCCAGTCAGCCAATAAGAGCGAGCCCCGCCCAGACAAGTCCCATTTCGTTATCCCTTTTTTGCAATATTACCCCTAACTGTTTACAGGTACAGTGTATTAGTAGAGGAGGGATAATATTGCAAAGAGGAGGGATAACGAAATGGGACCTGTCTGGGCGGGGCTCGCTCTCATTGGCTGACTGGGCGGGGCTTAGCTGGAATGGGGGAAAGGGGGGAGATAAAAGTGTAGGTGGGGGTAGTCTATAGCTGATTTATCGTTGCTTTATTTGGTTGTGAGTATAGAACGAGTGCAAGTGAGCTGCGTCTTTGGTTGGTGGTAATGATGCTGGATTTGGTAAACTTTTGGTAATAGATGGTATCTATATTTATTAATGATTCGCAGTTTCTTTGCTCCATGCAGAAGAAATTGTTCTTCCACTTTCTCTATTTCCTTTGGAGACGCATTTGGGTCTTTTAAAATCTGAACAGCCCTCTGTAAGTATTTCTGTTTCTTTGGAAGTTTAACAAACTTCATTATCTCCTGCCTCTATAGTACGGAAGTAGTATCGCAGCCACTAAATTCCTGTTGTAACGAAGTGATTTTTCCAATCAAGGAATGTTCATTTTTGCTTTAAATATTACCGTCACTTGGGTACACCCTGCCGCTGTTTTTAGTAAGTAAGTCCTGTTCTAGTTAAGTTAGTACTGAGTTGTTACAAAGTTCGCTGGTAAAAAAGCAGTCAAGTAATTAATTGATTAATTTTCGACAATCCCCCGTATAAACAAAATCCGAGAATTATTATAAATAATGGCCGCGTCGGAAATAGAAATCATTCGTTACTAAAAGTGTTAATCCGTATCCGTTTTAATCCGTTTCTTTTTGCAATATAGTATAGAAATTGCAAGTAACGCATTTCCGGTTATATACGTTCTGAATTGATGCGCCTAATTGCATAATCCGCTGGACCTCTGCAAGTTACGCCGGGTTGTGCATCCGAATGCTTCGTTTCAAGTCAGTGGCCGCCCCGCTATTACGCGACCTAGATACGTCATAAAGGTTACAAAAGGGAGAGGAGCGCTCATTCCGCTCTCAATCCGAGAAAACCGGCAGCAGTTCATGTTCATTCCGAGATATTCCGCAATATCAGAGCCGATCTACCGCCAGCAGTTACAGATCAATCCGAAGCCATTTCCGTACCGCCGCTCCGAGTTTAATAGTAAATTTATTTGAATATAATATTGGTAAGAATAAACCGTGACCTGCTACATTCTGTAGGTACTGCCTTCATTTAAGTATAGATATTGAGAGATCTTATTTTCCGTGAGTATCGCCGTATTTTGCTACCAAAGTAAACTAGAGCTAATTAATAATACCTCCGTTGGTTTATTCTTTTTATTATTGCATAAATTGTACATCAACTGGTCAGATTTTTCTCGTTCGGGTGATCTGCGACGTTCCAATGTACTATTGCGAGCAATAAATTTTCAACGGTTCATTTTAGCTTTGTAAATAGGAGAAAACGCAGTGGCGACGGATGTCACTCTATTTTGTTAGTGACTGTCAGTGTCACTTTATATTGATTGTCTCATTAAGTATTTTTTTAATTTTAAAACATGTCGAACCACAAGCTTACAGACGTGGAATTTAGGGATTGTAATGGCTAAATTAAAAGCTGAATAGTCCTTACAACGTATGGCAGATGAGTCACGTTGTCACAAAACAACAATATTTTACCTAAAGCGCAAGTGGACACAAAATGGAAATCTAGCTCGTATGCCGGGGTCTGGTCGTCCGCGTCTTATAATGTGGAAGATGCTGCTTTGGTGGAATATAACACAAATTATCTCTTTTCGACAGCATTAAAGCTAAGGAAGAAACACATTTTCCAGCATCTAATTCAACTGCCCCATAGAAGCCGTAGAAGAATTCAGCAACATTGGTTTTTAAGTTTTACATATTGCTAATTTTATGTTAGATTAGTGTTGTATTTTTTCGCTTCAGCTTCAGGATTGTCATCTATGTTTAGTGTTACTGGAAGGTATTCGTAATTCGGCTGCATAGCCCTAAATATTGTAGATAATACTGTAGTTATTGGCAAAAAGATACAACACTAAAATCTCGAAACCTTGACAGTTGCGCCTCTTTATTATTATTTACTTAATGGTTATATAGAGATTTAATAAATAAATTTAATGTTTCCTTTATTGATTTCTCTTTTGATACGTAAATGTATTCTGTCAAAGATTTTATAAAATGTCAAATATGACTTTAAAACCATTTTTACAAAGATTAATTTTACAAAAACCAATATCACTTGATTAAATATCGTTGAAAATTTATTGCTCGCAATAGTACAAGGGTTACCGGAAAACTCACTGTTATCAAAATAGTCATTCCTAAATGTGCATCAACTGATCAGATTTTTCTCGTTCGGGTGATCTGTGATGTTTCAATGTACCAGGCTGACCAGAAAACCTGCTGTAAATAAAATAGCCATTCAAAAATAGCTCTACGTTTGTGGCAGTAGTTCGCCGTATTTTCAAATACCAGTAAAAGACGTAAATATCTATAGCTAACCGATTGCCCGCCGTTTATAATACATCCTAGTGGAAAGGTCCGTTTGCTTGTCGTACACAGTAATTTATTAATCCAACGTATCCGAAAATTCCGCCGTAAAATCGCGTAAAGACTCTTGATTGCCAGCTTGACTTGTTTTTTTAATCATTCTAAACAGTTTTATACATACTCGACTGTACAGTCGTGGAGGTAGTAGAGTTAATTAATCTGTTTCCAAATATTGCTGAATAAATACGTCATTTTAAAGAGGTAAAATTCACGAGTTATTATTTCTGTCATTTATTTCATATTAACCCGTTTGAGCAGTATGGTCGAAGTCCATTAGATAGACCTCCAGCTTCCGATCCCCTGGCTATTCCGTATCTCCGCTGTTTCGCTATTCAGGGTTGTTCTCCCAATAGGAGAGCCAAAAAGTGTAGTTCTTTGCACTTAAAAATTAAAGGACTGGCGCCCGAGATTTCCGTATAAAAAGATTACGTAAGTATATAGAAAGAAAGCACCGTAATAAGTAGGCACCATTAAAAGAGACATGGCACTGTGGAAACAAAATATCTCTAATTGGAGCATTAAAATTGATATTATGGGGTGCATAGATTCTGCTTTATGACTAGCCTTTAAAGGCCTGGCTTTAGAAAATAAATATTTAGAGAGAGACTAATTCAGGGCGGTAAGTATGACCAATAAATCAATGTCTCGCCTAGTATAATTACAGATTTGCAGTGATTTGAATATTCAATTACAGTATTGACAATTAAGGTATCAGCATCTGCGTCAACTTGCTTAACTCTGAAACCTTCGTTCGTTAATCGTTCACACTTCATCGAGATCATTCGACCAATTTCCCCTGGGATACAGTTGCTACCATTTTTTCATCAAAATGACGATGAACAAATCTTCAATCCGTGAAGACGCTGAGAAGTCTTAAGTGCTTTTTGCTAATGAATCTTCTCGAAAACTGCATTCGATGAGTAATAATAACAGCATTTGCATGTTTTATAGAATGTCTATAATAAAAAAATTAGCGAATGCCCTTGGTTTGTCCAGCAGTACATTTCACTCTAAAGTACTAAAGATACTAACCGAGATATTTACAAATAATGAAACAAATTCAATTATTGTTTTGCTCTTTTTTTCAAAATAACAACCAGATCTGGGCTTTCTAGGGAGTGCAATATTAAGAGGTGTTTCTAGACATCAAATCAAACAGTTGAAATTAATTCCATCCTGTCCGGAATTGCTCCTGCTAACAGCCATACTAAATGACTGGGCTATTTGTTATACAGAAGCAAATAACAACTTTTTCAAAAATCCAGATGAGTCACAAAATTTTTGAATTTCTGTAGTGCACTGATATACGTTGACAGTTAAATTTTAATGGCAAGTTAATTTGTATCTACAGGAGCATGAAAATTGGGTGCTTATTAGTCAAAATAAAAATATATATATATATTTCCATATGGGTATAGTGTTGTTATTTATTAAAATAGTTACAA
Source organism: Rhagium mordax (assembly GCA_963680705.1). Classification (NCBI taxonomy): domain Eukaryota; kingdom Metazoa; phylum Arthropoda; class Insecta; order Coleoptera; family Cerambycidae; genus Rhagium; species Rhagium mordax. The sequence goes on from OY796661.1 coordinate 16,091,232, forward strand.
TTTAATACGAATTAACAAAACGTAAACAAAAGCCCTTTGGTAATGTTTGCACTATGAAAGAGAAGTGAGAGTGAATATATATAGCAAAACTGATAAGCGTCCTTTATTTATGACGGTGTGCTTCTGCATGTCGTGTTCTTCTTCCTCGTACAAGATAATGTAAAGTGGCGATTTGTTGATATGATGTATGCTTACTGCATATGAACTTGTGTCGGGAGCGCTATGCATATTCGATGCGGTAAAAACCAGATTCGTGCATAGTTTAAATTATACAGCCCTGGCTAACTTTACGTGATATATATATTGTATACTGTCTTGACAAACTTACTGCATTTACTTTATCACATTCATGTTTATTGTTTTTCTGATAATCTTTGAGAAATCTCGGATTTGTGGGCTCCTAATGAAATTTTATTTACATATTCACGAAACGCAACGACACTATTTTACATGCAAATATACCGAGTGGGAAAAATTTAGGTATATAGTGACCTAGCATCGAATTAAAATTCTATTATTTACAGTAAGTTGAAAACTTTTGCTACAATGAGTTTTTACTTCGGGACACCCTGTATAGTAACAGAACATCATATATTCTGAACAAAATCATTTCATTCAACTCATCCTTTAACAAGGCATAGGATTTAGGAAATGACCATACTGAATATTAAAGTCGAATAAAAAATGTTAGGTTTTGACATTAGGACCATAATTGAAGCTTTATTTTTACTCACTTCTCTATGGACTTGCAGCTTTGGTCCTGTGTTGGCAGTGGCGGCGCCAGGGGTGGGCGCGGTTGGGCGAGCGCCCAACCTAAATTGTTCTCGCCCAACCGTTCGCCCAACCTGCTAAATCGAGCATTTGAATAAAAAAATATAGAAAACCCAGTAGATGAAATATGAAATTAATAAAATATAAACCATCGTCAATATTATGTAGTTCTTATATAATAATAATTATACCTAAACTATTAAAAAAGAACTGTTATTTTGTTCTATACCTACTATAAACGAATTAATAAAATATCCATAATCTATATTTTACTTATATTTTTCTATCTTATTTATTGCATTTTCGGTACGCGATACCAAAGTTTACAGTAAACTTTGGGCGATACCAATACGGCCCCTTTGTTTTAAGCCGCTTCCCGTCGATCGGAAGGCCTTTGTATGTGGAAATCAAAATAAACACCGCCCAGTCGTCGGCACTACATTAAAAAATTAACACGTGCGGTCGCAATTTTTTAAGTTATCTTAAGTTGTTAGGTTTGGGGCGAGATTTAGGATTTATGTAACCACTATAATAGGTACTTATAAAAATTAGGTTTGCTTTCTTACGACTTTAATTTTTTCCTTGACTTTTTAAATGCATATTTTTATGTGCCAAAAAGAAATATCAAAAACTAGACATTTTTTAAATGGTTAGTAGCGAGCCGGACCGTGTCGAACTTTTTTCAAGGATTTCAAAAATTTTAACCAATCAATTGCAAGTCAAATGAAAATGGGAAATAATAGAGCAATTTTGAAAATATTTAAATTAATATCAAGTTTAATACAAATTTTGAGGCACTTGTAAAACACAATGACCTTGAAAATCATGAAAAATTTTCGAAAAAAAAAAGCTGGCGCCGCCACTGTGTGTTGGTGCTATGATAAATGTCCATTTCTAGTCGCTCCATTAGGGACTAGAGGATTAAGAACTGACTAGTAATATTTGTATTACTGTATACTTCATTATAAAACTTTCCTGTATTAATTTTAATATCGTTGCTTTAAGACTTAAAAAATGCAAACGAAGTGACAGCAGGCGATTTAGATCGTCGGCAACACATAAAGCATTTAATTTAAAATACGCCACCTCGGTCCAAGGTGCATTTGTGCAGATCATACGAAAATATCCAATTTCAATTCTGTTTGTCACTTTAAGAAGTGTAGAGATAGGTTGATAGCATATTCAGAATATCGGCATGTGTGCTTGACGTCGCGATACCCCCGTATCACCACCCCTCTTCTATACCTGCCTGTCCTCTGTCTGGCAGCCCAAATGGTCCCAGATGGTCGGGCTATCGTTTTATATAATACTGATTTTGACGTAAATTGAACTTTATTCTAATAATTGTCCAGTGATATGCGTCACGTACAGGTCAAATGGATTTTTGACAATTATTATGTTCAATTATTCATTTCGATTAACAATTAGTCGATTGAAAATTTACAGTACGTTGTTTCTGTTGGTGCGTTAGCATTATGAACAATTACCAATAATGTGAAAATAATTTTATGTCAAATGTAATATGAGAGAGGGGTAGATCAATGATAAGATTGATCTTAAAACCCTGAGTTTTAATAGTAAAATGCGAGTACTAGGTAAATTTTCCAAAAAATAAAATCAATTGAAACCTCTTATAAAATCGTCATATTATTAATTGGGTAATATGGACAAAACGGCATTTCTTGTAAATAACTTTGGAAAGATGTGACGTGGATTAAAACTGTTTTAATTTTCTCCGGGTGATTGGCGAAATGCCTGTCGAGTGCAGTGTTAATGTTAGCCTTGGACACACTGCATTTTGCGGAAATTATTGAATGAATCATTAAAGATAACAATAAAAAAAAATTTATTTTATATATAACTTGATATATAATAATAAAAAATAGCAAGAAAAGCATTATTACCAATACATTTTTCAACGTCGTCGACGATTTCAGTTTGCTCTTGAATTTCCTCAGTAGTTTCATCTTCAAAAGCATCTTCATCATATTTATTTTCTTAATATAATAGCATGCACACTAACATCAGGGATCAGATTAGGTAAGAGAAATTTTTAATAATGCCAGGCAAAATGATGTAATTAGTTCAAGAAAAATCTCTAAAATAACGAACAATAAACTCACCACTGTGTGTAGAATAATAAAGAAACGAATTAAATAAGCGACTATTAAAAAAATAATTATTGCCAAAAATGATCAGCAGATGCGAGAAATATAAGATTTGATACTCAGCTATTAGGAAGATTTAAAACTAGGCAACAAATTGCAAAAATCTGGTTTTCAAACGAAAAATTGTTTCCATTGCGCAAGCGAAGAAATCCTCAAAATAATACGATTTGTTCTAATGCACGAAAGAAATCTGAAATACCGCTTGATTTACTTTTGTTTCCAAGGAGTCATTTTTAAGCCTCGGTGATGGTTTCACTAGCAGTATCAATGATGGCAAAAACAGACATTTATTTTGTGGAAGCTGGTGTTAAAATAAATTCTGATTATCAAAGAGATATTTTAGGCAATATGCTTCCTGAAATTGAAAGTATTAACGACGACTTTATCTTCCAACAGGGTGGCGCGCCATCCCATACGTCTAGAAGTACGATAACTTATTTGCAAGAACACGTTGCAGATTTTATCGAACCGAACATGTGTCCACCAAATAGCTCTGATCTCAGCCCTGTCGATTACAAATTTGGAGTACATTAAAAGCCATGGTCCACGAAAACATCACATATAATACTATCGACGAATTAAGACATCGTATAGTTTTTGCTAGAATCAGATCGTCAGGAAACCATTGACCGATTAATTAACCAGTAGCGTTGGAGGCAGCAAACTGTAGTAAATAACTGGGGGGAGGGGGGGCATAATTTTAGATTGTTTCAACTAAATAGTTACAAATATTTCCTTATATCTTGAAATAAAAAATAAGAATTACCGCTGTTTTTAATGTCATCGATTAAAATATTTTTTCATACCGACGCAACGCCGGCCATTGTTGGGTTATGGTTACCAGTTTAATGGTAAATTATAGCTGGGGTTAATGTCTAAGCAATCCATAAACCGTTTTTGTCACAATGATCCCCTTCTTCGAAAAAAAGGATTGATGTGTCAAGTTTTGGACACTTTCTACTTCAACCTTCACTTTGCGTTCTTGTACGTTAATCATTTTTGGATATTTTATAGCATCTAAATTATAATTGGTGGAAAATTGCAAAATTGGGATAGTTCAAAAAACAAAAATCCGCCTCATTTTATGTCGTTAAATACTTCCTCTCATTTTATAAATAAATAAATATATAAAATAATGTGACTTAGGAAGAATTTATTTCAAGACGACAAAAATTTAAGAAGTTTATAAATCCAAACAGCGTTTTTTACATCAACCTTTCAATAATATAAATCAAAGGTAGCTGCCAAGAAATAAATAACTAAAAAAGAAGAAACCTTTCTCTTTAAAATACCTACAGTTTTTAAATTTTTATTTGACTCAATAAATACTACAGATTACATTTTCTTTCTAAGAGCCCACACAATTTCTAGGGCCGACGACTGGACATACTGCTACGACGTCCGTCCCCTATTTTGCTTCTTTTTTCGTAAATTTTCAATTGGTCAAAAATGCCACCAGGTACATAAATTATCCGATTATTTAGCGATTTTTAAGATAATGTAGGTACCCTACCCCTGCAACCCTTTTTATGTCATATTTTTTTAACGAAATATAATAATGAACTCTTGGTTACCGACTTATTTCAGGTTGAAACCCAAAGAATATAAACTACTAAAAATATGAATATAAAAATGAACCTGTTGAGATCTCTAAATCCCCACAAAGCTCATCAACTAAAGAAACATAAGCCCATAGCTTCACAAGCTGAGTTTTCATTACATCATACAAAATAATCCAGAGTTGTTTAGAATAGTGTTCTGTTACATGGAGTTTAATGATTTTTAAGTTTCCCAGAATATTTAAGTTACTGCAAGTTAATTTATAAATTAACTGTTTTATTTCCAGCTCATGAAGAACGTAAGTTCAATTTAATGTAAGTACGTAATTGTTTATTAATTATCTTTTATTAATTTATCAGGTTCCATCTTACTTTATTCTTCGTGAAAATTCATTTAAAGGACGATACTTTCGAAGAACTAATAGTGTTCTGATGTACCTACTATAATGACGTCTGCTTTTCCAGATACTTACGTAATCTTTTATACGGAAATCTCGGGCGCCAGCCCTTTAACTTTTGAGTGCAAAGGACAGCACTTTTTGGCTTTCCTATTTGGGAAAGCAATCCGGGGTAGCTAACAGATGGAGATACAGATAAATGCCAGTGGGTCGTAAGTTGGGGGTCTGTCTAAAGGACTTCCCCTACTCAAACGGATTAATCAGAAATTAAAATGTCAGAAATAATAACTCGTGAATTTTACCTTTTTAAAATAACGGATTTATTCAAGGATAATAATGAACAAATTAATTTACTCTAAACCTCCACGACTGTACAGTCGAGTGTGTATAAAATTATTTCAAAAATGATAAAAATAAGTCGAGCTGGCAAGCAAGGATCTTTACGTGTTTTTAGCGTCGGAATTTTCGGATACGTGGGATTAATGAATTTTTATGTACGACAAGCAAGCGGCCCTTTCCACTAGGATGAATTATGCACGGCGGGCAATCGATTAGCTATAGATATTCTAAGTTATATAGAATTTTGAAATACACGGCAACCTACGGCCACAAACGTAGAGCTATTTGTTAATGCTTATGTTATTACATACGTTTCGCGAGCCAGTTCTATGCAGATCACCCGTTTGGAAGGCCCTAGCGAACAATTCCTCTCAGTTGATGCATATAATGGCTATTAGATTTATCGTAGGTTTTCCGGTAACCTATTATGCAGTGGAACTTTTAAGGTGGCCCCAGCGAACAAACCTCAGCGGCTGCTGCATATATTAACAAACAAAAGACCAACAGAGGTATTACTAATTAGCTCTGGTTTGATTGAGTAGTATAATACAACAATACGTGCGGACACAAAAACCTTTGAATATCTATACTTAACTGAAAGCAGTACCTGTAAAATGCAGTGGACTACGATGGATTCTTACCAAAAATAATTTTCAGAATAACGTTCTGACAGGATTTACTATTTAATTCGGAGCGGCGGCGGCGGCGCGAAACTGTAGACGGCTTTGGTTCGATCTGGCACTTCTGAAGGTGTATCGGATCTGATCTGATGCGGACTATTTCGGAATGAATCTACTGCTGGAATGAGAGCGAAGTGACTGTGCTTCCCCTTTTTGTAAACTATTATGACGTATCTGTCGTGTTAAAAGAGAGGTGGTCACCGACTTTACACGATGGGATCGTGTGCTCAACACGACGTTCGTTGCAGAGTGCAAGCGGATTATGCAATTAGGAGTCTTCATTCAGAGCATCAATAACCGGAAATGCATTACTTGCAATTTCTATACTATGTTGCAAAAAGAAACGGATTAAAACGGGCAAAATTAACATTTTTAGTAACGAATGATTTTTATTTTCGACTTGACCATTATTTATAATATTTCTCGGATTTTACTTATACGAGGTATTGTCGAAAATTAATCAATTAATTACTTGATTGCTTGTTTACCAGCGGACTTTTTAACAACTCATTAATAACTTAATTAAACCAGGACTTACTTACTAAAACAGCGGCAGGGTGTACCCAAGTGACGGTAATATTTAAAGCAAAAATTAACATTCCTTGATTGGAAAAAATCACTTCGTTACACTACTATATTTACATTTTGAAGTTTCCAAGTTCATAAAAGCATCTAGTTGTCTATTGTTTGCTACATTTTTAATTAACTCTAGTCATTAATATTTATTTTATGGTTATTTTCACATGATTTTCCTGGAATTCAGACAGTCTCGTTTGTTCCAGATACTTTTAAATCACAATATATACAACTAATTTTGTAAATCCCCAATTCTCTAACAACTCCAGTTTTATTCTTTGGGATACCTAAAAGCTGTAATTTATTTCATTGGGTGAATAATAATACTAGAATAAGATGAAGTGTAGGAATTTATCATGCAAAGAAATGGGGAGCCAGATATATCTAGCATTTCATAAACTTTGAAAAACAACTAAATATAATTTGCCTATGAACTGTTGCCATTGTGAAAATTAAGTAATATTTACAGATGCACTTCTATAAATGTGTTTAATACACTGGGGTTGCTACCAACCCTTAGTGAAATAAAACTTCCGTAAGTGAATAATACTTATGTGGTTGTTTATATTCACAATCCATAAAACTTGTTTTGATCTCATAATTTTAAACATTAATATTCATATGCAGCTTCCTGAATTTATACACCAAAAAAAATTAAATTACAGAGTCCTTTTAACTTTATTTACAATTTTAGAATATGTTTCCGACCAGCAAGATAACCAGTAATAAATTACATAACTGCTTGTTTACAAAAAGTCCACTTATGCTCGCCAAATATAGGAAAGATGTTGAACAGTCTTCGCATAAATCACACAACTTCAACTTATCCGGAATTATAACTCACATAGATGTATGTGGTGGAGTGCAGGGATATTTGTATTTTTCACCGATATTTCTCAAATCCGTTATTAATTTGTTTTCGGGAACACGTATCCCAATCTGATATGTATACTGTATACGATAAAATAAAATAATCCTCTGGTCCTGTCTGATCCTGTGGCTTCGAGTCTGTCCATTTTTATTGAATCAATTTATTATTATTTGTTGGAATGTAAACTAAAAAATTTAATTTGTTTTTATGAATCCCTCCCTGCGGTTCCCTTATAAGTGAGAATGTTATAAATATTTTTAGAGTTATTGAAATACAACAAGCCACCGTCCATATCTGAAAGGTTTGCTGCGATTTTTAGAAAAATGTAGTTTTTTAAACACGAAATTACAAGCCTTAGAATATAGTATAGAAAATATAATTATACTGATATACTGTACCTTCGGTAGAATAATTGAGCAGTTTGCGGAATGGTTTTGTAAAACTCCTTACACATCAATAAAAAAATATATTTATATATCTCCCTAATAACGAAATACGTAAATAATATTCCTGAAACATAATATTTTAAAACAATATTCTTAAGATGATTAGGGGCAGCTCTGAATAAACCGGTTTCTTATTATTGGTCTTCATCGACACGGAGCACACCTTATACCGAATTGTTTTCGGCGACCCATGTAGATATTTTGATGTTTCTATTGATACAACAAATTCTTTTATATTACCCTACGGTATTAAGGTGGTAAAAGAGATTTGCTATGGTTAAAGTTGTGTTATTCCCGTCGTGTCGTATTAGTCATAGTACTTTCTGTGATGCTTAATACGGGAAATCTGAAATATCCTTTAAAAAATACAGTTTATATATATTTATTTATTTATTATGCCTATGTATGTACGTATGTGTGTATTTAAATTATTAATTTTGCAACAATATTGGAAACATTTATATAAATAAATGTTCAATTTTGTCACGATATATAAATATCGCAACTAAATTGCAACAGTACTGTTTGAATAATAATTTCGTTACTGAATAAAAAATATATATATTTAAAATGCAGATATCAGGGGCGATTCAATAGGGAAAAATATGTTATGCAATAAATCCCCCGAGTAACATTACTACAGTATATACAAATAATCGGCAACGATACATTCGAGAAAATAGCGAACACAAATATATCAAACAAATTTAGCGAACAAGTGAGATATGGGAGCATTTTTACGTGCAGGGGCGCAGATGCAACTGGTTAGAAGGGGTATTTTTAATAACAATTACTTCTTTCAATAGTGTTTGAAATTTATTCGTGACAGTAAAATTTTGGAAGTGTGAATTACTTCAGAAAATCGATAAATATTTATACAGCTAACATCTTGGCCGGGGGACAAATCATCGATGGTTTACACTTTTCGTTTCGAACATCTCGAGCAATAGAAAAAGGTAAGTTCTGACTGATAAGAGCAAAAGTAATATTCTAACGGAAGTAGTGCCTTACACTTGGCAAGTTTCATTAATGACCTTGTATAAATTATTTTGCTTAAGCCTCCATTCAACATCCATACAAGAAACCTATTTCAGTTAGTGTTCAAGTTTCAGTTACATTATAAGAATAGTTCTTCTTTAGGCTTCTAAAATTGTTATTTCTTTAAGAAATTCTGTCTGTATTTTTAGCTCTGTACACGTAACAAAATATTTTTAGAGTCTTGGGACATTTATTCCCCAAATCAGCATGGTTCCGGAGGTATTTTAGATTTAAATCAAAGACATAAGGTTGCTGGACTGTTCATTGGACTTCTAAAAGCATTTGGCCTCATGAACCATGACACTTCCTCACAAAAAAAAATTGTCTTCATGCCGGAAAAGTAAGAACTGATTTTGGATATATTTGAAGCGCTAATTCCAAGAATACCTCGTTCTTTTCTCGAGGTACAAAATTTAAAATTATAGTACCTACTAATTAAAGACAAAATGTATGAAATACCGGTATCTTCAAAGACCAACACCTGATCCCATTTTCTTGCCTGAAATTGGCAGACCGTAAATAATCCCCGGTGTCTACGTCCGTGTTTAGTTGGTATTGAGTTTTCGTAGACGAATGTGCGCCAAAATTTACTATAAATTTTCGGCGTTAATCAAATAATAAAAGCGTTGAATGAAAATCATGACTTACAAAAGCAGACCCAACTATATGGCGTTTTTTGTTACATATATACGCTTTGAAAGGAAACAGAAAACCCATTTCTAACTTTATTATAAGGGCATATCTGGCTTATTGTGCTTCCAGGTAAGGGACCACGATAAGTCTCGGGCTCCACATTATGGAAAACATTTGTTGAACATTGCGACAATGGACTAGTTTGAAGTACTGATGATTTGGAGGGAACCAAGAAACCATCATGAGGACTGGCTATTTTTGTTTCGTGAACATCAAACGCATCAATCGCAATAATTGACACAAATGGACATATCCTAACTGCCTATATGCTCCCAGAGGATGTCTGACGAAGCACATCATTGTAACAAATTTGGAGAAAGCAACTGTAATTTTGAAGGAGTTTTAGCAAATCCCCAACGTTTCAATCAACAAGAGCTGGATGAAATGGGTTCGTCAGATGACACATCTGGCGTCTAACGCCTTTAAGTATGAATGGGTGGGGTGATCTGTATCGATCTAAAGATAGTATACTTCCTCCTTGGACAATGGACAGCCAAGTGGTTGCACGAAATATTCTTGTTATTTATATATTTAGGACAGCAGATCTAAAAATCAGCACTGGATTAACAGAAATTTGCCTTAAAGAAACGTTGTGGTTCAAGTAAAAAAAAACGTAATCAAGGAACAATTAGAGAAAGAGATAAAATCATCTTTCCTGTCTTGATATCAAGCTGGGACTTATGAAACATTTGTGAAGGCTTTGAATTGAGATGGACTTTGTTTGGCTTATGGTTAGGTAAATTTATTTTGCTTGGCATAGAAAAACTGAAGGCCGAATTTTTTGCTCGTCCTCAGATGAGGTCATTTTTTATAAAATAACCACATATTACGGATATCCGGTGTTCGTTTGTTCAAGTGGTTAAACATTTTCTTGGAAAGCATAAGGTAGAGAATCACGTCGGAGAGACGCTTTTCAATTTTAATAAACTCAGTTGTAACGTAGCATTAAGGTTTTCTAGCTCCTTCAGAGCAACTCAGATCATTTTCCGGAAAATCTAGGTGAGATGATAGTGAGGAACAGGGGGAAAATTCCATATAAAATCTATGGATCTTATTAGAGGTTAAAAAACTTTTTTGCCATTTATCCAGCAGCCTGGTGTTAAAATAATCCACTGCATTTAGTGAAAAATGAGCCGAATTTTCAGCCCAATTCATAAAAATGTAAATGATGATTTTCCATGTAAGTTCTGGTGCCATGAAGGTCTCAAAAGTCCCCGAAGTGGGAGTGTAAGTATAAAATTTGGTAACGCTGTAAAGGGCAAAAATCATGCTCTGAAACGAATTTTCAAGCTAAAAATAAAGCTATGGAAATTATCTATAAAAATGACAGAAGGGCCTTTTTCGTATACGCAATAGTTTTCTTAAAAAATTCGAGTAAAAGTCATAACCTCGGTCATAACTAAAATTTAAAAAAATTATTTGTGGCAGTTTTTATTGCACGGAGGGTTAAAACATAAAAAAAAACAACGCGTGCATCTCCGAGCGCGAGCTAGAAGTAAAATTACATATTTTGAATTGAATTTTCGGCCATCTGAATCAGAACCAGATCTCCAAAATGCCACTTATATCGTTGATGGTGGATTTCTCTTGCACCGAGTTATATGGCATCAACATGAAACCTACGGTGCTATTTGCCAAACATATGTTAATTATGTTTTGTACATAATCACTTTGGCTCGAACTCCGTTATTGTTTTTGATGGTTATGAAAATATTAGCAACAGTATGAAGGCTATGGAGCAGCTTCGCCGATCATCAAAAGCTTCCTCTGTCGATATTTACTTTGATGAGTAGATGGTTGCAACTGTAAGCCAAGAGAAGCTCTTTTCCAATAAAAAAAATTAAATCAGATTGATTTCGATGTTGACAGAAAACTTTCACTCAAATAATTATAATGTTAGACATGCTGAAGATGATGCTGACATTAGTCGAAACAGAGCTTGAGGAATCATGTAAAAATACAACGGTTGTGGTTGGGGAAGATGTGGATCTTCTTATAATTTTAACTGCTCGTACACCTATTGATAAAGAAATGTTTCTACTCAAACCAGGTAGAGGGAAGATCGGACGAAAAATGTAATCTTCACGAATCTTTGATCACCATAAAGATATTCGAGATCACATATTATTTCTGCACGCATTCTCTGCTCTGTTTAATAAAGGCAAGTCTGCAGCTTTGAAAGTGATGAAAAAGCAGCAGGACTTGAAACTTGTAGCAGAAGCTTTCAGTAAGACTGGTACTTCTCCTGACATAGTTACTTCGAATGGGATAAAATTTTTCGTTCCAGTTAAAGAAGTTTCCATCGATAACTATCGGTATTCTTGCTTTATTGAAGCTGTGAGCAAAAGCAGTGAAATTGAATTCATTACCACCCACTCATGACGCAGCTCAACATCACCTATTTCGTGTATATTTTCAGGTAATGTATTGAATCCTAAACAGTGGGGGTGGATGTTAAAAGATACCATATTGTGGCCAAAAACAACATCCCAACTTCCTACACCTGATTGCCTTTTGAAGATGATTTTCTGCAACTGTACGAAAGGCTCTGGACCATTGTGTGGCTGTCGGAGGCTGGGACTTAATTGCTCACTAGTTTGGACAACCTTGCTTGAATGCTGAACCGACTGAAGACTCGTCACTGAAGCAGAAATTCAAAGTTCTTAGATTATCTCGGATTTTCTCGAGCAATGAATGAATCGATGAATTTATAGAAAGAGAAAACGGACAAGAACAAATTTATTAATTTGAAAATATTTTAATAAGTATGACAGTCGTGGATTAGGCCTGCCGAGGAAACCACATAAAAAAAACGCACCTAGAACTCAACCTTAAGGTTGCGATTTACTCCTCTGATATTAACCGCTATTTTTTAGGAGTAAATTTTGCAGAAACTAATACACGGTTTTTGAAAATTAATGTATCTAATTTTGCAGAAAAAAGTGTAAATGGCCGTGAGGTATTGAAATTACCATTCTTATCTATAATTGAGAAGGAAAAAATAAGACTGTACATATTGGCAATACGTAGGCAACTCATTCAATCGCTTGTATTTACAATTTTGTATTTTTTTTGTAAAAAGAAATTAGCTTACGGCCGAGTACAAAGTGTTACTTAAGAGCTCACCAAATATTGTCGCTCAAATTAACGTATCTTTCGTGAAATTGACCCTCAAAGGAGAATTTTCACATTTTTAGGTCAAGTAGTCATTTGCATTGCTGAAATAGCGCCCGAAACTAGGCAAATTACAGAACAATATTGCATTACAACTTGGTCTATCACTCTGGAGATGTCAGCATGTAGTAGTAGTAGCACTAGTAGTACTTTAAACTTTATTAGTCCAAAAGAGCACAAATACTGGCTATAAGCATTGAATAAAGGAATATAATTCTTTAATCAATGCTATAAGACAAGTCATACAACAAACATGTGGTATAATACACAATATTATAAACACGTTACGTGCCGGCATCTGACGGCGAGTAGCGTGAACCCTCAAAACAAAACAAAAATTTGTTATCTGCATTGTCTTCCAGGCCGGACCAGCCAGTGATCGTCTACCCGCGTTAGGCAACCATACAAAGCATATTAGACTATTAAATCCTAGCCTTAAGGATGATGTGGAATAGAGTATTTAAATTATTCATAATATCACATAAGTTCAAATTCAATGCAAGATTTTTAAGAAAAGCATTGCGTATATGAAAAAAATACCCTCTATCATTTTTATAGAGAATTTTCATAGCTTTATTTTTGGCTTGATGTATTTTTGTCGTAGATATCTCGAAAAATTCGTTTCAGAGCACGATTTTAGCCCTTTACAGCGTTGTCAAATTTTATCCTTACACTTCCACTTCGGGGACCTTATTCAGGACACCAGAACCTACCTGGAAAAAAATAATTTGCATTTGTATGAATTGGTCTGTAGAAAAAATCCTATATGCAGTGGATTAAAATTGTGTTGTTAATAACACTTAATATAAAAAGGACCGTATATACGTAACGTAATTAGTTGTATTATATTTGCCGTTTTTTAGTTACGGATAGCACCCTGAGTTAGCGAATATATCACTGCATTCCCTTATAAAAGTATATGTTTTTGTGTGTCGAGTGTGGTCCGAGTAGCTACGCGAACGCTGTACATCCTCTCAACCACGTTATTTATCGTCCAGCTTAATACTATCGGAGTTTACCACGATGTGTAGAATCCTAAAAGAGGAAATCGAATTGGTTTCATAACAATAATAACATTTTATCATACCTATGCCAACGCCATATTTATTTTCATTAGCAAATTTTGTATTCATTATGTTTATAGATATAGAAATCTTATCTTTGTGTCACATCTTTTAATGCAAAATTTTTGACATTGTGTACTGTATTGGAAAATTAAATAATATAATATCCTCTCTAAGGAAAATCAGATTTTTTCCGGTGCTTTTAATGTCTTATAAATAACAGAACTTGGGATATTCCTATACGATTGACTGCAGTCAATCAGTAATATAATAAATCATCTCCTGGTCCTGCATATTTTCCAAAGAATTTATCAAAAATAACCCAATCATTACAAAGTTAGGTCCTTGGTTCTAGAAAAGAAAGCAGGATTCTTGAATAGATGTATTTTACTTTGCAATAACTACGATTGCTACACACAAATAAGTAGGTACTTCATACTTAAAAATAGTCCTTTACTAGAAGATTTACGTCCAAAATTGATTTTCTTTATTAATCCTAAAAGAAAAAATACGGTTCATGGTTCATCCACCTCTTACCAATTTATTTACGTTTTTGGAACATTATTGTAGTGTAGGAATTGTTTCAATGTAAGTTTAGTTATAAAATTAAATAAGGTAATGTTCAATAATATATTATTAAAATATTTAATAGCGAATCATAAAAAATGTAGAAACGTTTCCAGGTTCTCTTCTGTGTTGATTATTTTAAATTGTTGACGTTTCTTCTGATTTTTCTAAAGCGCAGAAGAAATTCACAGCAAGATAGGCGAAACGTAAAGAAGAAGAACGCAGAAGAGTACCTGGAGACTTTTCTACTTAATACTGAGAATTCGAAAATATTAGAAGAAAGCAAAAAGAGAAGCTACATGAAATAGACTTATCCCTTTTTAAAAAGAAAATTTTTTGATATAGTGGGATATATTTTTATTTAATAATTTATTATTCCTAAAGAGCTGAAACATCTGAAGTAGCCAAATATTAAATAATAGATCATTTTCTTTAAGTTTATTCGACAGTTAATTTTGACCAGATCGTTGTTGAAGCCTTCATCACCTGCTAATTATCATTTTTACGGAATTCAAGATAGATACAGTATATAAAAATACAATTCTTATAGCCACGATAAATTGTGCTTTACATTAAAAATATTTTTTTAACTAATTAAAATAATGATTCTGCTGAGACATAAATACTTACCTAAAACTTGTAAACAATAATATACGTTACGTTTGTTGTTTCGTTTACCTAGGTAAATTTTATGTTAATTAATAACATCCCAATGTAATAATGCACTATAAATAGCATAGATGACACAACATATAAATTCTTCTCATATTTTAAAATATTTAAATACCTAAACTGAATGGTCCGCCACTGAACGAACCAGTCGTCTAACGCACGGTCCAGATGTGTATTTTCCACCAATGTAATATTAGTTTCTGAACAACCTGAAATAGTTGCAGAAAAATCAAGTTCTTTTTCAGTGACAGATCTATAGAAAGAAGCGGTAAGTACGGCATGTTTTTAAAATTGCTTTATCTTGATAAAACGATATAGAATATCAGCTGACAGGTTAGTTTAATGTTTGTTATTGCGTTTCGTGTACTGTGCACATGCGTGCTTGTCTCCCCAAGGTTTAGCCAAAGACGTAGAGGCAGGGTTTCAGTAATACCCATCCAGACATTACTAAATACATATTTATTTTCTTTTAATTGTTCTTATTATATTTTTCAAAATAATAAAAGAAATTTGAGATGAACATTACAAAATGCAGTTTTGAAAACTAGCATTAATTTTTTATATCTTTATTGTACTTATATATATTTGTACTATTTTGTTTTTAAATACAGTAAGTTCTTTGATTTTGCCGTGTTACATCTAATAATTTATTTGGATTTCAAATCTCTTCATGGGCAAATTAATCAGCTTTATCACTAGTAAACATATTTGTTGTTTGTATAATTAACTTAAGTATAGTTTGTTTCAGATAATTTTATTATTTTAATAAAATTCACAATGTCGCAGTGTAAGGTATGGTTGGACAATTACAGCGGACAATATTATCCTGGCGCACAAATACAAGGAAGAGTTATTCTAAACTTGGATAGTGATACTAAATTAAGAGGTTGGTATTTGTAAAATATTACTATTTTAACTACTACATATAATATTTTAGAAAATATTTAAAATCTATTTACATTATACATCCAGATAAGATAATTACTGGAATAACATTAGTATTTTTAAATGTATTAATTTCTGACGATGAATAGAATCCTTTCTGTGTTTTACACAAAATTAGTACAAAGGGAATGGTTTTCATCTGCTAAATTTTCTTTGCTCTAAGTCATTTTTTTAAGAATTCCTCCTATCTGTCCAATTTACTTAAATACCATATTCATCAAATAAACTTTTATATCCTTCTTTGCTTCCTTATATAATTGTAAAAAAGAGGCATTGTAATCATGAAAAACTCTATATCTTAAAACTTCTTTTGATATAGCATCCCAATATTTTTGAGTATGTTTTTTCAAAAATATATACCTAATACTTATACAATGTCGACAAAAAAGTTTTATTTTGCTATTAAGTAAAATCAAAATGAACTTATTGCTAATATTTGTTGTTTAAAATATTTAATTGCAATAATCATTGCAAATATAATGAGCTTAAATTTATTGACAAAGAAAAACTGATTTTGCCTACATGTTTCTTATATTAGTTGAAATCATTACACAGATCTGCAAGGTTAAAAAAATTAGAGATTTTTCCAAAGTAATTTTTCGTGTAGAATCCGAATCTGGAATTCTCAAAATTTACCCATTACGTCAGGATTTTGAGATATTTGAGGTTATATGACGAGAAAATGTTTTTTTGCCTATATTTGAGGTTATGTATAGGAAATAAAAAAAATCAACTAATTCTTCCTGGTTGCACCGTCTAGTAGGTACTACCTTACCCCTTCAAAATGAGTTTTCATTTGTCCATTTATGATTTTTCATATCGGATTTATGGCTTTTTAAAGTTAAACAAATTTGAATATTTAGAAGAGTTGCCAAATGAATATCGGAGAATTCAAGCGACAGATCTTTGAGTCTCAGTCTCAAACAAAAGTATCCATAAACCCTTAATTTATAAACCATAAACCCATAAGCCCTTAAGCCAGTACTTTAAACATAATAACTTAATAACTCATAAATCCCAGACCTATAAACCCTAAACCGATAAACCCTAAATCCATAAACTATAAATTTATAAATCCCAAACCCATAATACTTTACTCATGAACATTAAATCCATAAATCCTAAACACGTAAACCATAAGCCCATAAACCCTAAATCCATGAACTTGAAGTTCACAAACCCTTAAATCCAAAACCCATAAGCAGTGGGTAAACCATAAATTACTATAACTAACTGTGCCCATAAACTTGAAAGTACAGATGGGCTTATGGGTTTAGGTTATATCGGTATAGGATTTATGGGTTTATACAAACAAGCAAAAATCGTGCTACATGTATAAAAGTATACTGTCAAACCCAGTGAAAACCAGTAAAATAATATAGATAAAAATTAAGTAGTGACCTCCAAAACAAAAAAATGCGGATAAAACAAGACGAACACACATCATAATAAATATAAGTAATGACATTAAAACCACATGATAATCTTAGTGAAAACGAAGAACCTTTTCAGTCGGCAACGTGTAAGAAAAAAAATGGGGA
The DNA here is from genome assembly GCA_963680705.1 of Rhagium mordax. NCBI lineage: Eukaryota > Metazoa > Arthropoda > Insecta > Coleoptera > Cerambycidae > Rhagium > Rhagium mordax. The sequence continues at coordinate 16,108,734 of OY796661.1, forward strand.
ACAATAGTAATGTTTCGCCGCCATCTTAAAAGGAAATGTCAATGTATTATATGTCATCAGAAAGGAAATTTTATGTAGGTTTCAAATATTGAAAAAAAATTGGGTGTTCTCATCTAAAATAAGAAAGTTGATACCACTTCCGGTTAAAGCGGAAGTGGTTTTAACACATGATTTATGTCAAAATATGAGAATCTGTGTATTTATTTCACCATAAAATTTTTAAATTTTCATCTATGAAAATGCCAACAAAAATGGGGGTAACCCGGTATATGTACATGAAATGGTAGGTACATCTACACGAAATGAACCCAAGAGATAGCTGCAGGCTGCAGAAATGTATTTCAAGAAGAGGAACTGCTAATATTCATATGCACGTATAAAACTTTTAGTTTTGTGAAAGAGAATATATGTTTTATTTTTTTCTCTCTTATAGCGACAATGTTTATAGCTATTAACATATCTAGGAATGTTATGATTATCATAACTGCCGCAGATGTCGGTTTTAAGACATCTAAGGCTGTTATGATTCATAACATCCGTGATATGTTCAATAGTTTATCGGTTTCAGAAAATAAAGACATTATTATTAATAGATATTACCTTTTGATATTCTCTTATTAATAACGTTTTCATTTCATTAGTTGGTCAAGTCTGTATGGGTTGATTTGTCGCCATGGTTACAGTTATATTTTGTTTGTTTTTATTTGTTACCTTTTTTCATATTACATAAATGTTTACATTTTTAGTGTCACAACGGCTACATAAAAATGGACCTTAGATTGCCTGAAAATACATTTCAGTTGGATTTCAGTACTTAATTATTATTGTTTGGAGTTTTCTGTCTGTTTGTATTGATAAATAGCCCTATATTATAGTTTCATTATTTATTATTTCATCTGTTGACAGTTATTGACAGATCTGTATTTGTAATATTATTACCGTACAAGTTTTAAATATAACTGTACAACTTTAGTTATGACTTGTTTACCAGCCTACTTTTGCATATGTAAACAAAGGATTAATATCCTGAAACCGATAAATGATTTTTACGTCAGTTTTAAATTGTATTTATTTGTAATGTTCTTTTTGTACCTGTTTGACATGTTCTACACCCAACTGGGTAATTGTCTTTTCATATTGAAAAACTAATAAGAGTTTTAATTAATTATAAGGCTTTCGCGGAGCTTATTATTTGTAGGAGAATTGAATATTTTAAATTCAAAATAGTCCCCGCGGACGAGAACTCGAAAACTCTTCGTGTCAATCTTTATCTTATCTAAAGCTTCATTTTGTTGTAGCTTTTTTATTCAACCATTCAAGGTTAAATTATATACCCATGGTTTGTATAAAATTTAATATTCTTGTACTTCAGTACTACTATGCCATAAATAATTTGTAAAAATCATTAAAAAAAATTGTATTCATATAATTTAAATACTATTTACAGACTAATTATTTTGTCATTTTGCAGGTGTGAAGGTAAAGATTGTATGCCACGAACACACCGAATGGTTGGGTACTGAGAGTTACTATGAGAACAATGAGCATAAATGGAGGGATACATTATTCAAAGGAGATAACGACACTTTTGCAACAGAACTCACTTTGTATGGAGGGCGTAAGTATAAGAAGATTAATATACTTCTATATTTCTATCATTTAATTTATGAAATCAAATTTTTTGTCATTGTAAATATATTGACATTCTATACATATAGGTATGTATAAGGCCATGTAAATAATTGAAGGCAAAAAAATCACAGAAAACTTTTTAAAATGCATGTTATTATAGAAATTAGTCAAAACAATAATAAAATTACTTTAGCCAATGTTGAAATCTGTTGAATACCCCTAAAATATTGTAATATTATTTCATATAATACAATAACTTTCAGTATTAGTATTAGCAGTAGTTGTTTTGAAATAATAAGCAAAGAATAATACGAAATATGATAGTGAATTTTTCTCTTTGTGTTGCTTTTTTATTTTTTCGATCGTGGTGAGATTTATATTAACAAAGGTAATAGCTTGTGTTCAATAATTTTCTGTATTTTTTTGGCTACATACAGTGAGTCCACGTTTAGAACTTATCACCTCCGTAAAATTTGTATTTATGGACCGATCTGAACCAAATTCAGCCTGAAAGATAGAGCACAATAGGGTCTACTTATAATCAAAAAAACCATTCGCCCTCTTCAAATGCAAAGCCACCTGCGATACCAAAATAAATGGGAAAAATCAAGAAATCATAAAAGGCATTTTTTTGTCGGAAAAAGTTGATCAGAATAGCCCAAAAAGCTTAAATCTTAAGTTTAATTTATTTTTAAAAAATTTGAAATTTGAAAATATTGAAAATTGTGAATCCAAAAATGTAATTTTAATGTTTTTTTTTTTCGATTTGAAAAGAGTGCTGTGACAATTTTATGAAACAGAATTGTCACAGTACGCTTTTCAAAACGCAAAAACCCATTAAAATTATATTTTTGATTTTTGGATCTACAATTTTCAATATTTTCAAATTACAATTTTTTTTTATTTGATCAAACTTTGGATTTAAGCTTTTTGGGCAATTCTGAATAACTTTCGTTAGTAAAATTTTTCTATAAAATGATAAAATGATTTCTTGATATTTTTCCAATTATTTTGGTATCGCAAGTGGCTTTGCATTTGAAGGGCGCGAATGGTTTTTTGATCATAAGTAGACCCTATCTGTTCTATCTTTCAGGCAAAATTTGGTGCAGATCGGTCCATAAATAAATATTTTACGGGGGTGGTAAGTGCTTAACGTGGACACACCGTATAAATAGAAATTTTATATTTTTAACAAAAAATCCTGTAATTTCTCGAATCGGAAATAAAGCTTTCAAACCAATCAGTATAAAAGACAGCAGAAAAATTACCAATAATCTCTATTTTCCCTAGAATCTGGAGCCACGTCGTTACCAGTTGGTCAGCACATATATCCGTTTAACTTAAACCTACCCAACAATTTGCCTGGTACTTTTCACGGCGAATATGGATCTGTATCTTACAAGCTCGTAGCTACTGTAGATCGACCAATGGCGTTTGATTATGAAGATCAACTAATTTTTGTAGTTATAGCTCCTACGAATTTAAATCTTCTCCAAAAGCCAGATTTATTGGTAAATACAAAATCAAATTAATAGTTTACTATATACTTTTCTGGAGTAGGCAGTCAATAGTGTACTTATAGCCAAACAACTTTTAACTGAAATTGTAACACTGCGCCGCTGTCTCGTTAAAAGCCAACTACTTACTAGTGATTTACGAGGTCTGACGTTTACCTTATTAATACTCTTATTTTTCTAGTCTTTCTATGGTCTTTCTCATTTCAGCATCCGACAAAAACCAGCCACTTATAGCTTCATTTACCTCCCTTGATATGGGTGCTCCATTTCTCTTGTATCTTCATGGAATTGTTCTCCTTGTTTCTCACTATATAGTACCCAAGATTTTCTGGGGAGTAATCTGAGAATCCAGGAAAATTTTCAACAATTTCGGCGACTATCTTCTATTCTGTAAAATTTTGAACTACATTTTGAAAAATGAATCATACTGCATTTTCAATACCATTCGATTTGATAACGAATATATTTGATCTCTCATCATCGTACGTATTTGAAGACCGTCGAATATTTCTTCCTTGTTTTGATATCTGACATTTATAATTTGTTCGTCTATTCTAAATATTCACCTTCATTATTTGTGACCTTCATAAACTGCTTTATATCTTAAACCAAGTTTAGTATGAAAAGGAGGAAGAAGGAGTTTTGATTAATCAACTAACAACTTATTATTGATGTACTTTTTCCTTGTAATGGTTCTTTCGATATTTACTGTCCCATAGACACAAAGAGCAGATTCTTAGTAAATAAGCCTAATTTTTGTCACAGACTTCAGGCTTCAGCCTTCATTTGAAAGAGTCAATAAACAATGAAGAATGGATATTTGTAAACATTTGGTTTCAAATGATTTATCAATCCATTAACGTCGGAACAGTATACTAATGAAGAATCTAATTTCGAGATAACTATTTTCTAAACTTTATATTATTAATATATATTATTATTAATTTATTATTAAGCCTTCACGCCTCTCGACAGTAAGTCTTTCTACTTTAAAGTTGAAGCAAAAAATTCTGCGCTGTCTTTAGATAATCTTAAGCCTTGAAGATTATGCAATTCCTGTTGCATAAATGTTTAAGGAACTTGTTTCTACCCATCATCACTGTATGGGCTTTGACTACCGCTTTCAATATCATGGTTTTATTCAGTTAACAATGATATATTTTGTGGATGTTTGTGGAATTTGAGCCATTTTTTGATGTAAAAGAAAAACGTGGCGCTTTGAACGTCAGACTCAACTCAGCTACTCAAAATACATAAGACTAATATAATTTCTTTACTTCTTAGTGGACAGGTCAGCATGCCTTAAAAAAGTAAAATTTTGGGGGGTTTTTAGTTATTTATTGAGGTTAGCGGTTAGAAAGAAATCTGTGACCTGCTGGAGCGAATCAAACATCATATTTGACTTTAGCGCATCAAAATATATAGGAGTATAATGATCTTTCCTGCCAGACATTACTTGCGTAATTATTGTGCGATTGTTCCTATCCTTATAAACTTACTTTAATAAGTCGAGAAAATTGCTAAAAATAGCAGTACTCCGTACGTTTTCAGTTTTAAGTCGTTTGGCTATGTCTAATATGTTCAATTAGTAGCATTTTAATTCTTTACTTAGTAATAGCAAATAAGAAAAGAATAAAGCTAATACTCCAACATAAAAGTATTTTGTAAAAAGACTTTATCAATGGAAACGCTCCTAAATGAATTATTATGTTTTAGGCTCCCACTTCCTACACTGTAGATAAAACTGTTTGCTGTTGGTGCTGCGCTCAAGGGCCTATTTCATTGGATGTCGAATTACCGAAAAGAACTTTGGTTCCAGGGGAGACCGTAAATATTACAGCTCGCTTATCTAATATGTCGAATACCACCATTGATGGACTTCATTTTGAGTTAAAACAGGCAATATACTTAATAATATTTAATTATAATAATACTATTAATAATAAATCGAGTTAAAAATCATAAAACGGTTACGGAGAAAGGACACAATTTTTTTTAATTTTTATCATAACGTCCTTATCTTAACCTCCAATCTGTTTTCGGTTCCTATAGATGAAGAACTATTTATTAAATTGTCAACTAATAAATATCATTTTCCTTGCTAGACCATCACTTGTTTAGTGGACGAGCCAAGCAAAGAGGAGAGGGTGCAAAATAATATTTTGGTAGACTTAAATGAGGTTGGTTTGGGTGCTCATGGAGAGCACACTTACACCTTCAACGTGATGTTGCCGATGAATGTGCCAATTCCAAACTTTTCGCTGTGTAAACTCCTCAAAGTTCAATATGTTTATAAGGTAGGTGGAAGAAAAGTTATGTAAACTTCAACTCCGGAAAAAGACAATTGTAGGTATTAATTTTTAGGTTGAAGCAAAATTACCGTCCATGCATAGAGACCTAGAAATTCTCATGTATCCGGAAGTAGGAAATATCGATATAAATCAGACAGGCCAGCCAGGTGGATTTGTAGTACCTGCAGCTACCACAGGATATCCTTCTCACCCAGAAGGTCCAGGGACGCAGTATCCTCGTCCCGTAGGGGGTGTTCCGGTTTATCCTCCTTTAGGTCCAAGTGCACCTCCAGCAGGTAATCATAATATAAAACAGTTTTGAGTTAACGGAATGACTGACTGACTTATTATTTTGGAGTCTCAATTGCATTATGTGTTTATTTGTAGGTTTAGACTCAAAAGCGCAAGAAGGCTCTAGAATGTATAATAGAAACGAAAATGCTCATCCAGATCAACGTACGTTTTAGTTACTTTCACCATATCATAAACTAATATTTAATTTTTAGCACCACCAACGTATGACTCCCTAAATATGAATTAGAAAAATACGAATGAATGAAGGCACTATAAGGAGGCATTAAAAGTATCTTTTTATTTTTGCACTATAAAATATACATTTACATAAATGCTTGCCGTCTTTTGACTTATTAACGTCATTTATTACTGCATATTATATAGCTTTGCGTCTAAGTGTGTAATTCATATGCTTTTTATATGAATACATTTCTATATTAAATGAACTCTTAATATTAATGAACCTTCTTCACTTCCTCTAATAGATAACTCCTTGGTATGGACATTGAGTAAATAAATAGTTTATTTACTCAATGGTATGGATTTAAATGTAATAAATAATTAGAAATAGGCATCGCCTAATATTTTCAATTGCATATGTCTTGTCCTAGTTTCCTCTGGATAACAATCATGATGACGTCAAATGCCTACCTAACCTTCGGAACTGATTCTATTGAATTTTTTCTCCTGCGCTTTTTAAGTGCATAGTGCACTGTATACGAATGCCGGTTTTAAGTCACATCTAACCTACAATTTCATATACTTTTCGCAAGATTGCGGCACAAAGAGGTAGACCAGATTACAATTTTATTCTGTTCATGTCGGTGATGTAAGTGATAAATATTTTAAGCCTTTTTTGTAATTTTTTTCCATATTAATTCAAATTCACAGTCCTTCGCAAAGATATGCAATTGGAGGAGACATTGGAAATGACGAAGTAGACCGCAAATCTTGTGAAATTTCGGATGTGATAAAAATGAAAATTTGATCAATCATTCTTTTCTCCTTGCTGGGTCTCTGCGGAAGCGTTTCATTAAAAAGCCCTTTTTTGCAGAGTTACTGCCATTTACTGCTGCACAACCAGGCATTTCGCCCCTAACTCTAAAAAGCAATAAAATTCGTTTGCATGGCATTACTCACAAATGCAGTAGATATGATAAGTAACAAAAATGACTAGTTTTCAAATAGATTTTAATTGAATATAATTAAATTAATGTCGCTTTTCCAAATTTCATACATTGTTTGCATCCAATTACCTGTCAAATGACGTTTTCACTAAATGAGCGTGCAGTCCTTATAAAGTTTTGAAGCACAAAATTTACTTTGTACACTTAATACAATTAAATCTCAAAGTGAAGGAAGGGCGCGCTATCGAGAAACCGAAAAGTGTTTCGGGGTCCTGAAGTCCCGAGTCCGAAACTATAATCCGTCAGAAATTTCGCTGGATTGACTATAAGGTGTAATCTATCAGACCAACTATGGATTTTTTGGCGAATTTTGCGAAAACACGAAAATTTTAAACCTTATTTCTAAACGAAATCAGGCTGCCGGGCCGCCGTTCTGGCAAGAAATTCAAGCTCGAAAGTCCAACTTGAAAGTATATCGTGAATTGCGGTCCAGCTGCGATTTTGAGATCAGCAGATCGGAACTAAAAAGTGACATTTGTGACGTTAATTAAAATTTTAAAGTTTTGGCAAGTTCTGCGCGCGCATGGAGGGTTCTGCGCGCGCATCCGGCGGCCATTAGTCTCGTACCTCTTTTTAATTTCGCAAATTTTACAAAACTCTTCGACATGAGGTTATTGAAACGCTAATGACTTTTTAAATAGGTACTCAAAGGATCGCAACGAAATATAACCGTTTGGATTTTCGCGACACGAATACGCCTTTAAAAAAATAATAAGAACATGACTGCCGGTACCACGTAATTTAGACAGCCAATCAAAAATTGATTACTCTATTGTCGGCTCTGTCTCTATAAGTCATGCTTCATAATATGCAACATGAAACTAATTTTCGACCCCATACTAGGAAACCAAAAACATTTCCAATGTTAAAATCGTCATCATTACAAGCGCAAAATAATGTAAAACGTGGATGTGCATAGCGGTTATTAAAAGAGCCAGCCAAACCAACGATTAATCTGGCATTAGACTATCAGCTTAAACAGAAACAGGCATAATGAAGAACAAATGATCCACTGCTAAAAAGTCATTCGGTAAGTAATTTATGAAAGTCAGGTGGATTATGTTTGATTTAGGACCGCTACTAGTAGATTCGTTAGCAGCAAGTGAAGAGGTGAGCATTAAAGCCGATTTTAACTGAGTAATAAATAACTTTAATCGCGTTGACACGTCGACGAATGCATACATGCAGGCCAAATAGGGGGGATTATCCATATTTGGAAGTTAAAGTTCATTAAAACACAATCGCTGTCTGGTGAAAAATCCCGAATTTATTTACTCCACTACTGAATTGTTTTTTCTGCTTTGGCGAATTTATTTATTAAAACGATAACACGATTCAGGCGACACTATTACTTTAGCATCAATAAATCACACCACAAACAAGAAAATTAATCAGAAATTTTTAAATGCAGCCGTAAAATGATTAAGGTAAACATTTAATTTCCTGCAGTTATAGGAACTAGGAACACAAACGTTGTGAGCGTAGATAGTTTAGATTTCAGACAGATTTTTGCTCAAAACATGAAGGACGTGCCGTCAACGGCATATTAATGATGATCCCTCTTCGTTAGTAGACAGTTGGCAGAAGTAAATTCCTCCTTTTAATGGCATTCACACCTCCGTAGGTACCTACTTTTTACTGTACAACGTTTAATTTGTTACGGCTCAATAAATATCAAAAAACCGTTGCTCTGAGTAAATTTGAACATCCTGTATCTCATTAACGAACATTTTTAAGACATTTTGTTTTATAAGGCTTAATTTTGGTAAAGGAATCGTATCCCGAAGCTTGTAACATAGTCACTGAAACCATTTTAGTACTTTTTATAAAATATTGCTACTGAACGATTAATCAAAAAAGGAAATTTTCAATATGAATTTGTTAAGAAGTGCACCTTTGAGATTAAAATGTAATTTCTTGACAGTTAAGCAGGTTTGAGTTGCATTTGTTTTTATTTTTATCTACCTTGTGATGATTGCCCCTTTTTAATGTTTTTCGCAAATTAAGTAGGTACCACATAAAACCGTGAATATCTCGAAAGCGAACGCCTCTGGAGATATTTAATAAGAGCATCTTTATTATAGCATTTTGATTGGGGAATTTGAAAAGGAGACGATATTTTCAAAACATCTGACAGCACATTTTTTATTAACAAAAAAGTGTTATGCTACCCCTTTTTCTACGCCACTGAATGGTGGTATCAGATTTAAAATATTATACAGTCATCGGTAGTCTTAAGCAACACTCGCTCACAAAAATTTAGATTCCTCTGCCTACTCTGTTTAGAGATATAGCTAAATAACTGATCTGCCAGTCGATACTATAACATCCTGTATTTTGAAAACGAAGCGTTTTTCGACGAAACTGTATAGAGGTTTTAGTTTTATTTTAACGTTCTCTACAAGCTCTTAAATGTATGGTAGTCAATTTGGAAACACCTGTAATTTGGAAATACCTGATGTTTTGCTGTAAAGAAAAAAAATCAAGTTTTTGAAGTCCAGTATCTCAAAACCTATTGGTCGTACAAAGCTGCACTTAGTCTCTAAATGAAGGAAATTTTATCGGATTGAAAAAAGCTAAGATTACTTTTTTACGTAGGATCCATTATTTACAAGTTATAACCCAAAAACTAAAAAAAGTCAAAGAATATCGTGGTTTTTCCCCCACCACGCAGCGAGCACAAGTTTTTCGAAGCTGCAAACTTGGTTTTATACAGCTGATATGAATCCTAACAACATATCAAAAATTCATAACTACCGGATTTTTTGCGAACTTTGCCTTTTTTTTTTGTTTAAGATGACTGGCGTAATAATAAATAAATAATTTGGAATTCTTAAAAAATAAATAACTTAGCGTAGGTACTCAGAAAAATATATTTTAATAATTTATTTTATTTTACATTGTGATACATCGTTGGAAAGGGAACTAGGGCACTATTCAGCCATAAAAAATTCAATATCGCAATTATAAAAAAACACCGTTAGTGGTACCTATTAACTCAAAAATAAATAACGACAGACATTTTTTGGTAACGTCAAGAAAAACAACTTAAAAGTGTCCCAACACTGTAATTACAATGTTAGCGGGTGCCATACATACAGGACATTTTTTAAAATACATCTTTCTACTTTTTCGAATTATCTCGAAAACAAATGTTAATTGTTAATGCCAATTCATATTAGTAATTCAATTCTACTGTAATAATAAACTATCACGTTGCGTCACTAATATTATTAAAAGCCATCAACAGTGTTGTATAGCTAATCAAACGAATAAAATGTTTAAATGCAAATCATCAACAAAAGGCCCTTTATTCATTAATTTGCATAGCGCCAATAGTTTTTATTTGTTTTCGCGAGCCGGAATAATCTATTTTAAAGGCAGGGTCGTCACCTAGCGGACCGTTTATGAATCTGTTTTCCATTTATACATTAAGCCGTTTCAATCGGATGTTTCCATTTTGATAGAGTGCTAATTCATGTTTGGAATTTAAATTAACTGGATTATTTATGAACCTGAAATGTATATACTTTTATTGATTTTGTTATTTTCGTTCGGGTACAAATATTAATAATATTTCCATTGTTTTCTGTAAATAGATGAAACTGGTAAACAGTTTATTGTTTTGCACTCTCCTAATAATTTTGAATATTTCTAAAATATATTATACGTATGATGCATGTAATAGAAAAAAAAAAGACGTATATTTTAACTTTTACTGAAATTTTCTATTCTCTTTTAATAGCACGTAATTTTATTAATAACGGGTATGACCGCCTTTATCGTTTGATAATTATTATTTATTACTTATAGCTGCTTTTTAACTAGAGAGGGAAGTTATTTTTTTTTATTAACAAATTTATGCCTATCTACAATCTACTTCTATAACAGAGTAGTAAAGTAAATTCAACGAGTGAGTTTAGCTTGAGAGGGAAACTACCATCGTAGTTTCTCCTTATTGATTTTTTTTTATAGTAGTGGAAGGAAATTAGTCAAAATAATTGATGCAATGATAGGAAGAGCCGACATCGAAAGATCAAAAAGCGACGTCGCTATGAACGCTTGGCCGCCACAAGCCAGTTATCCATTCGATAGCGTCAAACAAAGTTGCCCTTAAACTGTCACATAATCTTCATAATTTAATTGAATTTCGTTTTATACAAAACTTATATGAAAATCTAGCATAATTAAAAGATATGAGAAAATGTCAAAAAAATTAAATTATTATTTTTTTTTTTTTTAATTAAAAAAAACGACATTTTAACTTGATAAACAGATTCTGGTATATGTTCACAAAAAAGTACATAAAAAGACTTACTCTTTAAAAAAAAAATTTACCCTACGATTAAATTGCAAGCGTTTTAATTTTTTTCGAAAACGCTCAATTGTGATCGTAAAAATATATATATTTTTTTAATTTAATCACGTATTTACAGCATGAAAATGCATATTTTGTCCAATGTTCGTAAAGATCAGAAGACTTTTACCTCACTTATTGCATTATGTTATGACTTTTTTTGAGGTTAGGATGCACTTTAAATGTAACTATACCCCAACAGTTTGATAGGCTATTCATTTACGAAAGAAAAAAAAAATAGAGCCGGAGATATTAAAAAAATAGTGTAGCGATGCACACGAAATGCATAAAAAATGCATTTACATATATGCGGTTTTCTTACGAAGCTCCAGCCCGATTTTGCTATTTTTTTTCTGTGCCGTTGCCGTTATATAAAGTTGTTCAATTATAGCTATTAACATATCTAGGAATGTTATGACTATCATAACTGCCGCAGATGTCGGTTTGAAATCCGAGCTCGTAGAGCGAGGATTTTAAGACATCTAAGGCTGTTATGATTCATAAAATCCGTGATTTGTTCAATAGTTTATCGGTTTCAGAAAATAAAGACATTATTAATAGATATTACCTTTTGATATTCTCTTATTAATAACGTTTTCATTTCATTAGTTGGTCAAGTCTGTATGGGTTGATTTGTCGCCATGGTTACAGTTATATTTTGTTTGTTTTTATTTGTTACCTTTTTTCATATTACATAAATGTTTACATTTTTAATGTCACAACGGCTACATAAAAATGGACCTTGGATTGCCTGAAAATACATTTCAGTTGGATTTCAGTATTTAATTATTATTGTTTGGAGTTTTCTGTCTGTTTGTATTAATAAATAGCCCTATAGTTTCATTATTTATTATTTCATCTGTTGACAGTTATTGACAGATCTGTATTGTAATATTACCGTACAAGCAATAAATATAACTGTACAACTTTAGTTATGACTTATTTACCAGCCTACTATCGCATATGTAAACAAAGGATTAATATCCTGAAACCGATCAAATCATTTTCACTATCTGTTATTCGGTTACTATATGTATGATGCAGCAAACCTCCTGACTTCATCCTTGATGAAGGGTATTCCAACATCTTTGTGTATCGTCTGGTTGCTGACATACCATGGAGCTCGAACTATGGCACTGAGGGTTTTTGATTGGAATCGTTGTATAATGTTTAATTTCGTTGGCTTGGTACATCCCTATAATTGGAGCCCGTATGTCCATATAGATTTTAGCGTTACTTTGTATAATAGGACTTTGTTCGCTAGTATGACAGTTTAGATGTTTTGCCAATACAATAAGCCAATACATTTGGCAATATTTAATGTCCAGGTTGTCTTCGTTTAGCCTGGATGTGCGAGTTCCAAGTGAGACGTTGGTCGAAGTGTAGAGCAAGGTATATTTGGTTTCTGATTTGACTGGCATAGTTTAGTTACAGGAGGGCAGATACTGTGCCGAGTAGTGAATGGGATTTATACAGACTTAGATTGGTTTACTTTAATTTTCTATTGATTGTGCCAGTTGCTTGGTAAATCCAGATAGTATTGGAGGTGTTCTGAAGCCGTTGCTGGATTATCGCTTATGGATAGAAGTGCTATATCGTCAGCGAAAGATGCAATTGTGGTGTTGGATATTTCAGGTATGTCTGCCGCTTGTAGAATTGTGGATTAGGAAGAGCCAGTGGTCCAAGAACGCTTCCTTGGGAAACGCCAGATTTTATAGGGTTGAAGTTAGATTGGCAACGATTATAATTGACAGAAAAGTTTCCATCGTGTAAGTAGGATTTAATAAGAAGATAATAGTTGGAAGATAAAACGTGTTTGACTTTTAAAAGTAGACCTCGATGCCAAACTTTATCAAAGGCCTGTGATATATCGAAGAATACTGCATGACAGAATATTTTTTTGCTCCAGACTTTTAGCGATTTCGTTTACTATCCTTGACTTGATTTGTTGTGAAGTCGTGGAGTGTAGTTCTTGAAAACCAATTTGGTAATGTGGGAGGAGCATTTGTACGTCATGATCTTCATAAATTCTTCTTAACAATAATCGTTCAAGTACTTTGCTAATTATAGGTACCTAGTACACTAATAGGGCGATACGACGTGGACTCATGTAGCGGTTTGCCTGGTTTCTGATGGTTTATGGATCATAATAATTTCCGCATATTTCCAAATGACTGGGAATTATGGCAAATAATTGTCCTAAAATTTTACAAGATTTAAGACATACCTATCAGTACTTTACCTACGATGTTTAAAATCATTGAAAAAATTATGGATAGATAAATTGACAAATTATAATAGATTATTCTTGAATGAGAATATAATATTCAAAATCAACCACTTCATAGCTGCACTACTGCGTTGTTAGAGTTTTATGATGATATACTAACAAATATTGATCAATACAATTATTTTACTCTTCTTGACTTATTAGATTATTCTAAGACATTTGACCGCATTAATGATCAGGCAATATTGCATTATACAAGATTTGATGGAAGAATAATTTTTCTGAACAGTTAAGAATTCTGAATGGCATACCACAAGACTTAGACATTATTTAGGCTCATTTAAAATGTACAGGGTGTTATGAGTCAACGATCCAATTTCGTCATTTTCAAACCACTAAACTCATTTTTTGTATATAGTTCCATAATTTAAAAACTTATTTCATGAGCTTTCCAGTGATACTATATGAGCAGTATCTGTAATGCTTATTAATGAATAAAAAATGTAGAAATTTAAAATTACGTGATTCAACTTACAATTAGATTTGTTTCTTAATCTTCATTAGCCTAGGGTCCGAGCGAGGATAGGTAGGCCATTCTGTATTATGTAACTGCAAAAAATCTGGGTATAGTTTTGCATACATCTTTAATTGACTAATTCATTAAAACATTAAATTTAGAGGCAACTATATTCATTATAAATTGCATTTTTGGACATATTCAATATTATATAACTATATTATTATACTTCGGCAAGCAGCGGTATTTAAAAAAAATGGCTACCTACTTCTCCATTTTTTTCTATCGGCAGAAAATGCTCAAATAATTTTCTCAATAAAATAATGTGTTTACGAGTTGTATTTATTCAGTTATTTCATAAGTTACTTGACGCATTTCCGGGTATAAACTAATTTTTAAAAGTAATAATATAAATTATTAAATATGCAGTAGGATGAAATTTGGTACAGACTCATTTTAGGGGACGCTAATAAATTCAGTGGTGTACTTAGTTTTCATGTAGGGAATTTTCGCTCCAAAGAAATTGCAATATATACCTTGATTTTTCTGATAGAAATCTATTAATTTTCCACAAAATGCTGTTTTCCATGAGCAACAAATTCAAGTTGACCAAAATCAAACCAAAAGTAGCTACTTTACAGAGGTGTCCTAATTTCAACTTCACACTGTATTCACTGTATCTATACTGCTTGACTTATAAAAAGTATCACTAACTTAGCAAAGTAAATCTACCTGCTAATTTAAATTGACATTTTGGCAGAATAATAACTTTTTCCACCTCCGCGATTAATCAAGACAACTTTGTCGGTGCTTTTATGGTATTTTTTTATACCTATCTCTGGAATGGCCTCTCGTATATTATTATTTAAATGAAATCACATATTCTTCCCAATATAGAGGTCTACGAAACTGTATTCTGAGACCTAAATGCCCATAGAGCACTATCTCAATTTTTGTTATTCTTATATAGTTTTAGAGAAAGAATCAAAAATGATAAAAACAGTAAAACAGCAGTGATAATTAGCCATACGTAATTCTCTTAATTGATCTTAGTTTGTAGTCCCCGTTTTGGGGTCGCTTCCTTGGTTTTGTTGCACTCGACATATGCTCTCCCCGTCTTGAGAACATCCCGTTACCTTTTTAGCCAATTAGATTCTCACAAGAAGTGAAATAGAAAAGAAAGACATATAGAAATATAGCAAATTAAAACGATATTTTAAATATATATGCTTAATATTCAGTGGCGTAACCAGAACTGAATTGAGGGGGGAGCCAACGCCAAGTGATAAAACTAACTGAAAGATGATTTAAGCTTCTGATGATAGATTTTAATCACCTAAAGTAAAGTATAGTGTTCACTGATGCTTTGTTTTAATATACGTGGATTTTGCTGAGGGGGGGGACCAAGGCCCCTCGGCCCCGCCTGGTTACGCCACTGTTAATATTCATAATTCGCCTTGTTGCTAGCGGTTTCCAAATTCTAGAAAAAGCGTGTCACCAAAACCAAGAAAGTCAGAGAGCATAAACAATATTACATTAGAAACAAGCATATGACATCTAACACATGAAACATGAAATATTGCAACATAGATATATGCACATGCCTATACAGGGCGTTATCATATTTACGATATATTGCTTTACAACACAGGGGTATATCATATCATAGATGAATATAGTACCTAATAGGTAATGAAAAACAATGGTCTTAGATCAGAACACTGGGAAACACCGCCCAGTCTAATGGTTTATTTCTGATTTACTAATAATGTTCGCAACCATTACTTTCTATGTTGTAAGAATTTAGTCAACAAAAATATTAAACATTTGCAGCCAAATTATGACAAATATATTTGACAACTATTTTCAAATTTTACGGCGACTATGATTTAAAGTGTAAATTACAATATACAATTTTGCCGTTCACATTTGGGTGGCGCCGACTGTACATAGTACCATTGTTTATAAAGTATTATAGTTATTCAACCTGATTTCTAAGTATGTGCTGCCAACTTGTGAGTAATTTACATACTAGTCAGTTTCTATGACTACGTTTACAGTTTTTTGACTTTTGTTTTTAAAATATTTTATCATTAAAAAAATATACATTTCAGGATACATTTACACATTGCGGCCATTGCGCAGCCGGATGTGACGTCGAGCTCGAGAAAAATATGAACTGTCGTGTACGTGACATCGCAACTAACCTCAAAAATATGATTTGCACGTCATCAAATGACGCGTTTAGTAGAAAAAGTAATACCAGCGCACAAATATGTAAAGTCACCATTTCGATATACATTTACAAAAATATACATTTTTAAAGATTTTCACATATTAAGCTGCTTTTATCAAAATCTGTGCTTGGTTCTTGTACTATCAATGAAAATCTTGTTCAGTGCATTACTAATGAAGTTTTGATTGCCGTAATTTAATAAAATAAAATGATTTTTGTTGGCTGGAAATCCAACCTATAATTAGCAGTTTATTTTAAATATAATCTATAATATTGAAACTTTATTGAGATATTTTTTATATGTTATAATCATATTATAATGGATTCAAGCTGAAACTACAAAAATTAAAATCGAAAATAAATTTAAAAAAACTCTAAATTTGAGGTTATGTCAGTCCTATATGCTGGATCATGTGCATCATACATGATCCATTTGACGGCTTTAGGGCTATTGTAATAAATTTAAACGTTCGGTGATTGATTATTTTTACATAAACGCTGATTAAAAGATGAAATAATAATTATTTGAGGTGTTTATATATATATATATATATATATATATATATATATATATATATATATATATATATATATATATATATATATATATATATATATATATATATATATATATATATATATATATATATATATATATATATAGAGTAAGAAGGGTGACACGACTGTCAGTTAAGGATTAAGTTTTTTAATTTTGTTCAGGCTTTTGCAGTCTCGGTTTGAAAAAATGGGTACACTCTTTTTTCTAATTCAAGCTTTCGAATCCATTTATTGATTCTTCATCAGGAAAAACTACAATTTAAATTATTTGTATTTACAACGTTAAAATAGTGAAAAGGTACTTACGATAGTTGAGGTTAGGTCAGAAGCCTTGTAATTTAAGTAACAAACATTCATCACTATCATGATTAAAATTATAAAACAATGTGGATTAACCACTATATTAAAGATTAAACTGTAAAATGTACATAATTAAAAGGATAAAACTAGATATAATGTAACATGTTAAAAACTTTTTTAAAAAACATGAATGCAGCAGAAATAGCAACCAGCCTTTTCTTTAGAAGAGGAAGAAACTGGTATTATAAATGTAAAACAATTTTATGTTGTTGCCAACTGTTAAATTGAACTGATCTGAGCATCACTGATCAGTTCAGATCATTTAAATGTAAGATAAGGAGAAAATAACTCACAAAAATATAAACAAATCAGTTAAGTTGTTGTTAATAATTATTATTACAAGGTGTCACCGAGATCACCATCGTTGAGTCTATTTTTTTCTAAACTGAGTAAATAAGTATAAATAATGCTAAGACTTTCAATGTCTGTTCTAGCATTAACAGTGTTGGGTTCTTTTAAAATATGTGCCATTTCTAAAAATTGTCTTTTATATCTATTCGGTTCTGTATCTAATATTTTAACATTTTCATAGTCGAAGGAATGAATATTCTCTATTGCATGTCTTGCAAGGGTACATGATTGTTTATTGTGTCTTACGTCACTTTTGTGTGATGTAATGCGGTCTTTCAATTTTCGACCAGTCTGACCAATATATTTTTTATCACACTCCAAGCAAGGAATGCTATAGATCACATTTGAATTATTTAAAATTTCATCTTTATCTTTTAATTTAGAAAAAAGGGTTTTTACAGTTAATGTATTACGAAAAGCTAGTTTAACATTTGGAAATTTTGAAAAAATTTTTCTTAAGTTATAACTTAAATGTTCGAAATAAGGTATGGAAAAAAATTTAAATGGAATATTATTATTCTGTGGGTTTCTATTAACATTATCATTAATGGTGGTTCTATTGAAAAGTAGGCTATTAAGTAATCTTGGTGGATAACCACTATTCTTCAAAAGTTCATAAAGTAAATTTAAATTATGTACTCGCAAAGAGGGGTGTGAAGTGAGTACTACCCTATTTTTCATACCTAGCACTAGGTTGATCTTGTGTTGATGTAAGTGGTAAGATTCGTAGTGTAAGAATCTACCTGATGCCCCTGGTTTCATATACCAAGAGGTAATGATTGTATTATCCTCCTTTCTGATAACCTTTGTGTCAAGAAAGGGGACACTTCTTTGATGATCTTCATGTTCGATGGTAAATTTTAGATAGGGATCATAGCTGTTGAACACTTCAAGTAGATGTTCAGCCCCATTTTGCGGAATACATAAAATCATATCATCTACATATTTTTTTAGAAAGGGAATTTGAAAATTTAATTTTGTTAAACACTCTTCAATTAAATCATCCATTACATACTGTGAAAGAATAGGTGATACTGGACTGCCCATTGGCATTCCTAATGTTTGTTTATATATGACATCATTGTGTGAAAAGACAGTGGTGTCAAATAGAAATTCAATTAATTGAACAAGTTTAGTTTTTGAAATTTTACACTGTGTTTGTATTTCCTGCCAATGTTTATTAATGCTTTTTTTAACTAATTCTAGTGATATGTTATTAAACAACGCTTTTACATCCAAACTAATTAAGACATAATTGTCTGGTAATTGTAATTCATTAACGTTTTCACAAAATTGAAATGAATCCTTAATAAAAAAATTATTTTCATCGTTATATGAAACTGTCAAAATATCTGTCACAAGTTGTGCAACGCCTCTGTTAGGACTGTTGACACCTGATATAATTGTCAACAATTCAACAAAAATCAAATACATTAATTTCAAGACTAGAAAAAAGTAAAATGTTAACAAAAGAAGAGGCCAGTAAATTCAGAGTGTACAATGGCACGATTAACAAATTTTATGGTCTCCCTAAAATTCATAAACCCGTACTACAACTAAGACCAATTATATCAGGTGTCAACAGTCCTAACAGAGGCGTTGCACAACTTGTGACAGATATTTTGACAGTTTCATATAACGATGAAAATAATTTTTTTATTAAGGATTCATTTCAATTTTGTGAAAACGTTAATGAATTACAATTACCAGACAATTATGTCTTAATTAGTTTGGATGTAAAAGCGTTGTTTAATAACATATCACTAGAATTAGTTAAAAAAAGCATTAATAAACATTGGCAGGAAATACAAACACAGTGTAAAATTTCAAAAACTAAACTTGTTCAATTAATTGAATTTCTATTTGACACCACTGTCTTTTCACACAATGATGTCATATATAAACAAACATTAGGAATGCCAATGGGCAGTCCAGTATCACCTATTCTTTCACAGTATGTAATGGATGATTTAATTGAAGAGTGTTTAACAAAATTAAATTTTCAAATTCCCTTTCTAAAAAAATATGTAGATGATATGATTTTATGTATTCCGCAAAATGGGGCTGAACATCTACTTGAAGTGTTCAACAGCTATGATCCCTATCTAAAATTTACCATCGAACATGAAGATCATCAAAGAAGTGTCCCCTTTCTTGACACAAAGGTTATCAGAAAGGAGGATAATACAATCATTACCTCTTGGTATATGAAACCAGGGGCATCAGGTAGATTCTTACACTACGAATCTTACCACTTACATCAACACAAGATCAACCTAGTGCTAGGTATGAAAAATAGGGTAGTACTCACTTCACACCCCTCTTTGCGAGTACATAATTTAAATTTACTTTATGAACTTTTGAAGAATAGTGGTTATCCACCAAGATTACTTAATAGCCTACTTTTCAATAGAACCACCATTAATGATAATGTTAATAGAAACCCACAGAATAATAATATTCCATTTAAATTTTTTTCCATACCTTATTTCGAACATTTAAGTTATAACTTAAGAAAAATTTTTTCAAAATTTCCAAATGTTAAACTAGCTTTTCGTAATACATTAACTGTAAAAACCCTTTTTTCTAAATTAAAAGATAAAGATGAAATTTTAAATAATTCAAATGTGATCTATAGCATTCCTTGCTTGGAGTGTGATAAAAAATATATTGGTCAGACTGGTCGAAAATTGAAAGACCGCATTACATCACACAAAAGTGACGTAAGACACAATAAACAATCATGTACCCTTGCAAGACATGCAATAGAGAATATTCATTCCTTCGACTATGAAAATGTTAAAATATTAGATACAGAACCGAATAGATATAAAAGACAATTTTTAGAAATGGCACATATTTTAAAAGAACCCAACACTGTTAATGCTAGAACAGACATTGAAAGTCTTAGCATTATTTATACTTATTTACTCAGTTTAGAAAAAAATAGACTCAACGATGGTGATCTCGGTGACACCTTGTAATAATAATTATTAACAACAACTTAACTGATTTGTTTATATTTTTGTGAGTTATTTTCTCCTTATCTTACATTTAAATGATCTGAACTGATCAGTGATGCTCAGATCAGTTCAATTTAACAGTTGGCAACAACATAAAATTGTTTTACATTTATAATACCAGTTTCTTCCTCTTCTAAAGAAAAGGCTGGTTGCTATTTCTGCTGCATTCATGTTTTTTAAAAAAGTTTTTAACATGTTACATTATATCTAGTTTTATCCTTTTAATTATGTACATTTTACAGTTTAATCTTTAATATAGTGGTTAATCCACATTGTTTTATAATTTTAATCATGATAGTGATGAATGTTTGTTACTTAAATTACAAGGCTTCTGACCTAACCTCAACTATCGTAAGTACCTTTTCACTATTTTAACGTTGTATATATATATATACATCCTGCTAACAATGCTGCGTCCTTACAAAAGCCAACCATACGGCGTCTCCCAGAAATACACTAGTTAGTTCAAATGTGATGGAGTATATTGGATCTACTCATCAAATCCAGCCCAGAGCTGGTTTTAGATTACTGATATCTTAATAAATAAAGAAGTTCAGATATACTGACAATACTGCGTCCTTTCACTAATAGTACTATATAGCGTCCGGAGTATAATCATGTGTATATCCCACATGATACCACGTCCTTAATGTATATTTTTTGACAAACTTGGTACAATACGGCGTCCGGCACTGTTGCCACATTTATCGCTCTTAGTTTTTATTTTAAATCTACACAGAACAGTAGTTGGACGTCAAATAAAAGTTGGTAATAATTTGGTCATGGGTGTTTACTAAAGAATGGGCCAAACAGTAGGAGTAGGTTCCTTAAGTAAAAATAAATCATTTTAGCTGCATAAACCTTAGTACCATTTTGCTACCTTAAAAATTTATGGACCGTTAAAAGCATTTTTTTTATTTAAATTTTTTGTTATATTTCTATTACTATTAACACGATTACATCCAAATTTGGTACATGGGGGTTTCTTGGGCCGCTGAATAAAGTAGTGTAAACAATTGTTTCAAATAACGTAGAGGACGCTGCGAACGCCTAATTATTTCTTTTGTTTTAGTCGTGAATTTTTTCAACATCGACTTTTAAAAAAGTAATATTGGTTTTGAATGCAGCATTCAATTCTACGTCAAAAAGGTATATTTATTTTATGTAGGTAAAATGCACCGTTTTCAAGTAAAATGAATTTAAACTTCCTATGGCACAATGAAGAGAATTATATAAAATTTAAATTGTTCATTAAAGAATGTGCCAAACTGTAACTTCTTTGAGTAAAAATAAATCATTTAACTGAACATACCTCAGTACCATTTCACGTCCTTAAAAAACTAGCTAGTTATTAATTAAAAACTTTTTAAATTGCTTAATTTGATAAATTAATAAAATTTCTCTTCTTAAAAACTGTGTTTTATCTATTATACTTAATTATTTTACTGAAAGTTTTAGTCATGTACCTAGTAGATTTATAATTTAAATTTTACGTAATTCTCTTCGTTGTGCCACAGAAAGTTTGAATGCATTTTTCTCGAAAACGGTATATTTTACCGACAAAATAAGTATTCCATTTTTACGTAGAATTGAATGCAATAAAAACGAATATTACTTTTTTTAAAAGTTGAAGCTCAAAAGATTAACGACTAAAACAAAAGAAATAACTAGGCGTTCTCAGCGCCCTCTACGTTATTCGCCACAATTGTTTACACTACTTTTCTCAGCGGCCCAAAAAACCCCCATATACCAAATTTGGATGAAATTGTGTTAATAAATTAATAGTAAGAGAGATATAACAAAAAATTTAAATGAAGAAATTGCTTTTGTCGGTCCATAACCTTTTAAGGAAGCAAAATGGTACTAAGGTATGTGCAGCTAAAATGATTTATTTATACTCAAGGAACCTACTCCTACAGTTTGGCCCATTCTTTAATAAACACCCTGTATTATAAGGCTATATTATAAGGCTTTAGGACCAAGGTATGTAAAACATCTTAGTCCACAGGTTGTATTTGTTTTTGGAATTTTTAAGTTAATATTTTTATTGCCTCTGGTGTTATGCATCTTACGTATTTCGACTTTAGTTTTCCATTGATTTATAATACCCTGGAAAATGAATAACAACCTGATATCCATTATTTTAGTTTCTTAAAGGGAATTTGTAGAATAAGTTAGTTCTTTTTTTAATATGATTTTAAATAACCTGTTTTGCAAAGTATCTAACTACAACCTAGAATTCCATATAAATAAATTCAATATCTTCATATTTTGACACATATCAAGGAAATGCCGAAACACGTCAATTTTAGATTCTGGAATGACATCCTGCAACGTAAAAATTTCATCCCTAAATTCAACCTCCTTTGAGTGACAGTTGCAACCCCCAAATTTTAAAATTGGATGTAGGGATTGATTTCATTTGCAAGTGATTTGCCGATACAATTAAAGTACCAGTAAATAATATTTGCCTTTTTGTCATCGCTTGTTACTTTTTCACCTCTGTTATTTCTAATAGTACCTACTTGGATATTTTAGATTTATTTCTTTGTATTCCACAGAATTCATTTGTGACTTCCCACAAATTTTGGGAGGATCTATTTCCTCCACTTAATGCGTATAATAATTCATTTTTTCTTTTTTAATTAAATTATTTAATTCATTACAATATTTTTTTAAATTGGCATTAAAGTACCTCAAAGTCGTCATTAAAGTGATGGTCGAGATGGTAGCGTACCTGCCTCTCACCCAAAAGTCCCGGGTTCGAGTCCCGGTCGTGGTAATGGAAAATACTGTGAGAGGGATTTTTCTATTATACACGGATATTGGATGTGTGTCCGTTGTCTTTAAATGTGTAGCCCCCTCCCGCACAAGGCTGTTGTAGAGCTTTCTGGGATAAAAAGGGTCGTAATTACATGTGGTGTATTTATTTATTTATTATTGTAAAGTAATCCATTATTGTATGATTTTTGTAGTTGGCAGAGGTGACCAGATAAATGTAAACATGCTTGTAACAATAATTGTGTTGTAATAAAAGGTAAATAAATACAGTTTTTTAAGTTCAGAATTATCACTATTATAATGCTAAAAATAATGGTTTTCTTACAAAAAATTATTCCGATGTGACATTTAAAAATAATTATGACATTTCTTAATATCACTGAAAATTATTTAAAAAATACAGTTAATTAATCTTAATTTCACAGTTTTTGGATTAAAAAAAAATGTAATATGCACCTCGGCATTAAAGTTCCTTTTTATCACTCATGCGGTTTAAACTCCACATTCATGATGAATAGTTGAACTTTAATGCCTTGATACGTAAATAACTATTTTGTACTCTCTGTTTAATTCATTACTAGGTCGAGCCGGGGCCCGCCGCGACCTAGGTCTACGCGCCGCGACGCTGGACCCTCTATATCAGTAGTTTTATCTCGGAGTTTTTAGTTGAAAGACGGTTTTTTAAATTTCGGAAAAATTGAAAATTGAAATCGAGAAAAAAAAGGTCAGAGCCCCGCGGGGGTTTTTTTAGGCCCCAACGGGCCCAGGAATTTTTTTGTAGTATGTTTGGGGCTGTAGTTTTTAAGGTGTTGTTAAGGGTATTTATTAAGCTGCGGTCAAGTGATTTGGGTAAGTTAATTGGATTCGGTGGAAGAGTCTCGGGAAAGATGTAGAGTCCAACAGAGATGCCACTTGAAAAGTGATAAGGTCATTAGAAAAGAGGCGTTTCGCGTATTTTCGTAGGCATCTTGGATTAGTTAAGGGATTCGGGTAATTTAGTGGGATTCGGTGGAAGACTTTCGGGAAAAATGTAGAGTCCGACAGCGATGCTACCTAAAAAGTGAGAGGGTTATCGGACATGAGGTGTTTCGCATATTTTCATAGGCATCTTCGATTAGTTAAGGGATTCGGTGGAAGACTCTCGGGAAAAATGTAGAATCCGACAGACATGCTACCTAAAAAGTGAGAGGGTCATTAAAAATAAGGCGTTTCGCGTAATTTCGTAGGCATCTTCGATTGGTTATGGGATTCAGGTATTTAGTTGGATTCGGTGGAAGAGTCTCGGGAAAGATGTAGAGTCAGACAGAGATGCTACTTGAAAGGTGGGAAGGTAATGAGAAATAAGGTGTTTTGCGCATTTTCGTATTAGTCTTCGATTAGTTAAGGAATGGGGTAATTTAGTTGGATTCGGTGAAAGAGTCTCGGGAAAGATGTAGAGTCTGACAGAATGTTACTTGAAAGGTGGGAAGGTAATGAGAAATGAGGTGTTTCGGGTATTTTCGTATTAGTCTTCGATTAGTAAAGGGATTCGGGTAATTTCGTTGGATTCGGTGGAAGAGTCTCGGGAAAAATGTAGAGTCCGACAGCGATGCTACCTGAAAAGTGAGAGGGTATCGGAAATGAGGCGTTTTGCGTATTTTTGTAGGCGTCTTCGATTAGTTAAGTAATTTGGGTAAATTAGTTGGAACCGGTCTAAGAGTCTCGGGAAAGAAGTAGAGGTCTACAGAGATGCCACTTGAAAAGTGATAAGGTAATGAGAAATAAGGCGTTTCGCGTATTTTCGTAGGCATCTTCGATTAGTTAAGGGATTCGGGTAATTTAGTGGGACTCGGTCTGAGAGTCCTGGGAAAGATGTAGAGTCTAACAGAGATGCTACTTGAAAAGTGGGAAGGGCATCGGGAAAGTCTTCGATTAGTTAAGGGATTCGGGTAATTTAGGTGGATTCGGTGGAAGAGTCTCAGGAAAGATGTAGAGTCCGACAGAGATGCTACCTGAAAAGTGAGAGGGTCATCAGAAATGAGGCGATTTTTATATTTTCGTAGGCGTCTTCGGTTAGTCAATGGATTCGGGCGTTTTAGTTGGATTCGGTCGAAAAGTCTCGGGAAAGATGTAAAGTTCGACAGAGAGATATTACTGGAAAGGTGAGAAGGCCATCTGAAATGAGGCGCTTCGCATATTTTCGTAGGTGTCCTCGATTAGTTAAGGCATTCGAGCGTCTTGTCGGATTCGGTCTAAAAGTTTCTGAAAAGATGTAGAATCCGGCATAGATGTCAGAGATAAGGTGAGGTAATCGGAAATGATGCGTATCTACCTTTTTTGTAATCCAATTTTTCTTTTTTTATCATTGTGTTTAACTTTAATAATTTTTGTACTTGTTTTTGTCTCATTTTTTATTATATTAATAAATTTGTTAGTAGTATTTTCCAGATTTTCATTTTTCAACCATTCCCATATTTTAAGTGAATTTTTAAATTTTCTATAATCAATATACATAGTTTTGTGAATTATGTAAACTTACCTCAGTATTAGTTAATATTATTTGTACTACAATTATATAATAAATAATAAATAACAGCACATGTAATTACGACCCCCTTTATCACAGAAGGCTCTAAGAGCGTTGTGCGGTAGGGAGCTGCACATTTAAAGACAAGGGACACATCCAATATCCGTGTATAATGAAAAAATCCCGCTCACAGTATATTTTATTGCCACGACCGAGAATCGAACCCCGGGCTTTTGGGTGAGAGGCAGGTACGCTACCATCTCGACCATCAGTCATATAAATATAATATATAATGGTCTGTTATTTTCGATTTTATTATACAGTAACACGAATCTCATAGTGCATTCTGTGAGTCGGAAAAAACCTCGAAAAACAAGTATTTGGGGAGTCAAACTACTTCCCTCCCCCGTTTTCGAGGATGCTGAACACGATGGTGATGTTGGCTCTGCTCCTCGAGTTGTCCCTACCCCCCTAACGGCCAAATAACCACTCTCCAAGAGGGTGAAAAATGTGTTTCGTGCTACAAACGAGAAAACCCTAGTTATCTCTCGTTTTTGAGTGTGCCGGGCAAGAGAAAAGTATTACCAAGTCACCTCGATCTCTGCGAGCCCCTCGAACGGACACAAACTACCCCTTTGACGCGCGGTTTTATAAAGTAAGTGAAGTAAGTTAGATCATAAACATTTTTATTGACGCATAAAATTACTTATTTACTATAGGTAAATATAAATCATTTTCAACATTTGTCGAGATGACTTGATAATATTTTTCTCTTGCCCAGCATACTCAAAAACGAGACATAACGTGGGTTTTCTCGCTTGTAGCACAACACATTTTTCACCCCCTTGGAGGGTAGTTTTTGGCCGCTCGAATGGTTGGTTTGCCTCAGGGAGCAGAACTAACATTACCATAGTGTTCAGCATCCTCAATAACGGGGGGATGACATAAGTTTTACCGGTGGAAGACGTAGAATACGCGATCCCCCCTCTTTGGAGATGGTTTTTGGCCGTTAGGGGGGTAGGGTCTATTCGGGGAGCAGAATCAACATCACCATCGTGTTCAGCATCCTCGAAAACGGGGGTGACATAAGTTCTGCCAGTGGAAGACGTCGAATACGCAATTCTCCCCTTTTGGGGGCGGTTTTTTGGCCATTTGGGGAGTAGGGTCAACTCAGGGAGCAGAGAAATCATCACCATCGTGTTCAGCATGCTCGAAAACGGGGGGAGACGGTAGTTTGGTTGACTCCGTCCGACTCACAGAATGCACTATCACGCGCGAGTAATCGTCCCACTAAAAAGGAATGATTATATATATTTATGCGATACGTTGTTGCCAAATCTCGGATGCAGCATTATACTATAACTGAAAGAGTATATTAGATGTATATTTCTGTACAAAGATCGACGCGACCCCAAACTAAGTGCGTTGGAACTAAAAATATACTCTTGCTTACACTTGACATATAATACCGCGTCCAAAATCGAAAAATTACCCAGTCAATATCTCAGTTAATTGAAATGATACAGAAATTATTTCTATGTTTATCGGTAGCTCAGGTGACACAGAATAATCTGAGAAGTTGTAAAAGGATCACTCGCGAAATATGGCGAAGATAATATGGAAAAACAATACTGCGTCCGGTATACGGATGCACTATTGTACAGGACGCACTAGTGAATGGTATCGTGTCAATGTACGGACGCAGCATTGATAGCAGGATAAATATATATATATATATATATATATATATATATATATATATATATATATATATATATATATATATATATATATATATATATATATATATATATATATATATATATATATATATATATATATATATATATATATATATATATATATATATATATATATATATATATATATATATATATATATATTTATCCTGCTATCAATGCTGCTTCCGTACATTGACACGATACCATTCACTAGTGCGTCCTGTACAATAGTGCATCCGTATACCGGACGCAGTATTGTTTTTCCATATTATCTTCGCCATATTTCGCGAGTGATCCTTTTACAACTTCTCAGATTATTCTGTGTCACCTGAGCTACCGATAAACATAGAAATCATTTCTGTATCATTTCAGTTAACTGAGATATTGACTGGGCAATTTTTCGATTTTGGACGCGGTATTATATGTCAAATGTAAGCAAGAGTATATTTTTAGTTCCAACGAACTTAGTTTGGGGTCGCGTCGATCTTTGTACAGAAATATACATCTAATATACTCTTTCAGTTATAGCATGATGCTGCATCCGAGATTTGGCAACAACGTATCGCATGAATATATATAATCATTCCTTTTTAGTGGGACGTTTACTCGCGCGTACTAGTGCATTCTGTGAGTCGGACGCTGTGAGTCGGACGGAGTCAACCAAACTACCGTCTCCCCCCGTTTTCGAGCATGCTGAACACGATGGTGATGATTTTTCTGCTCCCTGAGTTGACCCTACCCCCCCAAACGGCCAAAAAACCGACCCCAAAAGGGGAGAATTGCGTATTCGACGTCTTCCACCGGCAGAACTTATGTCACCCCCCATTTTCGAGGATGCTGAACACGATGGTGATGTTGATTCTGCTCCCCGAATTGACCCTACCCCCCTAATGGCCAAAAACCATCCCCAAAGAGGGGGAATCGCGTATTCTACGTCTTCCACCGGTAAAACTTATGTCATCCCCCCGTTATTGAGGATGCTGAACACGATGGTAATGTTAGTTCTGCTCCCTGGGGCAAACCAACCATCCGAGCGGGCAAAAACTACCCTCCAAGGGGGTGAAAAATGTGTTGTGCTACAAACGAGAAAACCCACGTTATGTCTTGTTTTTGAGTATGCTGGGCAAGAGAAAAATATTATCAAGTCATCTCGACAAATGTTGAAAATGATTTATATTTACCTATAGTAAATAAGTAATTTTATGCGTCAACAAAAATGTTTATGATCTAACTTACTTCACTTACTTTATAAAACCGCGCGTCAAAGGGGTAGTTTGTGTCCTTTCGAGGCGCTCGCGGGGATCGAGGTGACTTGGTAATATTTTTCTCTTGCCCGGCACACTCAAAAACGAGAGATAACGAGGGTTTTCTCGTTTGTAGCACGAAACACATTTTTCACCCCCTTGGAGAGTGGTTATTTGGCCGTTAGGGGGGTAGGGACAACTCGAGGAGCAGAGCCAACATCACCATCGTGTTCAGCATCCTCGAAAACGTGGGAGGGAAGTAGTTTGACTACCCAAATACTTGTTTTTCGAGGTTTTTTCCGACTCACAGCATGCACTATGAGATTCGTGTTAGTGTATAATAAAATCGAAAATAACAGACCATTATATATTATATTTATATGACTAATGGTCGAGATGGTAGCGTACCTGCCTCTCACCTAAAAGCCCCGGGTTCGATTCTCGTTCGTGGCAATAAAAAATACTGTGAGAGGGATTTTTCCATTATACACGAATATTGGATGTGTCCCTTGTCTTTAAATGTGCAGCTCCCTCCCGCACAACGCTCTTAGAGCCTTCTGGGATAAAGGGGGTCGTAATTACATATTGTGATGTTATTTATTATTTATTATTTATTATACAGGGTGTCCCGATTTTCAACCGACAAACTTCGGGTACAGAAAGTTCACATGAACTTATGACATACCCCTTCTAATATTTCTTCTCTATCGAGCCTCCTAACGGAGATACAGGGTGTTGAAAATTCAATTTATTTTTTGTTTTTCTTTAATAACTTCCACAAAATTAAAGATAGGGTAACTAAACTTGGTACCTACACATATTTAGGTTGTGAGGGTCCATCTTTGCTATGGTTCAGAGTTAAACAGAGACGCGCCAGTGGCGTGCGGTGTGGTCACGTCGACATAATTTTAAGGAAAAAAGTATGTGCACTAATTTTTTTCACAATTCTGATCAGATTTGCATAATTTATGGTTGATTTTCTAAAAAAACTTATACATGTAAAATTTTGCATGAGGCAGTAGTTTTCGAGATATTTGCGTCTGAACAAAACGATGCACCAAAAACACAATTATCATGTCGGGAATAGTTCTGATGAAATCACGATATATTCCTTCTAAAATTTCTCTATAGCCATTCCTAACGGAAATACGGGGTGATGATTTTTTTGATATTTGGATGTTGATAATTTGTTTATGCAATTTCGTAACAAACAAATTTTTCTTTTGGCAGAAATAATATTGACTGCAAAAGACCTTAAAAACGCCTCATTGCAAAAGAAGAAAAACATTAAAAACATTAAATTGACAGTTCAGTTCAGTATATCCCTTCGAAAATCAGATTGAAAATAATTTTTAAAGGGCTATCTTAATTAATTAATTGTGTTTTTGGTGCATCGTTTTGTTCAGACGCAAATATCTCGAAAACTACGGCCTCGTGCAAAATTTTACATGTACAAGTTTTTTTAGAAAATCAACCATAAATTATGCAAATCTGATCAGAATTGTGAAAAAAATTAGTGCACATACTTTTTTCCTTAAAATTATGTCGACGTGACCACACCGCACGCCACTGGCGCGCCTCTGTTTAACTCTGAACCATAGCAAAGATGGACCCTCACAACCTAACTATGTGTAGGTACCAAGTTTACTTACCCTATCTTTAATTTTGTGGAAGTTATTAAAGAAAAACAAAAAATAAATTGAATTTTCAACATTTCACAAATCGAAGACTAATACGAAAATACGCGAAATACCTCATTTCTCATTACTTTCCCACCTTTCAAGTAGCATTCTGTCGGACTCTACATCTTTCCTGAGACTCTTCCACCGAATCCAACTAAATTACCCGAATTCCTTAACTAATCGAAGACTAATACGAAAATACGCGAAATACCTCATTTCCCATTACTTTTCCACCTTTCAAGTAGCATTCTGTCAGACTCTACATTTTTCCCGAGACTCTTCCACCGAATCCAACTAAATTACCCGAATTCCTTAACTAATCGAAGACTAATACGCGAAATACCTCATTTCTCATTACTTTCCCACCTTTCAAGTAGCATTCTGTCAGACTACATTTTTCCCGAGACCCTTCCACCGAATCCAACTAAATTACCCGAATCCCTTAACTAATCCAAGATGCCTACGAAAATACGCGAAACGCCTCTCTTCTAATGACCTTATCACTTTTCAAGTGGCATCTCTGTAGGACTCTACATCTTTCCCGAGACTCTTCCACCGAATCCAACTAACCCAAATCACTTGACCGCAGCTTAATAAATACACTTAACCACACCTTAAAAACTACCCCGCAGGGGCTGTCTCAAACATACTATAAAAAAATTCCTGGGCCCGTTAGGGCCTAAAGAAACCCCCGCGGGGCTCTGACCTTTTTTTTCCTCAATTTCAATTTTCAATTTTTCCGAAATTTAAAAAACCGTCTTTCAACTAAAAACCCCGAGATAAAACTATTGATATTCCGCGCCAGCGGCGCGGCGCGTAGTCCTAGGTCGCGGCGGGCCCCCGGCTCGACCTAGTAATGAATTAAACAGGGAGTACAAAATAGTTATTTACGTATCAAGGCATTAAAGTTCAACTATTTATCATGAATGTGGAGTTTAAACCGCATGAGTGATAAAAAGCAACTTTAATGCCGAGGTGCATATTGCATTTTTTTTAAATCCAGAAACTGTGAAATTAAGATTAATTAACTCTATTTTTTAAATAATTTTCAGTGACATTAAGAAATGTCATAATTATTTTTAAATGTCAAAATCGGGATAATTTTTTGTAAGAAAACCATTATTTTTAGCATTATAATAGTGATAATTCTGAACTTAAAAAACTGTATTTATTTACCTTTTATTACAACACAATTATTGTTACAAGCATGTTTACATTTATCTGGTCACCTCTGCCAACTACAAAAATCGTACAATAATGGATTACTTTATAATAATAAATAAATAAATACACCACATGTAATTACGACCCCCTTTATCCCAGAAAGCTCTACAAGAGCCTTGTGCGGGAGGGGGCTACACATTTAAAGACAACGGACACACATCCAATATCCGTGTATAATGGAAAAATCCCCCTCACAGTATTTTCCATTACCACGACCGGGAATCGAACCCGGGACTTTTGGGTGAGAGGCAGGTACGCTACCATCTCGACCATCACTTTAATGACGATTTTGAGGTACTTTAATGCCAATTTAAAAAAATATATTTTAATGAATTAAATAATTTAATTAAAATAGAAAAAATGAATTATTATACGCTTAAAGTGGAGGAAATAGATCCTCCCCAAAATATTTGTGGGAAGTCACAAATGAATTCTGTGGAATACAAAGAAATAGGGTTTCCAATCCCGGGATCCCCAATCCCGGGATCCCGGGATCCCGGGCAAGTTTTCACTCCCGGAAATCCCGGGATTTCAAAAATCAATCCCGAATATTAATAATATGAGCAAATTACATAAAATATATATTACTTTTTATCTCACATGTATTCTGTGTACAAAGATCCGGTCCAGATTAGGGAACGACACCCTAGACACACTGGCCATTCTCAGGTAATTTTTTCAAAGTAAATTTTAGGCATTCATTTTTATAGAATAGATAATCAATAGATTAAAGTAGCAATAGATTGTTAATTTTTAATTTTTTTTAGAGTTTTATTATAAATTTTTTTATGTAGTATTATTATTCTTGCTCAATAAATCGTTTCTTCTTTAATTTTATGTTGATATTCGACAAATGTATTTAGATCCCGGGATCCCGGAAAATCCCGGGATTTGATTTTCTAATCCCGAAAAATACCGAAATCCTAATCCCGTCCCGGGATTGGAAACCCTACAAAGAAATAAATCTAAAATATCCAAGTAGGTACTATTAGAAATAACAGAGGTGAAAAAGTAACAAGTAATGACAAAAAGCAAATATTATTTACTGCTTCTTTAGTTGTATCGGCAAATCACTTGCAAATAAAATCAATCCCTACATCCAATTTAAAAATTTGGGGGTTGCAACTGTCACTCAAAGGAGGTTGAATTTAGGGATGAAGTTTTGACGTTGCAGGATGTCATTCCAGAATCTAAAATTGACGTGTTTCGGCATTTCCTTGATATGTGTCAAAATATGAAGATATTGAATTTATTTATATGGAATTCTAGGTTGGAGAGGACATACATTTACAACAGTTAGATACTTTGCAAAACAGGTTATTTAAAATCATATTCAATAAAGAACTAACTTATTCTACAAATTCCCTTTTTAAAGAAACTAAAATAATGGATATCAGGTTGTTATTCATTTTCCAGAGTATTATATATCAATGGAAAACTAAAGTCGAAATACGAAAGATGCATAACACCAGAGGCAATAAAAATAATAACTTAAAAATTCCAAAAACAAATACATTCTGTGGTCAAAGATACGCTACCATCTCGACCATCACTTTAATGACGAATTTGAGGTACTTTAATGCCAATTTAAAAAAAAATATTGTAATGAATTAAATAATTTAATTAAAAAAGAAAAAATGAATTATTATACGCATAAAGTGGAGGAAATAGATCCTCCCCAAAATATTTCTGGGAAGTCACAAATGAATTTTGCGGAATACAAAGAAATAAATCTAAATTATCCAAGTAGGCACTATTAGAAATAACAGAGGTGAAAAAGTAACAAGCGATGACAAAAAGGCAAATATTATTTACTGCTTCTTTAGTTGTATCATTTTGATTCGTACAAATCGGTACACCCTATATGTTAAAGATTGTAAATTAATATGCTGTAAATCAATGAAAAATTAATTTTTGTATGTTTAAGTTGAAAGGCAATACTGGGGATTATATTGAATATAAAATAATAGCTTCAGTTGAAAGAATTCGAATAGAACCAATTTGTAAACCATCCTGATTCGATTTCGATTGATTTGTCAAACTAAACTACCGTCCCTCTATAGAAAAAAGTCTCAAGTCTGTATGTTAAGAAACAAACAGTACATGCAAACCTAAAAGCTGACTGCCGTTTGTTATATCGTGAAATACGAATGATTTGATATTTTTCGAGAAATAAGAGCGCAAAATTTAGCAATTCAATTAGATGAAGTTGCTACAGAAAAGACAACCAGAAGATTTGTTGCAGCAAAGTGACGTTTAACTTGCCGGGACTCCAGCCCCACTAAGTATATGGAATTCTAAGTTGTAGTTATATACTTTGCAAAACAGGTTATTTAAAATCATATTCAATAAAGAAC
Source organism: Rhagium mordax (assembly GCA_963680705.1). NCBI lineage: Eukaryota > Metazoa > Arthropoda > Insecta > Coleoptera > Cerambycidae > Rhagium > Rhagium mordax. The sequence goes on from OY796661.1 coordinate 16,142,823, forward strand.
TAACTTATTCTACAAATTCCCTTTAAGAAACTAAAATAATGGATATCAGGTTGTTATTGGAAAAAAATGGAAAACTAAAGTCGAAATACGTAAGATGCGTAACACCAGAGGCAATAAAAATAATAACTTAAAAATTGCATTTAACGGTCCACAAATTTTTAAGGTAGCAAAATGGTACTAAGGTTTATGCAGCTAAAATTATTTATTTTTACTTAAGGAACCTATTCCTACTGTTTGTCCCATTCTTTAATAAACACCCATGACCAAATTATTACCAACTTTTATTTGACGTCCAACGTTCTGAGTAGATTTAAAATAAAAACTAAGAGCGATAAATGTGGCAACAGTGCCGGACGCCGTATTGTACCAAGTTTGTCAAAAAATATACACTAAGGACGTGGTATCATGTGGGATATACACATGATTATACTCCGGACGCTATATCGTACTATTAGTGAAAGGACGCAGTATTGTCAGTATATCTTAACTTCTTTATTTATTAAGATATCAGTAATCTAAAACCAGCTCTGGGCTGGATTTGATGAGTAGATCCAATATACTCCATCACATTTGAACTAACTAGTGTATTTCTGGGAGACGCCGTATGGTTGGCTTTTGTAAGGACGCAGCATTGTTAGCAGGATGTATATATATATATATATATATATATATATATATATATATATATATATATATATATATATATACATCCTGCTAACAATGCTGCGTCCTTACAAAAGCCAACCATACGGCGTCTCCCAGAAATACACTAGTTAGTTCAAATGTGATGGAGTATATTGGATCTACTCATCAAATCCAGCCCAGAGCTGGTTTTAGATTACTGATATCTTAATAAATAAAGAAGTTAAGATATACTGACAATACTGCGTCCTTTCACTAATAGTACGATATAGCGTCCGGAGTATAATCATGTGTATATCCCACATGATACCACGTCCTTAGTGTATATTTTTTGACAAACTTGGTACAATACGGCGTCCGGCACTGTTGCCACATTTATCGCTCTTAGTTTTTATTTTAAATCTACTCAGAACGTTGGACGTCAAATAAAAGTTGGTAATAATTTGGTCATGGGTGTTTATTAAAGAATGGGACAAACAGTAGGAGTAGGTTCCTTAAGTAAAAATAAATAATTTTAGCTGCATAAACCTTAGTACCATTTTGCTACCTTAAAAATTTGTGGACCGTTAAATGCAATTTTTAAGTTATTATTTTTATTGCCTCTGGTGTTACGCATCTTACGTATTTCGACTTTAGTTTTCCATTTTTTTCCAATAACAACCTGATATCCATTATTTTAGTTTCTTAAAGGGAATTTGTAGAATAAGTTAGTTCTTTATTGAATATGATTTTAAATAACCTGTTTTGCAAAGTATATAACTACAACTTAGAATTCCATATACAATGATACAACTAAAGAAGCAGTAAATATTTGCCTTTTTGTCATCGCTTGTTACTTTTTCACCTCTGTTATTTCTAATAGTGCCTACTTGGATAATTTAGATTTATTTCTTTGTATTCCGCAGAATTCATTTGTGACTTCCCACAAATATTTTGGGGAGGATCTATTTCCTCCACTTTATGCGTATAATAATTCATTTTTTCTTTTTTAATTAAATTATTTAATTCATTACAATATATTTTTTTTAAATTGGCATTAAAGTACCTCAAATTCGTCATTAAAGTGATGGTCGAGATGGTAGCGTATCTTTGACCACAGAATGTATTTGTTTTTGGAATTTTTAAGTTATTATTTTTATTGCCTCTGGTGTTATGCATCTTTCGTATTTCGACTTTAGTTTTCCATTGATATATAATACTCTGGAAAATGAATAACAACCTGATATCCATTATTTTAGTTTCTTTAAAAAGGGAATTTGTAGAATAAGTTAGTTCTTTATTGAATATGATTTTAAATAACCTGTTTTGCAAAGTATCTAACTGTTGTAAATGTATGTCCTCTCCAACCTAGAATTCCATATAAATAAATTCAATATCTTCATATTTTGACACATATCAAGGAAATGCCGAAACACGTCAATTTTAGATTCTGGAATGACATCCTGCAACGTCAAAACTTCATCCCTAAATTCAACCTCCTTTGAGTGACAGTTGCAACCCCCAAATTTTTAAATTGGATGTAAGGATTGATTTTATTTGCAAGTGATTTGCCGATACAACTAATGAAGCAGTAAATAATATTTGCTTTTTGTCATTACTTGTTACTTTTTCACCTCTGTTATTTCTAATAGTACCTACTTGGATATTTTAGATTTATTTCTTTGTATTCCACAGAATTCATTTGTGACTTCCCACAAATATTTTGGGGAGGATCTATTTCCTCCACTTTAAGCGTATAATAATTCATTTTTTCTATTTTAGTTAAATTATTTAATTCATTAAAATATATTTTTTTAAATTGGCATTAAAGTACCTCAAAATCGTCATTAAAGTGATGGTCGAGATGGTAGCGTACCTGCCTCTCACCCAAAAGTCCCGGGTTCGATTCCCGGTCGTGGTAATGGAAAATACTGGGAGGGGGATTTGTCCATTATACACGGATATTGGATGTGTGTCCGTTGTCTTTAAATGTGTAGCCCCCTCCCGCACAAGGCTCTTGTAGAGCTTTCTGGGATAAAGGGGGTCGTAATTACATGTGGTGTATTTATTTATTTATTATTATAAAGTAATCCATTATTGTAACAATAATTGTGTTGTAATAAAAGGTAAATAAATACAGTTTTTTAAGTTCAGAATTATCACTATTATAATGCTAAAAATAATGGTTTTCTTACAAAAAATTATCCCGATTTTGACATTTAAAAATAATTATGACATTTCTTAATGTCATAATGTCATAATTAGTTAATTAATCTTAATTTCACAGTTTCTGGATTTAAAAAAAATGCAATATGCACCTCGGCATTAAAGTTGCTTTTTATCACTCATGCGGTTTAAACTCCACATTCATGATAAATAGTTGAACTTTAATGCCTTGATACGTAAATAACTATTTTGTACTCCCTGTTTAATTCATTACAAGGTCGAGCCGGGGGCCCGCCGCGACCTAGGACTACGCGCCGCGCCGCTGGCGCGGAATATCAATAGTTTTATCTCGGGGTTTTTAGTTGCAAGACGGTTTTTTAAATTTCGGAAAAATTGAAAATTGAAATTGAGGAAAAAAAAGGTCAGAGCCCCGCGGGGGTTTCTTTAGGCCCTAACGGGCCCAGGAATTTTTTTATAGTATGTTTGAGACAGCCCCTGCGGGGCTGTAGTTTTTAAGGTGTGGTTAAGTGTATTTATTAAGCTGCGGTCAAGTGATTTGGGTAAGTTAGTTGGATTCGGTGGAAGAGTCTCGGGAAAGATGTAGAGTCCTACAGAGATGCCACTTGAAAAGTGATAAGGTCATTAGAAGAGAGGCGTTTCGCGTATTTTCGTAGGCATCTTGGATTAGTTAAGGGATTCGGGTAATTTAGTTGGATTCGGTGGAAGGGTCTCGGGAAAAATGTAGTCTGACAGAATGCTACTTGAAAGGTGGGAAAGTAATGAGAAATGAGGTATTTCGCGTATTTTCGTATTAGTCTTCGATTAGTAAAGGAATTTAGTTGGATTCGGTGGAAGAGTCTCGGGAAAAATATAGAGTCTGACAGAATGCTACTTGAAAGGTGGGAAAGTAATGAGAAATGAGGTATTTCGCGTATTAGTCTTCGATTAGTTAAGGAATTCGGGTAATTTAGTTGGATTCGGTGGAAGAGTCTCGGGAAAAATGTAGAGTCTGACAGAATGCTACTTGAAAGGTGGGAAAGTAATGGGAAATGAGGTATTTCGCGTATTTTCGTATTAGTCTTCGATTAGTTAAGGAATTCGGGTAATTTAGTTGGATTCGGTGGAAGAGTCTCAGGAAAGATGTAGAGTCCGACAGAATGCTACTTGAAAGGTGGGAAAGTAATGAGAAATGAGGTATTTCGCGTATTTTCGTATTAGTCTTCGATTTGTGAAATGTTGAAAATTCAATTTATTTTTTGTTTTTCTTTAATAACTTCCACAAAATTAAAGATAGGGTAAGTAAACTTGGTACCTACACATAGTTAGGTTGTGAGGGTCCATCTTTGCTATGGTTCAGAGTTAAACAGAGGCGCGCCAGTGGCGTGCGGTGTGGTCACGTCGACATAATTTTAAGGAAAAAAGTATGTGCACTAATTTTTTTCGCAATTCTGATCAGATTTGCATAATTTATGGTTGATTTTATAAAAAAAACTTGTACATGTAAAATTTTGCATGAGGCAGTAGTTTTCGAGATATTTGCGTCTGAACAAAACGATGCACCAAAAACACAATTAATTAATTAAGATAGCCCTTTAAAAATTATTTTCAATCTGATTTTCGAAGGGATATACTGAACTGAACTGTCAATTTAATGTTTTTAACGTTTTTCTTCTTTTGCAATGAGGCGTTTTTAAGGTCTTTTGCAGTCAATATTATTTCTGCCAAAAGAAAAATTTGTTTGTTACGAAATTGCATAAACAAATTATCAACATCCAAATATCAAAAAAATCAACACCCCGTATTTCCGTTAGGAATGGCTATAGAGAAATTTTAGAAGGAATATATCGTGATTTCATCAGAACTATTCCCGACATGATAATTGTGTTTTTGGTGCATCGTTTTGTTCAGACGCAAATATCTCGAAAACTACTGCCTCATGCAAAATTTTACATGTACAAGTTTTTTTAGAAAATCAACCATAAATTATGCAAATCTGATCAGAATTGTGAAAAAAATTAGTGCACATACTTTTTTCCTTAAAATTATGTCGACGTGACCACACCGCACGCCACTGGCGCGCCTCTGTTTAACTCTGAACCATAGCAAAGATGGACCCTCACAACCTAAATATGTGTAGGTACCAAGTTTAGTTACCCTATCTTTAATTTTGTGGAAGTTATTAAAGAAAAACAAAAAATAAATTGAATTTTCAACACCCTGTATCTCCGTTAGGAGGCTCGATAGAGAAGAAATGTTAGAAGGGGTATGTCATAAGTTCATGTGAACTTTCTGTACCCGAAGTTTGTCGGTTTAAAATCGGGACACCCTGTATAATAAATAATAAATAACATCACAATATGTAATTACGACCACCTTTATCCCAGAAGGCTCTAAGAGCGTTGTGCGGGAGGGAGCTGCACATTTAAAGACAAGGGACACATCCAATATTCGTGTATAATGGAAAAATCCCTCTCACAGTATTTTTTATTGCCACGAACGAGAATCGAACCCGGGGCTTTTGGGTGAGAGGCAGGTACGCTACCATCTCGACCATTAGTCATATAAATATAATATATAATGGTCTGTTATTTTCGATTTTATTATACACTAACACGAATCTCATAGTGCATGCTGTGAGTCGGAAAAAACCTCGAAAAACAAGTATTTGGGTAGTCAAACTACTTCCCTCCCACGTTTTCGAGGATGCTGAACACGATGGTGATGTTGGCTCTGCTCCTCGAGTTGTTCCTACCCCCCTAACGGCCAAATAACCACTCTCCAAGGGGGTGAAAAATGTGTTTCGCGCTACAAACGAGAAAACCCTCGTTATCTCTCGTTTTTGAGTGTGCCGGGCAAGAGAAAAATATTACCAAGTCACCTCGATCCCCGCGAGCCCCTCGAAAGGACACAAACTACCCCTTTGACGCGCGGTTTTATAAAGTAAGTGAAGTAAGTTAGATCATAAACATTTTTGTTGACGCATAAAATTACTTATTTACTATAGGTAAATATAAATCATTTTCAACATTTGTCGATATGACTTGATAATATTTTTCTCTTGCCCAGCATACTCAAAAACAAGACATAACGTGGGTTTTCTCGTTTGTAGCACAACACATTTTTCACCCCCTTGGAGGGTAGTTTTTGCTCGCTCGGATGGTTGGTTTGCCCCAGGGAGCAGAACTAACATTACCATCGTGTTCAGCATCCTCAATAACGGGGGGATGACATAAGTTTTACCGGTGGAAGACGTAGAATACGCGATTCCCCCTCTTTGGGGATGGTTTTTGGCCATTAGGGGGGTAGGGTCAATTCGGGGAGCAGAATCAACATCACCATCGTGTTCAGCATCCTCGAAAATGGGGGGTGACATAAGTTCTGCCGGTGGAAGACGTCGAATACGCAATTCTCCCCTTTTGGGGTCGGTTTTTTGGCCGTTTGGGGGGTAGGGTCAACTCAGGGAGCAGAAAAATCATCACCATCGTGTTCAGCATGCTCGAAAACGGGGGGAGACGGTAGTTTGGTTGACTCCGTCCGACTCACAGCGTCCGACTCACAGAATGCACTAGTACGCGCGAGTAAACGTCCCACTAAAAAGGAATGATTATATATATTTATGCGATACGTTGTTGCCAAATCTCGGATGCAGCATCATGCTATAACTGAAAGAGTATATTAGATGTATATATCTGTACAAAGATCGACGCGACCCCAAACTAAGTTCGTTGGAACTAAAAATATACTCTTGCTTACACTTGACATATAATACCGCGTCCAAAATCGAAAAATTGCCCAGGCAATATCTCAGTTAATTGAAATGATACAGAAATGATTTCTATGTTTATCGGTAGCTCAGGTGACACAGAATAATCTGAGAAGTTGTAAAAGGATCACTCGCGAAATATGGCGAAGATAATATGGAAAAACAATACTGCGTCCGGTATACGGATGCACTATTGTACAGGACGCACTAGTGAATGGTATCGTGTCAATGTACGGACGCAGCATTGATAGCAGGATAATATATATATATATATATATATATATATATATATATATATATATATATATATATATATATATATATATATGTATCTCTAAAGGTGTATAGCGCACCATTTTCTGCAATATACTGGGACTTAACGACCCAAGCTGGTGTTTACCGCGACGTCGCGCTAAATATAATTATTTTTCTGTTTGCTATTGGTGCTTACAGAACCATTGCGATGTTGCCAAATGAATATGCGTTTTTAAAATTTAATTTGTAGATTTTCCCAATTTAACTAGTTTTCTAATCGTTTATTGTTGTACTAACAACATTATTTATTTAGTCAATAGCTTCCAAACAGCAATCAAAATTTAAAATATCGAAAACGATTTTAACATTATTCAAGAAAAATGTTAGAAATATTTTCTAAACACTATTTTTAAAGTTTTTTAAATAGTTTAAAAATGTTAATATAAATAATCTTTTGTAAACGTTTTGCATGATATTGATTAATAAAATATGTTTAATATATTACGCATGTGAGGGACATAATTAGAGTGACTATGCAAAATTCGATACATCCATTTTTTAAACTGTTTCCAAGTAACTATCGATTTTTATACTTCATAACTATGTCTACGTTTTGGTACACCGAGACTAAACAAACATCTTTAAATTTAAATTTACAGCCCAAAGCTCGGCGGCCATTTCAAAGTCGATATTTCCAGTAGCGATTAAGTAATACCTATTGTCTCTGGTAATACCCTTGTATATGTATTATATTCAATAAATTCAATTTTATATTACTTTCTCTACTCGACCGAAGATGTAATAAATTCCCAAAATGCGTAATAAATTGTTGTCAAAACGATATTAATTTGTGTAAAACACTAAAGTCGATATTTCCAGTAGCGATTGAGCAAAACTCAATAAATTAAATTTTATATTGGGAAAACGCACGACTCGCTAGATGGCGCTGTGACTAATGTCAAAATAAGACGAAAACGTGATCAACCAATTGTTTACAATAGAAAGTGATTGGTTTTTTAAAAATTGTTTACTTCTGTGAATTCTGGGGCAGTTATATTTAATATATTAGTGAAATATGTATAAGATACGACCTTATGGTAAAAATTTCTGATAAATATTTCACGTATATGTGAAAATAAATGATTGAAAAAAATAAAAGTTTGGAGTAGTGTATACTGTTTCTTCATTTTTTTATATCCCAACATTCATTTAACATTTTAGTCACTGGTTAGGTATTATATCTGGTCACTAGGTTGAAGAGAAGCAGATTTGTTCAGGCAGAACACACAATTTATTTATCAAGGTAAAGTATATAACGTCTTGACTGCAACGTCTGTAACTTTGAGCTAAAAACATCAATGAAATTGGCTCAGCCAGGCTGTGTATTTGAAATTGTGGATATCAGCATCAGCATATAGTACAGCTTAAGTAAGTATACATATGGGTTTATAAAAAAAATGAATTTAAAATTAACCTGCGATGCTTTCGCTGGAGTAGTTTAAAATGGGGAACTTCAGAGCAGATAATAAAAGGTTAAAAACAAAACATTTATTTAAAATACATTGATTACATTATACAATAATATTTAATAACAGATTATTTACATTTCACAAAGAAGTGCATGTTAATTTCCAGTAGCATTGAAATGCAAGTGACACGAAATTATTACCATATGCCTTGTAGGTAGGTATTACTAATCTGTATCCAAAAAATGCTTCTACTAACATGCAGTTAGTAATTGGTTTCCCAATTTATAAAATACATTCCCATTTCTTGCAAAATTTTTGATCCGGAACAGGAAATTTGTGCAAAGAATTTTAACTTCTATAATACGAACTACATTGCGGGTTCAGAACATAAACGTACTTCTCTCCATTAAAATGTACACAACCGGCTTTTGTTGGTCACGTTTTGGATAGTTCAGATTTTATCGATAGATGTCGCCCACTCCGTGCGTTTCTCCAATTACTTTCCCTACTCGACCGAAGATGGTGATACTATGTACTGTCAAAGCATGGAACCTGAATTTGGATTGTGTTAGTATTCCTACTGCACCCTAGAGGGCATACAGTATTTAATATGATATATTCCCATTTGTGTAGATGTGTGAGGATCAATAAACTTATTTCAGCAAATAACTGTTCAAATTATTTTTTAACTACCAAATCTAAACCTCTGAGTGGCAATAATTCAATAAATTCGATCGACGAACGCGTAGCCCTCTTTTAGAGAGTGTTTAAACCCGTTAGTTCTACAAAATTTCGGATAGCAAATTGTGTTATTAATTTCCCAAAATACGTAATATATTGTTGTCAAAACGATATTAATTTGTGTAAAACACTAAAGTCGATATTTCCAGTTGCGATTGAGCAAAACTCAATAAATTAAATTTTATATTACTTTCCCTACTCGACCGAAGATGGTGATACTATGTACTGTCAAAGCATGGAATATGAATTTGGATTGTGTTAGTATTCCTACTGCACCCTAGAGGGCATACAGTATTTAATATGATATATTCCCATTTGTGTAGATGTGTGAGGATCGAATAAACTTATTTCAGCAAAGAACTGTTCAAATTATTTTTTAACTACCAAATCTAAACCTCTGAGTGGCAATAATTCAATAAATTCGATCGACGAACGCGTAGCCCTCTTTTAGAGAGTGTTTAAACCCGTTAGTTCTAACAAATTTCGGATAGCAAATTGTGTTATTAATTTCCCAAAATACGTAATAAATTGTTGTCAAAACGATATTAATTTGTGTAAAACACTAAAGTCGATATTTCCAGTAGCGATTGAGCAAAACTCAATAAATTAAATTTTATATTGGGAAAACGCACGACTCGCTAGATGGCGCTGTGACTAATGTCAAAATAAGACGAAAACGTGATCAACAAATTGTTTACAATGGAAAGTGATTGGTTTTTTAAAAATTGTTTACTTCTGTGAATTCTGGGGCAGTTATATTTAATATATTAGTGAAATATGTATAAGATACGACCTTATGGTAAAAATTTCTGATAAATATTTCACGTATATGTGAAAATAAATGATTGAAAAAAATAAAAGTTTGGAGTAGTGTATACTGTTTCTTCATTTTTTTATATCCCAACATTCATTTAACATTTTAGTCACTGGTTAGGTATTATATCTGGTCACTAGGTTGAAGAGAAGCAGATTTGTTCAGGCAGAACACACAATTTATTTATGAAGGTAAAGTGTATAACGTCTTGACTGCAACGTCTGCAACTTTGAGCTAAAAACATCAATGAAATTGGCTCAGCCAGGCTGTGTATTTGAAATTGTAGATATCAGCATCAGCATATAGTACAGCTTAAGTAAGTATACATATGGGTTTATAAAAAAAATGAATTTAAAATTAACCTGCGATGCTTTCGCTGGAGTAGTTTAAAATGGGGAACTTCAGAGCAGATAATAAAAGGTTAAAAACAAAACATTTATTTAAAATACATTGATTACATTATACAATAATATTTAATAACAGATTATTTACATTTCACAAAGAAGTGCATATTAATTTCCAGTAGCATTGAAATGCAAGTGACATGAAATTATTACCATATGCCTTGTAGGTAGGTATTACTAATCTGTATCCAAAAAATGCTTCTACTAACATGTAGTTAGTAATTTATTTCCCAATTTATAAAATACATTCCCATTTCTTGCAAAATTTTTGATCCGGAACAGGAAATTTGTGCAAAGAATTTTAACTTCTATAATACGAACTATATTGCGGGTTCAGAACATAAACGTACTTCTGGACGTAGTGGCCACCGTTTTATGAATTTGTTGCCTGTTTTTGCCTCTAGAACAATTAATCCAAACACTAACACTAGTTTTATCACTTAAAAAACATACAAATAAGAACAAACTGTAAAAAACGAATGCCTAACGAGAAAACTCCATTAAAATGTACACAACCGGCTTTTGTTGGTCACGTTTTGGATAGTTCAGATTTTATCGATAGATGTCGCCCACTCCGTGCGTTTCTCCAATTACTTTCCCTACTCGACCGAAGATGGTGACACTATGTACTGTCAAAGCATGGAACATGAATTTGGATTGTGTTAGTATTCCTACTGCACCCTAGAGGGCATACAGTATTTAATATGATATATTCCCATTTGTGTAGATGTGTGAGGATCGAATAAACTTATTTCAGCAAATAACTGTTCAAATTATTTTTTAACTACCAAATCTAAACCTCTGAGTGGCAATAATTCAATAAATTCGATCGACGAACGCGTAGCCCTCTTTTAGAGAGTGTTTAAACCCGTTAGTTCTACAAAATTTCGGATAGCAAATTGTGTTATTAATTTCCCAAAATACGTAATAAATTGTTGTCAAAACGATATTAATTTGTGTAAAACACTAAAGTCGATATTTCCAGTGGCGATTGAGCAAAACTCAATAAATTCAATTTTATATTACTTTCCCTACTCGACCGAAGATGGTGACACTATGTACTGTGAAAGTATGGAACATGAATTTGGATTGTGTTAGTATTCCTACTGCACCCTAGAGGGCATACAGTATTTAATATGATATATTCCCATTTGAGTAGATGTGTGAGGATCGAATAAACTTATTTCAGCAAATAACTGTTCAAATTATTTTTTAACTACCAAATCTAAACCTCTGAGTGGCAATAATTCAATAAATTCGATCGACGAACGCGTAGCCCTCTTTTAGAGAGTGTTTAAACCCGTTAGTTCTACCAAATTTCGGATAGCAAACTGTGTTATTAATTTCCCAAAACACGTAATAAATTGTTGTCAAAACGATATTAATTTGTGTAAAACACTATAGTCGATATTTCCAGTGGCGATTGAGCAAAACTCAATAAATTCAATTTTATATTACTTTCTCTACTCGACCGAAGATGGTGACACTATGTACTGTCAAAGCATGGAACATGAATTTGGATTGTGTTAGTATTCCTACTGCACCCTAGAGGGCATACAGTGTTTAATATGATATATTCCCATTTGAGTAGATGTGTGAGGATCGAATAAACTTATTTCAGCAAATAACTGTTCAAAGTATTTTTTAACTACCAAATCTAAACCTCTGAGTGGCAATAATTCAATAAATTCGATCGACGAACGCGTAGCCCTCTTTTAGAGAGTGTTTAAACCCGTTAGTTCTGCAAAATTTCGGATAGCAAATTGTGTTATTAATTTCCCAAAATACGTAATAAATTGTTGTCAAAACGATATTAATTTGTGTAAAACACTAAAGTCGATATTTCCAGTGGCGATTGAGCAAAACTCAATAAATTCAATTTTATATTACTTTCCCTACTCGACCGAAGATGGTGACACTATGTACTGTGAAAGTATGGAACATGAATTTGGATTGTGTTAGTATTCCTACTGCACCCTAGAGGGCATACAGTATTTAATATGATATATTCCCATTTGAGTAGATGTGTGAGGATCGAATAAACTTATTTCAGCAAATAACTGTTCAAATTATTTTTTAACTACCAAATCTAAACCTCTGAGTGGCAATAATTCAATAAATTCGATCGACGAACGCGTAGCCCTCTTTTAGAGAGTGTTTAAACCCGTTAGTTCTACAAAATTTCGGATAGCAAATTGTGTTATTAATTTCCCAAAATACGTAATAAATTGTTGTCAAAACGATATTAATTTGTGTAAAACACTAAAGTCGATATTTCCAGTGGCGATTGAGCAAAACTCAATAAATTCAATTTTATATTACTTTCCCTACTCGACCGAAGATGATGACACTATGTACTGTCAAAGCATGGAACATGAATTTGGATTGTGTTAGTATTCCTACTGCACCCTAGAGGGCATACAGTATTTAATATGATATATTCCCATTTGAGTAGATGTGTGAGGATCGAATAAACTTATTTCAGCAAATAACTGTTCAAATTATTTTTTAACTACCAAATCTAAACCTCTGAGTGGCAATAATTCAATAAATTCGATCGACGAACGCGTAGCCCTCTTTTAGAGAGTGTTTAAACCCGTTAGTTCTACCAAATTTCGGATAGCAAACTGTGTTATTAATTTCCCAAAACACGTAATAAATTGTTGTCAAAACGATATTAATTTGTGTAAAACACTATAGTCGATATTTCCAGTGGCGAATGAGCAAAACTCAATAAATTCAATTTTATATTACTTTCTCTACTCGACCGAAGATGGTGACACTATGTACTGTCAAAGCATGGAACATGAATTTGGATTGTGTTAGTATTCCTACTGCACCCTAGAGGGCATACAGTGTTTAATATGATATATTCCCATTTGAGTAGATGTGTGAGGATCGAATAAACTTATTTCAGCAAATAACTGTTCAAAGTATTTTTTAACTACCAAATCTAAACCTCTGAGTGGCAATAATTCAATAAATTCGATCGACGAACGCGTAGCCCTCTTTTAGAGAGTGTTTAAACCCGTTAGTTCTACAAAATTTCGGATAGCAAATTGTGTTATTAATTTCCCAAAATACGTAATAAATTGTTGTCAAAACGATATTAATTTGTGTAAAACACTAAAGTCGATATTTCTAGTAGCGATTGAGCAAAACTCAATAAATTCAATTTTATATTACTTTCCCTACTCGACCGAAGATGGTGATACTATGTACTGTCAAAGCATGGAACATGAATTTGGATTGTGTTAGTATTCCTACTGCACCCTAGAGGGCATACGGTATTTAATATGATATATTCCCATTTGTGTAGATGTGTGAGGATCGAATAAACTTATTTCAGCAAATAACTGTTCAAATTATTTTTTAACTACCAAATCTAAACCTCTGAGTGGCAATAATTCAATAAATTCGATCGACGAACGCGTAGCCCTCTTTTAGAGAGTGTTTAAACCCGTTAGTTCTACAAAATTTCGGATAGCAAATTGTGTTATTAATTTCCCAAAATACGTAATAAATTGTTGTCAAAACGATATTAATTTGTGTAAAACACTAAAGTCGATATTTCCAGTGGCGATTGAGCAAAACTCAATAAATTAAATTTTATATTACTTTCTCTACTCGACCGAAGATGATGACACTATGTACTGTCAAAGCATGGAACATGAATTTGGATTGTGTTAGTATTCCTACTGCACCCTAGACAGCATACAGTATTTAAAATTATATATTCCTATTTGAGTAGATGTGTGAGGATCGAATAAACTTATTTCAGCAAATAACTGTTCAATTTATTTTTTAACTACCAAATCTAAACCTCTGAGTGGCAATAATTCAATAAATTCAATCGACGAACGCGTAGCCCTCTTTTAGTGAGTGTTTAAACCCGTCAGTTCTACAAAATTTCGGATAGCAAATCGTGTTATTAATTTCCCAAAATACGTAATAAATTGTTGTCAAAACGATATTAATTTGTGTAAAACACTAAAGTCACAGGCAAAAGATACTATATCTTTAGACTGTGCTAAAGTCGATATTTCCAGTAGCGATTGAACAAAATTCAATAAATTCAATTTTATATTACTTTCTCTATTCGACCGAAGATGGTGACACTATGTACGGTCAAAACTACAGAGGCTAAACAAGGAAACGAATTTGGGTTGTGTTAGTATCCCTACTGCACACAAGAGGACATACAGTATGTAAAATATATATATTCCATAGACTTATTATAATAGACTCCAAGATAACTCATATCCTTGGGGCCAGAATAGTTACGACGATATGTTCTCGCTCCGTCTCTTTTTATAATGTAAGATGCGTATAAAGCTATCTTTCTTTGGGTAACTGCGAGCCACAGATAGTTGACTCTCAACATAAGTATGTATAGTTGGTTGTATAAATATAGCAGAATGTATTGTTAGTTGCATAAAATTACAGTAAGCTACGTAGTTGATTAGAGAAATCTGAAAGGCATTTATGTATGTACAGGAAAGGAAATAAATTTTATGTTCGTTCTTTTCTAATATATCCAGTGTTTTGTAAAAGGAATATCAGCTATTACCCATAGACAATAAGTATGCTAATACCGAATACACAGAGGCGTCGTACGTCGTAGCACATACCTGAAACAATAACCCGAAAGAGAGATGGAAGATACGAATTACATTGTAGAGAAAAGCGATAAGGCTAAAAAGTCATGTGGATACTATGAAGACAGGTTTTTAAGTAAACGTATATAGCATCTTGTGGTCTATTATATTACGTCTATGATATATTCCCATTGGAGTAGATGTGTGAGAATCGAATAAACTTATTTCAGCAAAAACCTTTCCAAATTATTTTTTAACTACCAAATCTGGGTATTTTCCATCAATCGAAATGAAAGTGGAAATTTGCATTTTCCTAAAATATACATATTTTAGAGTTTACAAACCAAAAATTATTGAAAACCAATCGGTAGATTTTTTTATTTAATTTTGAAATTTTAATGTATATTCGTGACGTCATTAAGCGAAAATTAGGGAATTATTTGTCTCAAATGTTACCGCAGATAGCAACACTTAAGACAACACTGATCTGCCCGAGTGCCCATGGGTTCATGTTTGTTTGACATATCGGTACCTTGGAGTCAAAAGGGCGGATGTCCACTTTTGGCAAAAATGGACATAATAATAGCCTCATGTCCATGACTATATCTACCGATTCAAATAGTCAGATGTCCATATTTTTAACTTAATAATAAAAAATTTTATAACATATGCCAGATGTCCAGTAGAAGGATGTTGACAAAAAGCCCTATTTCGGACTTCTGCCTTATTGTTCATACCCCCACTTGGACATCTGCCATTTGTAACTTTAATTTGCCCACAATGTCAATACAAACCCCAAGGGAGTTGGCTTAATTTATAAGAACATGCGGGGCAAATTTGTTAGTAGATGAGTTGTCTCAAAAAGAATTTAAAAATTGGTCCACATTATACACTGGCAATCAGTCTGTATATTGACAACAACAAGGAAAAAGAACACAGACTCAGAGCCATTCTTAAGTTCTAACATAGTACATTCACGAATTCAGAAAGATGACCCCGGAACCCTGTTCTATAAGACCAAATTTATTGATTCTGAATTTAAAATTGAACCCATAAGGATTGACAGCTTAGTACCTATAAACAAAAAAAAATATGATAATCTTATGACACTGCGTTGGAATGGATAGATGAAAATCCTCATAATTTTTATAAGAACATACCTTTTATCCCATAACATTTTGGATTTATTTAGATTTTTACCGGGTCTGTGCGTTCTATTTGTATTAAGCTAAATTTTTTTTAAATTTTTTTTTACAAATTTTGTGTTTTTGTTCCTAGAAAATACTTTGTTACAAGTAATTTGCTAACATCTTATCATTAATAAAAAGGCAGTAGTAAATTACATACAAAAAGCAAACTTGAAAAGCCTGATGTCCACGTTTTTTTTATTAAATTTGATGTTTTAACAAAAAAACCATTGCAGAGGATTAATGTATCATCTATTAGTAACTCAAATCCACATCAAAACCAAACTTAAGTCAAAAGTCTACAGTAATACAGGACTTTGAATATACCATACCACCTTATATTTCAGAGAAATGCCGCTAGTCTAAAATGCTAAATTGGGACATCCGACCTTTTGACTCCAAGGTACCGATATTTGTTTTGTTGGATAAGAGGTGGTTGTTGATTGTTTTCATTTGTTGCAATTTTCGTGGTGCTTAAATTATCTTTATTAAACATGGAACAAGGTTTTGTAGAAGCTAAATCCGATAATTTGCCAGTCATAGACCCTTTTATGATATCTTTGTTTTTCATGGACAATATGAGTTATTGAAGTTCGGAAATAAGGGGGATAAAAAATGTGAGGTTAGTATACTTTGCTCTGAAAATTAAAGTAGGTATAAATAAATATAAATTATTCCATATTAAAGGGCAACAAGGGAAAGTTATGAAGACGCGGCAGTAGATGTACAGTTGAAAAGAGATAACAATATTTGTACTGTAGAGGGAAAAATTAGCCCGGAACATAAGGTTCGAAGCCAAACGTACAATGTTACTATTATAATAGATGAGGCAGAAGACAAAGTAGTATCATCAGAGTGTCACGACTGTGTTGCTAGTTCTGGTAAGATGTAAAGTTATAATGTTTTATATATATTAATTTTCATATAAATATTTTTAGGTTGTAAACATGCTATAGCATTTTTGTACTGGCTACTAAGAAAGTCTGAAGAACCTAGTCCAACAGCAATTGAATGTTATTGGAAAAACCCTTATTGGCAAAAGTGGGAACTACAATAAAAACTTTGAAGACTGTCGATTTAAAGTCTGGCGATAAGCCTCCACAGCTGTCTGAAGTACAGGATTTTCTTTCTAAAGTAATTGCAAAAGCAAAGGAAGAAAAATGTGAAGGAAATGTAGTAAAATATTTTGAATCTCCGACAGCACATAAGAGACTCTCTGTTCACATATTACATTTAAATTAAGTAAAAACTGTGAGTAATTCTGACGTAAATAATTTTATAGAATACTGCAAATTACACATGTCAGGTGAACTTTGTAAAAAAGTGGAGAAAGAAACCCTTAGCCAATACAAGACACCTGTTTGGTTTGAACTGCGCTATGGAAGAATAACTGCATCCAAGATTTACGAAGCATCAGTTTGTTCTACTCTTGATGGTTCGTTAGTCGAACAAATTCTTGGAGCGGTAAGTTTACCAGACACGGAAGCTATTCAGAGAGGACGAGACTTGGAAGAAAGCGTGTTGAAAGTAGTCGCAGAGAAAAAGAAAATAAAGTTGACGAGAACAGGTTTATTATTAAACAGGCAATATCCACTCCTGGGAGCTTCACCTGATGCAATATCAGATGATTATGTCATTGAAGTAAAATGTCCATCATCTGACAAAAATGTTGCTCATTATTTTGGGAAGGGAAACATAAATAAAAAATATTTATCCCAAATTCAGGTGCAAACGCTAATTTCCGGCAAACGGTTAGGTTTGTTTTGTGTAGCCTCTCCTATTTTTGAAGCAACTAAAGAAGTAGAAATTCAAGAGGTGCAATTTGACAGACAATTTATTGAGGATATCAATGGAAATCAATGGAATTTTGGAAAATTGCTATTTACCCACGATTAGTGAAATGACATTTAAATATAATTATTAAATTAAAACAGAATCACTTTTAATTTTGTTTTATTAGCTGCTAAAAATACATGTATACATAGTTTATAAGAGTTAATATTGTGTTTATTCAAATATATTTAGTATACAAAGTCTCAATAAAATAAAAAAATAAAATAAAATTGTTTTTCTTGAAAATTTTGTTATTTTATATATGACAGTTAGGCATATCACATAAGATGGATCAATCTCTGCATGATTACAAAATAATGCCATACATTTATAAAACCCAACATCGGTCTGCTTTCGACAACTCCTTGTAAAATATGAAGTACACTTTACCTTATTAAAGAGCCCTGAAAATTTATGATGCCACATGCAATAAAAACTACAATCTAATTTCCATGCCATAGTTAAGTCTATACACGCATGTGGTTTCAACATTTCAAATTCCCTGAGTCTTCGAATCACTCTTTCGATGTGAATCCTTAAGCTTACTATCCTTTTGCTTAGTTTTACATCTTCTTTAGTGCTTTTTGATCCAGACGCAATACTCGGAGGCCTAATCAACTTACAATTTTTAGTTGCTAATAAAGAGTCAATGTGCTTGAAGCCCCTATCTGCCATGACATCACAGTGTTGTGGCAAATGTCTATATATCCAGATTCCTTAACAATTTCGGAATCTGTCACTCTTCCGCCAAAGCCAGTGGAAACAAAATTGACTACACCATCTGGAGTGGCACTTATAAGTATTTTAAAGTATTACCTTTTTTATATTAAGACCACGTCAACGATTGATGTAGGCTGTTAGCAGGCTGTCAATCTGTACTTCAAAACAGTCTATGATTGATTGAACATTCCAGTACCTTGCTCTGAATGGTATTGGTAGATTTTCTTTAATTCGATCAGGTTGTGGCCAAAAAATTAAACTTTTAAAATAACCTGCTAAAACAAGTAAATCTTTTGTAAATATTTTGGACACAGCAGACACACCGATACCAAAATCTAATGCAATACGGTAGAAACTGTAATTTAAACGTATTTTCTTCAATACAATTAAAATGTTTCGATAACAAATTTTACTTTAGTCTTGTAATAATTTAACAATAAAATATGTATCCTTAGGTAATCCTAAATAAAATCGTGAATGGTTTTCAATCACTAATAAGGTTCTGTCTATACTTATTTTCTGCAAATAGGTATCTTTACACTCAACCATCACTTCATTGTCTGATGAACTACTGCCTTGAATTTGTGAAGACGACAAATTTGAAGCTAGAGAGGATGCAGAGGACGATTGAAGAATGATACTTTTCTGTGGCGAACTCCCAGACAAAGTGATTTTTTCTGGTGAACTTTCAGCAGATGATGTGTGGGCTGATGTAACTGGTTCCTCAAATAAAACTCGTTTCACAGACGAAGACGATTGTGATACTTGTTCAAGTTTTTCTATTTTTCTTTTTTTAGAAGAGTCACTTAGTTGAGACATCTTAAGGAATTTCTTCGCCACTTAAATTTTTATGGGGTACAATAGTTTTCTTTAAAATAAGTTTCTGTTGCATTAACTTAAATCCAATCCAGTTTTCACAGTCTTCCTCTAACTAAAACAAATTAATTAGCATTTCTACTTCTAAATTAAAATAACAAACTAACATCGAAGTGGTCCTCACAACAATAGTAATTTCCTGAAGTATGTTTAGGAATTTTGTGTCTTCCTACAGCAACACACCATTCTCTCCTAGTTTCCTCATTAAACGGTATAGTTAGAAATATTTTGTTGGAGGTAAAAGACGTATTTTTGCATGATGGTACAAAGCAATACTTAGCTGTCTTTTTCGACATCCTAGGAAGCAAAATTAACAGTAGGTACTTTTGCAAATTCAACAAAACAGTCGAACTCACCTCTGCAAATTACGATATTTACTCCTACTACTAAATATACACTTGTAATAACAACGTAAATAGAATTTAACAAAGAACTTTTGCCAAAGTCAAACACAAACAAAAGTGAAGTATGAAACGAACGTTGACATATTTTTAGCAGCCACACGAGTAGAAAGATCCTAGAAATTACTAGAAACTGGCGCGTTTTTTGAATTTTCGCTTAATGACGTCACATACATATGACAAACTTTAAATAATTAATTTTTGGATTAAAATAAACTCAAAATGAAAATTCCAGAGACACGTGTCTCATCATTTTCTCTCTAATTTCCATAACTGACTTTAAAAAAAAGTAGGAAAATACCCCTAGCTAAGGTTACAGCTGCCATTGTAATGACATAGAAGTAATATAAGAGTTGGCAATCGCATACTACAGTTGGCACCAAGTGGCGACCGTTTTGATAACGTATTGTACTAAACGATTCTGTCGGTCATACAAATCACGTCAAGAACCACTAAGCCAGGGCGGGTAATTTAAAAGTTATATAAAAACAGAGTGTACTTTATTTTGTATTTATTTCTTCATTGGGAAACTCGTTTTCGGGCTCAGATTTTACCTACGACGCACGTGGAAGCCGTGATGGGGTGATTTACAGCCAATAGTGCAAGTTTGCATATTTTCTCTCCACTGTGTATATTCCAGCTTCGATTTGTTGACGAAAATATGTGCACCGCATTGATTAGAAACTTTTATGAAGAATAAAATTTTCTGAGAAACGAATAATAAACTTATTACAAATTTTACAATTTTCTCTCGAAAAAGCGGCCGTATCTCGAAGACCGTTATAGATGGCGAGTCGCCATTAGTACCATTCGATTTTTTAGGCCAAATTACATATTAAAAGATATAACTTACAATGTTGTAGCTGCTAAACAAAAAGTCTATAAGTTAGTATCTGTAGATATTTGTATTTCATTTTTTCGAGAAGAAATGCCTTAAGGACTTTCGATTGGAATGAAATTCGATTTCGGGCTCAAATTTAAAAGTTATATAAAAACTGGGTGTACTTTATTTTGTATTTATTTCTTCATTGTATAATGGGTATAGAAGAATGTTTGAGTTATATCATGAAAGTTGTTGATCGGAGGTATACATATAACTATGTAACGGTCCAAATGTTTTGATTGTAATAGGCATCGAATTTTGCATTGGTGCAAATGACTTACACCACCAGTAACAGTCTCCTGCCACCTTTTCTTCAATACACAATACACCACCATGATAAACTGGTTGCATATTACAAAAATTTAACGGCGATACACCATTATGATAAACTGGTTGCATATCTCAAAAATTTAACGGCGATCTTGGAAAATATTTTAAATAAGTGAAAAACAGTGAATATGGAGTTTATTAAAAAATATCTAATTTTGTTAGCAGTTGTCACATTATTGTTATATGTCCATATTGCTATACTGATGTACGGTTTGTTCCAAGATTGTCACAATGCTACAATTAGCCGATCGATGGGGTCCTAAAAGATAAATTAAACAATTACATATGTGATGAAGCAGGTTTATTTACACTTACCTCTGGCCTCCGGCCTCTAGCCAACATTTATTTTCAATTTATGTGATGTGTATAAATTGTCCCGTGTGTAAATATTTCCTGAAACAAAACAAAGTTGTGGGTTAGATAGTTAATCGTTAGTAATTTTAATATGAATTATTCAGTAAATTAAATCACTATAAAATTACCTGGATGATTCTTCTTGCACGATAAGAGTCAAAGCCACAAGACGTTCCAAATTTTTAACTGCACATTATATATGTTTTGGTCTGTCCAAGAATTGACAGATAAAATGTCAAACTAGGGATTTTTGTGAAGTTCAAGATTTGATAAATTTGGTGCAAAAAAGCTAGTTTTTTGAATGTGGGAGACAAAAAAAAAAGGGGCAGACATCTTTGAGAAATTGAATTGTTCAGATCTATACTCAACCAGCCCAAGATTTTTTAAAGAAACCTAATAACATCTAAGGTCAGTAATTTAATTAAATTAATATTTTATTTTTATCCACATTTTAGAAATAATAAAAATTTGTCAAACTAGAACGTAAACCGAAAATCTTACGGTAAAACTTTTTAGGTTTTTCGTATCACCCATACATCTCAGTATTTTGCACAGAAAGTACCAGAACATATATTGTGTACCAGCAGAGTTTGGTCCCTACAAAAATTCCGGCCAAGGTTGGGACATCTAAAATTGTATAAGCTCGTTGCTGAGGATAGTTTCGTTTGGAGCGTCCACAACCAGTCAACCATTGGCAATTTGATTTATGGTTCGTTTGTCAGCCTGCACCTTTTGTTTGCCCATTTTATTTGGTTTTGGTTATTGTTCCCTGGTGTCGAGATTTGGTAGTCGTGCTGGCCTGTACGATGCACCGGAAAAGTAACACGAGACTAGAGAGGCCAAAGTTTTGTGAGTACGATCTACGTCTTTTTATACAGGAGTTACTAAAATTGGTAATAAATATATGAACTTTCTCTTTTGATCTTTAAATATAGTGCATTGTTAAATAATACATACCTTTATTAGCATTTTTGTGTGAGCTCAGAACAGCTGTTGCGAGACATAACCCCAAAAGCTCGTTGTGTTATTTCTATTTGCAATATTGGTGTTTACTCTCTACATGTTATTATTTATTGCTTGCATAGTTTCATAACTTATAATCAACCTTACCCAGGAAATTTATTGTAAAGTATTTAGTTACTCTTATTAAAACTGAGGGTAAAACTAGTCAAAAGCACTGTACACAAGGTACATACGTTCTTTACCAAATATACACGAGGTGTGGTGCAGTAGGCTACCACCAACGACAAATGTTATAGTTTACATTTGTCATTGCTACCACTCTACCTAAATCATATTGTTTATGTTAAAATAGGCACGAACTTTTTAATAGTTATTTTGAGTGTTTTTGTGTTTCATTGCACAATATTACCGGTTGTCTACTTGTTTATACCTATTCATATATATGTGTACGTACTTATACCCTTATATTATATTATTATATTTCTCTATTTATACCATTCTTTGTTTTGTTCATTTGGTTTACGTTTCCCTCTCCTCGTCGATTCTCATCGGCTGGCGCCCACATAGCTTACCTACATAATAATAATAAATAAAAAAAGGGAACTGACCCAACCCACGCCTTTGCCTCCAGACAAGAGAGCTTCCGCGTTTTGTTAACTTTTAGCGTTACAACTACTTGAAATTAGTCTGCTAGTTAAGATTATAGGAACGAAGTGTAACTCCCTTCCGGACAGCTTTGAATTTCGCAATCTTGGTTATGAGATCATGGAACAAAACATAAGCACACCACGTAAATGAGACTATCTCCTAATTGAAAGCTGAAAGGTGTCCGGAAGGGAGTTACACTAGGTACTTTCCTTTGTACACGAAGTGTAGCACTGAACTACACTGACAGAGATGACATCAATTCAGATATCACAAGTTAAAGAGAGACAAAACCTACACTAGTGTACACTATCATTGCAAAGGAAAAGGCCTACTATAGAATAGATAGTCTGTATGACCGACAGAACCGTTTAGTACAATACGTTATTAAAACGGTCTCCACTTGCGAAGTTGGTGCCAACAGTAGTAATCCCAACTCTTATTACTTCTCTCTGCTCCTGATAAAGGAGGTAACCTTGAAGCAATCTAAAAATTGCAACAGTTCATCAACTGTTGATTTTTATACAGCCAATAATTGAATAAATTCGATCGATGTTAGAGAGTGGTTATACCCGTCAGTTCTACAAAATTTCAGATAGCACAAACTTTCCTGTTATTAATTTCCCAATTAAAAAAGTCGTGGTGGTTTATAATAACCTAAAAAATTGCTGGAAAAAAATTAAACAGTTTTTATGTTAATGTTGATTATTAAATTACAAGCTAATCTTAAATGTAAACAAAAATAGCTAACGTGCGGCCAGTAGTTGTTTTTTTCTAGAATTTTGATTGGCCCTTGTCACAGACTTGAATTCTGTAACGTGCAATCAGACTTACAGAAAAGAGACAGGGATTGGCGGCACAGTCACAATTTGTAAATACCTAGTTGCTTATCGGTATAGTAGCAAACTATAGCGCGAACTCTCTAATAAGGATAAAGAAATCTACTCTAATTTCTGTATTCATTAGTATTAATAATCGCCGGTATAGTAGCAAACACCTATATCGCGAATTCTAATAAGGATAAAGAAATCTACTTTAATTTCTGTAATGGTATAATGCCAATCTGCAATGCCAATTATATTGAACTAACAGCAGTAACACCTGATCGTTACAACAAATTTAACAATAATTATTATTACATCCTGAAGGTACGTGTAATATATAAATAATTATTCGAGAATGTTCTAGCCTCTATCCAAAACAGTGTAACAATTAAAGTTATTTATTTCACTAGTATATTCTATAGGTTGAATACTGCAGATTACTGAGAAGCTAAAAGACAAAAATAAAAGATGATATATACATGATACGATTTCACTATAACGTATAATAATTACGAAATGGTAAAAAAAGTATGTAGAATTGTTTAACAATTAATAATCACAAGATATCTGATACTATACTATAGGTACATTATTTATATAAATTATATAGTCTGTCAATAGTATTTTATGTGTATTATTCACAATTACGTCACATATGAGTAGTTTTATTTTTATTTTAAACATGATATTGTCGTTTATTATAATAAATTTGTCTACTTACCGTGGTTTAGCGACCCTTGGAGAAAATTAATGCAGCGTTGCCGATTTTACTGCGTAATTTGGGTCGCTAAGCACCAGTAAATATCTTAATTGAATGCGTCGCGGCAAGCACCGTAACTTATACATATATATATATATATATATATATATATATATATATATATATATATATATATATATATATATATATATATATATATATATATATATCTGTATTTGTGATATATGACATTTTTAGGTGAACATCCAGATCACTAAAAACTGGATTTTAAATACAATACATCATGTTCCTACACTTAATTCATTCCTCAAATTTATTTTGTCTTTTCTGTAGAAATATCTTATATTGATACCTTTTTTACTTTTATTATGATTTTTACACATAGCTACAGCACTATTCGTGATTTTTATAGTCGCGAAATTGCGAAAAGCGAAATGTGAGACGTGTTGCTATTGGTCAATTCCAAATTTTAATGTAAAATGAACCAATAGCAACACGTTTCGCATTTCGCTTTTCACAATTTCGCGACTATGAAAATCAGGCTTTACAACTAACCTCAAAAATATGCACTTTTGAAAATTTTTGTATATTATGTCATTTTTATCAAAATTTCTGCTTGTTTCCTGTACTATCATCTAAAATCTTGTTCGATGCATTACTAATGAAGTTTTAATTGTCCTAATCTAATGAAATAGGATGCTCTTTGTTGACTGGAAATCCAACCTATAAATAGCAATTCATTTTTAATAATCTACGTAGGTACAATATTGAAACTTTATATATCTACTGTCTTATTAGAGAGTTTTTAAATGTTATTATGGATCCAAGCTGAGGCTACAAAATTATAATTAAAGTAAAAATAAATTTACAAAAACTAAACATTTTAGGTTATGTTAGTCATATGATGTATAAAATGATTCATTTTAGAACAAAAAATCCAATAGTTTAATAAAAATAGAAAACTGACAAACTGTCAAAAGTTATTAATATACAGTCAAGTTTCGATCTATGACTTTAGTTCCTCGTCGAATGTCATGTGACGTAGATGCACCGGATGTACGAAATTCGTGCATGCGTCGTAGCATTGTTTATATAAACAATGGTCGTAACGTAAACGACACCGGCTACGGTCGTAATAATGGGCACACATCATCCAGCACGCCATCTACCAATGATCCACCGGTACTAACAAGAGGTTGAATAACTATATACTTTATAAACAATGATAGTACACTGCGCGTCATATATATGTGGTACACTTTGATTTTATCAATGTAAATCTGGCTCAACTTGTCAAATTTGACATTATAAGATCTGTCACAGATACTTATAACGTGAACTGGAGACGTTGCAATTCTGACGTCTCTGATTTGATCATAACCTACAAAGCTCTTAAATGACAGTTTGCATCAGTCAAGCTCAGGAAGATCACCATACACAACTAAAAAAACCTGATTTTCAGGTTACAATTGTTAACTGCTGTACCACATATATATGACGCGCAGTGTACATTGTTTATAAAGTAATAATAGTACATATTTTCTAAATCCCTAACCTTAACCATAGATTAAATAAGTATAAGAGATACCATCCGATTGTTAGAATGCAAATGGATATTATACGGAACTTGTGCATTCGAATAGTAGATGGCGCACCCGAAACTCCCAAGAATGTAATCTTTTCTGACTATTTTGATATCATTTATTGAACAACCATATATAATATTAAAACATAATGGCAAAAACACTCAAAGGTCTAACAATAAATCGTTAGCTATAACTGTAAAAAGAAAACACACTTTAAGATGCGCCATCTACTATTCGAATGCACCACATCCTCAGCTATTGATTATGTGGTATCAAGTGCTCCAGAGTCCAGACTACACAAAATGTTTAAATTTCGAGACTGGTTTATCAGACCATAAAGGTCAATTAGTATACCTCAGCCCAGTGCTCACTGTTCCTCTTGAAATTTCAGAGAAGGGAAAGTCAAGTAAATATAAATATAAAAAAATTAATAAAAACACTATCAATGAGTTTAAATTTATTCTAGGGAAAATGGATTGCAGTTTTTTAGGTTGTGACGACATTGATATTATGTTCACTAAGTTTTTAGACAATGGGGTTATTTCACAATTTATATTTATGTTAAATTTACAATCAGGAACACTTAAAAATACTGTATATTTGGAAAAAAAGTCTTTTTTTGCGCCTACGTATTTTTAAACTCGGTTTGTAATTTGAAAATATTAAGTTCCCGCCAACAGCCGTGACGTCAATGTTTACGCATGCGCAGTATAGCGTAGATGAAATATCTCAAGAAAACTAACCTCACATTTTTCACGCTCCTAAACTCGACACTGAAATAGTCCATATTTTTCTCAAAGAATTCCTGAATCATAACGTAGTTCACTTCAGGTAAATTTTCACTGCTAGCTTTAACGAAATTAGGCTCCATAATAGTAAAAAATGATGAACTAACACAAACTAAAGCAAACTGTCAAAAGTGTCAAATGACTCTAGACTCTTAACAAAAACAAATCTTCCTAGATTTAGTTCTAAACCGTGACGTCAGAAGTTAATAAAATTTGAAATTATTGACGATACTTTTTATTGATTTATGAATAATTAACAAATAATAAAGACATGGTATTTACCAATACATTATTCTTGCATATTCTACTATCCAAATTGATAGGTATTTTTAAGTTTTTCTTTAACATGAAATAACCCCATTTTATATGGGCTCACGATGCAGTCTTTCGGAAAATCGAATCTGTTAAAAATAAAGGCACCATAAAATCAAAGAATAAGGGAAACACAGTTCAACTGTTTTCTGATCAACTTCGGGAAAATCTAACCAGACTGAAACACATGAATTGGTTGAGGAAAAGATTAGATAATGCTCAACTTAATATACAATACAAAATACTTAAGAAAGAGGTAAACAGTGGCATAAAAAATGAGAAAAGAAGACATTACAAAAATATGATAGATAGGTACCTCGCAAAACAAAACAAAAACTATTTGGAATGTAGTTAACAAAGTAAAAGGTAATAAAAAAGAGATAAATAAATACAAAATATCTCATATATAATGGTGAAACGATAACCGACCTAAACAAAATTGTAGATATTTTTGGAAATTTTTTTTCGACAACAATCGATGAAAAAATAACTAGCCATTTTGGCCAAAACATATCAAATACTTGTACTACAAGTCCCTCCCAATGAACACAAGAAAATCACCGTGAAGTACTTAAGAGGTAACTTTGTGGAAATCAATGTCCCTTGTGATGTCTTGCACAACTTGCATAAGATGCTTCATAATCAGCGAAATGTCCGCCCCGTTGAACATTACAGACAAAGCTTAAAGGAATCGTTTTGTGAACATTGGTCGACCTCTTACAAAACTTTTGTAAGAGTTAAATGATGGAATTCTTATTTAAATCACAATTACATCTATCTAAAACACCACTGTGTAACTTAAGAGTATCTCTGCTTGTAATGTTAAAAGGCCTTACTATGTGATTGTGCTTTTAAGCTTTTTAATGATTGCTGATAATACATTGCATCTTTGCAGTTTTTAAACATCGCTATTGGATGTTAATAGGCCATTGTTTGTGAAAATCTATAGCACTTTTTGAATGACATAAAAAAGATGTTTACTTTAAATTACTTACCGTAGTCCGTAGTCTCTAACAAATATACATTGAGGACCTTTTTAGGCCCTTAGGATGGAACAGCTGCTAAGATGGCATATATGGCATAATATACAGTGTGTCCCCGGATGGAGTTGACAATAAGAGGACCCCAACCTTTATTATTGATTTTTCGTTCTTCATAAAAATCTTAATTTGATGTTATTAAATTAAGAAAACATGAAAATTTATCAAGCGATAAGTCTACCATTATTTATTTCTTTAGGCAAAATGTTTATCAAACAAAGTTGTTTATAATTCAAAATAGAGTCTAAAAATAAATTTTTGAAGCCTAAATTTAGAATTTTGTTTTCATTGTATTTATCTTTATGAAAATTCAAATTAAAAATTCTACACAATGAGAATGAAAAAATGAGGTTTGTCAATTCAATATTATCGACAGCAAATTCTGTTTTTTAATTTGAATTTTCATAAATTCTACTTAAAAGATAAACGATAAAAACATAAAATCCAAATTTAGGCTTCAAAATTTGTATTTAGGCTTTATTTTGAATTATAAACAACTTTGTTCAATAAACATTTTGTTTAATTATTAAAAAAATAAATATAGTACCACTTCCTCTTGAGGCATTTTCATGTTTTCTTAATTTATTACTAGGTATAACTAATTTTTAAATGGTAAACACATTCTTTCAGACAAAAATTTTTTTATAAATAATCACTATTCATCGTGAAACCAATAATAAAGATTTTTATTCTCTTGTCAACTCCATCCGGGGACACACCACACACCTGTATGTCATGAGGGATTTTATATCGTCTTACATGTTAGAAAAGTTTTGCTTTCCATAAAAACAGGATCTCAGCATCAAAAGTACAATGAGATGTACTGGGCATTAAAAAAAAAACAACAAAAAAGGATAAAATATGCTATAAAATAGATTTTAAAAAGAAATAAATTGTTTCAATAGTTAGTACTTAATTAGAAAATTTAGAAAATACCTACTACCAAATTAACTTTCTAGAAACTTTTCTATTTGGCATTTATCACTGTAAAATATAAAAATAGTTTTTTCCGAGGTTTTTTCTTAGCATTTGGATACCCTGTTTAATTGTATTTTCTAATGTTAATTCTATTTTTGTGGAAACCACAATTCCTCGAGAGAATTTTTGTAAAATGTAAATATTCCTCTGGATAGTAGTTAATTCAAAGGACTAACTAAATATAAATAGGTACATAACTAAATTAAAACTTATTTTAATTTGCTAAAAATAAAATAAAGTTTTTGGTATCTGCAATTTTTCTACCTGTTGCCATTTTATAGCCGCTTTACACTTTTTATTGCTGGCAATAAAATTACTCTTGTGCGTTTGCACACTACTACGTCTTTTGATCATCTGTGGCAATGTTTCCTGCATTGCAGAAATTATAACTGGATCTAATTTTAATTGCATTATTGTGGCTTGAGTTTTTTTCAAACATTATTGGTTTAAGTTATGGAAAATATTCAGGAGAATAAGGGCAAAATTGAAACTGGCGTAATTCAAAAACAAGATTTATTTTCGATTCATCCACATACCTACAGCGTTTCCTACAGGAAAAAAAAACATTATTAGTGAATGTATTTTATATTACGTAAAACGATGAAAAAAAAATTATTTTAACGAAAGTGACATACTTATAATAGGCAGACTTCAAATAACCAAGGCTCAAAATATAAAATGCACTTTTAGATGTTATATACAGTGTACATCTGTGACCTCGAAAGCAAAATGTCGTATGTGCATTACAGTTCTATTACAAATAATTAGATGAATATTAAAAACATGCACAGATTTCAACTTTCCAAATTTGTATATGCACAATATATGATTTGCCCTATTATACATTTAAGGCTATAACTACCTATGTGAACATATAATACCTATCTAATTATTATTCCTGATTTCCTTCCGCCCTCTCCTTTGTTTGGAATGCCTTAGCCACTCTTTAACAAAAATTTCAAAATCACATATTGAGTAACGCCAGTGGAGTCTTGAACAGCAGCTGAAATTAAATGCATGCATTATGGTATATAATTATAATAAATAATGTGTAACTACATAATAATTACCTATATTTTTGTAGCAATAGTATCTTGATAGGGCAATATTATTATTGAAAATTCAAGTCTGATTTTTATGCTCCTCACACAGAAGTCAGTGGCTTAATAAACAAGTAAATTATATTATCATATGAAAATCAGACGATCGGCCAAGAAAAGCATCTGCTTTAAGTAGTGATTATCTGTTTTCATTAAAAAACTTTTGTTTTACTTGATTCGCAAATCTTTATTACATTAAAATTCTTACAAGGATGAAAATAATGAATAAAAAACAGTGAGAATATTTTGATAACCTAATGAGTAGGTATTTTATACTTATTTTAGTATTTTAGAGCGAAAATATAGACATGGAAGTTGTAGACGCCATTTTCTCTAGAAACCTTTCTCTTCCGAGGTGCAAATAAATACATATCGAGATTGGATGTAATCTAAATTTATAACTTATCTTAGGTATAATAAATAAATAAAAACTTACTTACCTCTATATAACATGAAGATAATAGTGATTAAAACAGACGATATTACCGGTATAACCCCTTTTCTGGGATATAAATATAACAAACACAACAGTAACGCGTGATGGCTGAAACTAAAAAGGGCGAGGTTGAATTTTCTCATCTAAAATAAAGCCTTATGTTATGTCTTATATAAGGATTTATGTAATTACCCATATGACGACAAAATGTGTAAATTATGTAGATCTACACAAATCTATTCAACACTACCGCCAACCGTTGCCTTTAAAAATACATTACAGTTAAACCAAAATGTACGTAACGCTGAGAGTTCCATAAGATCAACAACTGGCAAAATTATACAAATTGCAATCAAAGATCGTCGCATTGTAATAAAAATATATATCCTTCTATACATTTTGTTATTGTACCCAATGTAACCACTCTTTTTCATTACACTGGTAATATTAAATGAACATCCGCTTTTTTAAGTATATGCAGCCTCCATACGATGTAACAAATCTAATGTAACATTTTAGATATAATTTGAACATTGCAAAACCTCCTATACAGTTCTGTGTTCATTGGGAGCTCTAACAATGACTCCATGTTTTTTATCCCTGTTAGCGCAGATGAAGTGAAAGAAGTGATTATGCATTTGCCAAATAAAAAATCAACAGGATTGGATGGCATATCAGTAGATCTAATTAAGAAATGTAGTAATGAAGTATCACCTATTTTAGCGGAACTCATTAATAAATCAGTCTTCCTTGGCAAATTTCCGTCTTGTCTGAAAATAGCAGCTATTGCCAATATTAAAAAAAGGAGACTCCCAAAATATTGAAAATTACAGACCGATATCTTTACTCAGCATTTTCTCAAAAATTATTGAAAAAATACTTGCTAACAGAATTCACATCTTCCTGATAAAGAATAGTTCCATAACAGAATGCCAACATGGCTTCAGACCTGGATACTCTACGGAGACTGGAATAATAGAACTGACGCAGCACATTAATAACAAGATGGACAGAGGAGAATACGTGGTTATTGCTGGTTGCACTATCATTTGATTTGACTCGAGCATTTGATACTGTGTATAGTAAGTTTGTATCAGAAAAAATTATTAAGCTGGGACTTCGTGGATTTATAAATGACTGGATATTCTTCATATCTTGAGGACAGGCAAATTGTCGTAAAAATTGATGAAACGACCTCGAACGAATATGGTATAAATATAGGTACTCCTCAAGGGAGTGGTTTAGGACCATTAATATTTTTATTGTATATTAATGACCTTGTGAATCACATAAGTCATGGCAAAATATTTATGTATGCTGATGATGTGATAATTGTACTGTCAGAAACTAATCCGCAGAAACTGTATGAGAAAATGGTAGTAATCATGGAGGAACAATGGTGTACAAAAAACAGACTAATAGTAAACAATAGTAAAACAGTACTCATTGAGTTCAAAAACGCTCACAGAATATCACAAAATTTTAGATTTACTTTCAATGATGATGTAATCACCTCACATGATTCAATAAAATTCTTAGGCACCATTTTAGATACTAACCTGACATGGAGTGAACATATAGATTACGTATGTAAAAAACTTAATAAAAGTTACTATGTCACTGGTTTTACATTCGTTAAAAAGCTACCTAGATGTTGAGTCATTAAAAAATGTTTATTATGCTTTTGTTTATTCAACAATATCCTATAATATTACGGTATGGGGACAATCCTCCGATATTCAACGCGTGTTTATCTCACAGAAGAGAATAATAAGATTAATGTATAATCTACCATATCGCACATCTTGCCGCGACACTTTCAAACAGCACGCAATTCTTACAGTAACATCAATTTATATACTTAAATTGTTGTCTTTTATTTACAAAAATAGGCGTAAATTTATAGTAAACAGTGATCACCATAGTTATAATACCAGACATAAAAATAACATCTATTGTACTAAGCATAAACATGCTTTTTACGAGAAATCTCCAATATGGGCTGGATGTCAGTTATTTAATAAACTACCAAGTCGGATTAAAGAGGAAGGAACGCTTAATAAATTCAAGACATCACTAAAAAAATTATTGATAAAAGAGTCCTTCTATAATTTGAGCGAATTCTTAATGTACCTTAACTCCAATAACGTGAATGAACATACAAATTTATTTTAATATATCAAATTTTAATATGTCATTGGTTTTGCATTTGGTTTTTTTTTTTTTCTCCTTTTCTTTTAGCATCCAATTTTATAGCAGTTTTTAGATTAGTTTCTTGTACCTATGCTTAGATACATGGCAACAATATAATTCTAAGTGTAATGTAGTATCTAAGTTAAGTTTTAATAATACCATTTGTTTGTTTTCCTTTTGTTTGTTTGTTTTTATATATTAGCGTTAAGCTGACAATTTCTATACTTATGTACATAAGTTAAAAAGAAATAAATGCTTTATTATTATTATTATTATTACAAGTTCCGTATAATATCCATTTGCATTCTAACAATGGGATGGTTATATCTTATACTTATTTAATCTATGCCTTAACTCAGATCAGGTTTTTGTTCCGTGATGTGGATGTGATTTAGAATGTGATGATTTTGGGTTTTATTTGCAGGAAGCTTTTTTTTAACAATTATTGCAAGACCTTTAATTCCAGTGATCTACATTACCGTAGCTGCCTTAGTCAGAAATTAGTACCTACCACCTACCTACCTACCTCTTGCGACACAAATTTTAAAAAATTTGAATCATTATATATATAGTCGAGTAAACTTTAACTTGCGTGTGGATGGGTTGATATTGTGCATACCTACTATTTTATTTTTTCTCGCACACAAAGTTAAAGCAAAAACCCAAAAACATTGTTCACGTATGTTTATACGTAAACAATGGTTTTGGGCCATTGCTTCAATTTTGTATGCAAGAGAAAATACAATAATACGCACAATATCAACTCATCCACACGCCAAGTTAAAGTTTACTCGACTATAGTAACAAAACAGAGAACACACTTTCGACCATGTAGTATAAAAAATACTCGAAGCACAAGCTCATCCTTTCCTAAAATTTTTCATATATAGGTACTTGTGGAAATTGAGAATATTTTAAACTGACAAGGAATTCTAGTGGTTTTTCTAATTCTACCATTTCGAGCTTTGAGAATATATTTTGAACCATCGACGTTAAGTTATCATTGTAGATTTAAGTCCAAAATATATTATAATAATTATAGAATAGAGACTTAGGTCAATAATTATTGAAATACATTATCAAAATATATACATATATATTATCAACTATATCAACTATAAATTACACTTGTTCTAGGTTGCCAACACAGTATTTTAGTTAATAGCTGAAACTACTTATGCATTGCGGACAAGAAATCTGTAAGACATGAAATATTTCTTGAAATAGCGTATTGGAAAAATGCTCGGATATGTCGATTTTCAAATTGAATTTGCAATGTTTTAAAATGGTTAAAGAATTTGTACAGTGCCGTGTCCGCTGAGCCGGTAAAATAATTTAAATTTTTTAAAACAGCTACCCCAATTTTTTATTCAATTTGAAAGAGCATCCTTTTCTGATTACTTAATATTGCAACATGATTCAAGATTAATGCAATTGAAATTTGAAGAAAAACGTATTTATTTAATTTAAATTACAAAATTAAACAAAACAGAAATATTAACGTAGGTGTTCAAATTGTCGTTCTTTTAATATTCATGAGTAGATTATATAGATGCAAAATGAATTCATTATTTTTGACCATTATTAATTACATTTTTAAGACCTGTAGTCTGTTAGTAGTATTAAATTAAATCACCAAGAAGTACTAAATATTAAACCAGAGGTAGTGAACAACGTTCAAAGCATATAGCCGACTGCCAAACAATCAACATTTGGACAACCATTTGAACATTAGCATTATTATAATGTTTTATTCTGTATTATAATTTAAAATAAATAAAAAAAAGTTTTTTTCCATTTGTTTTTTCTTCCCTTTCTTTATTGCTTGTTGGGTACATATCTAAATAAATAAATATTATCCATCTTCCACCAGGAATGACTAAAATTTAAAAAACAAAATACAGGATAACATCCAGCATATCCACTAGAAAATGGGTGTCTTCCTTGATTGAGCAATGAGCAGTTACAAATATTGGATCTATGAGACTAACGGTTTATGACCTAATGGGATATACCAACCGGTACCTATTTGATTAGCAGCGTTAGTTTTTGCTCGCTCAGAAAAGTTGTTTGGTCTCACTACTCAACACGAAGTCCTAGTAGCCAGGATTGAGGCACAAAAGACAGTGAAGCATCTTAGCATGCCATTGCAGAGTATATTCATAAAATATTAAAGTAATCTACTTATAATGTATGACCAATGAAAATATAAGTAATTTATTTTCCTTATAACACATGTAATTATGACCACCTTTATTCCGAAAGGCTCTAGAAGAGCCTTGTGTGGGAGGGGGCTACACATTTAGAAACAAGGGAGATACATATCCAATATTCGTGCTAGTGGAAAAATCCCTCTCACAGTATTTTCCACCGCCACGACCAGGAATTGAACCCATAACTTTTGGTTGAGAAGCAGGTACGCTACCTCTCGGCCATCATTCATATTAAATTAAATATAACAAGCATGCATGAATTTTAAATAAATGAAACTGTTGTTAAAATTTTACTATTATGGTTAAATTACATTACAGTACTTAATAAGATAATCGTTTCTAAGACAAATGCACACTTATGAAATTGCCTCTTATTTATACAGATTTTGTAATGAATAAAACGAAATTATTTTTTCTTCTTGTCTTCAGTTTCGACAGTTTCTGATGCTGGATGTGCATTCCTAAAATGAGGGAATTGCTCCCATGGTGCAGAAAGTTCAAATTTTCTAAATTCTTGTGCTAATTCCAAAGGTTCTAAAACAACACGTTTCTTCTCATCATCATATCTGACCTGAAATATATTTGATTTAGTATCACATAATATGAGTTCAAAGCAAAACAATGTAAAATTTTATCCCAAATAAAATTAAACGTCGCACATCTATTTGTGCTTATTTTGTTGGACAGGTTTATTAAGTAGAATTTTTTAAATTACTCATATCTCACATCTAATACTTTTTTTAGGAACAATTTATTACGAATATTGAAGAAATACAACATAAAATCACTTTAAAGTTCATCTACTATGTCGAAGCAATATTATAAACCCTATTATTGTAAACTGCTTGTTAGCTTTTAAGTACATCCCTTTCATTTAGCTAACTGTTTTGCCAATTTATAGAGCAATAACGTAACTTGATAATGTTCTTTATTCTACTTCGGCATCAGGAATTTTGTGATTATGCTAGAACAAAAATTGTTTCGAGACATGAAAAATTTGTAAATCTTAAAATCACAATAAGGTTTGGGCAGAGTTCAACAGTATGTAAAGTAATTTTTTGTTAGAACCCCGAACCATATTATTTTTGTAAATGACAAAAATACCTTATGGCTAGGGTGACCAGATTGGTTGAGTAAAAAATCGAGACATGACGAACAATCATTTTTGTGGCCCGGTATCAGAAATTCTGGTAATGTTGTCTATGCCAGGAGTCTACCCTACTTTATATCGTAACAGAACAATAATGTGCTTAAGAAAGAAAATAAAATAATATATTTAAAAAAATATATTAACTTTCAATAATTAAGATATATTATTTTTCATTATATTTCAAGCAGTGAATATAGGAATGCTATATTCAATGATTTCAAGCTATTGTAGTAATCTTTTATTGCCCCTAATGGTAATCCCTAAATTTGACAAAGGTGATATAGTTATTCAATTTAGTTGGCACATTTGTTTCAATTTCCGATACTTGTTTACAAATAAAAAGAATTTCATTTCTTTTTTTTTTCTTCTACTGTTCGTTTGTCAACCAGGAAGAATGTGTCGTTTTTTACATCTAATTGTTTAATGTTAATGTTACAACAGTAATGACATATTATTATGACCTCGATTATGACAATCGTTAGGTCCTTTTTCTGTTGAAAATATTCGTACTATTAATATTCCCCTGATGATGGCTTGTAGCCGAAACTAGTTGGGATAAAACAAATATTGTGTACAGAAATAAAAAGGATTATAATAGACTCCATTAGTTGTGACGTCACGACCCCCACTTCTACTGGTATAAAAGTTTACGGCCGAAACTGTAATACAGGAATCTGACCCGTATTGCGTTGTCCATGGTCGGGAATTTTATAGAATTTCTGTATGTTGAAAGACTATTTAAGGACTTCCAATACCTATTTGACATTTAAAAATGTTAAAATATATGTATCCACGTATGATTTATAAAAACTTCATTTTAGTTTTATAAATTAATATGTAAAGCGGCGGAAGCTTCCTCCAATAGGAATAAAGAATGCAAAAATTCAAATTATGAGTTTGCAGCGCTAACTTCAAAATTAATTCATGTTCGTTCATTTTGACAATGAACTTGACGTTTAACTTAAGTTTTCTCTCAGTTTCAAATCTATTCTACTATTTTTTCTAATAAACTCGTTTTTGTGCTTAATTTCAAATGTGGGTTTGTGCTTTGCACCTGAGTGTGATCATATAAATAAAACTGGATGTAAAATGTTAGTTTCCCAAAGGATTCCAAATTAAAATAAAAGAGGTAAAGCTATAATGTGTATGTTAGTTTGATTATCGTTTCTTAAATATGGGGATATGTAAATTGTAAAGACAAAATAATGCTTAAATATCTACCTGTGCTTTTTTTAATATCCTATATTTCTTTAAATAGGTTTAATTGATTTTTATTGTATTATTGACACCAAGATAAGAGGTTATAAAGTTTGCGTCAGCGACACTGACACTAACGACAGCAGCAGTGTAAACTTTTATGTTAATATTGATTTATTATATTAATAATAAAGTTTTCGTAATACTTTATACTTCTGTATATTTTCCGATGTCTTGTGCACGATAAATGATAACTGAAAGTTCTTATATATTTCTTCCACAGGAGAAATAAAATAAAACTCCAGGCCATGTTTCTATACCAAAAAATGTCGCCTTATGCACATATGCATTAAGGGTCAATTTCCAGTGAGATTGAACGCAACCCGTCTGTCATGATAGTAGTACGTACGGTTGCATAATTATGTGACGTCACACTAATGCGGTCCATTGGAAAGCTTTGTTTGCTTTTTTTCTTCTCTCTTCAAAAAGAATTTCGACCAACGTTCTCGCAGCATGAATTTTCCAGCCAAACACTCATTGTTCTCAAGTTTGCTCGAGACAAAATTTTTAAATATTTTAAGTGTTGGAAAATTAGGACATACAATGGTCCTGAAAATATATTTCAGGGACACCGGTACATCTAACAACCAAAAAGAGGCACAAATCCCGAAAAATCGGGACGTCTTGTCACCCTACTTATAGCATGGTTTATATGCTGTTCATTGAACAAGACAAGACGAACATCATCTCGGAGCCTAGTTAGAATGAAATCTCAATGGGAAACCTCGTGGTGAGTGGTGACGATCCGTTTTAAAATTTGTTTCCAAAAATAGACATTTGATTTAATATTTACTATTTGCCTGAGAATCGCTGATCGCTGTAATGAAAATTACATGATAGCCAAGACATTCACATTTAAAATACATACATTTTAAGAAAGCGGTCCTGTTCACCACAAAGAAGGTTTTAGTAGATTCACAGAAAGTGGGTGACCTCGATTTTGAACTTTTGAGAACCCCTGTACATCTCTAGCCAGTCATTTATAATGTTTTGTTTATCTAAGTTCTTTGAAATTGCAATGGCATAGGTCAGTTGCTAAAGTTCTCAAAATATTTGAAGATTTGATGAATTTTTTTCTCGAAAATCGCACAGTAGGTATATTTCATTAATTTTCTGTATATGCACTTTAATATTAAGGGACCTATTATCCCTTAAAAGGAATTAAATAAGAAGGAGTTCACTCTGTATATGGTATATAATTTAAAAAATATCTTCTAATGGCAGGTGAATGTAACATTCATTTACAATTCACGTCTGCTTGGTGGATTAACCGAGTAATAGTAACAGTAAAGGAAAACGCAGACCAAAACAGGTACTTACTTCAACATATCCACTAAGTGGAAAATCTTTTCGGAATGGATGGCCCTCAAAACCATAATCAGTTAAGATTCGCCTTAGATCTGGATGATTAGAGAAGAAAACTCCATACATGTCCCAAATTTCACGTTCATACCAGTTTGCTGCCTTATATATGTCATTACAGGACTCAATCGGAGTTAGTTCATCAGTGTATGTTTTTACTCTTATACGAGAATTAAAACGTAGGGACAGCAGGTTATAAATGATCTAAAATGAAAGTGACTATTATCAGGCGTAAAATATGATTACCATTCTCTTCTATACCTCAAACCTATTTTGTCTATTAGGGACATCCATGCCGGCAATATCAACAAGATTAGCAAATTGTGCATTATGATGATCTTTTAAGAACTGCAAAACAGGTAATATTCCTTCTGGTGTGATCAATATTTCAAGTTCGTCACCAGCTGTTATTTGTACGATTTGAACATATTTAGGTAGACAATCTGATACATATTTTCCAAACTCTTTTAATTGTCCACGGGCAACGGCATCAAATTTTCTCACCGTAGCTACAAATGCGTTTTATTAACATTTTATATTTTAACACTTTCCATATAATGTATGCAAGATAGTTTAGAAATACCATTTGGAAAGTGTCATTTTGTTGAGCATTAGAAAATGAGATCTGGAACAAAATCTAATCCATAGATGGACTTAAATTACTGTACATTTTAGTTCGAAATTTACAGTATAGACGTCAATGAGAGCCTTTGATAAAAGTGCACTGCATGTATACTGTGTTTTCATATTTGCACACTACATGAAAGCACCAAATCGTGTGCACTTGCATTATGAAACTTTGGAATGAAAGCACAGTAACTGTTTCCATCACAGATAAGCGACAATAGTGATGTAGTAGAGATTAATAAAACAAATGAAAATTAATGTATGTCTAACAAAACGGCTAGGTATATTATAAAGAAATATTTTACACCACGATAAGTACAAAAAAATGTAAAATCTTTAGATAAAGGAATGGCAAATTCATAGGTCTTAGTTTCAATAATTCTCGAAACAGTACTATAAAGAATATACATAACATCTAAAGCGGACGTCAGACTATCAAATATTTGATCCAATTAGACTCATAAAACTGTGAATATGACGTCACAGTCACAGTTTGATAAGTCTGACGGAAATAGGCCATGTTCTATTTTTATCAGTTTCTATCATGCATTCATTGGTCAATTTAAATTATACTTTTGGATTTTGACAGCTTGTGTGACCATCTATTCTAGAAACTAATTAGATGGTGACATCATATTCACAGTTTGATGAGTCTAATTTGATCAAATATTTGATATTCTGACGCCCGCTTTAGAAACTGGTCGATAATATGTGTACCACACTGCGTTAAGATTATAACAAAATTACATGAATTCCGCTTAATTATACATAATGATCCTGTGTATATTAATCAAGTGTCAACCATATGGTATAACCATATGCATATATGTTGAGTTTATGTCATGATGAACTTTTGTCAGTGGCAGACGAACTTCTCTGAATTAGACTTTATGCGTAACTTTTTGTATGCTTGTTGCTTAAATAGAAAGGATGTATTATTATGTGCTAATTTTTGTACACTGGATAAATTTCATAATTTTTGTCGTCTTCTAGAAAACCAGAATGTTACAAAAAAAAAGCGGCGGGTGTAAGTAAGTATAGGCACACATATTTCATAAATTTTGGTGTAAATATATCCCAGTCTTAAATTTACAGGATTTATCGAAATGCCATGATACAAAATGTTCGCTGGATGATTTGGTAATGTTTACTTCTGGACATTTAAACAAAAATCCTTACGTCTTGTCTCTTTTGCTTCCTCTTGTACTGCAGTTGTTAAAAATCGTACTTTATTCTTGCACACTGTAAATATAGAAAATAATGAGAGTAATGCAATTATCTATATTTACAAACAATAACCTGATAGAGGTCGAAAACCCACATTCCGATATAATAACTGTCTTATAAGGGACATTTTGTTGAAATTTGATAATATAATATTATTATTTATTATTTGTAGATAATGTGCAGAAAGAATATTCCTTAAAAAATCTTGTTACCTAATCAAATAATTTAATATAGAACATAACCAAGATGTACTGTGTCTGTAGTGGTAGACTGGTAGTGGTTAGTGGTAGTGGTAGTACTGGTGATTACCAGTATTACCACTAGGCAATTTGTAGTAGTAGAGCTGGTAAAACAGTGATGTAAACCTTCCCAAAGATAATTCTCTAAATTATAGACTTATCTCCCAAGGCTGGTAAACTCTAAAGGTTACCCAATCTGAACCTGACCTATCTCAATATATCATACGTCACTAGGCGACCGTCGGTATATCCATCTCTGTTCTACAACAGCAGAGCAGTGTTTAGTGTCTCTTTTTAGTATGTAAAATAAATGACAGACCGCGGTCGCCAGCCCTGCCGCAACCCGCATTTTCCTCGCCCTAATGCTGCTCATTGAGGCAACCTGTACAAAGTCTATAAGCCTTGCTTATCTCCGTAGACTTATTATACGTCTATGCTTATCTCACGAGTCATGATTTATGCACAGAACTTAAAATAGGAGAAGGTTCTTTCAAGCCTAGCTACTTCATAGACAAATACTATTTGTCTATGTGAGCGGCCTGTAAAACTTTTACAGGACTCTCACCATAGCGACCATCGTTTTACCTTTTACATTTTAACTCCAGTTCGATAAATTGCGATTTTCTGGCCTAAAAATAAGCCGAAAAGTGCTACTTTCTAGTCGGTTTAAAAAAAAATTATACCATCAATTTTTCCAACCTCCAACTTCTTTGGTAAACTTTGGTTGCTTACCGTTGATTGAGACACATTTCTTTTATTTAAAGTCAACAATATTACTGCTTATATTAATTATTATCTATCATATTATAAAAAGTAATAAACTATCATGAATGCGAAACTCCATCAGCCTTTTGCGTTGGAATATAACAACAGAAAACTGCGCAGAAAAATTAATAAATGCAAGAATGCAAGATGTATTCTTGTGGAAATAAAAAGCAGGCTCCACATTATATTTCATCTTAAGGCAATATAGACTTGGGACATAATATATATAGGACCTGTTTATTAAAAATTTCTAGGTGGCAGCTCGTTAACTCAATTCGGCCCTGCTCTATAGCTATAGTGAAGTGAGACCACAGAACTTTAGGTCTGAGAGTGAGACGCACGATGCGCAGAACGGAGCGCAGAATGTGATGCCGTCGATGCCGTGCCAAGCCATTTAGCCAATGATGCCAAAAATTTTCATTGCAATTGCCAGTGTCACGCAATTTATATTTGTAGTTATTCTACTAAACTTCATGTTATTAGAGTATGATTTTAACGCAATAAATATGGTTTTCAACTTTGTTCTCATTTATTTAAAGAAAACGTCTCTCAACAATTCGTTTGCATTAACCTAACGTTGGCTACCCTGGGTCAGAATAAAAAATGCTTATGGTTTTAGAGGAGCGCCATTTTATTAACCTTTTAGGCGGGGGATGTATATTTGTTATTAAATATGTGTTCGCAATTATTGTGCAGTCATATTATGCTTGGAATTATACAGCGTTAGTTGCAAGGTACGTAATTTGTATTAATTATGCTTTTTTGTAAATTTGGCCCCTTTTCACGTTTCACATTATGACAAAAATTCACCAAACAGTGGCCTCGCTTTATTACATTCCTTCAATAAAATAATGTTTTTAAATTGAATTATGTTACCATTATAGCCTTTTTTCCATTTTTGTGATGTAAACACTAGTTTGACATTTGCAAGTTAACCAAAAAGTTTGATACTATTTTTTTTTATCAGATAAGAAGAAAAGTGGATAGGCATGGAAGATGGTTCAAACGAAACTTCGTCAGATGTAGAGTTGTTGGATCACACAAAAAATGGAGTAGTTGCCCCCATAATGGCAAACTTCCCAGATGGGATAATTGCTGTTTCAAAAGATGACAAAGTGAATCACATAGAGAATTCAAAAATTAATGGTGACAATGCTACAGATAGTAACTTATTTGAAGACGATTCTTATAACAGCTCAGAAAGCGATGCCTTGGTGATAGATGAAAGTGTCCCTAAAAAACAAAGAAGTGCCAAGAAAAAAATTGCCCAAAAAGCAAAAATTTTTGGTGACGAAAATTCTAACAAAGACAGTGAATTGGTCACACATTCTAACCCGTACTTTAATGAATCTCTCTTTGAATTGTCGCAGCTACATCAAAATTCTCATGAGGAAAATTCAAACACTACAAATCATAATTTAACTAATACGCCGGTTGATCTAAAAGACGACAAGAATAATAAAATTAAACAGAAACGGGGAAAGGGTAAAACAAAGC
Source organism: Rhagium mordax (assembly GCA_963680705.1). Classification (NCBI taxonomy): domain Eukaryota; kingdom Metazoa; phylum Arthropoda; class Insecta; order Coleoptera; family Cerambycidae; genus Rhagium; species Rhagium mordax. Next base: position 16,186,161 of record OY796661.1, read on the forward strand.
CAAAACTAAGAGAATATGCCCAGTATCTAGGTCTACAACCTACAGTTCAGTTTAAGTGCTCAAAATGTGGAAGGGCGGGATTTGAATCTTTAACAACCCTACATGATCACGTTATTCAGTGCAACTCTATTCAAAATGTGCAAGAAAAAGCTCCTGAAAATTCTTGTTCTGGTTTTAAACTAACTCGCAAAGTGTTTTTGTGTTCGGCTTGTGGAACGTATTATGAAAACTGGAATCTGTATATGCACATGTTAGAGTTTCATAGGCGTTATATATGTTTATATTGTCTAGGAATGTTTTCAATATTAGAGGATTTGTGTCAACATATACAGTCGCGACATAATCTAGAGCCAGGACATAAAAATTCCCTGGATGAATTTTTTAATGTTTATAACGAACCTTGTTATGTGGTATGTTGTGAGTGTAATAAACTTTTTAGTGAACAAGATAATTTTTTTTACCACAATTGTGTAAGCAAAAATTCTAAAGGTAAAAAACCAATAAAGCAACAAATCACTCCCGAAAATCACGTTACTGGCGATTCTATCCAAATAGTGGAAGAAACACCTGCCAACTTAATTAACGAATTACAAAATAATATTCAGGAAGCCTCTGAAAAAGAAAACAGTGATTCAAAACAAAGCACCGACAATAATACTGTCCCTACGGAAACAAACGACAGTCCTAAACATTTGACATATTGTATTGAGGAAAATTCGAAGATGGACAGTCAAGAAATAAAAGACTCATTAAAAGAGACCAATGAAGATATTTTGGTCGAAGATCAGTCTGAGAAATTAAGTGATAATCTAGGTGAAAATCAAGACACTGAACTCATGGTTTCTTCCATTGTAGAAAAAGACGATATAAGTGCTATTTGCACGGGGAACTTAACAGAGTTTAATGATGTGTCCAACAATGTCGATACTACTAGAGGGGAAAAATTAGAAGAAAGCCTTGAAGAAGACGTACCTGAAGATACTAATTTAGAAATGGAGGTTCCAGAAGTTGAACCTATCGAAACTAGAAAAGTTCCTAAATTATCTTTGAAATTACCCAAACCTGGATCCTATCAAGAACCTGAAATTGAAGCAGAATATAGCGACGATAGCGAAAAGTTAACAATGGAAGTTGATCAGATAGAGAGCGAAAATGAAAATGATACTGAAGTTGGTAACACTGTTAATTCTAAGTGTGAAATAGAAAATGAGGATCTGGTAGAAAACACTGAGCCAGTGAATATGGAATCACAACTACAAATAGCTGGAACAGATGTTGCTGTTATCGAATTGCAGTTGGAGCAACCACTGGATAAATTTGATCCCAGAGTATTATTACAAAAATGTTTAAAAGCCACTATTCCCACTTGTATTTATTGCAATCATGCTCGTAAAATAGCTGTCAATGGAAAACAGCTTGGCTTGCACTGCATAGCAGAGCATAGGTTTTCAGCAGTGGTAAATAGTATTACAGCTGAGGAGTTAATCCCTGAAAGCTTTGTCAATAGGATAAAAGAAAGCCTCGATGAATTGGATTTGGTATTTTTTAATCTAGAAACGAGTTTTTCTGATGAGGCTATGACTTTTTCACATCTATTTGAGTGTTTCCAGTGTCGATTTAGTACCACTGTACATAAAGAACTTTATTTACATAATAGGAAATTCCACTCAAAAAACTTACTTTTATGTATAATGTGTAAATCAAACTTTTATAGTTATAGCGAACTCATTTGCCATATGTGTCCGGGACTCTACGTTTTAGATTACGATTTACAATTTCGTTGCTGCATGTGTGTAAATGATGATTTGCCATCTTCATTTCGTCTAATGGTACATCTTAGAAAAAGACATAATGTGTGTGACGTATGTTTGGAGATGTGTCACACGCAGTATCGTCTTTCAAATCATGTTTGGAAACATAAACTACATCACTTCTGTTATCGTTGTGGAATAGCATATAGAAATAAACCTGATATTACTAGACATTTATTTTGGAAACACGGAACTGAGAGCGTTATGTGTAAAAAGTGCTTACAGAAAAAATGGCCTCATGTTTACCATTTCTGTGTACCTCCTGCTAACTTTACCTGTGATGAATGTAACTTAACATGTACTAAAGCTGTTTCTTTAAAAGTGCATAAAAGAATTCATTCGAATGAGAAAAATCATTCCTGCACTTTTGAAGGATGCACTGAGAAATTTATCTCCAAAAAATTAATGCTCAAACATGAATTAAGACATAGAGAACCTCCAGAGGAAGTTAAAATTGAGGAAGAAGTTGAAACAATTGATGAAGTTAAAGAGGAAAAGGCAGAAGAAAAAATTGTTGATGTTACTAAAGACGAGGACAAGTTGGATGATAAACCGAAGCCTAAAATAGATGTTTTAGATTTACCTGAGCTAAATCTTTCAGAAAGTGATAGTAGTGATTCAGAAAATGAAGTTACAAATGATAGAAAAGTTGAGGCTGAAGTAGATGCCAAACCAGATGAAAATGAAGTCATTGAAGAAGAACGACCCTTTGAGATAGTCTGTCCAGAGGATAAAACAAAAGTTTGTGATACAAATGATGAAAGCGAAAATCCTAGTTCTGTGATTCAAAATATTTGGGATAATTTCAAAACGTACCAAGCTAAAAAGGAAAAACTGGACAATATGTTTAGTGAAGTGGATAAACCTGATCAGAGTTCAGATATACCCATACCAATAATTCCTGAAGAGCTAACAGCAGAAGTAGCATTAAGGGACCATGATTATTGCATAGATCCTGAAAAGAAAATCGATACTAGTCTGATAGAGGTCAAGCCAGCTTTGACGATGACAGAAAGTGTTGATCATGATTATTGTTCCCCTAAAATGGAACCTTCTTTGAAAGACAAATCTCCACCAGAAACTGCCCTTGAGGATAGAAAAATAGCAAAACCGGAAAAAAAGAGCGCAGCAAGCTCTTCCAGCTCCAGTAGCGATAGTGATTCTTCCAGTTGCTCGTGTGGCTCAAATTGTTCCTGCAGCTCTAGTTCAGGCAGCTCTAGCTCTACCTCAGAAAGTTCTAATTCGGACAGCTCCACAGAAGAAGGCAGACGGAAACAGCAGGCTCGAAGACAACGCAGGAAAGAACGGGCAAAGAAAGTAAACAAGGACAACGAGAATAAGGTGGTGGATGTTGTAGCAACTGATTTACAACCAGTTGTCGTCGAGACTCCCATTCGAGAATCAGATTTGGAGACTACAGAAAGTGAAACTGATGAAGAGTTTTATGATAGAGCTCCTCAGAAATTGGCAAAAAAAATTTTGGAGGAAAAGCGACAGCAGCTGTTGGCCATAATGGGGCCTAATAATGTACCTAATGGAAGCTTTATTGAGAGCACTAGCAGACCTCCTACTCCTCCGGCAGGTGTTGTTGAAGAGGAACCTAAACCAAAGAAGAAGTCCAAATCGAAGAAACGTAAAAAAAGGAAAAGCGAGCGAAAGAACGAAATGGAATTAGAAGATGCTAGAGAATATACTTCTGAAATACCTAACATTCCTATACCATCGTATTACCAATATCACCAGCCATCGACAGTGGCGCCTATAACCTTATCGCTCACAAGAAATTCGCCTATACCGAGTCAGTCTGCAATTGCGCCATCTGTACCGTTAGTGTACTCCAAGATTCATACTGACCCCTCTTATACTAGGCAGGATTCATCCGATTCGAGTTTAAGGGCCTCAAAACGTAGAAGAGTGCCCAATAAATTCTATGGATATTCTAGTGATGAGGATCAGGACAAAGTGCCGTCGGCAACTCCTAAATGGAGAAAGACCGAGGTAAGTAACACTACTTATACCAGGTGACCACGAAATGACGCTCGCCCTTATATCTTCCTTGTTTTACAAGATATAAATTTTAAATTTGGGCACGTAAATAACGGTTAAATATGCATTATTTCAATCGTTTTATAACTTTCTGTCGCTTCCGGTTTCACGGGCATATTGAGATAAAAATATTATTTGCAGACATTTTTATGATCAAATTTTATTTTTGATCTAGGCGGCCGTGACCCAAATGTTTTGTTTTGCTTCAATAATTAAGCAAAAATACAATTATGATATTATGTCGTGTGACATTTGTGTTATAAGATCTTAAACATTTCGGAAATCATTTTTTCCAGAATAATGAATTTTTTTTAAATGGCACCATGGTGACTCACTATGTTATTTTAATAAAGCATTTCATTACCGATAACTTGATACCAAACACTTCATTATTTGTTCATATTATAATACATAAAAATTACATTCAATAAGATATAAATGGAAATAAACTCATCATATTTGTTGCACTAGGCATGATTACAGCGCTCGCTTCGCTCGTATTGCAAACTTCATGCCTCATGCAACAAATGTGCTCTTTTTGCACTAGTTACAGAAATAACTATTATTGGGTGTCTGAAAGAAAATAAAAGAGTTATAGCCTGGAGCCTTTATAATCAATCAGACTGAATACACCTAATTTGAAAATTTAAAAATATTGGATGTGCTACAGGATTGTACCCGAGATTGTACCTCATATTTTGTCACCTACCTTCAACGTTTGTTTTAATATTTAACATTCTAATAAATTCTAATAACAACGAATCTTGATTGTCTCATTTTTTGAAATTCATAGAAAATAATTGTCTTAACATAAACCAAATTATGTATTATTACATTTCATTCCTCACAATAATTATTACACATTTAGCATTAACTAATTATCTCAGGAATAGTTTTGCCAAATATAAGATATTATATAGCTTTTATTTGAGTGGACGCATTCCTGTAAAAAGTTTATTTATAGGTCGATTTTCACTGCATATTTTTTAAACTGTAGATCTCTAAGCAATGTACTCGTATTTCGTAACCACTTGACATCTGTGGAGAAAAATGCCTGGCTTCCTATGATTTTTTATTGGTGTTAAAAATCAGGAAATCATATTAGTGATTTTTTTTATTGAAAAAATGAAATATTCCTTTTATTCAAGTTTCTTGAAAAAATATGACTTCTTTTTCAGAAAAAGCAAAGTTATTTTAAGAGCAGAAATAACTCTTTAACAGAGAATGCCATGGATTGTAAAAACAAATAAATGATCAGACAAAAGAATCTGGACCGAGATCTGGACTATTAAAAAAATATGGCCAACGGTAAGACATACGACATACGCGTTAAATGTTTATAAAACCATGAGTATATTATAATTTCACCATTTTACAGATTCTATTCTCCATGATAATATTTATGAAGAAATTACGTTTAAGAATACAATCTGTTACAGATTTATAACCGCAATTCCTCTCATAAAGTTGAAATAAGCTTTTAACGCTTATGAAATATACAACGCATATTGTAGATTTCTTGTCAGTAGTGGAGACAGTAAAGATTCTTTTATATAGTCATTTATTTTAGCAATCCATGGCATTCTTTGCTAACAAGAGCCATTTTAACTCCTTTCTTAAAAAACTTGCACGCTTTAGCCTTTGCATAAAAAACAATTGAATTAATATTTTTTTCCGAAACTTCATACAAAGGTATTTTACAGTCCTAAACATTTTCATGTACCTAATGTTTTTATAAAAAAATTTATTTTCTGATTTTTGACGCTCTTAAAAAAGTCATAAGAGACAAGGCGTTCCTTCTTCTTCATAGACTTCTTCAAGGGGTCATAAAATAAACCATTTAGATATATATGATCTGGCTAAAATCGACATATAGATAAACTTTTTAACTTTTTATGAAATCAGTTTCATTAGATCTATTTTATTCAGTTGATGTGTACTGCTTTCAAATGTATGTAGAAAAACTGTATGTGACATCCCAGTCACTTCAAAAGCATAGTAACTACTCTAATTTTATTTTTATTCTTTGTATCATTTCCAAAAACGTTTTGATTAAAAGTGGTGTTCCCCATTAATCTGTTAATCTCTAATTAGAAAATAGATGTCTATTTTTGATAAGAAGTTGATTACTAAATCATAATTAACCTCCATAGATGCCTCAAGCTCCTCGTTCACCCATGATTGTACCCCCCATCACAATAAAAACTACTCCTCAACCACCACCGCAACCAACAGTAGAACCCATCTCTATTCGAACGGGCACCCATCTCAGTGACTTCAGAGTTCAAAGGCCTAGGCCCAAACCGATCCCACCTCCAATTCGTCTATTGAACCCTAAACCGCTGGAAAAGGATAGCGCAACTGAGTCGAATGACTCCAGTTCGGAGGAACCTCCTATGATGCCTAAGCCCAACCAGCCACAGTTGTATTGTTACTGTAGGTGCCCATATGATGAGGTGTCTGAGATGATTGGATGCGATGCAAGTGATTGTGCTATCGAGTGGTTCCACTTCGAGTGTGTTGGTATCATGGTGCCTCCAAAAGGACAGTGGTTTTGTCCCGATTGCAGAAAAAAGAAGCAACAAAGGAGGGAATTGCTTCAAACATAAGATTTTAGTAAGATAAACACTGTTTTTTACCAGTTTTTGGCTTGTGCTTTAATTGTTGGTTAGGTTTTGTAGAGAGTTTCTTGTTAACCTTTTTTCCTCGGGAAGTTGCCTTTGCCGTTTTATTTTGAAAATTACAATTCAAAATAGTGAAAGGTTTTTATAGAATGAGTTAAAAAGTATAACATATAATATATAATTAACAATATAATTTAAAGATTTTTTCAATTGACTAGTTAATATTTTTGTCTAATTCTGTTTCCCTAAATTTTGAAGTGACCATCTAATCATTTTAGGGGAAAAGGATTATTTAAATTTTTTACGTATATACAATAAGCACGGTATAACATTGAATCTAAATATATTTAAAATGCTATTAAAAGCCACTGTTGCACAGTTGAAACGAAATTAAATTTTATCAATTAGTAATAGAAGAAACATTTTTTAGAGTGTATAAAAATGAAAACCAGTGTTATATTCGGTATTATTATTATATAATTTTTTAAATATAGTATTATATTTATAACATTTTAAAATGAAAAGTTATTTATTGTCTTATGATTTTAAACTAGTGGAGATTAGAATCCGAACAATTAGTTCGTTAAGTTTAGTTTTCGAAATTGCTTTTAAGAATTTTTTTATTCTAACTAAAAAAATTAGTTGATGTAAAATTGTCAATTTCCAGAAAATGTTTTGATAATACAGTAAAACCTCTTATTTCCTCTAGATATTTAGACCCTATGATGGGTGACGAATTATGAAAGTTGATGAATTAAAGTAACATACTCTAGAATGTTGAATAAAAGAGATTTTACTGTCCTGTATAATATATTTTCACAACGATCCTAGTAAATTCCAGTGAAATGGCAAATAAAACATATATTATATTATGGCAATTATAATTTGTGCAATAAAAACAATTTTTTGAAGGTCTTTATTTAAAAAATTCCAAACTTTATATTTTCACATCACTTTATTTTTAATATACAAGGTGTTTTAGTTCATCTTATTATACCTTAAGAAAAGTAATTTTTTGTATATTTTTGCAATGTGGAAAAATATGTTACATATTTTTTAAATATTTAGCAACAAAATAAATAACAGTAAGTTACTCCATTAAACTATATGTCAGTGAATATGAGTTTGTATGATGTATTGTATAAATAATCGGATATGTACGAAAAATTTTAAAAGATATGTTTTAAAAGTTTATACAAATTTTTTAGGTTAAAATTACTTTTTCTCTTTTTACTTAAAAGTTTTGAAATTAAAATTTAAATCATCCTGTAGGTACCAGCAGGTGTCATCAGAAAGTTGGGACTTACACTTAATCGCTACTTTTTCTATAGTTTTTTAAAAAACTAAATTAATTGAAGGATCGAATATAACTAAACAAAATAATTTCTAATATAACCGAAAACGGCACTGACTTTTTTTAAATAGCTCCCCGTATATTTAAATGATTGTTCATAAAAGTAAGTAAATCGTCTCTTTCTAAAGTGTCATCAATGTTCTTAAAAATGCCACTTATTTGTTAATTCTAATTAGTTTTGGAAACTAGGAACAAATTAAATTAATAATTATTAATTACTGAAGCATGTACTTATTTGAATTAATTAAAAGGAATATGCTACCAGCTACAATACTATTAATCTGAATTAAACTATTCGTTTAGATTTAGAAATGTTTTTCAGTGGTAATTCAATTAGTCAATTCTAATATGAGTATGACCAAGCTCTTTGTAGATGTATCCCAAACTATTTGCTATAGCTTACTGTAAGATATGAAAATAGTTTGAAACTGTTCCACAAAAAGAAAAAGCTGATGGTGTCAATTTTAATTCAGGTATCATTCAAGATATGGCCACCCACGGTTAAATGTGTAGTTTAAAAATTAAAAAAAAAACTGAAATATGGGGTAAGGTAAATACTTTCAGTACATAGAAATTTAAAAAATTATGATCGTTATATGACTCCTAGATAATATCTAAAATTCCTTCGATTGACTCTACTTTTTGTAAGAGAAATTTACCTAATTTGTAGTCCAAACTGCGAATAAAATTGCAATATAATATTTCAAATTTGTTTAGTTTAGTACATTTACGCACTAAATCATTATTAGGATCTGTGGTAGCTATGTTCATTACCACCAAGCCATAGCTTTTGATGACATTCCTAAAGGCTATTGGTTGATTTTTTTTTTGAGAAAATTTTTAAACATTTCTCAAACGTTTACAGATATGTATGATTTTTCGCTTGCATTGAAATGCTAAAGTTTTATAACAATGCCGTATCTATTTGCACAAATTTAAAATAATTACTAAGAGAATTAGTATAATAGCCATTGCGAGTTAATAAAAATAGCTGAATTTTGGATCTATCATATATTACTGTACAAGATCCATGTGAAAGTGGCCAAATTCATAGCTAACATTTTAAATATTGAAATTGAACGTAGCTTAAAAATAACCTAAAATATTTTCGTACTCCTGATTTAACATTTATTATATTAAATATAACAATTTTTTTTCCTCTTCTTTTAGTTTAATGATTATACATATTTGTATCTCGATTCGATTATAAATATGAACACAATATATTTGTGATATTCCTATATCGGATGACGCAGGAAAACAAATCAATTTGAGTAATTTGAAGTTTTAGATCTTTATCGTGAAAAGTAAAAAATATTTGTGGATTGCGTTTCCCTGTGCCACCCCGTATTGCTGATAAAATAGATATATTTTTAAAATTGTATTTAGTACATGTTTTTCTATTTAATTGTACGAAATAGATAATTTATTTTGCGGAAGTGTTTTTTTGTTATTTTATTTTATTGTTATCGGAATTAATTATAAATATTGTACATATATCGTTTTGTTGATAAAATGTCAAGCTAGGCAACTGGTAAATTGTGTTTTGGTTATTATTGATTATAAATCTGACGAGTAAGATGTTTAAATTTAATTTCTGTAAATATATAAAACCTGTACCTGTACATAGCTATAAATAACACTTAAATAATGTGATTACAATAACTTAAAATGTGTTAGATAATGTTAAGTAATATTTGTGTTTGTAGGTTAAGTAATTTTTTTCTTTTTCTTGTCATTGTATTATATATAGGATTTGCCAAATTAGTCTTGTAAATGTGTAAATATTTTTTTTAATATGTTGCTCTCTCTCCATAGAGAATTTTCCATTTATTAGGAAATGTTAGTGTTAGATCTGAAATACTCCTTATTTTATTTCAGAGTAATCTTCAATGTACATTTCTCATATGTGAATAAAAATTTGGAAAATTTAATAGTTTTAATCTTAGGCCAATAAGGATATAACTGGTAAGAGTAGCCCATATGAATGTTCCAACTCCAGTGTGTGTACGTATGTACATACCATGTTTTCATTTCAATACACTACATAGGGAAGTGTTTGTTCAAGCTCGTGAGATGCGAAAGATTGATGCTTTCCTATGTAGTGTGCAAATATGAAAACACAGTAAACTTTCTGGATTAGAATATAAAAATTGAAATTGGAGTGCTTCGGGAGTATTCCTCAAGCGGTCCACCTGCCTATTGCAAAGCAGATATTGTAAGCAACTGTACATAATACAAAATTTTTATTTCTTAAAGATAGACTTATTTTTAGAAACTGCAATTTTTTTAACGGTAATCAGCAGATTTATTTTCATTTAAATTACTTGTGTCGTTGCGTATTCAATTTGTTGCACCCGTAAATATGAAATGTCTAGTTGCCCATAAGTTTGCATGTGTACGCACTTCGCTGCCAGTTCCAGTATGTGTTGTAAAGAGAAATACTAGAAAATGAAAGGCAAATATAATTTCCACCGATTTAAAAAAAAACTGTTAGTCACTCCACATTTGTCGTTTGTAAGTTCATGCACCTGAAGCTAAGCATAACTTAGTAATATTGGTCAATACATAAAAAAAAAAATTTAATTTGACTTCAACAAAGAAAGAAAAATTTATTAGTTTAAAAGATAACAAATGACGGAGCAGCTACACTAAAAGATCATATTTATAGTTTCTTTTTTTGAATGAATTGAACTTTACGAAGAACAGGCCTATATCAACGAGGGGGATTATGGACGCAAGGATATACTACAGATAGATAAGTCAGGGGTACCCTATGCAGTCGATACCTAATAATGGTAGTTACCTTTGCAGACGTTACTAGAGTTTGAGAATTGTGTTCAACAAACACCGATTTCGATATTTTCATACTTGACATTTTTTAAGTTTTTGTTTAGTACACAAAAGAAATACAATCCATCAGGCACGGTTTTCTGGGTGATGGGAGTAAAAAATTATTTAAAAAAAAATAATGTTTTATTTTACATACACATGTTGATACACTATCTAAAAGCGTAATTTTACCATTATTCATATTTACTATTTACAAAACATAAACTAATAATAATAAAAAAGATTCTTATAAACAGTCATGTCAATATACTTATATATATTTTGATACAGAATATCTATGAAGATTATTATACTCAATTTTGGGTTTAAAAAAAGTTAGTTTGATTTATTGTGCGTAAGTAGTATAAAATATATAACTTTTAGGGACTTTGCTTTTATAAATAAAAATAAAATAAACCCTTAATGGAATAATAAGAAGAATAAACAAGAATGTTACATTTTTAAACGAAAACAATTTATAAAACATTCTTATATACATAATTTGACCCTCAGTTCAAGTATATTTGGTTCAATGAAGATCTATGAAAAAGAATTATACAGAACATTTCTGTTTTTAATCCTTATTTTAGAAAGTTAGACAATATTGTTCTAGTGATGTAAATTTGCCAGTTAATTTAATTTTTAGGTAAAAAATACGAACAGAAAAAAGAAAATTAAACTTTAATATGTAAAGTAACAAAAACCATGGTTTATTGCCTTCCATAGTAGTCAGTAGAGTTGGTAATTAATTATGAATAATCGTGAATAATGTATAGATTATGTCTTTATGTCAAATATTAGCTGTTGATGAGAACTTTGGGTAAAAATAATTTTTAGTGGCTTAAATTTATTTTTGTCAGGTATACAAGCCCAAAATTAATTTTTTGCATTAGAAAAATACGACTATCAACACTATATTATTATTTTTTTAATAAATAAATACTAATTGTTTCCTAATGGAGGAACACTCCAATAAAGAATGTAAGAGGGAACCCCAATTTTTTACAAATAACTGCAATAACATTTATACAAAGTCTGATATATTTTTACATAATATTGTTTAACTAAATACTAAAAATACCTTTGGTTATAACTTATAAATAAAAGTTATTCTTAGTTACAGTACAGTCGATAGGATGAATTTCTTTTCCATATACGTGTTTAAAATATTTGAGATATTTGCAATAAATTAAATTAATACTCTCGCATACCTCACCATTGGCATAGAACTTTCTTACCGATCAATAATACAAATGAAAATATGTCAAATTGGACAGTAGTGAAACACTTTTTTTAATGACCCGCTTATTAAAATAGCTTTAGAAAATCACATTGATGCTTTATTGGGTGTAGCTCCATTAGAATTAGAAAACAATTATATACTAACATTCTTCAAACTCTTAAAGTTAAAGAATTGAAAACTGAAACACTCTGGTTTTTTAATGTAAATTGTGGCTGAACTGACATTTATTTATTTATTAATAATAAATGTATAATAAATTAAATGGAAAATGTTAGGGATTAAACTAAATTGGATTAATTGGAAAAACTGCAAAATAATACCCCACTACTTTAAACAATATTTAGGTTCCTCTGGCACCATAATACTGTCGATTTATTAAAGGAACATGTGATGTCACATGTACTTCGTAATTACTTCTACTTTTAATTTCGAATGTTTTGATATTTAAAATCGCTTATTTCTTGAACATCTCAAAATCATTTTGAAAGTCAATATATATATATATATATATCACTCCTAGTACAGAGAAATTATCCAGCCTTTATATAATAATATATACATCTATAACTAATTAATTTACATGATTACGTTCAGATCACATTATTTCGTTACGTCTAAAATTAATTTTTTTTTACACTTAAACTTATCACCGTAAATTGTAAATTTGAATATCTTTGGCACAAAAATAGCATTTTTAGTTATTGCTTACGCTTATTTAACATATTTTGATAAACAGTCAACTTATTTCTCTATTACTAACTAGTATCTTTTGATTCCAATAAGTGAGCATACATAATGATCATTTTTGCATTGTAATCTGATGACTAATTTGTTTCATTCTCTATCAAGATTAAAACTGTCATCAAGTATCTAGGATTGCCGAAGCAGCTAGTTCAACGTTCCAGTTGGTGCGCTGTAGAGCCATTTCACACTGGCTCTTGTCTGCTAATCCCAATCTAAAAGAATAACTAATTAAAAAGTTGTAATGTCTAACCTCTTAAGTAATAATACCAAATAAAGAGAAAATTTGTATAGGCCAAAAAAATTTGTTGTTAAGATTAAGCTTAAGATTGTTTTGTTTCACAACTTTAAGTATTAATTTATTTTTTTATAAACAGAACTTTACGAGAGAAATATCTGCTGCATCATAAGAGTGTCGCGCGTATAAGATATACAGAAGGAACGAGGTATTCTACTCCAACTGCCACGAAGTTTATATTTGAACACCGATTATAAAACTTACTTAAACAGTTTTTCTATTTTGATTATTTTTATGGCTGCTGCTACATCCCAACCGCATGACTGAAGGACTGTAAGGCACTCATCTTTGTCTACGTCAGGTACACAGTCTCTCACTTGGCTGATTTTATTGCTACGATATTCTGGTGTCATTAATCTCTCAGCATCTGCACTTAACTGCAATAGTTAAATAAACGAATGATTATTATTATTATAAGGGTGTATAGTTCTAAAAAGTACATTAGAGAATATGGGGTATAAAGTTGTTAGTATTGCTAATAAGTTGTGTTTTAATAAACGTAATTTTATTGCTATATTTACTTTTTGTATTCTACCCTGCCTACCTGTCCTTGTTGAATTTTTCTTTGTATCTGCTGCATACTCAATGGTTGAATGCCAGGTTTTGTAGGAGCAGGCCTATGGGGTTTCAGAGTCTCGTCTGGTACTTGACTGTATAAATTCTCTGGTATTTCATGGTACAAACTATCATTAACCCCACTGTATGGCCGATTAGGCAAGGTACCATAGCCATAGACTGTCCTTTGAGTATCATATGAACTAAACGTGTTTGAATCTATATTGCTTAAGGCATATTGATTGCTGTAGGTTCCAGTATTGTTATATAGTGTGTTAGTTAGAGGCGGAGTTTGGGTTATATTGTTGTATATTGTATGTGTGTTGTACAAAGGTGTAGTATTATAAGTGCTTGTTCCCGAGCCTGAAATAAGATAAATATGAACTTAATAAATATATTTATATTCAAAGTAACTACACTTGGATTAATAAAGACGTTCCACAGTTTATGTAAATTTATTTCGAAATTCAAAAAAAAAAAGGAACTTAGTATATGAAAAAAATTACTAAGAATACTTTCAACTTTCTGTTTACTGTTGACTGACATCTGTTATAGACATTAATGGCAAATACTAACGTCACTCTTACTGATCTGACCATCGTCGACTAGACAATGTTGTATAACATCTAATTAAAGATGATTACAGTGTTCTTTTATGTCTTATTTTATTGAATCTTTTAATTTTAATATTTACTAACTAGACTGGACCAAAATTAAATCACATGTCACAATGACAATCAGTATCAGTAAAACTTCAAATTACTTGAAAACAATGACAAACGTTTGTATGATCGACCGTTGTATCTTCTTCACAATCAATTTTTTCGAAAACGGTTCATTCTATCGGGATGAACTAAGAGTACCTTTTTTACGTAGAAAACTTTGAAATTTTATAATTTTCAATGAAAACCTTAATAAACTGAAACGAAAAAAAAAATGGGATTATTTTAGCCCTTAACCTTCCCGGTATGTATTGTGACACCCCCGACTAAAATTTTTAAATTCTGAATTCAGCATCGAGTTCAGCGTCTAAAAGTTTATACAGTGTATGTATTTTCATTAGAAATTTGATTGTTAACGGTTTCGGAAATATTGCGGAAAAACCGTCTTCAGGGTGCCCCATTCGAAGGGCCGTAACTTCCTCAGAAAGTATTTCCGGACCCATGTTGATAGGAACTTTTTGTGTTATTTTTATCCGAGGATTACACCCCCAGAAGGTTTACGCTTACTTTTGAAACACCCTGTATAAACGTCTTTGAAAATGTAGCACAGAAATATAAAATTCATCTATTTACTATTCATTAAACTTAATTCTGGGAATCACGCCAAATTCTAAAAAATAAATATTTACCATTTATTTACTATTCTATTTACTGATCTTTTTATCTATTACAAAAATACAAGGAAGAGATAAACAGAACAACTATTTTCATATTATTTCTCAAAAACTGTAGGTAGTAGAGTTAACCAAATTGATAAAAATATTCTTGTATGTTACTTAGATCGCTTAACGTTGAAATGATTTATTATTGATATGCAAAATAGTAAAAAGTTTGCTCACCACTTGCATTGTTATAATTACCAGCCTCATCATAATAACGTGTACTTTCGTAAGTTAAACTAGATGAAGAATATACAGGGTCATATCTTCTGTTGCTCTTGAACTCCCCAAATTCTGAATTAACAACATACGTCTCATTTTTTGGTTGGCTGCAACTGGTATCTACCTGACCGTTTTTATTGTTATGTTTCAAATTTTCATTATTGACGTTAGCGTCAAACCACATTTTATTTAAAATGGTCGTAGTGTCATTTTTCTCGGCTATGTCGCTTGTCTTCGAATATTTATCTTCTAAATTTGAATAGCAATCTATAAAAAAAGAAAATTGTTATGATTATTTGTCAACGAATTCTATTACGGCAACTCAAATATTCATTATAAGGATTCATGGCAATATTTTGTTTTTTCTTACCATTTTGAACTTTTGAATAAGTGGCGGCAGCTTTTTCATTATTTTTCTTAATGGTTTTTGGGTGAGAGGGAGGAGGTGCTAACATCGGTATATCAGTACTATTTTCCTTCCCCAACAGATACTTTTCCAAATCAGCAAGAAATTTCCCATCAAAAGTCTTCTTTGGGGCAGAATCGTCAAATTTTAATGCTGATAAACTGCTTAATAAATCATTTTCACTTTCTTTACTTGCTTTTGTTAGAAGAGGGATCGCCACGTCTTTCTGGGCTATCGAAACAGATTTTGAGATAGCAACATTGGTGTCTTTCTCAAAACCAGTAGATTTCACATAATTCATACCTCGATTACTAATGTCACTCTGTACATAGTTATTGTGATAACTTAAGCTTCCATTAAATTTATTAGGACTTGGCGTTTTCGTTTTGAGATTTAATTCGTTAACAAGACTAGATGGAAGTAAATTACTGACAGATAGATCATCCATTCCAGGACACAAATTGGCAAGTCCAGTGGGCGATTTTTGAGTTACTACAGAATAGGGCTGTTTCGTTGGGGTTGTGCAAACATTGGAAGTATCAAAGGGATCTATTACTGAGGTGTCCTGTGTAAAAGCTGAGGTATTATAGTAAGAGGGTGGCGCCTGATATGGTGGAGGGCCTGTGTCTGGTCCTTGGGAGACATCAGTCGTCCAAAAATTGTTATCTAAAAGAAATAAAAGAGTTGGAATAACTATTCCAAGTTCTAAGCTAAGTTCTACTTTATATTATTGCGAACTAGAAGGCACATTATTTAAATCTAACATAATAAATCAAACTTTTAGTTTTAATCATATCAAAAATCGAAATATAGTAGTAACTTGGTCATGCAGATTTTCGTAACATGATTTCAGAATGCCATAAAAAAACTTGGAAATAGTACTTCCCAACATACTCATTAGATAATCCCTTCTAAGAATGATACTTTCACTCATGTTTTAATATTATTAATAGTAGGAAGTAGGTCGGTATTCTTTCCTTCATCCGTAATAATGGTCTTACCTTCCTGAGGGACATCAATTGGTTCGTCAAGTAAAGACACTGCCCGAGAACTAGGTCTAGCAAGTTCATGTTTTCTCATAACGACTTCATCTTCTGGGGATATGTCCACTAATACCACTTCTCTCGATGTATCTACCTTGGGCTGAGGAGGTCGTTGTGGTTTTCCTTTAAAACTATCCTGGTTTGTCAATTTTTTATAATTGAACTGTTTATCGAGAGGCTTTCGAAGAGAACCATAAGCTAAAAAATAGAGTTTATTGGTGTAATTATTATTACTACTGTTTATATTTTTATTTCAAACAACTGGAATTTATGCGCATTTATTGCGCATAACCACTCATATAATTTTATTCTACAACATATTTTTCATTTCTTACTGCTTTTGGAATTAGACTTCCTCCTATCACAGAGTTGAGGTGAAGGTTTCAGCTGTCGCTGCATACCAATTACATCTGGAGGATCCATTGGATTTTTCAGGTACATTTCATCTATATGGGATGGACTTCCCCACGACTCTCCAAAAGCAGATCCATGACCAGTATGAATGAATGAGTTTTTAAGGGGTTTGCTAATATCTTCCGATTGTTTTGGCCTCATAGGATCAACTAAACACCTAGGAAACACACCAATTTCAAAGCTTTTCTGGTGTTGTCCTTTCCACCAATATAGTTCAGCGCTACCATCTATAATAGCAATTTCATCACCCTCGCATATTTTCAACTTGTCGGGGTCATCTTGCCTGGCTAATGCTTTCATTACAGGAGTCATATTTTTACGAAAAAATTCCTTCAGAGCGGCAAATGTAGGTCGTTCCTGAGGATTTTTGGCCCAGCACTGAAGGAGAATAGAGTAGATCGTTGGAGAACATGCATCCGGCTGTACTAGCCGTTCTCCTTCTTTTTCTATTTTCCGAAGAATTTCCGAACCTGCAACAATTTTGCTTGTTGTTATAACAAACTTATACTTAAAACCAAGAAGAGGAGTTTCATAGTACATTACAAACTCACCTATAAGACCCATCCAAGGATCCTCTCCAAAAGTGAACATTTCCCATACAGTTACGCCAAACATCCAGGTGTCAGAGGCATGGCTAAACTGTCTAAAACGTAACGATTCAGGTGCACACCAGGGAAAAGGTACTTTTTTATGTTCCGTCATAACATAGCAGTCTTCTTCTTGAGGTAAAGCTCTCATAAGACCAAAATCGCCTATTTTAACCTAAAAATTTTTAGTGTAGCAGAAACAAACCTAAACCTAATTCGGCTAAATTAGATACAACTTTTATAAAACTGTTTAAAACCATCAAAGTTACTCAAAGCGTTGAATTTTAATTAAAAAAAATTAAAATAACATTTTAGAAACCATGACTTTCAAATTTTTTGATATTTAAGAAATAGAAAGACGACTGTGGCATTATTGGGATAATGATCTAGTTACAGAAACGTTATTATACAAAGATATTCTGGTAGAAACAGAAATACAAAAAGTTAACTTATTTAGATAATCGAGAAATATGAAAGATCATCCAGAGTCGAGTTTATGTTCTCCATTTTCACTGAACAAGATAAACCAATCAACATGAGGTTCTGACATTATTATTATTATAATTAATTGTACTTGATTGTTACGTCCAGCGACTTATAAAGAGGAGACTGGCGATAAGCTGAATTCGCTTGGCCTGAACAATATTACTCAGTTGATGCCACAATTGCCACAGAGCGGTTGCACAGTTACTTTCGTTTTGTTATTCTACACGGCTTTGCACGCTATTTTGAAGTCTTGTTTGATTTATGTGTCAGCGCGCTTTTCTATCTATTTTCGTGTTAATTCTATTTATCTGGTTAATTATCTGCTTTGTGTTGTTAATTATCTGCTTTGTGTTTATTAAAAACATTATAAATATGGTTAAACAGTGTTTGTATTGTAAAAAAACTTTTGTGTCAACGTCAAATCGTAGTTTTCACATGTAAGTACATAAAAAGCATATAAATAATTTTAAGTTGTGTTAATTATATTTATATATATAATTATATATAATCTGATTTGGTTAACTGACAGTTTTTAGAAATACTAGCTGTAGCAAAAACCAAATTTCGAAATAATTTATAATTTCAGAGTGATTTGCATTTTCTTACTGCCTCCGGAGCCATCTTAATTATCAATCATAATATTTGAAATAAAATTTTTAAAATATCTTTTTGTTTTATTATGCCATAAACATTAAAAAAATAGGGCAATTTAATGCTCTAATTACGCCAGTGTAAATCTATTTCTAATTATGTAGTAGCACACAAAATAAAACAAAAATAACAATTTTATTTGTGAACTTTGCTGTACTTAGTTTTTCTTTTTCATGCTCTACCACCGCAGAATCTGCTGTTATAGTAGATTTTGATGGCGATTCAACAGATATTGTAGAAGAACGTGAATGAGATAATGGTTCTGACCTGAAAATATATTCTTTCTCTTCCTTTTCTTTTTTGGGATTTATCACCACATTTTTTGAGATTCCTATCTAAAAAAGTTGAATTATCTAAAAAATATTCAAATTAACCAGTTTAAAACTGGGAAATAACCTCTACGCCTTTGACGTAATGTCCTCTGACATTACGTCAAACAATCGAACAAGACTTTAAAATAGCGTCGCAAAACCGTGTAGAATAAACAAAACGAAAGTAACTGCGCAACCGCTGTGTGGCAATTGGGCATCAACTGGGTAATATTATTCAGGCCAAACAAATGCAGTGGATACATAGGCGATCTCCAGTCTTGGAGATCGCCTTGGATATTCATTATTCGATCTATATTCTATACAATATTTTAAAAAATTAGGTGTAAGTGAGAACACGCTCTGCGGAATCTTTCACCTTTGTTTGTAATTTTTTGTCTAAAAATTCTTGCAATAAATGTGTATTTATTTATTTATTTATTATTTATATATTTATTTATTTGTATTATTAAGTCGCTGGTTACGTCAAAGTTTCCTTTTTATCCAGACTTGAATCACCATTATTGGTAAGTTGGGGAATTGAAATGATTGGTTAGTTCCTAAATGCAGGGATAAAAAAAATTTTTGAAACAAAAGTTTTAGGGCATTCTAAGAATTTTTTTTTCAACCATATATAATAGTATACAGGGTGCCTCATAAAATCGGCACAAAGCAATCTTATGTTTTTTTTTAATGGAACACCCTGTGTATTTTTGCATAGTATGAAAGTCCTCGTTTTCCCGATTTTAATAATGTATAATATGTTGACGTTTTACTATTATATCTATGCATAATTATTATTGGTTAGATCAAAATTTCAGTTTTGCAATAAACAAAAACAGTACGAAATTTTTATTATTAGCAAGATTCTATACCTACATACCAAAGACTAAAAAATTATTGTAATAAATTTTCAACATGTCTCCAATTTTCATCAATACATTTTCTATAACCTTTTGTTTTTGAAAATCATAGCATACTGTTTTTCATTCGATTTTTATGTAAATAGAAGCTGCTGTATATCGAAAATGGCCACAGTAAATGTCAACATATTATACATTTTTAAAATCAGGAAAACGAGGACTTTCATAATATTAAAAAATATACAAGGTGTTCCATTTAAAAAAACAAATTTGGTTTATCCGGCTTTTATGAGGCACCCTGTATACTATCAAATATGGTATACTATTGAATATGGTAGCAAGAAAATTCATAGAATGCGCTAAAACTTTTGTTTAAAATTTTTTTCTTATCTCAAAAAATAACGAAGTTAAGAGGGGGTTCCATTTATAACCAATAACCCTGTACATGCATATTATTCGTGGGAAGCAAACTAGTGTAAAAACAATTCTAACAATTGTCTCAAAATACTTGATTACTAACATACTGCTCATGTTGATTATGACATGCCTTGGAAATGACAACAGTTAAAGATAATTCATGCGAGTTTTTCCAACATGAATGGCCCATTCTTGGATAAGTAATGATAAAAGAGTGTAAAACGACACTCTCTCTCACTGCATATTTATTTTTTAACTTCTACACTTTCTTTATAACTGAATTTGATATGAATTAAATTTATAAACTTAATTGGTTTAATTTTGTTTGTACATTATAAGATGAATTTTTGTATCTTTTATTTAGCTGATCAATCAAAATGGATTAACTACTATTGGCGATTAGACTAATATTTTATATTTTATAATCATTAAAGTGGCGGGCAACCGGGCAAATGCCCGGTGGGACGCCGGCTTACGAGGCCACCGAGAATCTGCTTTTTATAATAAATATTAAATTAATATAAAGTACACACATATTTTTTATTGCGCTGTATAGAACACGCCACGCCACTGGCCCATGCCACATTCGACAAGACTTATTTTTTAACTTTTATACTGTTGACAAATAAACAAACATATTATTTTATATCTTTGCAGTATACAGGGTGTCCCGAAATAACGTGAAAACCCCTTAAGGGTAGATTCCTCATTAAAAAATAAATATAGTCTTTTATATACAGTAAGGTCGAAAACGGCCTCCTTGAGCCACTAGACCTCCTCAAAGGGGGGCAGCAAAAAGTGATTTTTTTGGCAGATTTGATTCAAGACAATAACATGACATTATGGTAACAGCGACACATGCCTACTTATTCTTTTTGTATCAAACTCCGTTTTCAATTTAACAGAAACGGCTATTATGCAAGGGGTCAGAAAATATTTTTTTATTTGAAATTGATGAGATTTACGATAAATTTTCAAGAGAGATGAAAGTAGTAGAATACATATATGAATACATTAGATCCCACTTTTGAAATGATGGAACTTCTGTCTGAAACATTTTTCTCTAATCGTGATTGTCAACTGCCTCACCCTGACGTAAATATTTATATCCAAATTTAAATTTTTCTCATAGGGTAAAAAAATTTTAGGAGAGCACATTACTTCGTGGTCATGGTTATAAATCAAACCATTAATAAAGCTTAAATCTATATTCACATGGGTACTCTAGCTCTATTCACAGACATACCTTGTCAATTGTAGATAATAAAACATTTCTGCATGCCAGATCCCGATGTAGAAACCGTTTGCTCTCTAAATATGCCATGCCGTTAGCAACTTGTGTTGCATATTCGCATAACATTGGTACTGGCGTGTGTTGGCACTGTTTTCTTAAAAAATCTAAAAGGGACCCTAGGGGTGCTAACTCTGTTACCATCATCATCGGCTGAGAAAGTACTACTCCATATAATCTTAAAAGTTATAAATCTCTCATTATCGGCTTTAATAAGCTTTAAAGATACTTATATCAAGATTAATGTTAAATTACTATTTACGCAGCGATTAGATTAAGAATTACCTAATCAAATTGGGATGGCTTAAAACATGCATTGCTTGTACTTCTTTTATAAAATCCTCAAATATTCCAGGTTCATTTAAAGCATCTGCTTTCAATACTTTAACAGCTACTGGTATAATCTTGCCATTTGGATTTGTCCACTCACCTACAATACGAAACAAATAAACCTACAGTTATAGCAGAGAAAAAAGGAGTTTCTTCGTGGGAAAAAAATATCGTATTTACTTCCAGGTGTCTCCGATACACAAATATAAGTAGGTAAATCAAAATCAGACGCCTTATTTCTATATTTTCTTGACACATTTTTTACTATTAAAACAGTAACTAAAACGTGAGATCAACAAGTTACATTATATGCATATAATTTTATCATGTCCATGTCCTAAAATATTTAAAATAACGAATGCATACATAACAATTTCATGATAACATGTTGAGATGTGATCAATAAAGTAGAAAACTTATTTTCAAAAAGTCGATGTTTTGCCTTTATTTTAAATCATCTTCAAAACTTTGAAGATAAAACAAAATTGGCTTCGGCTGACACCAATTTTTACATGACTTAGATTAAAATTGTTAAATACATAATAGGAATATGATCTGGGTAATTTCGAAGCAATTCTTCAATCAAATACCTAAGTGATTATTTACAGGTGCGCGTAACGTCGATTTCCGGCATAGGTATATGAACAGTAAATAGATGATAGAACAGCTTAAGTGACAGGTACATACTACCCATATTCTTAGGTCCCAAAATATGCAAATTCATTCCTGTTTAATTTTTAATTTCGGGATTATCGAAATTATGTTTGGCACTATTGGGATTACTCTGAACAAAAAAATTGTCCCAATTTTTGAAACTGGCAATCCTAACTTGCATTAACTTTTTTCTATGGCATACAGTCAACTGTACAATAATGACGTTTACCATTTGTTTCACCTCGATGTACGTATGCATGGATATTATATTAGTGTGATGTTTCTGCTGTATTCTCAAACGTATACTTTTTTATATTAATACAAAAATATGTCATAACTTCTTTTGTAATGGCAGTGGATAAAGATCCGACAGTCGGAATTATAACGCAACCGCTAAAGATCCGACAGTCGGAATTATAACACAACTGAACTTATTCTTTCTTTCTTTCCTTTTCTTTTTTGGGATTTATTACCACATTCCTCGAGATTCCTATCCAAAAAATTCGATTTATCTAAAAAATATTCAAATTAACCAGTTTAAAACTGGGAAATAACCTCTACGCCTTTGACGTAATGTCAGAGGATCAGTTAGAGGGTGTTTTTTTCCTATTAGTTGTCAAAAAAACACCCTCTAATTGATCCTCTGACATTACGTCAAAGGCGTAGAGGTTATTTCCCAGTTTTAAACTGGTTAATTTGAATATTTTTTAGATAAATCGAATTTTTTGGATAGGAATCTCGAGGAATGTGGTAATAAATCCCAAAAAAGAAAAGGAAAGAAATAATTTATGAAATGCCACAAATAACATTTAAACAATATTTATTCTTTCTTTACACGCAGTTTGCCAGTGGTGTTGACGGCCTAGCGGATAGGAGGTCGGCTGCCAAGCAGAAGGTTCCGGGTTCAAATCCCACATGTTCTTGTTTTTTTTTTTATTAAATGCATTAGGCATGAGGCAGGTTAGATATGTGTGTTATTCCCCTGATAAAGGAATTTTTTTTTATTAGATTAAAGGAATTTTTTTTTATGAAGAGGTCTATTGCGAGTTAGAAGCCGGAGGCGATAGCCGGAGGCAGGTTAGATATGTGTGTTATTCCCCTGATAAAGGAATTTTTTTTTATTAGATTAAAGGAATTTTTTTTTATGAACAGGTCTATTGCGAGTTAGAAGCCGGAGGCGATAGCCGGAGGCAGGTTAGATATGTGTGTTATTCCCCTGATAAAGGAATTTTTTTTTATTAGATTAAAGGAATTTTTTTTTTATGAAGAGGTCTATTGCGAGTTAGAAGCCGGAGGCGATAGCCGGAGGCAGGTTAGATATGTGTGTTATTCCCCTGATAAAGGAATTTTTTTTTATTAGGTTAAAGGAATTTTTTTATTGAATTTGCCGGTAAAATTCCTACTGTCGGATCTTTAGCGGTTGCGTTATAATTCCGACTGTCGGATCTTTATCAACGGCCTTTTGTAATACTTCTCACACTATAAATTTTATTGGTTTAGTGGAAAACTGTATAAAACCGAATTAATTCAAATGTATTTTATAAGTAGATCGAATGACAAATAACGATTATTAAAAATAATTGTTTATTATTAATCATCAACATTTTGTAACAGTTCAGTTAAAAAAGTTAAACATAACTGCAATAATACGTATTAGGAACTCTTTTATAGGTATCTATAGATGGAGAATTATAGTGTATAACAACAACAAGAATTATAATTAATAACATTATTGAAAATAATCGTTTATTATTAATCAACATTTTGTAACTGTTCAGTTAAGAAAGTTAAACAAAACTACATTACATATAAGGAACCTTTTTATACCTACAGATGAAGAATTATAGTTTATGTTAGATTATAGTATAGCAAGAATTATAATTAGTAACATTTATATGCTTAATAGCAACAACTATAAAAATTATACCTAATTAGTCACTGCATAAAAAATAAAGATAAAAACAAATGTCTGGTTATTATAAATAAATATGATACGCATTTCCGCAAATAATGAAATGATTTTTAAACATTTACTTTTACATTATCTATAATAAAACTAAAATATATTTGTTCCTTCTAACTGTTTTTATAGTTAATTGAACACAAACATGTATTTTTAAAAAGTAAGGAACGTCTGCTTTAATCACATTTAAAAAATCTTAACTTTTACTCAATTTACTGTGATGAATACTTATGTTCCTGTTTGTTTCAATTATAATTAATCTTTTACAATAAACTATTTTTTAAGAAATGTACTTCTACAGGATGTAATTTAATAAAAAAACACTTGAATTGTTGCCTTCTAGTCCGCAATACCATGTTAGGTAATAAACCAACTACTGGAGGCAGAAATAAGAGAACCTTAGAATTGGCAACCGCTCGGGCAACCGTGTTTAGTTTAAAACGATATTAAAACGATATAGCAACGAATACCAAGGATGAACAATTGGAAAATGCCTAAACTATCCAATATTAAATACCACATAGAAACATAATTTCTCAATATTTCAGTATTATTAATACTGACATATTAAAAATATGTAAGTATAAAAAAAATCTAAAAACAAATAATAAATTTTTAGAAATTTGTTATATTCAAATAAATTCTAATTAATATAACTTGAGGATATTTTTAGGCAATTAAAATTAAAACACTTGAATTCGAATTAAGACATGATCCTATACGTCAGGTTGAGGTCAATGGCAGTATTTGTTTTTAAAGGAAAGGCACATTAAAACTAAACATATTTTGTGTTTTTATCAATATATATGTTTTGTTTCAATACTTCTCTATAAATACGATTACTTATCTGTTGGCCTGCAAATAAAGGTTAAATCGTTATATGCAAATAGCAAGAGCATATTATAAAAAGTAACTACATATATCAGGACCAGAAGAATGATTTTAAAATATTACTGTATTACTAGAGAGAATGATACCTATCCTCATTTGTATCTAATTTAGAATATTGGCTTATTCTAAAACTATTATGCCATTTTAAGCCGATTGATTTTCAAAGAACTAAAATTTCTTTAGTCACAAAGTCGAGTTATTCTTTCAGAATGATATATGATGAAGGCGTTTTAAAATATAAGATGGATAAAAATATTTGAAAGGAGACCACAAGGAAAATATTGTATTGTATATTACGTCCACATTTAATCTAAGAGTATGAAAGAATATATACTCTCATTCTCAAGATTCAAGCTCGAGTTCCATTAATTCTGTTATAGTCTAATAATATACTTAATATCCATTTGAGTATTAAGTGAAATTATGAAACTGGATATCTTGCCTTTACTTATGATGTAGTTATCCACAATATACAATGATGATAAAAATATGTTTGCAAATTCAAATTTATTAAGAAGTTTAACATTTCTTTATCCATTCATTTTGCGCAAAAATTAATTGACAAAGTCAACTGTTGAACATAATTTCTCATTAAATAATACACATAAGGAGATAATAATTATTAGTCACATATGGCAGTCTAACTTCTGCAGTCAACAAGATATCTTTTAGACCTCGCTATTTCTTCTATTTCTGATACATAAAAAGTCTCGAAAGTAGTAGGTATTAAAAATTACACATCAAAAAATTTTTCTAAAATGAATAATTCCTTAATAAATAAAAAAGGCAATAAAATAGACTTTGCATATATATCAGTATTCGTAACTAGGTATTAAACAGTAACTTACCCCTTCTAACGACTCCAAAACTACCATCCCCTAATTTTATAGACAAAGATATATTACTTTCTTGGATAAGACACGAAGTAAAATCGCTAATTGAGAGATACTCATCATTCCTTTTATTCGTTGATGATTTATTTGCCACTGGTATTAACTTGCTTATTAAATTTCTTTTCTTCTGTTGAGTACGTTTCTTCTTAATAGCCTCCAACAGCCTTCTAGCACCTATATAGAAATATACATCACATATAATTTAATGCTAATGATTCTTTGTTTTCTAGAAGGCTAACCTGGTTTACTTAATCCTATATTTTCTAGATCTTCTGCTTTAACAAAATCAAAATGTTCCAGTCTTGTTACTTGCAAATCATCTCGTATTGGGACCAAAAACTGTCCCAACTGTACATCTGACAGAATCTGTCCTAGCCATTCTATACCTTCCTCAGACATTTCTTCTGTGAAACATATTACTTATTAAAATCTACATATTTTAATTATAAGATTTATAAGAAAATGGCCTTATTAGATATTTGAATAAAGTTTTTGTCGGTAAATCACATAATTATTTCTTAACTATTAATCATTCACAATATTGAAGCAATCTGGAATAACAATATTAATACTAATTATTTATGTGAGCTGGTGAGCACCATATTTCTTGAACTAATGGGTGAACAGCCAGCAATTTGTTATTTGACTAACAAACTAACACTATTATTATTTATTATAGTATAAGAGACAAGAATTCTGCTTTTTTATTTATATAACTTATGCTCACTCCATAATACCTATGAGGTAAAATTCTCGGTAAAATTTTGATTAAGGTACTTAATGCACAAGACAGGGTATTATAAGAAAAATCGACCTTAGGGCTACTTCCTGAAAGCAAATTGAAATTGATATTTTCAGTATTGTATATAGAAGAAAAAAGTGAAAGTGGTTTCAATTTTTCTAACCCTATATACTAAGTTAATTTATTTTCTTAAATTCACATTTTATCCAAGTATTTTACATAATATTGCTTACCACAAAATCATATAAATGTATTGCAGGTATAATTATTAACAAAACTATTAAAGAGTAGCGATTATTAACAAAACATATATACCCATTCGGTATTCCAATACATTTTTTATTTTCTAGTAAAGAAACAATGATTGGTACCTTATTAATATTATTCTGAACTGCAAATTAACACCATTTAACATGGGGGAGTGGAATTACTTTGATAATAATAAAAATAACACCCATAAACAAATAAAAACAAGGACATGACATGAAATGACAGAACTAAGAACTAACTGAAGTTGCATGTGAATGCGGAAGATCAGGTTTCAGGTAGCCAACATAAAATTTATATTTTTTAAATTATCACATATGTGAAGTGGGTGATTGGTGTCGATCATCAAGATTTTATAGAAAATCTGTGACAAAGAACATCTGCACTCTAAATTAAAATGGTGCAACTCTAATTTATAAAGGCAAATTGACCTGACCCTGACCATGGCTAAAATTTGATTGCGGCCTTCAGTATTGCCATTTATTTCGTAACCCAGAAATTTATGTTGGCGAGACAAGAAAGTCACTAAAGGCCCGCTATAGACGAGGTGCTTCAAGGATTGTTAACTAGAAAGGATAGCTCATCAAGACCGATTTATTCCCCCAAGGTCACGCAAGCGTGACGTCGACAACGGTACCATTACGCTAGCGGCTTGCACCAGTGGTCCTTTTTACAATAGATACTACATTGGTGGGATGCCGTTTTATTCTTTTAGCTAAATAGATCTTGATATTTTATGGACGTTAAAATAAAAATTCGTAGATTTTTATTTTACACAGTTCATCATATACATTAGGTACTTCTATGTATTATGTATAATGAATAACAATTAATTTGTTTTAAAAACTTATTTTTGAAATCAACAAATAGTTATGTATATGTGCCTATGGAAAAAGAATAAAACACATTCTTTAAAATAAAGATAGTTTTAATACTAAAGTATAAAAAAAAATATAATGATATTTTAAATTGTAGAAAGTGCAGACGACACATTATATTTTAATTTATTATTTAATTTAATTTACGAGTTTTCCCTCTTTTAGAATCTGAGGAATTACTATTCTTCCTTTTCAATTTTTGTTTCTGGTTGGCCTGAAAATTATTGAAATTTATTTTTATGATTGTTCTTAATTTACAAAATTCTGATATAATTTCAAATGGGAATAACTGAATTTCCTTTTTTGAAATTTTTTTTGCCAGCAGTTTAGCGTCGGAACTGCAGTTTTTTTTAATTTTCGATGCAAAGGTAGGCCTAGAAAAGAAAATAAAAAATACTTAGGTAGGTACCTATATAATTTCAATAAAATATAATTTTTTTTACCTAAAAGCGCATTTTAAAGGTCTCGTTCATAGGCATCTTTGGTAAAATGATTAGAGCAAACCCAAGCGTTTTTTAAATTAAACGAAACTGCTTTCTTACTGGATATCAAATCCCGTGCAACGGGGAAATAATGGAAAATGATATCCGTAATACCAGCTTTTTTTAAAGCCAATTTGTTATTTTTACAAGATGCTACAGCACATTGACGACCAGGCATCTTCGTTACTTTAAATTAAAAAATTAAAATTAAAAGTGCTTTAAAACCCATAAAAACATAGGTACTTACAAAAAATTGTGTTTAGAAATAGAATTCACGAAAAAGTTCACAATCCACAGAGTTCAAATAAACAAACACAAATTAAACTGAACGAACCAAAAATATATTGTTAATAAGTTAAATAATAAGCAAATTGCAAAAAAAACACCTTCAAAAACACACTTTTCATAGAGTCGAAAGAAACCAAAACACAGAGACGACGCTACGTATCGTATTGTACTGTAACGACCCGTGGCGAAATCAACTATCGCCCACATATTGCCGCACCGACAATTCAACCGTTTAAAGTGTATTTCGTTTCTCTAACGCACATAAAAAATTTCAAAGACTTACCGCCTATAGAGCGGTCTAACGATTACTACTGTTTACTTAATTTTTTGCACACATAAATAATGCTGTAAAAAGGCGGGCAGAACGTCGTAGGTATTATTAAGCAGAGACGGACTAACAGTCTTCCGCGGTATTTCTAACGAGTCGTGTCATATAAAATTCATCAATGCTCCACCAATATATAAAATATTATTATTCCTATCTTAACACAAGCAAAACAGAATATATTTTTAAAATATATCACTGTAACAAATAACTGTTTATTTAACAACGATACATTAAATTAATTAGATTGTAATTCATGGCACAACAATTTTAAGTACGGTCCTGAGTTGCAATCAACTGCGTCGGCTTTGACACTTTTATGGCCGGATTTTATGGCCTTTTTTTGGAGGTCTCGCGCCGCGTTCACTCCTTTGTCGGAAATTTTTTATGTGCGTTAGAGAATCGAAATACACTTTACACGTCACAAACGGTACCAAAGGCGTGGGGGGTGGGCAACGTTGCGCTTATGGAGATGAGCGATCCTTTCTATACTCGGGCCAAAAAGAGTAGTCAGTAGAGCAAAAAGTTATCGGCAATTCTTCAAAGCATTTAGCTGTTATGGAATACAGAAGCGGCAGCTCGTTTTACCATATAATCCCATATAATTCAAAGAAATATATCAAGTTTTATCCGCCTACCAGAGACGAAAACCACAACTAGGTCATTATTATGTGTAATTGCTATAGTCAACCAAATAGAGTACATGTTTGAACGTGGCGCCTTCTACCCAATAATTTGTTCGACTACTAGGAAGGTCGTCGAGCAAGTCTATCGTAGCGCATTCAGTGGCGTCACATATGCTGCAACGCAACGGATGTGCATTGTTCAACTGCGTTGCTATACCTAATTCGTGGAGATAATGTTGCCAGATGTAAGCATATTATTTAAAATTTAAGACATGGTAACTCATACTCATGCATAATTAACACAATCCGCTTTCATTTGTTCGAATTATGGAATTTATGAAATTCGTAAATCCGTACGCCCCTGGCTCTACTGACTACTCTTTTTGGCCCGAGTATAGTTAACAATCCTTGGAGCTGCTTCAGTGCTTGAAGCAGTCGGAGCCCAAGGACAAGAACGGTAGATAAGAAGGATAGCTCAGTTCCATAAGAACAACGTTAACCTGTTGGCGGACCGTCATTGAACGGTTGTGACGTAGCCATCAGTACAGAATTGGTTATTGTCCATTAAAGCCTGTGTGTTTTCGTTGTACTTTGATGTGTTTTCTCTTCAGTTTTTGGTGACAAATTTGTAATTTTAAAACGTTTTAGAGTGATAATGAACATTTAGGATTATTATAAAATCAAGATTTTGTGACAAACTTTATTTTGTGTGTTTCTTTTTCGTGTTTACAAAGTCGCAATTTGTGATAGTATTTTAAATGAAGTGCATCTGAAAATGTACTGATGGTGACGTCACGCCTTTCGACCTTGGGCCAAGAGATCTGCCGAACTGAGCTATCCTTCTTCTATAGTCTATAGATAAAATATTATAATACTTACTGCGTTCGGTTTTTACATATCTGAAAGCTCGCTTTGCTCGTTTACCTCATTTGCCGTTCGGTAATAGACAATGCATGCTCTTTTAGATCTGCTCTGCGTTCGGTAAGCATAAATACGAGCGGTCAGCGCTACCTCGTTTAGCTCGGCTTCAAGACGTCGAGCAAACAGATTTTTTAGGGTTCTTCTGTGATCTGTGTATCAGACACTATCTAAGTACAACCAAGAAGACTGTTCTCTAGGTTTCTTGAGTACAACATAACAGAACACATAGATTAAATAATCTGCATTGTTTTTTCTGAGTGATACACCAAAATAAAAAAAAAATAATAATTTATGGGGTTATGTTTTATGTTCCTCCTTGGTATCCGTTCGGTAATTAAATTAGGCTCATTTGCCTCGGTGATCACGTGTGATAAATATGTATCTGCTCGCTCGCCTCTGGATTTTTAAAACCGAACGCAGTTAGTATAGTCGTTGGCCCAAGGAGACGTAAACTAACGAGTGCTTAATAAAGCTGTAACCAGTCAAAAGTCGTTACGTAAAAATCGTCATTATGACGCAGTTAGTTGTATGTATACGGTGTCCTAAATTAAGGAATATTCCTTAGAGTCTAAAACATAATTTATAAATGTGTAAATGGCGTAATTATAATAGGATAGGCGCCTTCCAGGTCCATACTAACAAAACAAGTGTACGTAGTGATTCATCATCTGAGTAGAAGTGGAGCGCTTATCTCACTCAGGCGAATATAATTTGAATAAGTTAGGTTGAATTTTTTTATAATTAATTTTTTGTGTACATAATGATTTAACCGTGAAAACATGACATAGATTAGTAGGAAATTTAAAAAATAAGAATATGATATGCCTATTTAACAACAAAAATCTTACAGACTCGATGACAAAGAAATAAACCAACTGTATTGGTCGAGTTATTACTTTATTCACCAGTTGATACATTAGTAATGTTGCATCTATTATAGTTCTATATCCGAGGTTAGAATAAAGATAAACCATAAATCTGTTAATCTGGTGAATCAACTGGTGTGAATAAAGCAACTCGCCCTACCTATATATCACAACCACGCCATGTTACAACCAGCCCAGCGACGTCATATTGTGTTTCTGTCTCTTTTCCTCGGTGGTAAACGTTCTTTATGGGGATTAAGCACTCCTTATTAGTTTACGTCTCCTTGGTCGGAGCCGACAGCTTCAAGCTGTTGCAGTTGGGCGATCTGCAGTTTTAATACAATATTAATAGAAAATTAGACATTCGCAATACACGAACTTCTCAAACAGTTCGCTTGCGGTTGTAGCCAAAAAATGGAGTGAGCTTGCAGTCGAGAATTGCCATGCTGCCGGCAGCAAAGAGCTGCCCAGCCCGCTGTAGACTGACCGCTTCAAGCTGTCATCTTGTCAACTGCTCGCCAGTCCTCTCTCCGCGTGTCTATGTCCGCTGTATTTTAACCCTACGGTCCGCCATAGACGAGCTGCTTGAAGCAGTCGGGGCCAGCTGCACGAGTGCAGTCGGCTTGCGGTAGGAGTTGACTGCAAGCTGACTGCACTCGTGCAGCTGGCCCCGACCCGACTGCTTCAAGCAGCTCGTCTATGGCGGGCCTAACGTATGTGCATTTATGGAGTGGGCGACATGACATCTATATTTTTAGGCGTAATCTCAATATGAAGAGTCATTCATAGTGAAAGTGAACAGTGAACACAAACCGCCAGAGACAACCTGTCCTATGAACCTGTCACTACTGTCACTGTCAGTTCGCGGGTTTCTTAAATTTATCTTGTGATTTTTAAAATTAAAAGTGCCTTTAAAGTGTTGTTATTATATTTAATAATGTCTTTATTTTCTGAAACCGATAAACTATTGAACAAATCACGGATGTTATGAATCATAACAGCCTTAGATGTCTTAAAATCCTCGTTCTACGAGCTCGGATTTCAAACCGACATCTGCGGCAGTTATGATACTCATAACATTCCTAGATATGTTAATAGCTATTAATAAACAATGCTTTGCCAATATAAGCGTATATTGACGAATTGTAATTATCTTCTTTCTACCCTTTGATAGATGGGGACATTATATACTCACAACCAAGTCTGGTAAACTCTAAAAGTTACTCAATCTGAACCTGACCTATCACAATATATCATACGTCACTTGGCGACCTCCGGTATATCTATCTCTGTTCTACAACAGCAGAGCAGTGTTTAGTGTCTCTTTTTAGTATGTAAAATAAATGACAGAACGCGGTCGCCAGCCCTGCCTCACCCCGTATTTTCCTCCCCATAATGCTGCTCATTGATGTAACCTGTACGTCTACAAGTCTTGACTCACAACAACTGCACGCGCGTGTTTTAAAGTTACCATGGCAACATCAATAACCCGAGAAACCAAGGTTTGTAGCAATTGTAGCTTGCCGAGGAACGTGAAGTGTAAATGTCATTTAATGTCAACTTTTTAATTATTGATCTGACAGAAGGGAAGTACCTTGTAACGTCAGATAAAATATTAAACTTCTGTTTGACGAAGAGATAGAAATAGACATTCATTTTATGGTAGCGCAGAACGGTGTATGCAATAGTCGCAGTTTTAATCGATGAAATTAATGAAAGCTGCGATAGCCACAAATATATTAGGTCCTTTCCTTTCTTTTGTACACGAAGTGTAGCACTGAACTACACTGACAGAGATGACATCAATTCAGATATCACAAGTTAAAGAGAGACAAAACCTACCTACTACTATCACTGCAAAGGAAAAGGCCTCATCATGCACTCGCGATTTGCGATTTTCAGGATTTAATTTGATTGGCTAGTTTCAAAAATGTTAGACACAACTATTTGTAATTCAATTTATTGCGAGAATCGCAAAATTTAAATTTGGGGGGCGGGAAAATTGAAATTGTTTCTATTTTTCGCGATTATCGCGAAATTTTTTTAAACTGCGCATGGGCTTTTCTTCATAGAAATACCGATGAACTATATTTTTTTTGCATTTAAGCCCCGATCTTTTCTTTTCATAAAAATTTCTCTCACTGCACACTATCTATGTATTTTTTTTCCTTTTTCTGATTAAATACTAAGTTATAATTATTCTTCTACGTTGTAAGAGCCTCAACACATAAGCACTATTCATGGTATTTACTTGTTATTAAGTAGTTTTTTCGTTTTTTGTCGTATGTATAATTTTTTGGTTAACAGCAACAACAGCAAGTCTGACAAGACAATCAGCCTTATTAAGTATGTTTGAAATTCAAAAGTAACTAGTTTTCACGTTTGTGCATGAACGAACATTATTTTCCGTTATAAAATCGCATATCGCAAATCGCGAGTGCATGAACCTTTATATCTCAATATAAATATTTCGATGTTTACCCAAACGTCAAAATTGCACATTTTCATTCGTTCCTCCTGGCCTGAAAATTGCAGCAGGACCGCCATTCACGATGTAGTTCTAAGTTGGCGATGGCGATTTTTCGTTTTTCTGCAAATTTTTTTATTTCGTCAAATTTGTCAGATACGTCCCTTCTGAGCCTATAAATAACTCACGACCATAGATAAAACCCTCTTTTATCTATGCTCACGACTTCTTGGAGATGGACCGGCGGGATATTTTTCTTTGAGAACTATACGAAATTTATTAGAAAATCGCGGAGCGAAATCGTTTATCTCGAAATGAGAATTATCCTTAATCATTTAATATAAAACATTTATCAAACAACAATTAAAAGATGAAAACTTGCATAACCTCTGCGAACAAAGCTATTTTATTACCTTCGGAAATGTGACACCAGCCAAATCTCTAAAGAAAAAATAAAGTATAGGTGAATTTGGTGGTATAGAATATAGAATATGAATAGAGTATAGGTAGCTTAAGATGTCACCGACCGACCGTCAATCTCCATTCGGTTTCGTGTTTCGCTAAAGTCAGATATTCTGTGGTGTTCGTGTAACATCGGAACAGTCATGCGTATCAGTGATATGCCCTGCCCGGTGCTGCTTTTCTTTTCCTCTCGCTCGCGACTCTTTCTTGCGCCATTTTGTTTAGTTTGGTGACTGACGCGGACGCTGTTCCGCTGTTGTTTGTACCGGTGAATTTATTTTATTTAAGCGTCATAATGGTTGATAAAATTGAAATGAGTTTAGATGATATCATAAAATCAAACAAACCTCAACGCGGACGTGGTGGAGGTCGCCGTGGAGGCAGAAGCCGCGGAGGTGGAGGTGGTGGTCAAAGGCGAGGAAGTTTTAGAAATCCTGGCCGACCTGGAGGAGGTGGCGTCCAGAGAGGTCGAGGACGTGGTGGAATATCACGAAGCTACACCCGGGTAATTAAATTTACTACTTTATTTAATCAATTGTTTTTTTATGAGGAATCAGGCTGGAATATAATGGGTTCTGGTTCTGCCTAAAAAATACCCCCGAAGCTTTGGGTTTTGACAACAACCAATAATTGTTTCTTTAGGGAGACGTTAACAGTGCATGGAAACATGATCTCTTCGAGGGGTATGGTCCACGTAAAGTGGCAGCCGCTCGAGCAGCAGTACAAGCTAACATGGGGCCCACAAAACTCATGGTCTCAAATCTAGATTTTGGAGTTTCTGATTCCGATATTCAAGAACTTTTTGCAGAGTTTGGGCCCCTCAAAAGTGCTGCTGTACATTACGACAGGTCAGGGAGATCGTTGGGTACTGCTGATGTTATTTTTGAAAGAAGAAGTGATGCAATTAAGGCGATGAAGCAGTATAATGGAGTACCATTGGATGGACGTGCAATGAATATTCAACTAACTACTTCAGAAATACCTAGCCCAGTTAGAAGAGTAGGCGGCAGTGGTGGTGGTGGTGGTAGCGGTGGCGATAGGAAATTCCAGAATAGAAGCCCCAGGGGAGGCAAAGGACGACCCACTAGAGGTTAGTATTTTTATTAATAGTTATGCATTAAAACTATGGAGGTGCAAACATGTTGGCGGGAGGTATTTAAAAAATAATTATAGTCATGGATGTCCTGTGCTTTTCGTTAAATTCCACACCTGTGCCCAATATTCAGCAAGTCTTGAGTGTGTAGTAAATTCTAGATGTCAATGATCCTTATTCATTTTGATGTTTGCTCCTTCACAACTTTTACTGTTTATGTTAATTTATATTGTGATATATCTCGTCCTAAAACTTTTAAAATTATGTGGTAGAACCACAACATTTTATTTTGTATTTACATCATTGCCATAAAGAAATAGTCGGGGAATAAAGTCTTAGAGTATTTGCACATTAAGATATAACAAGGATTCACACGAGAGTGAAGACAGCGGTAGTAGAATTATTTGTAATTTGACCATGAAAACGGCAGTATGTAAAAGCAGCGCTAGTGCAATGTGGTCACAATATTTATCATCACATGGGATACTATTTTACTTCAAAGCAAAAATCCTCTAATAAAATTTCAAACACATCTTATGTTAGGGAGGGGCAAAACTCAATTTGGTTTAGAAAATGGTGCAAAACGTGCAAAAACCATTTTTTTTTCAATTTTTTTATGTAAATAGCATTTCCTTTATTTATGACAAGCGCTTTTAGAATTTTTCTTGGTGCATTTTCAGTCTTACGGATACCTTTTATCGCTACATATTTCTGAGAAATGGAGAATAAAAAGCTCATATTACATACTATTATGATTATATATTATGGAGTATATTATCCATGACATATGTAAAGTAAGTAAGAAACCATCAGAAACTGTCCGACGCATGCGCATTTGGTTGTGGTTGTAGAGTTGCGCTTGTTAAGTCAAAGCACTTTAAATTTCAGAGCTCTATTAAAAATCGCATCTCTATAGTCATCAAACGATCATAAATCGGTTCTACGAACAAAGCTAATATGTTCGAGATTATGTTACTTACCTTTACCTATATGTTATACAATAAAAATCACTGAAGTTGCGAACACGAATTAAATAGAGGGGACATAAACTTTTGTTTGTTGTGTATGTGTACTAATGGTGGATCACCCGTTGTCACTGGTGGCCAGTTCATTATCGTTGTGAATATTAATAATACTGCAACCACACTTGCACTCTACATAACAAATTTTGGCTTGCAGTGTAGTCGTATGAAGTCATGTAAATTATTCTCAACTTCCTTCATGTTTGCACCAAAATTTTATTATTGAACATTTCTTCACTTACTATTTTTTAATTTTCAATCTTATAATTTTTTTAATCTAAAGATTTAAATTACACATGTTAGGTATATTGAAAATGATTCGATGTATAGTGTATAATATTTTATAATTGATATGCATTTTTCATTCAAGGTCGTGGAGGACGTAACCCTAGAACTCCACGAAAACAACCCACAGCGGAAGAATTGGATGCAGAATTGGACGCTTACACAAAAGAAATGAAGTAAAGAGTGTAATGTAGAGTTGTTTTTTAGAGACACTTGTGTGGAAATGAAGTTTTGTGAAGATATTTTGTTCTTTTAATTGAAATTAACGTTTCAAGTAATTCTTTAACTGAAGCCTTAAATACGAAGTGTATGTAAATTGACTCGTAAATTTTTTAATAAACTGAGGAAAAGTTATGGTTTATAATCTTGTTAATTGTAAATTTTATCATTAGAATGATTAATTAAATGTAAGTTAGAACAGTGAATATAATTTTTTTTGCGATATTTAATGTGGTATTATCTAATTTTAAATAAAGTGCCAAAAAGATTTTGTTCCCAAACAAAGTGTATGGGTGTGATCGGACTGTCTCGTTAAGTTAAAGTTAAGTTAAATATGTTTTACAAATAAACTCGAGTGGGGGGATTTTATCCTTTTCTCGAGGTACAGACTGAATATATTAATAAGTTACTATAATACTTAAATTTTTCAATTGAAACATCAATATGCATCGTAGAAACCGATTTATTATCCATTTGTGTGATAAATGTATTCCCTATAAAATTGAAAACGCCAAGAAAATGTTAAAAACCTGTAATATGCTAGGGAGATACAAAGCTATGAATTTAGTTTAAGAGTAAAGCATCCTTATTTTTGAAACATTTAAATTACTACTCGTAACATTCATAAAGGTAAAAATCGTACTTATGAATTTACAGCTATCCTATGACTAATATTAATAAATTTTAAAAATTGGTGCTGATATTAACATAATTTAATGTTGTTTAAATGTTATTTCTGGCATTTCATAAATTTTTTCTCTTGGGATTTATTCCCATATTTCTTCAAATTCCTATCCAAAGAAATTTGATTTATCTAAAAAAATATTCAAATTAACCAGTTTAAAAAAGAAATTACCTCTACGCTTTTGACGTGATGTCAAAGGGGGTTTTTTGATAATTAATAGGAATTAAAATATAAAAACACTAGATAGGTACTGACTTTTCGGAAACTATGTTTCTTTTTTTCAAAGTTTCAGCCTTAGATTTTATATATGTAAAACACAGTTTCCAAAACGTCAGTGCAGTGTTTTTATATCATTTTAATTCCTATTAGTTTTCAAAAAATGCCCTCAACTGTTTCTTTGACTTCAAGTTAAAGGCGTAGAGGTTATTTCCCACTTTTAAACTGGTTAATTTAAATATTTTTTAGATAAATCTAATTTTTATGAATAAGAATTTGAAGAATTGTGGTAATAAATCCCAAAAAAGATGGTGAACAAACCCCACAGACAGCTTAATTTTCACAACGTGAATGGTTCAAAAATACATTAAGGTGACGTCATCATTTACGTCATTGCTTATAACACGGTTATGAGACCTCCAAAAACAGTTGTCATTTTCTGATATTTCTGATTTGACATTTCTCTCTTACCCTTGTAAGTATTTTTTTCTACGATCGTGCAAAAAGTATAACTTTTTTCGTGCAAAAAGTATTAACTTTTTGCACTATTTACAGTGCAAAAAGTAATACTTTGTTGCACTAGTGCAAAAGGTAACATTTTTGCTAGGCAATGAAAGTATATTCATAGTTATTTATGGATGGCGTTGAACAGTTACAATTTATCTAGTTGTCAATTTGACTTTGATATTTGAATATTTTGTGTTAATGTAATATTCTGTTCAATTAAATTTAAAAATTATAATTCGATCGTAGAAAAAATGTTGTGTGTAACTTGCAAAAAGTGTATTTGTTGCACTCAGCATGATTGCAGCTCTCGCTTCGCTCCACCTGCAAACTTCATGC
The DNA here is from genome assembly GCA_963680705.1 of Rhagium mordax. Lineage (NCBI taxonomy): Eukaryota > Metazoa > Arthropoda > Insecta > Coleoptera > Cerambycidae > Rhagium > Rhagium mordax. The sequence continues at coordinate 16,225,152 of OY796661.1, forward strand.
CTCATGCAACACACTATTTGCACTAGTTACACAAATAACTATTTTCTACGATCGTGCAAAAAGCTATAACGTTTTGCACTACTTACAGTGCAAAAAGTAGTTTGGCAACGAAAGTTTATTCATAGTTATTTATGGATGGCGTTTGACGCTTGACAGTGACAATTTCTGTAGTTGTCAGTTTGACATTTGAATATTTTGTGTCACGTATCACGTAATATTCTGTTTTCAAAAATCTATTTAATTCGATCGTAGAAAAAAGTGTGTTGCACGGGTTGCACATTGCACTTCGCATGATTGCAGCTCTCGCTTCGCTCGTAATGCAAACTTCATGCCTCATGCAACAATACAAATATACACTTTTTGCACTAGTTACCCAAATAACTATTACGGAATTATCTTCTTGAAACAAGGGAATTTATTCTCCTGAGAAAATTACGACATTTTCTCTCTGTAAATGTCAATTTACGTCATATTGACGTCATTCGGTCATTCTCTTATGGGCATTATGGGAACACATTCCCTAGTTTCAATAGCATATACCCCCAGAGGACGCAAGGACGCTTAAAAAAGCTGTAAGATTTGGTAAGACTGACGTCATCAGTTGCAGTTGGTAAAAAAAAGAAATATCTTGCGGCAGCGTAAGACCCTGAATAAAAAAATTCGGCTTAGGTAGAAGTTACTCCAAGAGTCCAAGACAATAATGGCAGATGTCAAAGCCTGCAAATGTGATTTAGGGTAAAGTGCTTCTTGTTTATATAGTAATTAAATATCTACTCAGTTTTATGCATTTTTTAACACTCAAATAGGTAGTCAATTTTCCCTAGTAATAGTAGTAATGACAATTAAATGTCAAGTACATAAACAGAATGCTATTTATATGCTATTCACATTTTATTTACATGAGGGGAGGCTTTGGAAAATCTGAATTCTGTTGGTATGAATGACTGTTTTAATTACTGAGGTTATGTTGAAAAGTCAAAAACATAACCACAAATTCAAATTGGTTCTACATAGTTGCCAGAGTGACACCCTAAAGAAAGCACAGCAATGTTATCAATAAAAAATTCAGCCAAAAATAAGTGACAGTGATTATCAATTAAATCTGATACTTCAATATTTTGTCAATAGTAGACAACCTAAGAAAAACATATCATAGCCTCCCCTCATGTAAATAAAATGTGAATAGCATAGACTTAATAATACCATTGTTTATAAAGTATACAGTAAATTCACTTTTCAACCAAAGCACTTTGTGAGTGAATAGGAGAGAATAAAGCGAGAGCGCTAACATTCTGAGATCGACATGCAGTCACGCATGTGTAGTGCTCTCGCTTTACTGCTATCTCCTATTCACTCACAAACTGCTTTGGTTCAAAAGTGAATATACTGTATAGTTATTCAACCTCTTGTTAGTACCGGTGGATCATTGGTAGATGGCGTGCTGGATGATGTGTGCCCATTATTACGACCGTAGGCCCCGGTGTCGTTTACGTTACGACTATTGTTTATTATAAACAATGCTATGAACGATGACGCATGCACGAATTTCGTACATCCGGTGCATCTACGTCACATGACATTCGACGAGGAACTAAGTCATAGATCGAAACTTGACTGTATATTAATAACTTTTGACAGTTTGTCAGTTTTCTATTTTTATTAAACTATTGGTTTTTTGTTCTAAAATGAATCATTTATACATCATATTCATAACTACTTATACTAACATAACCTAAAATGTTTAGTTTTTGTAAATTTATTTTTACTTTAATTATAATTTTGTAGCTTCAGCTTGGATCCATAATAACATTTAAAAACTCTCTAATAAGACAGTAGATATATAAAGTTTCAATATTGTATCTACGTAGATTATTAAAAATGAATTGATATTTATAGGTTGGATTTCCAGTCAACAAAGAGCATCCTATTTCATTAGATTAGGACAATTAAAACTTCATTAGTAATGCATCGAACAAGATTTTAGATGATAGTACAGGAAACAAGCAGAAATTTTGATAAAAATGACATAATATACAAAAATTTTAAAAAGTGCATATTTTTGAGGTTAGTTGTAAAGCCTGATTTTCATAGTCGCGAATTTGTGAAAAGCGAAATGCGAAACGTGTTGCTATTGGTTCATTTTACATTAAAATTTGGAATTGACCAATAGCAACACGTCTCACATTTCGCTTTTCGCAATTTCGCGACTATAAAAATCACGAATAGTGCTGTAGCTATGTGTAAAAATCATAATAAAAGTAAAAAAAGTATCAATATAAGATATTTCTACAGAAAAGACAAAATAAATTTTAGGAATGGCAAGTAAGTGTAGGAACATGGATGTATTGTATTTAAAATCTAGTTTTTAGTGATCTGGATGTTCACCTAAAAATGTCATATATCACAAATACAGATACATATATTATATATAAACACCTCAAATAATTATTTCATCTTTTAATCAGCGTTTTTGTAAAAATAATCAATCACCGAACGTTTAAATTTATTACAATAGCCCTAAAGCCGTCAAATGGATCATGTGCATCATATAGCATATAGGACTGACATAACCTCAAATTTAGAGTTTTTTTTTTCGATTTTAATTTTTGTAGTTTCAGCTCGAATCCATTATAATATGATTATAACATATAAAAATTATCTCAATAAAGTTTCAATATTATAGATTATATTTAAAATAAACTGCTAATTGCAGGTTGGATTTCCAGCCAACAAAAATCATTTTATTTTATTAAATTACGGCAATCAAAACTTCATTAATAATGCACTGAACAAGATTTTAATTGATAGTACAGGAACCAAGCACAGATTTTGATAAAAGCAGCTTAATATGTGAAAATCTTTAAAAATGTATATTTTTGTAAATGTATATCGAAATGGTGACTTTACATATTTGTGCGCTGGTATTACTTTTTCTACTAAACGCGTCATTTGATGACGTGCAAATCATATTTTTGAGGTTAGTTGCGATGTCACGTACACGACAGATTCATATTTTTCTCGAGCTCGACGTCACATCCGGCTGCGCAATGGCCGCAATGTGTAAATGTATCGTGAAATGTATATTTTTTTAATGATAAAATATTTTAAAAGCAAAAGTCAAAAAACTGTAAACGTAGTCATAGAAACTGACTAGTATGTAAATTACTCACAAGTTGGCAGCACATACTTAGAAATCAGGTTGAATAACTATAATACTTTATAAACAATGATAATACTAACGTATGGACGGAGCATTGTGCCACTTTCCGTTCGCCAGTGTGAGGACGCCATTGAAGAGAGATAGAGCGATATAAATTCAGTGCGTCGAACAAGGATAGAAAGATTTAAGACCACGTGACTGTTATTTCCACAGTCCACGGTCACGTGGCCAAGTTACTTTTTTACACGGCGGATGGGAACATTTTGCCGGGATTCTTTATAAATATATTTTTTCTTCAAGCGTATTAAAATGTCTAAATTGTGCTACCAAAAACAGAATTAGAAATAGGACATTGTTTTACTAATAACAAAATGTTAATACAGAACGCCACCGTGGTGGAAATTTTTTTACTAGTAATATACCTTGCCTTGCGTTCTTTTTTACACCGGTGGATCCACCTGGTGTAACCGGTGTCCCAAAAAGAGTGGGAAATTTATGAATTTGAAAACCAATGTTTAAATCCACCACATCATACTGGTGTAAAAAAGAAAGAACGCAAGGATAATGTTAGTACGGAAAGCCACCAGGAGCGGCCGGTGACGCGCTATCTACAAACCATCTGTCATATATTATGTCATTACTCATTAGTGGTTCAGGTTATGTTGATATTCGGAGTCACAGGCGCCTGTCGCTGTGATGAGCTAATTTGAATAATTGTACATTTAAAATAAATAAATAAAAAAATGTTTGCATTTTAATACGCTTGAAGAAAAAATAGTATATATTACACGGAGTAGAACGCCTTTTTTTGTATTTCGCCCAGTTTGCAGCTTCGGCTCCGCCTCAGCTGCAAATCCTGGACTCATCACAAAAAAAGAGTGCGTTCTACTCCTAGTAATCTAATCAACTATTAGCACGTTGTAGTGATTGTGAACCATAAAAATAGATGCATCTCAGATATTTATGCATTAATAGGTAGGTATCTAAAGAAGGTTAAGGAACAAAATACATAACCTTAAACTCGCATCTATCGGCGTCTCTCTCGAGGTGTTGTCCTCATCACCTCTAGCTCTCTCTAGGCTCGGTCCATATAGTATTATTAAGTCTATGGTGAATAGCATATTATATAAAAAAAATATTTCCCAGAGTATTTTCTTTTTGATATTTCCCTAGACTGAAAGTGTGACTTAACATGAACATTGATAAAAAATAATAAATACATGACAGTTACAGCAAATGTATTGGCCATTGCTGCGTATGGAAATAAAATAAGCCTTTAATCTCTGTTGTGATGTACGATATTAAATCTGGACAGCATTTGTTGTGTTGAAGGTTGAAGTTAAAATTGTTAAAAACATCAAATTGCATTTAAATTTTGAGGTTGACATCTTAACCACAGAAATTAATAAAGTTCAGAATGTTTAGATATTCTGTGCCATTCTTTTAGTTCTGTGACTGGAAGGCTTGACTGCACCAGAGACATGGCACTATTGGCACTCGTCGTTGGACTACGCTACACTACACACTTGAGTTGAGACCACATGTTAAGCGCGTCGTTGAGTCGTTGATTGAGGTCATAATAAAATGAGTTTGTTTATACTTCCCCGGGATGTCATTGGTCACTTGCACTTGCCCTCTCACTTTTCGCTCTCAGTCCCGCAATCTTATTGGCCAGCGGTTTGTGTTATGGTCATTTGTAATGTGTTATTCATCTATGTTTTTTGTTCATCTTAGGTCTGAGGACTGGCTGAGTGCCAAGGATTTTAACAATCCTTGGCTGAGTGCCAGCTGCCAGCTGATGTCGATGTCAATTTTTGACGTTTTGAAACTTTAAAATTACCGAAAATTTATTATTTGAACATTTTGAACTGTGAATCATCGCATTATAATTGGTGATAAATCGATATGACATTCATTGTCATGGTCATATCTTCTTATCTATTAAGATTAGAAAATTAAAAATTAAATGCATGTTACGGTTACGAACATGAAGTCGAGAGAAAAATATTTGCTTGTTTAGCACGGTTAGCACCTAACATAATAATTGACTTAAAAATATAATGAGGAATTTCCGTGTGTCGAAGGAATGGGATTGAACGTAGGCAATGTGAAATTACATTTCATTTAAAACACCTATACGGTTTGTTGTCTCAAGTTAGAATTTAACGAGTAAGTACTTAGGTATATTTTAAATGTACTTAAAATGGGTTATAAAATATTTACATATTAACGATAATTTAATGTAATGGTGATTACAAATTAAAATTGTGCAAATAAATACATATAGGTATAATATTATGTAAGCCAGAGGGATGCTCCATCGTGCCAATCCTAATATCGCGAATTGGCAGGTGTCCACATTGTTTAGTCTGATTAAAAATATATTATTGTCTTAAATCTCGATTTTCTTAATAAAAATAAACGGTTCTGAGATTTATGAATTAATGATTACAAAAGAGAAGTGAATATCCCATGAGGGCGTAGTTTTATTTAATATTTTACTTATTTCATATTAATTTCTAATAAAACAATAAAACGAGATATAAAATTAATAAATCTGGTATAAATTTATGTCTATGTACACAGTGTTAAAAGGTGTAGTATTTGTAGTAGTAGGTATGTAATAATGATATGTTATTATTGTATAGGTATACTAAATATCTGATCCTTTTTAGCTTGTGTATTTTGTCGATCGCTCTATTAATTAAAATATAAACAAATTAAACATGATTGCAGTTAATACACAGTATATTAATCCAACCCTGCTTGCACCCCAAATTGATAGCGCAACTTGTTCTGAAGGTGCCAATTACAGATAGGTATTTTTTAAATAATGCTCATACTAAATTCTACTAATCTATTAAGTATCTATAGTGTAAAGAATATTTGTAAAATGTTTTGTTTTGGCAAAAAAATGTTTTTGAAGGTACGAAGTTATGAGGGTTTACGTCACTTTAGCTCTCGCTTTAGCTGGTTTAATAACCATAATAATTATTTGTACAGAATAATGTTTATCAACAAAACTTTAATATTTAGCTTAATAAAATAGATAACGGGTGATTTGGAGTATCATACAAATATTATTATGATGTAAAATGTATATAACAGCCTAATCTGGTTTATTTATCTTGACTACCACATACTCTGAACATGTATTTAAGCACCTACAGCAATTAATTTCTGTTAGCTGTTTGATACCACTTCGCAAACGAATTATTCAGTAACATTTTGGATTTTAATAAATAGGCTTGTAATTGCAATGGACAAATATATCCTTGGGGTGGATATAGGTACCACTTCAGTAAAAGTATGCATAGTAAACACAAAGACGTCTGAGGTTGTAGCTCAGCACGTTAAAGATACCCAGTCTAATATACCAAGTGATACTGGACCTGGCGGCAATAAGCAAGATGTTCCAAAAATTATTTCAGCTTTAAATTTATGTGTGTCTAAACTCCCAAAACAACTGCTACAAGATGTAAGTATCAAATTAATATAATTTTTTACTTTAATTTAATTTAAATTTATCGGAGGGTAAATTAACAATAAATAAATTCTTGTCAGATATTGATTTATATAGGTAATTAAGTTTTAAATGTTATTTTCCTTTGGTATATATCAGTTTATGTTAATTAATACGTTAAGCCTATGTACAGAGTTATAAAAAAAATATTTACGATCTGCTTGTAATATTGACTTTGAGATATTAGCAATAAATATGTTTTAATACACATATCGATATTAAATGTTTTTTCTACATATTCTAGGAAATAGAATATGTATTTTACTGTTATTCTAATGAAATTTTTAGATTTCTAGGATTGGAATTTGTGGACAGATGCATGGAGTTATGTTTTGGAAAAATGAAGAAGGTCAAATGGCGTGGGATATGATTGAAAAAGATAAAAGTGTGAGGTACGATGTAGTTCAAAGCAGAGTTTCTGCATTATATACTTGGCAAGATAATAGATGTGACCCTAGTTTTCTTGCAAGTTTACCGAAGCCTGAGTCTCACTTGAATGTTGCATCGGGATTTGGATCAGCAACCATTTTTTGGATGGTAAAAAACAAGTAAGAAAAGTAACTTTTTAAAAAACAAATCGACTAATAATTTTATGATTTTATAAAATTTTGCAGCATATCTTTTGAAATTCTATATCCATTATAATACTTGGTAGCTCTTGCAGATTAAAATGATAGTAGGTAGATAAATTGTCAGTTGGAGGCATATGAGATAGAAATATTTAAAATAGATTAATTGTTAGAGTAGTACAAACTAAGAATACAATTTCCGTAAATGTTTGCTCATGTTTTAAGGAAGTTGGGATATGTTATTAAATATATTCATAAAAAGAATAACGAAAACTGAATAACAAAAATAAAAATGTTTTCTTAAATGTGAAAAACAAATTATCCCACTCACGATTCTTCCAGTTAAGACAACGCTTTAATTACTATACTGAAGTATAAAAAAAGTTTTAAATTAGTCTTTCGGGATTAGTGATAATTTTATTGGAATTGCAGGATAATTAGTATTCTGAAAGTATAGCAGGATGGTACAACCCTATATGTTTTTGAGTATTCTGTTATACAAGGTGATTCTAAATTGAGTACCATAAATTAGTAGACAAAGTCGAAATAATACGAAAACCTAAATAATTTTTTTTCCGAAAATGCTTCCTTAACAAGATACAGGGTGCTAAATGGTGGACTAGCAAACCACTCTTCATTCCTTGTACACAACAATTACTAATTACTTAGAAAAAGCAGTAATCAGACAAACTTTCAGTGCATTCTAACAATTCAGTGACGTAGTAATAGCGGTCATGTGGCACTTTATACTCTAGAAATAAATTGCAGTTAAGTTTTTTCTATTTTACTTTTAAGTTTTAGAATTATTGACTCAAACGCTACAAAAAAGGTATACTTGTTTAATTTGTCCAGGGGCGTCCGTTTCCGAGATATTTTCAGTTATATGTCGTAACACCAGTCGCTGTGTGAAATACTAAGTTGCAAATAAAAATGAGAATTACCAAGGAACAAGTTTAATTACTATTCTACTATTGTAGCTTGGCCTTTGAGATGCGCACAAGATGAAATCAGGCCTGATTTATTGCACAGAGTCATCGAAAATTGGCTTCATCGAATTCGCTCCTGTGCACGAAGCCGAGATGGCCACTTGAATGATGTTTTATTCAAAACATAATGTAATCGACCATGTTTCAATATAAAATAAGGAATTTGATTGTATCTCAAATATCTTTTATTTTATTTCATTTTAAAATCGTATCGTTCTTATTGGAAAACCCTTTACAATCGGAGGTAGAAGTATAGCGTGATTGAAAACAGTTTATCACCAATTGTTACTTGAAACTTAACACACATTAAAGTGCTATTTTTAAACAATCAATCAAATGAATGAATAATTTACGGGTGATATGGGTATTTATAAATTATTTCATTACAGAATTTAAGTTTAACAAATAATGTTTGAGAATAAATTTTACAGTGAACAGGTATTATGGTGCAATAAACAAAAACATTACTCTGTAGTACAATGGGTCACTTGAGCGTGGGAATTAATGTTTATGATTATTAAAATTATTAATCAATCAGAGGCTTATATTCAAATAATCCAGTAGGTAGGTATGGTTGACTTCAGATTTGTAAGACACGTAAAAAACCGGCGGCTTGTTTGATGCCGATAAAAACTTCAAACAATCCGGCTCTTTTTATATGCTGAACAGATATGAACTGAACTATAATGGGCCACTTGAGCTGCTTAAACATGGGACCAACTGAGTACAGTAGAACAAACAAAAAATGATTATATTTTATTGCTTTTCTAAATACATAAATTACTATGCTACCTAAATATTTTATGATGATAATGGTCATGTAAATGAAATTAAAAGAGTGGACTGCATAAATCCACCTTAACGATCTACTAAAAGAAAAAAATATATTTACAGAATATATAAATTCACAAATATTTTTCCGTCTATTGTGGATACTGAGGGTTCATTTGGTGGGTCTTCAGCAAGTTCTTCAACTCCCGATAACTCGTCTGCATCTGTCCAATTGTTGAGTTCTTTGTCGGTTTCACTTTCTAAATCTGCCAGAGTCTCCATTCAAATTGATGATAAAGTCTTCAACAATAATGTCAATCATTGGTTCCCTTTCCATAAATTCACTTTCAAAACGTTTTGCTCGTTCACACCGACTTCTCCATTCCTCGACAGTAAATTGCTCGAAAAATTCATCACAATAATTCTCGACATTTTTAAAATCATACGTAATATTTCTTTTTGCAACATATTCTTTCATTGCCGCCCATACTAATTTGGATTGGATTGAGATCAGGGTGGTAAGGGGGCAATCTTAACACGTTATGTCCTTTTGTCATCAGATCATCAATTTCATAGCACTTATACCTTGGCTTATAATTTTTTATGATTCCGTATAATTCTGGCTTCAATAGTGTTTCGTTGGAAAGGAATGTTTCGAAGCCTCAACCATTGCTTCACATCTTCTTTTTTTGTTGTATAGGTTGGCAACCACACTATTTTGGGGCAAATTTGGTTATAATTTTCAAAAAATCATTGTGATAATCGCCAGTGCTAATATTTGACTTCCACCTAATATATACGAGTTTGGAACAAACCCGGTTTCTCCTCCTGCGCTGACAATAATGAGACGGGGACCTTTGGAAACAGGCTTTTTCAGTCCGTCAGTCGTTTCATCATTCCATGCTTTACTATGCGTAAATGACGAATGGTTATAGCTTTCCTTTCTTAAGGTATCTCTGCTTCCTTCATAGCCACTGACGTCACAGAACTTTCTGTGAATTCCCTTTAAAGTTGGTACCGACTTTTCGGTTATGTGTATGTCTATTATTGTTCTACGTAGAAGAGCATGACTAAAGTTATCTAAGGCGACTTTTGATTTTATGTTTTCTCTCTTTTTATTTGAAGTGGAAAACGCTGTAGCTTCTTCTTTATCAATTTTCATGCCTTCACCCTTGATGCGTCTTGCATCTGACACAGACTCCAGTGGCCGCGCAACACGTTCTTGAACCTTAAAAAAAATTCGTAAAAGTCGTTTATTGTCTTCATTCGGTAATACAAACAATACGAATAAAAATTTTGTAGCACAGCATATTGAAAACTCAACGTAAACTACCGAATGATTATAAAACCGCAATATAATTCTACAATCTAAGCTACAATAATTACTGCTAACAGACATACCTTTGAGATTTGAGATGTCTATTATGGGAACTCCAACGTCTGTTTCTTCCTTCATAAACTTTAAAACTGTTTATAATTTGTCAACTTTGTCCAGACAACACTTTATGTTTCACTTTGCTCGTAAACGGCATGTTAAAAAAATTACTCTAAACACAGAGATGAACAAAATAACTAATATCACTTTTTTCGAGACTGTACCGATGGGAACAACATGAAGAGGCAAAGCTACGTTAGTTTAGTAACTAAAAACAAATTAATCAGTCAATAGTTCTAAAATAATTAATATAAAAATAGAAAAGACCTAACTGCAATTTATTTCTAGGTATAAAGTGCCACATGACCGCTATTACTATGCCACAGGATTGTTAGAAGGCACTGAAAGTTTGTCTGAAAACTGCTCTTTCTTAAGTAATTGTTGTGTACAAAAAATTAATTCCGTTGGCTTACTCTGTTAAAAGATATGGGTAAAAGAGTGATTTGCTAGTCGACCAATTAACACCCTGAATCTTGTTAAGGAAGCATTTTCGGAAAAAAAATTATTTAGGTTTTCGTATTATTTCGACTTTATCTACGCCCTGTTTAATTTATGGTACTCAATTTAGAATCACCCTGTATGCACCTTTTCCTAAAAAATGTGTGACATTTTAAAAAATGTAATTTTTTTAGGCCTGAAAAACTTAAAAAGTATAATTGTGCCGGAACTATAGCCGATTTTGCAGTGGCGATGTTATGCAATTTGGATAAGCCAATAATGTCTTATCAAAATGCTGCGAGCTGGGGCTATTTTAATTGTACCAACAATCAATGGAATAGCGATTTATTGAAGAGTGCAGATTTTCCTACTAATTTGCTTCCTGAAGTAAAATCTAGTGGTGAAATTGCTGGATCCTTAGCTGAAAATTGGCACAGCATTCCAAAAGGCACTCCTATAGGTAAATAGTTTGATTAGTTTTATTTTTCAAATCGATGTATATTGAGGCTCGTAAGTATAATTTTTGAAAATATTTGAAATATTCAAAATTATGTAGAAATTTTCGCAGTGATCTAATTTAAAATTTAATAAAAAATAGGTCTAAAATAAATTCTGTAATAATTTTTGCTGTTTGCAGTAATATTTTGGTATCTAAAACACGTATAGTTTAGAATATTTTCCAAGAAATGTAGTATTAAAGAACCATCAAGATAGCCAAATGATAACTAACAGTCCTACAATAGACTATTGGCTTTTTGTGATATTCTCTCCTGACACTCACATTTAATATCGCTGTTAGTCACTAACGGTAGATGCTATTTTACAACCACCGTTATTAATTATAATTATGTTTACAATATCTATATTTTTTTACCCATTTGTTCCTCGTTCCTCTATGATTTGTCCTTTATGATAAATAATTAAATATATTTAACATACCGAACAACATTGTGAAAAACAAATTAATTCCCTACTTGAATAGTTATTTTTTTCAACTAGGTGTGGCTTTGGGAGACCTACAATGTTCTGTATTATCAACAGTTGAGACACCACAGGATGCAGTTTTGAACATTTCCACATCTGCACAAATATGTTTTGTTGTTAGAGATTATAATCCAAATGCAGGACCGCCAGAAATAACTCCAGTGGAATATTTTCCCTATTTCAAACATAACTTTATAGCAGTGGCAGCATCATTAAACGGTGGAAATTCTTTGGCCACATTTGTCAAAACACTTCAGCAGTGGGCATGTGAACTGGGATTTAGTCTGCCTCAGTGTGAGTATATAAAGATTTTAGTGATTACCAGTCATCCGTTATAGCTGTCGCAATGTTATGCATTATATGTTAAATTTTGTGTTATTCATTTGTCAGAAAATATATCTCGGATAAAACTTGTGCTTTGCCTTAAACTAAAAATGCACCAAGAAAATGTTAAAAACCTATTACCAATTTAAATTAGATTTTCTATTCATTTTGTTCCATTCATTAAAAGATTTTTAAAATAAATAATAAAATAATAATTTTTTCCCGATGTTTAAAAATTGTTTAAAAAATAGTTCAAATAACAATGTTGATAATAAGATGTTTTAGAATTTTTGAGCATTAGTAGTTTTACGGAAAGCACTAATTTTTATCAAGAATAAATTTTTCTGATAAATGGGTAGTAGAAAAATTTCCCATAATTATGTATATCATTATGATCATACTGTATAATAAGCCGAATGTTTTTCATTTTTTATTTATCTGAAATTGTTTATAAAGTTTATTTTATGTGACTTCTATTATAATGCGATAAAGGATTTATAAATTTAACAATGTGTGTGCTAGTGCAAATAATAGTATCTTATGTTACAAGGAGTAGCAGGCGACCATTATTGTTGAGCCCAGAAGTTTGCTCAGCCGAGGCAGCAAACTGGGCGAAACACATAATGAGCCTTCTACTCCGAGTGACATATACTATTTTTTCTTCAAGCGTTAAAATAAAAAATATCAAAACTTTAATTTTGAAAAATGACATCAGATCAATTGCGTTCCAGCTTAGTAAAAAAAATATATGTAATACTAACACAAAAATGAGAAATATTTGTACTAATACAATAATAGGCTCTTTCTACAGGACATGTTGCATTATGTAATGTAAGTATTATTATACGCTTGAAGAAAAATGTAATTTATATGGTTGATAATTTTTTGCTTACACATGCCGAATGTCTACAGTATTTAAATTTAAGTTAAGGGATCAAATATAACAATTAGTGGCCATAATTTGTCCACCCTATGTCATAGAAGACACTGCATAACAGGAAATGGAGGAATTTTCTTACTTTAAATAACATTCTGTATTTTAAGTCCCCTTTCTTATAGAGCTGTAATTTCTGTCTAGCGGTTTTTTATAATTTAAAACCTGATCACAAATAACCATTTATTTGTTATTTCTAGTAAGTCTTGAAACTGTTTCATAAAAGTACTCTAGTAATTGAGAATTTTTGTTGTACCTACTGTTTGTATGTAAACTAACATAATTATATAATTTTGTAGCAAAAGTTTGGGAAAAAGTTATAGCGTTAAGTTCAGAAGATAGCGCAGTGTCTGATCTGGTAATAAAGCCTACTTGCCTAGGGGAGAGACATGCGCCTGATCTCGCGGCTTCTGTTCAAAATATCCATGTAGGAAATTTGCATCTAGGAAAAGTATTTAGAGCCCTTTGTCGAGGACTTTTAGAAAATCTACATAGGTAAATTATAATGACGCTAAAGTTACCATTATGATTATTATATAATTTTATTTGATGTAGCATGATGCCTAGAGAGATTCTACAGAATGCGAAAATCACTCGCATAGTTGGTAATGGTTCTGGGTTATCAAGAAATATCGTTTTACAAAAAGAGGTGCAACAGTTGTATCAGTTACCGCTTATTTTTACCAATGGAGGAGACGCTGCTAAGGGTGCAGCATTAGCTATTGCAACGAATTAAAACTTTTAGACTGATTTTATTAATTTATTTATTGTATTACTTTTTCCTTGCCAAAAATATTTTATTTAAAAAAAGTATAATGTGGATATAAACATGAATAATTCTATATATGTGTTTTGCCTTATTTTAGGTTGTAGGTAGTTTTTTAATTGTGCCCTCACATCGATAATTAATTTGGGCCTAATATTTAAATTTTACACATTGGCATTTTATTAGGTGATTGTTTACTTTATTTATTTAAGGTTGATTTTTTCAGAAGAGCTTCATAGGTCTCCAATAAGAGAAATAATTATGCAGTATTATTGATTGAATTATTGTTGATGTTAAATAAATACATAAGACATGCTTGGCTTTAGTTTTAAATTAAACATATTGTTAGTAATTTATAGAATCTAAAAATGCCTGCATAATGCAGGACGTGTTCTTTACACAGGGTAAGATGACCTATAATGTGTAATGCTAAGAATTTAGTAATCGCACATATCTAAAATAATATCTGTAGTAACGTATGCTTTAAATCAATGTGATAGAATATTTAATTGAGCTGGATATTCCACTATCCTTTGTTGTTAAGAATCTAGTCTAATATAACTGTTTGTTGTGAAATAGACAAAACATTTGAAAATGATTAATTTAGATTCTCTTCCAAACATTCCCACTATATTGACTTCCACCGCTCTTTGTTACTGATATTAACTTTGTTGAAGCATTTGATTAATGTAGAGTGAACTTTTTTTGAGGTGAAGAATAAAATGCCTTTCAAAAATTTTAAACTTATTGCATATACGAGTATGTTAAATATAAAATATTAGTATTTATTTAATTATTAATATGTACAGTAGAACCCCGATTATCCGGATCCCGCTTATGCGGAACTCCGTATTATCTGAAACAGATTAGGTTTTTAGATTCTCCGTTTTATCCGCAATCACACTTTGTCGCACTCCGTTTTATCCGGAACATATTTTAACTGATTTTTGTAAATTTATAAACAAGTAAAGTCTAAATAAAAATTTAAAATACAAAAATATTGTGTTGTTATTTTAACCTACCTACATTTTAAATACTTTCGATTATCCGGAAATTGCGGTTATCCGCACTCGTGCCGGTCCACCTTATTCCGGATAATCAGGGTTCTACTGTACTTGACTCTTAAAATAAAGTGTTGTGCTTTATGAGGTTTACCACCATTTGAACACATATATTTTAACGAATAGTATTTTAAGATAATTTTTGCACTCCCAACACCATAAGCGGATCCAGAAGGCCCTTCGGGGGGGGCATTAAAATAAACAATAATATTAAATCCCATGGTACCTACACCTCCTTAGTTTGTTTTTAGCTATTTTAGCACCTAAAATTTTTTGTGCATTTTTTAAATAACTAATAAAAATATTAGAAATAATCATGGTGTTTATATTGTTTATTTTAATGGCCCCCTGAAATGAAACTCTCATAAATAATTAACAAAAATATTTTTCATTTTAATAATTAATAATAATAAAACTAATTTCTCAATCTTTAAACTCTTCAAGCCATGGCCCCTTGGATCCACCAGTGCTCAACACGCTTGGGGTATTTTTTTCTTCCCCTATCTAATGTTTTGCAATCTCTTCTGCAAAGTTCAACAAAATGTTTTTTTTTTCGTATATTTCTATAGCCTGTTGAACTTCTTGGATTGGTAACTTAATTACCCCCAAAGTAAAATCCACATTCTGTAAATATTTTTGTGTTCATTTGAACTTATAGGTAATGTTATAAGTAGATGAAGAAATAACTTAGAACAGGCAGAATAAAGTACCTCTATGCTCATATAAATTTTTAATAGAAAAAACTCACCCTACACTTGATTAATACCATAGAGTTGTCTTTTAATAGGTATTAACCAGTATTAATCTACAAGTGCTTAAATAGAACAGAAATCAACACCCGGACAAATAGAAATTAAACATTTTGGTCCGGGCGGCGCGGCCGGCGCGGCGGGCGCCCGGACAAATATCCTAATCAGTAATCACTATACAGCCGGGCGCCCGGTCGTCTAGACGCTCCCTTTTTATTTAGCACAAATATATCAAAGCTTTGCATCTCATTCCATTTATTGATGTTTATACAACTATGGTCAATAAAGGATTATACTGTACCTGAGCAATGAGCATGACATGTTAAGCAGAACTCTAATAGATTATATTTCAAGATGTTAATTCATCTGAGAACTGCCAAAGAAAAACCAAGACTGGTGGCATCCTGTTCTCAAATTTTCAGATGACCTTTCTAAAGCTTCCACAAAGCTTCCCAAGTATTCCGCACGACTTACTGAAGTCTAATTTACAATGCTTTCCGATTGGTTTTATAAGGTCTATGAGAATCTAATGTCATTTTTAAATTACCGCAGTTTTGTTAACAAATACTTTTGTTACTTCAAGAAATATCTATTTTTAAAATAAACTTACATTTGGTATTATTTTTCCATAGAATAAGTTTAACAGAAATGTATTTTTTGCCGATGAGTAGGTACCTACGTAAAGATAAACTAGGTATTCCTTTACCATAAACAGTGATATCTAGAACTTCTGTTATTGTTATATCAGGGAATTTATCTCGTATATTTTTAGTGAATTATACTATAATAACCACCTAGCTAATTCTATGTAATATAATATAATATATTTAATGATAATAATGCCTGTTATAAAATATTAAAATAAAAGGTAAATCAACAGTTTTGGTTTTTTGACTTCCTCGTGTAGATCAGTGGTTAGAAAACTAGGCTCAACGGTGAGTATCAAACTGTTTATAATTCAACATCAGTAAAAAAAAAAAACAAAAAGTTTATAAAAGTAAAAAGTAATAAACTAATCAAAAGTTAAAGAAAATATTTTTCACGAAAACCTCTAACAAGATTTTTTGAAGTAGTTGTGCTTAGGTTGAATAGACGGTGAACAAGGTAACAATAAGAATCTCGATAAGAATAAAAAAAAAATGTCCACGTGAAATTCGCTGTGTGTGGTCATTGTTAAAATTAGGGGTTGTAAATACACAACAATGCCACTGCAATTCCAATAGCAGTGTAAGTAATACAGTTCCCATAAATGCATAAATAAAGTGGCATATACTATGAAGAATATATTATTTGTGTTATACAGTAAATTTCAGAATAAACCGATTGTTTTTAATATTAAATAATTATTATTTTATTCACTGATTTCAGATTAGTTCTCAACAATAAAAATAGTATAACAGTATATTTTGTTTGATGCATAGGTATATAATTTTTATACAAATTTAGTTGTGCAGCTCAATAATGTTTTTTTGGCTGAACTTAATTACCTACGTGACTTTATAATGGCTCTAGAGCTGCAAATAAGGTACCTACAACTTTTACAGCTTTTACTTAAGCAATTTTTCTCTATTCTATTAATACTTTACGAGTTACTGGTTTTTTTATTCCTTATAATGATGGCAATGATTAATTTTAAAGTGTGTAGAACTATAAATGAGAAGAGGTGACCGATAAAAATTTTGTCTTTGC
This sequence comes from Rhagium mordax, assembly GCA_963680705.1. Taxonomy (NCBI): domain Eukaryota; kingdom Metazoa; phylum Arthropoda; class Insecta; order Coleoptera; family Cerambycidae; genus Rhagium; species Rhagium mordax. The sequence continues at coordinate 16,242,541 of OY796661.1, forward strand.
AAAATGGCGGCCGCTACGGCAGCGATATTTTTGAGGAAAATGTGAATCAATGATTCTGACAAGCTCTCATACAATACAAAATTTAAAAAATTTGTCTCGAAATTATAGATTATAGGATGAAATGATTGATTGACTTGTACCTATATACTGTGTGTACAATTTGTCATTTTAAAATTACCTGGTGCTTTCTGATAAATGTGAAAATTGATTTTTTTGCTCCTCTTTCGTGCGGAATCTCTTTGGGGACGTTAAAATTCGTGTTACACACATAAGCTCGACTTTCGCGCTTCTGTTTTTACCGGGCGAAGGCGAGGTTTTTTTTTATATCGAGTATCGAGTGAATTAAAAATTGCGTGTTTTGGACAAAATTTTAGCTGTTACATCGATTTTTGCCAAAAACGCCACCCTTTCAAGCTTAAATTAATAACTCGAAGCTCTTTCAAAATCAAACGACGTAATCGACATATTCGGAAAGAAGAAAATCCCCGAGTAAAATCGTTTTTCTTAATTTTTCCAATTCAAAGAGTTATAATTTTGCAAATTGTCGGTTCTTTAACACGTATTTCCACAAAACATTTCTATATAAGTTGTTTTTTAGTGAAGATGAAGAATTAAACCTGCCACGGGCCGATAGCGAGAAAAAGGAAAGACCGAAAAACGTCGTCGGGTGTAATATGGCTAGGCCGCAACCCAATTTCACACGTTTGGTCTGCGGTTTTTTGAAAATGAGCGAGTTTAAATATTTTCGGAAAACGGCCTTCCTTCGAGAGAGTTCATAATTTTGATTTTTTTTTCGAATTTCGAAAGACAGAGGTTCGAAATAGGTGCCGTGGAAATTTAAATCTTTTAAGTTCAATACGAACTACAATTTTTCTAGAAGTAAAATAAAATTCCGATATTATTTATTTTTTCACACCGTTATTCTTCAAAAAATGTTTTAGGTACTAACATTTCTTCAATTTTTAAATTTTCCTACTCTCCCCGCTCAAAAAAGCCAGACCCGCATTACCTGAAAATCTCACGTGGCTATAAAAACGTGGCAACCTGGCCCTGAATATTGGACTTACATGTGACTTAAAAATTTTAAAAATATAAAATTTGGAAGGTAGGTAAATCTTTCGAGCATAGTATCGGACTAGACGACTGCTAAGAATACTTATAAAGGTTCACGTGTTATAAACCAAGTGCGCCCAGTGTTTAACCAACGCTGCTGTCAAAGATTATTTACACTATAGTATGGTCAGCCGCGACAGTAGAGGCATTGAGTAAATAAATAATTTTCTTTACTCAATGGTAGAGGGGGTATTCCACAAAACATTATTACTGAGCTTAAGAAAATGTTTAAAATCTAGTCCTGTAGGTATGTTTGTGAGGGATTCGACTATTGAGAAATCAAAAATTAAATTTTAAAAATACGAGGTATAGTAAAAAACTGACTCTCAACACATTTTGCGTCTTATATACCTATTATTATAAAGATTACTTCTGTGGATATATGAATAATGTATTCATATTTGATATTTGAATCATGTATCAGTCAACTTCCTGAGTCCGACATGGTTACTGATGGTTACAACTAAAAAATTGTATGACAACACCGTGTATATTTTTACACATGTGGAAAGTAGGCATTTCTCTGAGTTTTAGCAATTATGAAATATTTGTTACTTAGCTCCAACAGTTTTAAAAGAAATAAGCTCTGTAGCTACTAAACAAAGTTACCTATACTTTTAAAGTGTGTTTGATGTTTCACTAGATAGGTACTAACAGAATTTGTTACAGAAATGACGAGGGTATGACATGATCATTAGTTTTCGTGACATATATTTCGCAGTAGGTACCTATACTTACCTATAATTGCAAGATTTTTAACATACATGCTAAATGAAGGCATATTATTATTACAATAAACCAAGTATGTACCTACCTATAATAATAATATTCATTTTAAGAAAGTATAATTTATATATAGGTCTATAAATCAAAATCAATTGTTCTGTAAGCAGGTGCGTATAATTTTTTCACCTTTCGTTTTTCTTTTTTTATGTGTGTATTGTGTAATGAAATTATATATAAGTACAAATACTTATAAGGAGGTAAACTCACCGTGAAAAAAATCGCCATTTCTATTTAATGGAGTTAAGTACATCTTTTCGATATTTTACTAAAAAAGTGTTTCTTCAAAAATGTCAAATGTCAAAAGACAAAATTATTTTGATGAAATTTTTGTAAAGCCTTATTAATATTAACACTCTGGGGGATTCTACCGCTATTTACCATTCAACCAGTGGCGGATCTAGGATGAAGTCAAGGAGGGGGGGGGGGGTTAATAAGCGATAGGTAGAAAACTAAAAAAAAAAACAATTAGGCTTAATAGCCTAAAATGAAAAATTAAAAGTTTAGTTTAAAAAATGGGCCTGTTTGAAATTTTAAAATAAATTCTTATTATTTTTAAAATTTAGTAATAGATGTCAACACTATAGATATCAAATAGGTATATGTCAAAACACATGTTTTATCAATTATTAGAAATTCGAAAGTTTATTAAAAAACTACTTACTTTAATTATTATCAGTATAATTAAAAGGGATAAAACATATAAAAATATTAGCCTATACTGTATTAAATACATAATATAAAACTGTGAATGTTTCATATTTCTATAAAAATACCTATATTTTCAGAAATATAATGGCATGATTTTTTTAAAATAAATAGATATAAATATATTTGTCAATCGTGTTTGTGAATGTTGAAGAAGCAAAGTACAAAGTACTAGTGTCAAAATTTTATAAAAATATGTTTACAATTACAATAAGTATCAAAATGGCATGTTCGATAAAATATTTACAGTACTATTTACAATTTAGCCAAAAAAATTATGTTGATAAAATAATTTATGGGGTGGCAAAATTTTGTTTTGCACAGGGTGGCAAAAGACCCAGGAACAACCCTTATCAATATTGTTATTTGTCATTATCAGTCCATGGGGGAGGCTATGGCCCCTGAAGCCCCCCCCATAAATCCGCCACTGCGTTCAACCAGAACAGATATAATATATTCATTCCCTCCGACATTGTCATCTTCCACAGACAAGAAATTATTTATTTTATTATATTTAAATTGACTTATAATAAAATAACCCATTTCGAAAATCGGTCGGTGTCAACTGCATTAAAAAACGTATTAATGATTGACCTGCACCTCAGGTATCTAAATCTAGAAAAAATATTAATGTCTGATATATCGAAGCGTAGGTATATATATGGAAAACTCAGCAGGGGGAAACCTTTTCTCGGCACTATTAATAAAAGGTCGAGGAAACGTAAAATTACGCCTTATAAAAATCGATGGACCAATTCAAACCCTATTACTTGGAGATCCCGAAAGGGAGTTTACCTTTTTATCATTGGCTTCATACGTTTTTCAAGAGCTTTTATAATTTCAGATTTCAGTGATTTCAGTATCAGATGTGTACGGGTATTTTTCTCTACGTCTGAGAAGATGATCTATGCATTGTAATAGCATGGGTAATAGCAACGGTAATAGTTATAACAAAAGATTTGGTTATGGCTGTTTAGGGTAGAGAAAATTATAAAATCTTTTTTTAGAACATTAATATGTTTTTGAGTGGTAAAAAAGGTAAAAATTAATATCTATAATAAGTATTATGACTTATTTAATTTTTTCAGTTTTTATTGCTGGGATATAATTTTGTCTTTATGTTTGAAGTACAATTTAACTTGCAGTCGATACGTCGATACTCTTTAATCACTGAAACGCAAACAAAGAATTGCAAAAATTTTAACTTTAACTTTAACATGTTGATGAATTTAAACTTTAATTTTCTTGGTTATATTGATTTGGTTCAACATCAAAAATCTAAAGTTAAGCGTTGCCCCAATCTTTTTGAACCACCTTGTATTTAATATCTGAATTTTACAAGCATAAAATATATTTAAGATTTTCAATTAAACTCATGAAATTCCTTACAACTAACGAAACGAAGAGTTCTTGAAACTGCACACATTGCACAACATAGAACTCTGCATCTGCATGTCTCGCAATAGTCGCAATGTAGCTATCGAGATTAAATCGATTTGTTTATGTGACTGAATGTCTCCAGTTCTTAGCTCTGCACTTTCTTTAAACTTTACCGCTTGAACTGGAAGTAAGGAACAATCAAAAACTTTATTTCAAACTGAATTGCCGCAATCTTCTTAATTTTATTCTGATAAACGTTATTTATGATTAGGTCCTAATTCTGCGATGATTTAATATTTTTTCCGTAATACGTCCGTATTTCTTCAAAATAAAAAGAATGTTTGTATCATTGAAATGTTCTACCGTTTCAAATATTACCCTGTAGAAACTTATTTGTAGCTTCTTAAGATTCATTTCAACATTTTGAAACAGTGTGTCTCAAATAATAATAATAATAATAAATGGTCTTTATTTAGAAGGCGAAGTTTAGTACATAGACTATTCCTACACTTCCTTAAATGGGGTATGCGTGATGCGTGTATTACTGTCTCAGTTATTGTTGGAATGGAAATAGAAATATGACTTTTTCAATGACGTTTTCAGATTTCAAAAAAAAAATAAAATGGAACAGGTGCATTTAAAAAAAAATTGCGTTTTAAAAAACATAACATTCTAATAAGTATGTATGTATATTCATTGTTGTGAGATTTTTGTAAGGTGTTTTCTTTGATGAAAACAAAAAATTTCCATTGCCATTTGTTTATCAATTAATACCAAAAATTTTGGCCTCCTTTTGGTACCTATTGATTGTTATACAGAGGGTGAATTTGAAATACACTGAATAATTTTAATCCGTTAAGCTCTATGGTCCATAAACATTCTTAAAAATAGTCATTTGTAAAATAAATGAAATACAGTTAAGAAAACAATTTTTGAATATTTATTAAATATTCACGACGCTCCTGAGCAGAACAGCTGATGTGTGTAGCGACATATATGCCTGTACCCCCACTCATCTTAGCTATCGTGCTGTTGTGTTGGCGTAGTTCCTGTGCATCCATGATGTCGAGTGTGAATTTTTCCTGGTGTTTTAGATTTCAGTTTTGTGTTCGTAGCTACCACGTTGCCCGCGTAGTTCAGCCTGTGTGTGCATCCATGATGTCAAGTGTGAATTTTTCCTAGTGTTTTAGATTTCAGTTTTGGTTTTACTTGGTAAACACTGCGAATACTGCGTAGAGGTATTTGTTCGTAACCAAGTCAATGTCAAGTTCACCGGTCAGTGAATCCCCAGTGGGACGAGTTTAGGGTTTTTAGTATCTACTTAAAAAAAAAAAATTGTTGAAATACAGACATCTACCTGTAGAAGTTTCAGCGATAAAACTTCGTTCCTAGATATCTGACATGGCTCTAAGTCGAATGAATACTTTACCTTCTTTGTACGCATAATAGACTTTTATACAGGGTCAGTCGAAAAGTGAAAAATTTGAAAATTCGCTGCGCTGTGGCAAACACCCTCTATAAAGTATTGAGCTCAAACTTTGTATAAAGGTATTTGAGGCACGTCTGGATCGAATGCGCTATCCATTTTTTCTAAAAAAAAATTGTCTAATGGTCGATCTCTAAATTTCGACCCATTTAGCGGGTCTTAGCAGGCCTTGAAAAAATGAAAATTTAAGATTTTTCCACATGGTCAAATAGAGCTCATCGAGCACTACTGTCCCAAAAAAATATATTAAAATCGGTCAACGCGTTCCGAAATAATGGGGTGTTAAATCGCACACCCTGTATATATAAAAATCTCGATAAGAATAGCTTTGTTTGTCATCAAAGTGTAGTGCAGAAAAGTGTAGGTTTAAAAGTGTACAAAATGTTAACTAGTGCAGATGTGTATTTCTATAACAAACAACTTTAGAGTGTACGTACTCTTGTCAGAAAATCAACATAACCTATAAATAATAGCAATAATAGATTCACTACCAGTATCTTCACTCTTATCATTAAATAACTGTGACAAAATCACATTATTTCAATTCATACCTCTGTCAGACAACCATTTCAGTAAATCTCAAACTTCAAACCACAGAACAGCTTCAAACTTCAACTCAGGTGCCTGCGCTGCACTATCGACACTTGTTACACCTCCTCAGGAGTCAGTGTCAAAAGTGCAAGAAAGTGTACACTATAGTGTTATACCAAACGGCTAGCACTGTCTGCACTAATTTATAACAAACGACTTATTGGCAAAAAGTGTAAAAAAGTGTACACTAGTGGCTGATGACAAACAAAGCTAATATATGACTGATGGTCGAGATGGTAGAGTACCTGCCTGTCACCCAAAAGTCCCGGGTTCGAATCCCGGTCGTGGCAATGGAAAATACTGTGAGAGGAATTTTACCATTATACACGAATATTGGATGTGTGTCCCTCGTCTTTAAATGTGTAGCCCCCTCCCGCACAAGGCTCCTAGAGCCTTCTGGGATAAAGGGGGTCGTAATTACATGTGGTGTATTTATTTATTTATTTATTTATATAAAATTAGTTCAAATTTAAAGACAGGCGAGATCGTTAAATTATGCTGACATTTAACAGACAAATTGTAGGTTATGTTTTGTTTTGACGTTTAAGTTTGTTTACATCCGGTTGCCATTTCAACAAGCATGAACTTGACTAATGCAGTACTGATTTGATTCATACGAATTATAATGATGACGTAACAGTCTTCTTTCGTGATTTGAACTATACTTAAAGATCTTTCTAATATCAAACATGTATTTTATTAACAAAGAAAAGATTTTTTAAAAAATATAAAAATAGCAATTAACAGAAAAATAAACTTTACATAATTTAACAAAATACAAAATAAAATCCACCATCATTATTATACACATTTTTGAAAGTGTGTTTTGCAGGAACCCGAAATCTGGGGAATCTTCTAACAAATTCCCTACATGCTGCAGCTTGATTGTTATTACACAAAAGATACATTTCGACCATTGCACATTTTTCTTCTACAGAATATCCCGTTTTGCCCGTTAATTATATACAATTTATACAACAAAACAATATAAACAATATGAACAATGTAAAAATTACATTCACAATAGTCGTTTTTTGGCGTTGACCAGGTCAAGAGATTTCGGTCATTATTGGTCAATGCCTGATCAACTACACTTTCGGTTTGGTTTTGGTCATACGACCAAAGCGCGAAAATGTATGTTTTGTGATTTTCGGTCTTCTTTAACCTCACATTTTCTGTACGACATTAACCTTGCAGAGTACTTTTGCTAATGTGACCTATTTGTTTACAAGAATTGACGTTGATAATGAAATAGTTATTAACTAACCCTATACCTCTATATGTATATAAATCTTTACACTCCCTGCCATATACAGAAGATAAGACTAACCGAAAAACAGTGACAGCACGACAGCATTTTGAGTGACCAAATACTTTAACAAGCTCCAGAGCTTGTTCAATCAATTCATGACCAGCTTGAAAAAATGAGACCTTTGAAGAGGCTAGAAAACTTTTGACCAAAACGCCAAAATATACATATATTTGACCAAGGTCGTTGGTCATATGACCTGGTCAACGCTAAAAAACGATTAGTAACATTCACAGTCAATTATTTTGACAGCTAAAAGTCAACAATTAAGTCAGAATGCCAAGCCACCTCGCACGATAGTGTGAAAACAAATATTTCTCATGTTTATCCTTGAATATCTCGACCGATTTTGATCTAAACTCAAGGGAGTTATACATTTTTGAAATCAGCTCAAAGAGTACTACAAACCTGTCCAGAAATATACAGGGTATTCTATTTTTCACCACCCTGTATGTATTAGCGCTAGATAATTTTGAATATTATATTTGAAAAATTCATCAAATAAGGAAATAGAAGGGGGGCAAAATTAGAGTTGATTCCCTGTACAAGTAAATGATGCAGGGGTCGACCTAATCCTTAATTTAATCATCACATTTTAAGCATATTATGTAAACAATTGCTTCTATTTTTTAAGAAAAAGCTTTGACTAGAAGCAATTTCTGCACTTTAAGAATTTGCTGGCAGCAAAAGCAATTACTTTAATTTTTATTCATTGGCTTTCAAGCATTTGCTTTGATTTTATAAGAAAAAGCAATTGCTAAATTTTTATTCATTAGGGTCAATTGTTCTTAATGATCTATCTCGTTTTTTTTTTTTTAAATTGAAATTTGAAATTTAGAAAGTTTTAGGAGACCTAAAATACGGTTAATTATATTTCTTAGCTTTCGACAATACCTTCAGTTCCACAATAAGGGCAACATTCTGTGGCAATAAATTTCCACTCAGTTTAAGATGTCAGCGTCCTTATAAAGATTTTATTAATAGCACCTACAAAATTTCAAATAATGTTTATGGTTTGTAGTTTAATTCTGACATACAGTGTAACGTATTTTTACTGCTTAGAGTGCTTCGTGTAAATAGATTAAAATGTAACCCGTTCAGTTTCAGTACCTAAATGAAACACTTAGGTTAGTTTTCCCAATGGCGGCGATCTTTCGTCTTTCCCTTGGGGTGTCAGATTAATTAGTATTTTATTATAATCTCCTATATTATTAAAGGCAAACAGTGTAATTTGTTAACTATTATCGTTTATAGCATACTGCGATTCAAGGGCGTCGCCTAGGGTTTTTGTCCCGGGACATGTTACTTTTTATTGTTCTCGTTCCCGGGAAATAACAGCCGGGATTTCCCGGACACGCGGGAATAAAAATAAGTTTGAAAAATATTAAATTTCGCGCTCTCATCACGTAAATCGACTCTGCAACTACTGCAACGAGTGAATCACCGGTGACGTGGAAGAGTGCGCGCGCTCTCGAAGTTTTACCAAGCGAGTGACAAAGCATTATAATAATATGCTTTAACGTCTTTAAAAGCATTATTTGCCGCAAAAACATAAGTATGATTTTTATTTTTTTTAAAGAAGAGTTTTTATATTTTATTTTGTTTCGTGTTTTGTTATTATATAAGTATTTTATTTTTTGTAAGAGTTTAAAAGTGTTTTCTATGATTAGAGTATTAGATTAAGACTATTAAGAGTGTATCTTTGGTTCCTAAAAATTTTTATTTTATGTTATTTCGTTATTGTATTATTTCCTGTAGTTATGGTGTTGTTGTGTCTTTTTAATTATATAAATAAAGCAAAACAAAACTGACGGATTTATTTTTTGACCAAAGGAAGAAAAAGAAAACAAACATTTAAAACATTAATATTTGAATGGCGTGATTGGCGTGACATTTTGAAACAAAAAATTTGTGTTTTTCAAGAAATATATGAAAAATTTATTATTTCCCGGAAATCCCGGGATTCCCGGGAACGGCAGTTTTTATTTCCCGATTTCCGAAAAAAAGTCGGGAAATTAGAGTTATTTCTTCCTTGGGATGATAATGCGTGGCTTCGTCCATTGGATCCCACAGTTTTGGTATGAGTAATTCGTGCTATTTTGAAAATCTTTAAAACATTTTGTTGAAAATATGCGTTAAATGTATGTTTTTATGACATAGTATAGAAGTTATAAGTCCTTTTTTAGATTTAGATTACTATTTTCTTTTTGTACTTTATTACCATTAACATTAGGACAATACGCATAAGTCATTGCTTTATTAGATATATGTTTTTAATTTCATATTTCTTCTATCCCACGATATCGACGGTGTGGTATCTTAAATATTGAATTTTAGCACGTGTATCTCTAGTCCTGTAAAATAAACAAAAGCAACATTTCAGGATCGACAGAAACCGCCAGGACACTGTCAGGAAACTATTCAGCTTTCCTACTGCGTCTTGCGCACACCTTTACTCAAAGGTACTCCAGCATTCGACACGACGGCCAGTTGTTGCTCGCGAGTGGAAAATCGTAGACACGCTCGCGTTGTTATGGCGCTCAATTGCAGCGCGAAATCGCATTTATTCTAATTTTGTATCTTTGAGTGCTTTATAGTATTTTTTGAATTTTGTTCGCTATGGAATGGATTACCTGCATAGATAAGAGGTAACGTGACAAATTATTATTTTGAGCTCGGATGGGAGAGAATGCAAAAATGCAGTGCAATATATTATATTTATTGGCAACATAAGAGTAATAACAAAATAAACTTCTGCTGATGCGTATAAAATTATATTTCCTTTAACAATAATACAAAAATCAGCTTTGTAGGACACAAACAAGGCATACATAAATGCACTTCTCTTGGACTAAAAAGGGAAAATGTAGTTCTTCCGTTTTAACCGGAAGTGTCATAATGAAAATTTTTTTTTAATAGCAAGGCAACCTTTTGTTTTTCTCAGCATTTTTTAAATAAATATAATTTCTACAAGGTTGGTTGAGAGTGATAAATATCCCAATACAGTGTGTCTCATTTAATATGAAGAAACCCAGTTGTTTTCGTCATTTTTTGAAATCCAGATTTGGGCGTTGGCACAATTGTAGTCCTATATAAGACGTACATTTCCAGGTAACCAACTTAAATTTAAGTAATAAACTGAGACAATGGCAGCCCCCCAAATGTGGATTATTCCCGATATTCGATATTTTGCTTCACGTTAAAGATGTCGCAAAAAGTTATTGGAAAAAGTTGTTCAGAATCTAATTTTGAGCCCCTGTGCCAATTTTTTTTTATTACGAAAATCGCATTTTTAGTTTGTTCTACACGCGGTTACAATTTTGGTTTTCATTGGAGAGAAGTGCCGATTCGGCAAAAAATAAATTTTAAAATAAAAGAAAACAAACAATTTTTGGCAATTAAAAAAAAAAACAACAGTTTAAGTTTAAAGTATCTAACAATCAGTTTTTGCGATAATTATTACTTATTACACGTAAATAAAATGATTAAAATGTTCGTTCAACCACTGACGAACAATTCTGGAATTAAGAATTGACGCACCATCTAGCTGGAAAAACATCTCCTGTCGCACATTAAGAGGAATTTTCAATTGCATCCCATAATTCCGTAGTGAAAAAGTTAAAAGTTAAATTCTGCGGCTACTGCTCTGTTCTCTGTTACTACGAGCCCCATCACAGCCTTATTATTTCAATTTTTCTCTGAAGTGCGTACTTTTTTTACGATTATAATCTAGAACTTTACACAATATAACTCAAAGTATTGTTTTTAATTTAATCATAGTTTTTGTTTATATGGCATCCTATTAAATTGAAAACAAAAATTGTAACCATTTGTGTGACTTTGCAAAAAAATATTGAAAAAATTAAAAATGCGAATTTCGTAATGAATTTGGTATTGGGTCTCAAAATTAGATTCTGAACAACTTTTTCGATAGGTATCTTCAACGCGAAGCAAAATATCGGGAATGGGCCCTATTTGGGAGCTGCCGTTGTCTCAGTTTGTTACTTAAATTTAAGTTGGTGGCTTCGAAATGCACGTCTTAATAGGACTACAATTGTGCCAAAGCCCAAATCTGGAAATGACGAAAATATCCAGGTGTCTTCATTTTAAATGAGTCAGGAAGATGGCTGATGTTCATGGTACAAAAATATTAAAATTGATTAATAAGCCTTAAAAGTACGAACATGTATTTATGTTTTTAAAACAAAGTACAATTGTTTTGAGTTAAATTAAAAAATCATTTTGCAGCATTTCTTAATTTTTTTTATATATCTATTTTAAGAGATATTACTAGCTATTCTTCAAATTTACGTATTTTCACGTTTATATTTTATACTCTTAAATAAAATCATATGTTAGTAGCTTATAATAACCGCCGTTACTTTTACCATTATTATCTTTATCCTCACTTTCCCGATGCTGAAATATCCGTCCAGATTACTATTCACCATAGATTCTTTCTAAAATTTAAATTATTTTGACGTAACGAAACAGGTAGAAGTGATATTATAGAAACATCATCAAAATTTAAAAAGAGGTTCGAATTTTTTAAAGAAAAATTGGTATACGAAGATGTTTTATAATTCTAAATAATTTCTCCAATTGTCTATTTTTTAGTCCTCGTATTTTCTGTAAAATTAGATTTTGGTACCATTGATCGAAGTGAGCACTAAAACTCAGTATTCAACAGTTTGAAACAATTGAGAACAACTAATCGCTCAAAAAAAAATTAAATTAAAAATATAAAAAAGTTTTTGAGGCATAAGAAAAAGTAAAATGATTTAATTTGTGAGGTGTAACGATGGTTGCGACAAACTGATCGCTGTGTGATTAAAATTTAATTTAATATACAAAGATGAAAAATCAAATAATTTTATGGATATTTATTGAACACGTAAAAACTCATAAAAAAAGTAGGGAGCCGGACCACAACCGTAACTAAAGGAAGACCGAAGCGGCCTCTTGAAGATGTGAAGGTGAGATTGGCCAAAAAAATATATACCTAGGTATAAAAATAGAACCAGAACTGGACTGATAATTTTTTAAATCCTTTCCAGTGCTTTTGTTCTTCTTTGACTCGCACTTTTAAACTTCCTACGAATTCCAAGAGTAATCAAATCACCTGCATCTCTTTAATGTCAAAATGTCCAACTCAGCGATAGCGTAAAACAGAGCTTAAATTTTATACTTACACTTTACACTTACCTTGTATTTAAAATTTAATTCTCTTACGAGACCAGAATCATAACGTAAAGATTAATATCAGACAGTAATTTTTCTTACATCAGACGGTCATAGATCCAGATCTGTTACCTTTGTCAGTATAGAGGGATTGGAACGAAATCGGAACCATTAATTGATTTCCATCCAAGTCAGAAGTCTCTGACATTAGCTTCCCTTGGCTTTTTCTATATAAACTGACATTTACATTTAGAAATAACGGTAAACGTTTGACGATTACTGAAAATTTATAATCGTAATTTCGTTTTTATGTTTTATTATACTTTGGTCATGTAGATTTATAAATAACTTGTATGAATTGGAGATCGTGATAGAGACAGAACAATTTACGGAAATTATGTCGTGTCAACAGATTCAAAATATTAGTAGTTATACTGCGTAAATCCATCATACATTTGCTTGTATTATAATAAACATTCATGACACGCATGAGGAATATGTATGCTATAATTGGTAGCTAATTTAAAAATAAGTAATGATTATTATCGTACATCGTACAGCAATATAACAGTAACATTAATTATTTTTGTAATAAAATATTTGGATGTAGGAGAATGTGTGGAAATATATTTTACATATTGTATAATTTTCACTGCTGAATACGTTACAAAATGCGAAAACATGAATATTTATGATTTAGAAATGGACTTTAGTAAGTGATATTTATTTCATTGTTGCACACTCATGACCAAAAATTAAATTAGTTGCGCGTTTTGGCTGCAAATGGCCCCATTTTTGTTACAAACTTTTCTTCTTTTATTTTATTTTTAATGTTCTTTAATCCCTCTATATTTTTAATTAAAAGCAAAAGCTAGCATACAAAATATTGGTGAAAGCCAGTAAAAACTTTTGAATTGTATCTAAGACATATTTAAGGCAGGAATAACGAATTTAAAAAGTACAAAGGTGTACCTAATATTACTAGCATTCTCGCAAAATGTATTTACTTTTATTTTTTAATGGAAACAATGAACCAAAATGGAATCGGGATTAGTAAGGTTGTATAACCGTGCACGAGGTCCTCCGTAAACTAATTTTAATTTGCTTCTTCAAATAAGGGATCGTATAATCATCGTAGTGCTAGATGTTAATTTGGCAATTTAAGATTTTCCCTTAGCAGAACTTACAGATGTAAGATAAAGATCAAACATGGGTGCCGACCTTACTAATTTTCGTAGGTTGCTCACCTATTATATTGAATTTATCAACCTATCAATAAATCCATTCCCTTATAAGTTCCAATGAATACAATATGGTACGAAAGAAAGTTCGCAAAAATATAGTGTCTGTTTTAGGACTTTGTGGGCTTTAAGTCGCAGACTTGTTTGGAACAGGTATTATTTATTTAGTAATTTCAATATTTACAAAAATGCATCAAATAAATCAAATACACATTCGTCATGTTCGATAAACTCGAACAGTCGAACCAGGATATTCGGAAAGTAAAAGATATTTAGAAATTTGACGGGTCCATTGATTGCTTTGTTTTCGCAAATAAAAAAGTTAGTTAATCTTGAAAACGGGCAATAACGAGCAATCTCTGAGGAGAGGGTAGAAGAAGGACAAACGGAAAAGTTGTTTTTTCCTTTTTCTAAAATTCGAAACGCATAGGTCTGTGTTTTTACGTTTTTCTCGAATATTTGCTCACTTCGGTGGCCTTCACTTTCTCTCCTTTGCAACTTTAGATGGGCGGAAAGAGGACGGCTTCCGCTGGGTTCTCTGCAAATTTTATTCCTCTATTTCTACACGGAACGGAGATACGATTTCTTGTTAAAACAAACGAAATTATGCGAAACAAATCATTAAATGCTTTAATAGACGTGTAGTCCAACTCATGATTGTATGCTTTTAGTCACTCCAAAATGTTAAGAAAATTATATTTTGCAATTTTGAGCAGTAAGCCGAAACGGCACGAAGATCCGAGTTTAGAACATCCTTAGAACTTTCTTCTTCTATTAACGGAGCATTCAATTTCTTCGAGATTTTAGTTAAAGACATACCACAGAACCTTCCTAGTACCTTATATCGAGAGTTTCGCCCCCCTGAGCCCCGGAAAAAATGTCAGAATCGGAGAAATGTGTATGTGTCCTGTCTAATTCAAAGATTAAGAGAAAAACTATTTCCACTATCCAATCCACTATTAAAAAAAATCCCCCGCTTTTTTGTCCTTTAGTCCATAAGAGCGTTTGGTGAAGAAAATATTTTTTTTCTACTTTTTCACTGCCCCCTCAGCCGACGTCCTTGATTGTATTATGTAACATTATGTAACATAATCCAATAATTACCGGCTTTTGTATTAACTTGATTTTCTTTTCGTTTTGCTTCTAGGCTCCTGAAGCCTCCGGACCGTCTGGTTCTATCAGTGCTAATAATAATGGAATTATTACATGTTTCCAGGAATATTACTTAATGAAATAAATTTGTAATTCCTTGCGAACTTTCAGCAATATCAGTCGATTCTGTGAGTTATAACAAAGCTCGTATTCAGTTTACCGAAAATTTGTACCCTAGCAACCCTGTAGTCAGCGCCTATGATAACAATAGAAATAAGACTTTATTCAAATTGAGACAGATTGACAAAAACAAGCAAGCATTTTTTTAGCGAAAAATTTAAAATGATATTTGAATACAAATTTATGGAAATTAATTCCATTATTTCGTAACAAAATTTAATATGACTGAGAATACGTCATTTTAAAGTGATAGGGATTCATCATTCACGTTTGTAATTAAGTCAGACTCGTTCAGATAATAAATCAGATTTGCTGGGAAAGTTAATTACTACCAAATAATAATTAATCTTTCCACTATCCACTGATATTTTTGACTTGTAATATGAATTAGCACTGCGGTTAGGCCATTGGTAGTGCCTACTGGCTATCGGCTTAGTGTTCCTCGGGGTGTCATTAGACACCTTCATTCTTTATTTTTTCACCAAATCAACCCAACCTTTGCTCGTTCAGTACATTGTGCTTTAGGGGATTCTTGTCAAATAAGATTGATAGCCACGTTTTTTTCATATAACCCCCTCACTCTACATATTCTGTGGGTGTTACGCAAAGCCTATAAATAAAATGTACTAACAAAAACAGTTGACTGTTAAGCAATTCAACATTAATAAATAGAGTTTGTGGAAAAAAACATTTATAGGTATAAAGGTATATTTGACTTCAAGCCAGCTTGATTGAGAGGTAAGTCGTAGCCTAGCGATGATTTATTGGTGGGTTCGAGCATACACACTTGACTTTAACTCTAGGGTCTCCGGGTCGCATATTTGTAAATCTCCTACACATTAGCTATTCGGAACACTTCGGTGGATGATGTTGCTGATAAATTCCTGATATATTAGATTACTGGGGTAGAAGTGCACGATTCTCCTTTTAAAAAATTTGTCAGAAGTTTTTTCCATATGTGCTTCAAGGAAGGAACATGCGACTTCTACCCCTTGATTGGATATGGATTCACAAGCAATATCATTCACCAAATGGATCCAAATAAATTAAATTCACTTTGTACAACTTTATGCCAACACAAAATTTGGTTTTCCTATTTTCCCCAAAAATCTGCATATAAAGAAGTTTATGTAAAATTTTCTAGGATCTAGGATTAACGGAACAAAGTAAAATAAAGTGAGACGTATCATAAACGAGGAACTGTATTTAATTCTGCAATGAGCTTGTAAGCTTCTAAGTTCCAGATTATTCAAGATTAACCTTGAAAGATCTTCTAGAACATTAGATACCTTTGCGAGTTGTAACCAGTATCGATTAGGAGTTAACTAGAACCAAAGTGAAGACAAATAGCCCTTAAATTATACATATAAATTACGTTTGATGTTATTAGGTGTTCAATTTAGGAATCGAGAGTTTGGTGTTTTTGTACGGGTAACACGCATGTAACAATATGAGCGGAAATATCACATGAAATCGTTTGGCCTTATTAACATTAACAACAGACAAATAATTTTATATAAACAAACATATCTAATTTAGGAAATAATTTATTCCATTCTTGGTTGTCATTGAAAGAGGCCACCATTTGATTGTCATTTGTTGGATCAGGGCGAGACATATTTTTCTGCGAACTACCATATTTACAAAGGAGCCGAAGTAATTTTGTTAATAATGAATTTATCCAGCTTAATCCTCGACAAAAATGTATGAAAGCATGTTAAATTGTATTAACTACCCTTTTTTATAACGTCTTTTAAAAACGTGATTTCATGCTTTGTTGAGTTAAAATTCGGTTTAACTGTATAATTTGTAACTTAATCCAATTAGTTGGTTCTATTTCATAAAACATAATAAAATGTTTCAAATGGATTGTTCGCGTTAGCAACCTTTAACCTTCAGTTCTCCTGCTTCAGTCAAACTATCGAATCAATTAGTTGACATTTTATAATAGTTGTGTTTGAGTATCGGTTGTACGTAATGCGACATGATTAGGTTAACAAACTCCCACTGTCTAAAGAAGCTACAAACATATACCCAAGATTTTCATTCATTTATTTGTGTAAAATTTACAAAGAATCGTTTTTTCCTTCTTCTAAATGGAACTAAATAATTTAATTACTGACTTTATTTCTTTTTGGATAATTTCAGATCTTATCCAATCTCATTTTGTAATTTGGTAGTCGAATTCCTAAATATTCCTAGGTAATTTTGGGATGCAGAATTAAAAAATGCCGTCGGACTTGGTCTATCAGTTATAGTTTTTCTAGCATGAGCTTTACGAAGATTCCAGCAGTAATCGGTCATGTGGCCATCCTTAGTATTCTATCTTCCTTGATGTCTTCCTTCCATAGTTATTATGTTCTAATGAAATTGTTTACTGTTCTTCCCTGAAATCATCTAGGTTTTCTGGAAAACGATCTAAAGTAGCTGTGGAGGTAGTGAGAACTTTAATGTTCATGTTACAACCGAGTTGGAAAGCATCATATCCACTAACTCAATGGAATTCTTTGCCTCTTTCCTGGAAATTAACGTGACTAGTAGCCAAGCAAATTCCATCTCGATTCAAGTCTTCATACGTTGCTTCATAAGCTCCAGCTTGAAATGCAAAAGCTGACATAATATTTTTGTCTCTCTCAACCTCTTGAACCATAATATTTCTTGAGTGATGGTTCTTAACTCTGTTGTCCCAAAGACATAAAAAAATATTTCGTATAACCACAAGAAGAAATACCATTGTTAGATCGACACAGATCATCCATTGATGTTTTTCGTACTTGATTTTCTTTAGGACCAACAGTATTGTCTCATATTCGTCTTTCATGCTGGTAAAGAGCCATTTTGTTGTGTAAATGAACATATTTCAAACTTCGTTTTGAACTCTCAATAAAAAGGCGTTATTCGCCTGGTGTGTATCTGACAAATTCATTTTCTCTTATATCATTACAGAACACAAGGTAATTTTCCTGAAAGAAAGAGGGCAGCAAATCCTTTTCATTGTTACTATAAAATGTAATATTAGTACCTGAATAAAGTAGGTTCTTTTCATTTAATCTGGAGCCAAGCAATTCGGAAGACTCCTTTGGGACATTCAGGTCTCTAATGAAATCATTCAGCTCTTGTTGATTGAAACGTTGGAGACTTACTGAAACTCCTGCAAAATCATTGTCGTTTTCTCCAGCTCTGTTACATTGTACTACGTCAGATGTTGGTGTTTCTACATCATCCCCTCCTGGGAGCATAGGTATGTTGCTGAATAAAGACTGATATTTCTTCACAATGCGGTAGAGGACTCGTCTCTGAAACGAGGTCTTCATGATAGTTTTTTGGTTCTCTCCAAATCATTAGCAAAAATTTTAGGCGCTTACTCTTTCTATTTTTCCACTATCATAAATGTTCAATGCATATTTTACGTTCAAAATATGGAGCCCAAGTTATCTTGGTTCCATAACTGGACGCCAAAATAAGCCAGATATGCCCTATTTGCAAAGACAGAAATTGGTTTTCTATTTTCGTTCACATATGCAATGACATTCGTCTGGATGATATACTGATTATGGAAGTCAGTCGGAAACAAAAATCATTAGTTACTAAAACCGGTTAAAATATTAATCCGTGTCCGCTTTAATCCGTTTCTTTTTGCAATATAGTTTAGAAATTGTAAGTAACCCATTTCCGGTTATTGATGCTCCGAATCAATGTTGCTAATTACATAATACGCTCGACCTCCGTAAGTAACATTGTGAGTACGAATCCTTCGTTTCAAGTCAGTACGCTCCTTTAACGCGCTGTCTGGATACGTCATAAAAGTAATAAAACGCCGGATGAATGTTCAGTCCGAGACAGTCCGCATCAGTTCCAGATCAATCCGAAGCAGTCCGCATCAATCCGAAACTGTCACCGTTTTCACTTCCATCCGTAACCACCGCTCCGAATTATATTAATACATTTTCTTGAAAATAATATTGGTAAGAATACACCGTGGTCCGCTACTATCCGTCCGTACCGCCTTCAGTTAAGTATAGATATTCAGAGATCTTATTGTTCGTGAGTACCGCTGTATTATACTACTAAACCAAACTAGAGCTAATTAGTAATTCCTCCGTTGGTCTTTTGTTTCATAAAATATGCATCGGCTGGTTAGATTTGCTCGATCGGGCAATCTTTAAAGCTTCAATGCGTAAAGTTTTACCGGAAAACTTAACTTACGAAAAATAGTCATTGGTAAATAGCTCTACGTTTGTGGCAGTAGTTCGCCGTATTGTAAAACCCTCTGTAATGACAAGAATATCTATAGCTAACCGACTGCCCGCCGTTCATACTATATCCTGTTGGAAATTCCGTTTGCTTGCGTCCGAAATAATTTCAGCCGGGAAAACAGACACCGGTTATCCAAACTCACCGTCTTCCGAAATAAAATCGTATTCACGCGTATATTGCCAGCCCGCCTATTTCTTATCGTTAACAAATTTGTACATACTCGACTGCAAAGTCGCCGAAATATCCTATTTATTGATTTGTTCATTACTGTTTAATAAATAAATACGTAAAATTCACGAGTTCTTATTTCAGTTATTTATTTCTAATTAACCCGTTTGAGAAATTGTCCAAGTCCAGTTGACAAGACAATCATCTTAAGATCCCGGACAAATAACCGTATCTCCATTTGCTAAGCTACCCCTAAACGTTCTCCCCTCGGAGAACCAAACAAGTGCTGTTCCTTGCACTTAAAAGACAAACATTTTCCTTTGTATGTCTGTGTATTAATTGTAACTACGGAAGACAGCAATTCGCCAGGGTCGAATGAGCTATACTCTACACTCGAATTAGTTAACACTGCTTCCGTTTCTCTTCCCGTGTATTTTCTTACGAAGAGGGGCGCATTACTGTTAGTAGCCCACAGGCGCCAAATATCTTAGGACGACCCTGCAATTCGCTGTATATTTTAGGGATTTTCGTCCAGAAAAATTTAAAAAACTACTGTGGTAATAAGTATTGACATTCCTAAAAAGAAACTATGTGGTTAAAGCTTCTGAAATCATTAACGCGTCATTTTAAAATCGGTACATATTTTCACTCTGCTTTATGATAATATATTATTTTTAATAATATTATTTTATCGACTACACATTAAGGAAAAATAATTAATAAATGATACTTGACAAACCAACTTTTTAAACAATAAGCAATTATTAATACTTACAAAAAAATTCACATGTCTATAAATCAAAATATACTTCATTGATCATTTGATTGATCAATTGACCACGTTCACCTTTTCTACACACAAAAAAATCTAGGTCGTTTTCAAATTTCATTGTAGATGAAAAAAGCATGGATGATTATAAATACCACTGGTAAAAATAATACATTGTTATGATAAAGTGCAATTGAATTTTCGTTTAACAGCGATGTTCTAAGATAATTCCAAAATTGATGAAAGAAAAATTAACGAATTTCTGCGTTGTGCCATTGCAAAATAATCAAAAACCATCGAAACGGAATACCTTTGTTGGAATAAGATTATATCTGATAAAGAATATGTTAATTTACACGAAATTAATTTTACTTTTTATTTTTGTTTCGTTTGAAAGCTTCGTAAAACCAACAATGGAATCTTGGTAATTAAATTTTTAATTAGTTTTTTAATAAGTAAAATGAAATGGATCCTTATATTCATTCTTCTTGAGCGGAAAATGTATACAGGGTTTCTTGGAGGAAATTTCCAGAAATCAATATTTCCCAAGACCGTTGCTAGAGGAAATTTCCTAATATAATAGTACTGTTTTATTGTTGCGAGAACCAAAAATTAAACGATTTTGTATATATTTGTTAAATGAAATTGAATTTTGTCAATATTTTTTTATTACCATTACTATATTTTGATTTCGCCATAACTTCCCATCTACATTTTGAGCCATCTATCTATCTTTTATATATCTTTCTTATAAATTGAAAAACGTTTTTCTAAGTGTGCAAAAATCAGTAAACCTGGAGAAATATTAAAAATACATTAATGACCTACCGGAAACCATGTGCATGTAAGGCAAGTCCTAAAAAGGTTAAAGTCTGTTTATTTTCACTTTATTTCAATATAAATATTTGGTTAGCTCACAGTTACTATGTCTCTGTTATTTTACGACACCTTTTTCGCAAAAAGCCAGTTTAATAAACGGATTCTAAGTGGGTAGAAACTAGTGGGCGAAGTTGTATGAAAATACTTGTCTTTGTGCGGTTGTTGCACCAATCTACCTACATACTATATTATAAGGTCAGTGGTGGAGAAGTATATTGATTAATAGTAATATTGTCCACCTATACTAACAGGCCACTGTCCTTAGGCGACTCTCGAAAAGGACAGTTGAAAAATAAACCGAAAATAAATTACTGCAAATGGAAATTGTGTCCTTGAATGGAATGGAATTGAATTTGGGAAAATTCGTCGGTTCAGGACAATAAACCTGTTCGTGAAAGAATGAAGTAGTGTTATTGTCCTGAACCAATGAATTTTACTACCTACTTTTAATTACAATAAAAATAAAATAAATGGAAAATTATGTACGTATGATGTATTCCCAAAGAGGAAGCTCACTTTTTGATGAAATGAGTTTTATATATTAAGGATTAATTATTTAATAATATTTAAATAAAAAAGCCATTATAACAATTACCTAACAAATATTTGGCTTTGATACTACATTTTGAGCCCAACAGCTGTCAATCCAAATTTATCATGCACTTCCGGAATAACCTAATTTATTCATTATTTTTCTTCCTTGACGTTTATTGATGATATCAATTGCTATAAAATTTTCTATATTGGACGCTTATAGAAAATGCAACACGTGTGCAAATAGTTCTATATTCGTGTGCTCTGTTAGATTAGACATCACTTCCTTATACAACCTTCACGTTTATGCGACAAAACATCACTTTGCTTCTCCAACCAACAATATAACTTGGGGAGTTTTATTGCAAAATGGTGTTTCAGGAGTTATATGAAATATTTTAAAATGTTGATGACTTAACTGACGAATCATTCTATGACTGGTAAGTTAAGGTGCGCTTTTATTGTCGTTGATTGAAGGGACCCTCGGAGAGTGGAAACCGGTTGAAAACCAGTGTATCGCGCTTCGTTTGGTTGTTACATAGCCATGAAAATGACCACATATTAAACCATTCTTCTCGCCTTCGCTTAAGTATATAGTGGTGGACAAATCTTTGCTTAATGTGTTGAGAGGCGTATCTTACGGAAGCGCAGAGCTGCCATAGGTTTTCTGAAACATATTTTTTCCATAATTTACAGAATATCTGTAAATTTACAGAAAATCTGTAAATTTACAGAAAAACTGTAAATTTACAGTTTATCAAAAAGAAATTGAAATACACGCCGGCGCAGGGTGCACCAGGCCCGGAGCAGGACGGTGCGCTTGTCTCGGCCGACAGGGAATCTTCTCCGCAGTATTATCATTGCATAATGACTTAATAACTCTTCCAGACGAAGTGCTGGAAATAATAGGAGAGGATCCTGACTCACCCACAAGTTCTGGCTATATGTTACACGAGGCACTCGTATCGAGATGGAAATATATTCTCAACAATGATCTATCCAAGGAAGAACGTGAAAATCTGAACGGAAAGCAGAGCCTTCCGGACAATAATTGTAAGAATTTGACACCCCCTGAGGTGAACCCCGAACTAAAAATGATTATGCCTTCTTTGCATTCCGTGAAGGACGCTTCTCATTCCAGCTATCAAGCACCGCTAGGTAAGGGAATTTCAGCATTAGGTAGGGCAATGAATGTCCTCCTAGAGGAGGGAGAAAACATCCCCAGACCAATAAAAGACGGGATACTGTCCCACCTCTCAGACTCGAGTCGCATCCTGTGCCATCTCTTTAATGATATTTCCCGAACCAGGCGCCACTTGATAGGCCCCTTGTTAAGTAAACAGGTTGAAACCCTTATCGACAAAACTTCCCCAGGTGATGTACTTTTCGGCCACAAGTTAGGTGAACAAATAAAAGCCGCAAAATCACTGGAAAAAGTGGGCAAAGAATTACGGCCTTCTCCAGCGCCCGCTTATACTCCACTCTCTCAGAAAAAAAGGGGGGGAGCAGCCACTAGAGTGCAGCCAGGCTCCAGTACAAGCCGAAGACCTAATACTTTAAACAGGTATCGCCCGGCCCACCTGAAGAGGGACGTGAGGCCATACAAGGGGCGCACCTCCAGGGACACGGACAAATACCGACGGAGACGTTAGAGGCAAAGTTTACTAAATTACTATAAGTTACCTCACTCTTGGAAAGGCACGAATCCGCCTGCCCCACTTCTCAGCTCGCCTACCCCTTACCTCTTGACCCCTGCGACCTCGGTTAAAGCACAGGCTACCTGTGGTTAAAGGTACCAGGGATCCTCTAGCATATACACAGTGGCACTCGTTCACTCTACGAATGATTTCTGTGACCTAGGTACAGGACTTCGTGCGCTGATACGTTGCTAATACACCCGGTATCCGTGTCGCTTTATGATAACAACACGTGTTCGCGGTATGCCTTTGATGTACAAATATGAAAGTGCCGAGAAGGAGTGAGGTAACTTATAGTAATTTAGTAAACTTTGTTAGAGGTAAGTTTTGCCGGCAGACTACAATATTTTCTTGAAGCCTGGAAAATAGTAACCTCTAATACAACAATTTTGGCGTGGATAAGGGGTTTTACAATACCATTTAAATTTAAACCTTACCACCAGCGTAAACTATCGCAAGCAGAATGCATCCACATGCATTCTGCAGTGCAAGACTTTCTGCGCTCAGCGGCAATTAAAAAATGTTCTAGTGGCCTCGACCAGTTTACCTCTCCAATATTTCTTACAAATAAGTCAAATGGCAAAATACGATTTATATTAAATCTTAACCGGCTAAACACATTTGTACAATCGTTCCATTTTAAAATGGAGGATCATAGGACGGCCACCAAGTTTATAGAACACGGCGCGTTTATGACATCCATCGATCTCAAAGACGCCTATTGATCCAAATTGTAGGAAGTATCTAAGGTTTCAATTTTGCAATCAATTATACGAATTTACGCGTTTACCGTTTGGCCTGTCCGTAGCTCCTTTTTGTATCACAAAATTAATGAAGACAATTATTAGCCACTTACGTACGGCTTTTATTTGTTCACCTAACTCGGGGCCGAAAAGTAGATCACCTGGGGAAGTTTTGTCGATAAGGGTTTTAACCTGCTTACTTAACAATTAAGGGGCCTATCAAGAGGCGCCTGGTTCGGGAAATATCATTAAAGAGATGGCACAGGATGCGACTCGAGTCTGGCAGGTAGGACAGTATCTCGTCCTTTATTGGTCTGGGGATGTTTTCTCCCTCCTCTAGGAGGACATTCATTGCCCTACCTAATGCTGAAATTCCCTTACCTAGCTGTGCTCGAAAGCTGGAATGAGAAGCGTCCTTCACGGAATACAAAGAAGGCATAATCATTTTTAGTTCGGGGTTCACCTTAGGGGGTGTCAAATTCTTACAATTGTCCGGAAGGCTCTGCTTTCCGTCCAGCTTTTCACGTTCTTCCTTGGATAGACCATTGTTGAGAACATATTTCCATCTCGATACGAGTACCTCGTGTAACATATAGCCAGAACTTGTGGGTGCGTCAGGATCGTCTCCTAATATTTCCAGCACTTCGTCTGGAAGAGTTGTCATTATGCAATGAGGAGCAGGCCGAGACAAGCGCACCGGCCTGCTCCGGACTTGGTGCACCCTGCGCCGGCGTGTTTTCCAATTTCTTTTTGATAAACTGTAAATTTACAGAAAATCTGTAAATTTACAAATTTTCTGTAAATTTACAGATTTTCTGTAAATTATGGAAAAAATATGTTTCAGAAAAACTATGGCAGCTCTGCGCTTCCGTAGTATCAGGTAATTCACAGATTTAAAATAATTTGTAAAAAGCGTTAGAGCATAGATCACATAAATAGTGAGAGACTTAGACATAAAAAAGGTCAAAAGATTATTGCTCAATTTCTGTTTAATTTTATATTGCTTTTGATTAGAATGAAAAATATGCCCACCTTCAAACACGCATTTGAAAACTCTCACTGAAATCTGATTCCACAGTTTTGCATTCTACAAAGAGGATAATTCAAGACACATAACTTTGCCAGAGAACACAAGTTGCACTTCTTGATATTTTGAAAGTGATTAAATACTTTTGTAAAATCGCCATCCCATGCAGGGCTAAAACGTGTGACTGCAAAGTACAGCTTCAGATGGTTCGAATGGTTGATGTAATTACTTAATACGTGCCGTTGAACTGGAAGAAGATATGATAAAGGCCAGGATGAAAATCAAAATAAAAAACGAACGAATTAATGACTTTATAAGGATGAATACATGAGGGTGATGATTCATTGATGACTAATAAATTCTTTTGAACTTTGGGAAATTTAAAACCGTAAAATATAATTTAATGTAAACAACAAAGTAATATTGAATATAAAATTTTCCAGAATTTCTTACATACATATATATTATAAAAATTCTTTACAAAACATTTATTAGATCTAAAAGAAACCATAAATACGAAAATAGAACCACGCATTTAAATTGAAGCTATGACAGCAATTTTGCCTAACAAATAGTAACAAAGCAAATTTCAATTTTTTCGCGGTATACATATTTAAATATTTTAATAATGCTCGATTTACGTGGAATAATTTAACGCAATAAAGTAATATTGATCCATCTGTCATACACGCAATAACGCAGACTAATATCACGGGCTATATATAATAATATTATATGGTAGACGTATTTATCAGACTGGAATTCTGGAAACTTAAAAATAGGTGATTTGGTTTTAAATTAATGTGAATGGGTTAATGGTGTGTGCATGTGGAAAATGGGAAAACTCGGGTCAGCGAGTGAGTAATGTTTGGTTGATGATCGGGTGAAATTAATAAATGACAATAGGAATCAGCACGAGAAGTTTATTTCATCATGTATATAGATTGATCAGGGCAGACTACTAAGACAAATTAATAAGGGTAAAATGAATGCGAGTAGGATAAGAAAATAGAAACAAAGATCGGTGTTTAAAAAAGCATATTCTATGATCCGCTTTTGTTATATTCGCCGTAAGTGACTACATCTATTGATTTTCAAACCATA
This sequence comes from Rhagium mordax, assembly GCA_963680705.1. Lineage (NCBI taxonomy): Eukaryota > Metazoa > Arthropoda > Insecta > Coleoptera > Cerambycidae > Rhagium > Rhagium mordax. The sequence goes on from OY796661.1 coordinate 16,268,783, forward strand.
ATATTTTTTATATATTTCGACGAAATTCTCCTCCTAGCCATACCTATATTCACATTGCTATTCGTTCACAAAATACCGTCGCAATTCAATTTAACCCTCAAAACGTTGAGTGAAGGATATAATTCCAAACATAAGTTTGTTTTGAAGCGAATATTTTTGATAAATGGGCTCGAAAATCCAAAGAAATATAGAAAATGAATCCATTTAAATAATATCTCCACCCTGTTTTATTAAAAAAAAAAAATTGCTATAAAAACTCAAAAGGCTTCAAACAATTTAACATTTTGAAGTGATAATGTAATATCAGTTTAAAAAAGTATTCGTTTTTTCTTCTATATTATTATTAATATTTATTTTTATAAAATAAGTTTTTTGGTGATAACCTATTATGAGCATATTATAAATATTTTACTTCTGTATTTATTTATTGTCAGTTTGTAATTGAAACGCCCGTTTGTTGCTATGTGTTTTCCTGTTAGAATATATAATATATAAACATGTCCTACACACTAACTGTAAATATAGTAATCATAAATTAAAGTAGAAATGTTTTCCTCAATTAACACAAGCTTTATTTGGAAATTCTATTGGTGAGGTAAGGTTCGAAAGTTTCTTTCAATTAAAATCAGTCTACAGGTCACAAATATACTGGGTGTCCCAAAATTAATGGACCAAAAAAAATGGAGATACTAGACATCAAAATAGACCGATTGAGCCAAATATGCCCTAGCAAAGTCGACAATCTCCACATGATTTCTAGAGAAAATATTGCTTTGATTAATTTGTGTCATGGAGGGAAGCGTTGACATGTAAACTAATACTTGAAATGCACATGGGCGTTGTCGTATCTAAATGAAATTATTTTGTGATTTTTCTCAATTTCTTCGATTTCGTTCATATATACCTATATATTTTTTGTTAAATTTATTATTAATAAACGCAGAATCGACATTTTGTGTGTCATTTTTAAATTCCGTCGCAAAATAAAATAACTGTCCTCTCAAAAAATTGCTGTATTTCGTTAGATCCTACCGACCGCGACGCCAAAACTCTTTGGGGACGTCGATATTCACGTTGCAGACATAAATTTGACCCTTGGCTTTCCGATTTTACCCAGCGAGGCTCCATTTTCCATTTAAAATTTCTAGAAATGCCAATTTTCCCTTCGCTGAGCTTAATAATTTCAGCCTCCAGGAAATCGTTTCCTTAATATTTTAGAATCGATTTATTGATTTTTGAAAATCAATATTAGACGATTTCACAAGTTTTCGATCGCCTCCGACAAGTACCCATTCATAAAATTCCAGGACTCTCGCATGAAGATGAAGGAATCGAACCTTCATGGGATGATAGAGGAAAGATAGACGGACAACTCATCCGCTAAATTTTCGTGATAATCCAGGCACGTCTGGTGTGTGAATTTTTGGTAATGGTCGATTTTTACAAAAGGTTTCCTTTAAGTGATCGTAATCCTTTTGTCCTTGAAATTTAGAAAAACAACCGAGAATGGAAATAGGAAGTTCCGAAGTATAGGCATCCCGCAAATTTTGTTTCTTAACTTCCTCACGGAACGGAGCTGCTATTTTCTGAAAATGGTCTATTTTGCAAGTTTTTTTTTTATGGCATTGGAGCTTTGTCCATTTTTTTTTAAATATTTTCAATTACCTAACCTAACAACCTAACACAAAGAAAAGTCCAATCCAATTCAGAAACGAAGGAATATCGACAAGGACACACTCTTCTCTCCCAGGGGCCTATCAGGGATTTTTTCATATCTAACATCACAATGAGGGGCCACGGTAAGGGGATATATTACAAAGGAAAAAAAACGAATAAGGATTACGACACTAACTTAATTATGAACAGAATTGTTTATAATAGTAGATTTACTGTATTTAAAAAATTCACTAGTACCTACGCGATATATGTCAATATTTTTAAGAGCTAGTAAGTGTATTACATCAGTAGGGAGAGCAGCTTTAAACTCGTTTAGGTTTTTTAATAGATCTTCTGTAGCTCTTGCATGATTCTGACAATTAAAAAATATGTGATCCAGATCGCCTAACGTACCGCATGTACTGCAGGAATCTGACTCAAATACCCCGATTCTATGCAAGTGTTTTGGAAAACAAGCATGGCCGAATCGTAATCTGCAAATTGTTGTGATTAATTTTCTCGGGGCATTAATGCCCTTGAACCATGGTGATCTGGGAATTTGTTCCTCAACTTGTGTGACTATTTGGTTTTTCTATCGCATATTGTTGGTATGATTTTGACCAATTATTATAATTTTTTTGTTTGGACCAGTTTATGCAGTCTGATAAACATAACTGAAAATTATAGGCCCGGCCGGAAATAGCACTTTCTTTTGCAAGAAAGTCCACATGTTCATTATGGGGAATTCCTGTGTGTGTGTTTTTTTAAGTAGTTCACAATGGAGAAAATTAATACAGAGTACATAGTAGTTAGCGTGGTTATAATTAAAAAAACAATTTTGTATTCTTGATAATACACTCAGAGAGTCTGTAAAAATTACTGATTGATTAATTTGGTTGATCTTAATATACTTACTCCAAGGCTTTAAGAATTGCTATGGCTTCTCCAACAAAAACCGATGTATGTTTGGGCAATTTAATTTTCTGTTCATATTTGCTGGATGGAATGTAAAAAGAGCATCCCACGTTTTCATATATTTTAGATGCATCAGTATATATGTATAGATAACTTTCAAATCGGGATTCCATAATTTTCAAAATTATAATGTTGAGGCTGGGGATATCTGAGTAATCTGGTATTACAACATGGGGTTCGTAAAAATGGTCAAAATACTCTAAATTAAAATAGGGTATATATGAAATTTTGACAAAATTATTCCCTTCTTCATTGAATTGACGAAAGCCTGAACATAGTGGAGGGGAATTCTTCTTTGACCAATATTTGTTGGTTAAATCTGAGAGATTCAGTTGGGATATTTTGTGAACAATAGGCAAGTTTAGATATTCTGCGTGTAAGACGTATTTTTCACTAAGAAACTGTCTACGATATTGTAACGGTGGTTCCAAAGTTTCTACATGTAAAGCACATATGGGGGTGGATTTCATTGCTCCTACACAAATCCGTAATGCTTTATTTTTAATAGTATCCACTCTTTTTAATATGGAATTACTAGCCGATCCGTATAGAATGGAACCATAATCTAGTATCGAGCGAATGTATGATTGATAGAAGATTAAAAGCGTGTTCGGATCTGCTCCCCACCAAGTTTTTGCAATAACTTTTAGAAAGTTTAAGCCTTTTTCGCATTTAGATACTATACTATCCACGAAGCTTCTCCAATTAAGTTTCTTATCAAGAATGATTCCTAAGTAAGTAATTTGGTTTTTGTACGGGAAGATATGGTTGCCTAATTTTATCTGGGCTATATTTGGGGTATTATGTCTTGTAAATATAGTACATATCGATTTTTCAACGGAAATTTCGAAACCATGATCAACAAACCACGTCTGTAAATGGCTGGCAGAGAAATTTAAATTAGTAATACAGTATTCATACTTATTTTGGGTGAGATAAAAACAAAAGTCATCGGCATACTGAATTATGTTACAAAATTTATGCATGTACTGGTGGATACTAGCTGTATAAATGTTAAAAAGAAATGGGCTAAGAACTGAACCCTGAGGAAGTCCAGTTGAGTTGAGTCGAGGTCCAATTTTCTTATTAACCAGACATCTTAAGTAAGTGCACCTATTTCGATATAAATTGATTATAATGTTGGAGGTATAATCTGGGATGGAAAATTGTTTAATTTCATTAGATAAAATATCTAAGTATGCTATCGTATGCTCCTTTTAGGTCCAAAAAAATGCTCCCAAGTAAGCTTATGTGAGAAGTTATTTTGTATGTCTGTTACTAAATAAGAGACGGCATCAAGGGTACCCACTCCTTTTTTAAAACCGAATTGGAACGTGGACAAAGAGACTTTCGCGTAAAACCACCATTCCAATCTATTTTTTATTAATCTTTCAAAGGTTTTAAAAACACATGACATCAAAGAAATTGGGCGATATGATCCAAGTAAATTTGGATCTTTCCCAGGCTTCAGAATGGGTACCACAACTACAGTTTTAAGGGATTCAATGTCTGCACCATATATTCATATACCTATCATTAAAAATTTCTATTAGATAATTTTTAGCGTTTGATGGCATATGCTTTAGCATAGGATATTTAATCTCGTCAAATCCCGGAGAAGTATTCGACGTAACTTTAATTGCTAGATCCAATTAATTAATTGTGAAAGGTTGTGAGAAAAAGTGTTCCATTTTTATACTAGTATTTGGATTAGAATTTGGTTTGTTATGGACACTGGGAGGAGCAATTTGGTTGAAAAAATCCTTAACCCATAATTTTGGATTTGAGCTTGAAGGGTTATTAATCGGAACTCTTTTTATTTTCTTTGCTTGTGACCATAGTAATTTTGATGGGGTGGAATGATTGAGACTCTCGCAGTATGCCTTCCAACTTTCTCTGGATTTTGATTTGAATATTTTTTTAGACAAAGCTATTTCTTTTTTGCATAAGATAAAGTTTTCCATGGTACTATTTGTTTTATAATTATACAGAGAATTCTTTCTTCGGAGTACAATAGTATCGCATTCCTCGTCCCACCAAGGAGGAGGAGGCCGTCTTTTTACTTTAAAAGGTTTGAAAATTGGTATTGATCTTTCAGAGGCTTGGTTAATGTTTTTAATAAAAAATTCATATTTCTCTACAGGACATACCAGGACCGGAGGATTTTGAAAATTACCCTCTAGGATAGTCTCATATCTGTTCCAATTGGCTTTGTTAATATTCCATTTAGTTTTTGGAAGCAAGTTTCTTTAAATATCACTCTTTTTGATTGCATTAACCAATTCTCAAAAAATCTTGTGCACCAACAAATTATTATAAATATTATTGAAATGACACATCACAAGCAAATAAAATCAAAATATTTATAATAATAATAATAATAATTTGCGGTTATTCAGTATTATAAATATAATAATACAATATATAACAACAAGGTGAAATCTAGCCAAGCTATTCCACATAACATTTGTCATCAATTAACTAAATGTTTGCTCTAAATTTTTCTCGAAATTCTTACATGCTTAAAATTATAATTATGCATCTTAATAATTTAAATATGATATATGTTAATAAATCTGCGCCTAAGAAAAGGCTGAAAATACAATTCAACAACGCTGCAGTCTTTCCTCATTTAAATTATGCAGTTATAGCATTCGAACGTTGCATGTTGTAATCTAATTCCTTTTGACTTCAACGTATGTAAATGTAAAATTCATGAGCCAGTGCAGAAAAGATAGAATCTCTCAATAGTTAAAAGAAAGACTGGTCTATTGTGGAAAAGGGACATTTTTCCGTTCTTGACGTCGTGAATGGAAAATTTTGGTTTTTCTAATGAATTGTACACATAATTTTTTCTATCTAAGTCAGTATCGAAAAACATTATTTAGAAAATCGAGTAAATTTGTAAATAATCGATATAAGCTTCAGCATGTTTGAGAAATGTCATAATTTTATAGTTAATGATTACAATAATTAATTCTATTGGTATTTGTGTCATTTTTCTTTTTAGCACTAGTTAGGAAAAGTACTACTTTTCAACCGAAATGAACGCGGACTTTTTGATACCGATAACGAAAATGAAAATAATCGTTTTTAATATTTTCTCTGGAATACACCTCAAACTTCCAATTGCCCATGATTACTTATAGTAGGTACCTACTTTTTCATTTAATTTTTAATAGTGTTTATTTCAAACGAATTTTTCTGCAAAATCGTTTTCTCTTTGGTTGATTACGGTTGCAAGTTTCCACCCCTCTGTGATATATCAATAATTATAAGCATGTGTAACGTTAACGCTTACAAGCTGGTATAATTGTGCAAATACATTTGTTTACTTAAACCCGTAAAGCACAAGAAGCACCAAACTCCAGTGGCACGTTGATACGGTTGTTTGACCGGTATGCGCCAGCTAAACTTTTTGTGGCAATTAAGAAAATGTAAACAAATCCTATATATGTACCTTTAATTTTTAACTACTGAAACCAGAGGGTAGGGAAAATTAAAGCAAATTAAAGGTAGGTAATGAGTCCTGAGATAGATCATCGCTAATTTAACTTGTGTGTGTTAAATTAAAATTTTAAAAGTTTAGTGTTTATAACAAAGCCTAAAAAGCATTATGAATACTTATACATTGTAAAATAAAGCAAGAATTAGCACATTTGTAATTTATATTTTTGTGAAAAAAAAATATACAATATATATTATATATTCCGGATTTTTTACAGCTGCCACCGTCTCTTCGCACCCAGTTTCCATATTTCTTCCTATCGTATCTTCTTCTAAATTTCTTGCCTGCATACCTTCATTTACATCATCCCTCGAGCTTCTGCTTGGACGTCTTCTTTTTTGTTTTTCTGATGGTATCCAATTTAGCATTATCCTAGGCCATCGTCCTAGCTATAGCAATTCTCGTTTTGACGTTTTTGTACCCCGTCCATATATCCTTGCCCACGTCTTGAATTGTTTCATTTCGTATTCTGTCCATTCTGGTCTTTCGGCAGCTTCGTCGTAAAAAATCCATTTCAGTGGCTAACAGCTTATTTTGGTTTGTTTTACTAACACTCCTCACTTCCGCTCCATATGTACAACACTCTGTACAATATATTCTTTTCTTCGTAGTTTTCCTTAAACTTCTATCTCACACAACAATCAATATCAAACAGAAATAACTTCTAGTTTCATAAATTATTGAATACGGACCTACCGTTGCACTTGTTTGTTTGGCGGTATATAATTTATTGCTTATCAGGAGGAGATTTTATGGGATTCTCCAACACATTCAAAATTCACGATGGCTGCAGCTTATAAAATATAGATATGCTTTATAGGTACATAGATACGGTAAAATGGCCATTTGTCTGCTAATAGCACTGGCCATAAATCTCGCAAGAACTCTAAACAGTTGTAACAACATTTTATTGTTGGAATTATCCAGCAAATATGAGAAAATTAGTTTATTATTCTGATACTTTATCTAAATACAATTATCTAACAATTTGAGGATTTGCAAACAAATTTTATTTTGGTTTCGTTTGCGAATATCGAAACATCTTTTAAATATCAAAAAATGTGGCATCCGTAGAGTTCATCAAGTGTTTGCCGCAGTGCAGAAAGCAATAATAGTAGACATTGATTATAAATGCCAACGAGATTATTGCCAATGTTTATTCAACCTTCAACCTTATTGAGCGTGGAAATATTGAGAGACAATGAGCGGTTAAATAAACTGCTATTTTAATGAAAATTCCTATATCAGCTATGTAGAAAATTGTGAACAATCCTACTTTAAACAGAAAAAAATAAGTGATGACGTTACTCCAGCAAAGTTAAATCGAGGATATAATTCGACGGAAAGTTTATAAAATGTATGAATAACAAACTGTGTCAACTGGATAATTATTTACTCTAAAGACTTGTTATACATGAAGCTGAAATTAAGTGTGGTAGAACAATTTTGTGGAAGTAGCCTCAAAGCATCGCATCGGTTTTAAATTTAAAACAGTTAATGTTAATAATACTGGCAAGTTATTATGGAATCAAAATGAAAGAATGACGAAAAGAGTATTTGACAAAAATTAAATTAACTTTAAAACAGAGCAAATATTTTATTTTATCTGATTTATTTTAATCGTAAATAAACTATTTGAATCAGCTGCAAGGTTTAGGGTCAGTGTTAATAGTAGGCGAATAACTACTTTACTAATCTATCAAAATAGTAGTTTATGTCATGAGGACGAAGGGCGACTACGAAATATTGCCAGCCGAGACGCAGTCGAGGCTGGCAATTCGTAGGAGTCCGAAAAACAGTTTTTCACCCGTGTGTCATACAATATTTTTTATTCGAATGTGCTTATGGATATTAAAATGATAGGGAAAATTAAAATATTATGTTCTTAAGATTTACTTGCTACCCCGCAAATGATACAATTTTCAAGTTTTTTTGTAACAGACGGCTGTGAACTAAGGCCAGATATAATAAATAACAACTGCACAACTGCTGTCATATCAGTTTGCTTGAAATTAGTATCGAATTCAATTTATTTATAATATCGAATTTAATCGAAAATATACTACATAAACCTACAATAAAATAAATAGTGAAGAATTTGTTGCGGGAACACCCCCAGAAGTAAGAAACCTAGCAAATTTAGCTTCGATAGACTTAATTCCAGAAAAGTCAAACATTATTTTGTCTGTCACTTTTCCGGCCTTGGCCTGAAAAGTCTTTTCAGGTCGTTTACTTGAAGTAGCTAGAAAAGTTCTACCTTTCGTCTTTGTTATCTGACCGAGAAACGTCATTTTTTGACACATTCGAATAAAAACACTGTATAGGTACGTTTATACAAACGGTTGACTACGGAAAAAGAAACTGTATCCGGCACCACAGTAATAATAAATAGCATTGTTGTGTTAATGGCCCGAGGCAGTTGGCAGTTCATGTTTCAGTTTGTTTAACAATACGTGCATATCAAATACCGACATTTAATATTCGCTGCTATGAACAAAGCACTCTGATTAATACATATAACTTCATCAAATGCAAAATTAACTTTTGAATTTGCAGTTCACAGATAACTAACGTTAAGGGTAAATCATGTTACCAGTGTGATGTTGACTAAAGTTAGCGACTAAATTTCTGAGATTTGCCAAGTGATCATTGGCGTTTGACTTCTGTATAAATATATTACGTAAACATCCAGGCAGGCCTTCTTCACAATAAAAAAGTTTCTTACTAATTCATAAGATTAATTAATACAAGTGGATATGTGAACCAAACGAATAATAAATAAATCAGTATAGTATGTTCAGTCTCAGGCTCAGGCACACAAGATCAACGAAAACAATTATTATATTAAAGACATCCCTCAAATGAGCTTCACTATATTGATCCTAATAATTCTTGTAAAAATTCATAGAAACTTGAAACTGTCTGATAGGTAATTTCTCTTTCTTTGTGTGATGGCAAACTAATAGTCAATAAATTTACCTGATCTACATCCACCAGAAGTTTAAATTCCAAAATTTCCAAAAAATTACCGAAGTATGGTCAAATATTAATAGGTATTCAATTAAACGGATTTGTTTCCCAATTCCAAAACATACCACGATCAGTTCACCTGGGAAATAAACATACATTTTCAAACCGCATTAAAATCAGTGTTTAATTTCGAATTCTCTTGCACAGTTAAAAATGGTCCGTTGTTTCTTTAAATAAAATCTTAGTGGTGCAACTTTGACCTTTTGTTTATGAATCCTTTTTTTATGTCTAATCAAAATGCATTTTTTGGCATTATCCGTTAATTAACGAACTGTGATGAAGCGATACTGCAATCTGGTATTGAAATATTTAATAATTATTTTTATTACGGAAAGTTCGAGTTATCAGATCTGCTCTGAATATAACAGATGTGCCACTATTTGGTTTCCATTTTCCACTGCTTATTTAATTTATATATGAGGCGGAAACACCAAATGATTAAACTTTATAGAGCAATAGAGCAATTTAAATATGAAGATTTCCATTATGCAGTATGCAAACAATTTCCATTTATTACTTCTGTTGGGCGTGCTCCTCAATTTCTGTTATTCCAAGTGTATTCAGTCTATGTAAACTTATAGAAACTACCAAAGTTCTCTCTGGTTGTTTGTCTTTGCAGTGGAAAGACTATAGGTCTGTATGCAGCGTTCACAAGGACCGCTAACCATGATTTGAAAATTTGATAATCAATAACGGATGTGATTTCCTAGACGCATACATTATAATAATAATAATAATCCTTTATTAATCCAACAGATCGAAACATGTGTATCATATACGATAAAATACATTAATTATTAACTATCTCTCAGATATGATAAATAAATACAATAAAGAATATTTATAGCGAAATTTTTCCTCACGATTTTTATTAATTACTAAAACCTTTCTTTACGGCTTGGCGACATCAGGAAATCAGCTTCCCCAATTTTGTCGATCTTCTTCTCTGTCGAAAAGTGGGGATTGCCTAACATCTAATAAACAAGGGATCGACTGCTTTATATTCCCTTCAAAATATTATAACCTACATAATCTTCGCCTAAAGTTTCACTTATTTACCAATTAAATTTAGTAACTGTCATTGCAGTTGTTTAAATTTGATATCGAAATACTGCTATGCTACATGAAGCTCTAGTTTTGCATGCGCAAATCAAATTTAATTAATTTTACAGAACCGTACCGACATCATAAGGTTTAAATTTATGTTTATGTTTCAAGATATGAAAAAAGTATAGAGACAAAAGTTGTAGATTTTGGTGTCAAATATCTTTTGACGAAAAAATATAAAACAAGATAACAATAGGAAAATAGAAAAAGAGACATAACTTGTGCTCTTTAAATAGAACACCCTGTATGTTTTTGCATATTTTAAAAGAAAATTTTTAGCTGGTTCCAAAAATATATAATGTTGGAATTTGTTTGTGTTGCTTTTAAAACACTTTGTGTAAAACAGTTCACGTAGAATATAGGTTGCCATGAAAAAAAAATGACTAAACATTTCTGATAATTTCTGACAGTTTACCACTAGATTTTTATGCGAAATCCCAAATACCTACTTTAAAATGGGTTATTCAGATATGTAAAATAGTTATTTTTGATGCTAGATTGCGAAATGCCATTTTTGCCTTCGAGAATCAAAATAATTTCGCAATCGAGTATCAATATTTTTTCGAAAACTGTATCCCACAGTTCTAAAATTACTAAAAATGTGAAGAGAAAATTTTGACATTTGTAATTAATTTATTTGACTTATGTCATAGTCAGTTTTCACAATTACTATTATTGTACAATTCCGACTTTAAATATAAACGTTAAAACAAATGATTAACTGTTAAATTGATTGTTAATTAAATTAATTATTAATGATTGATTGTTAAAATTTATGTTTTTGTTGATAATAATAAATAAACTAGTAAACAGATTCTATCATCTATAATTTCTTTATAAGTAAAAGTCCATCCAGGATATAATAGTAGTTTACGTAACAAGTCCCGAAAGGCATTTTACTGGACGAGTAGGCAAATTCAAAGATAGAGCACATTAGGATCAACTTATGGCCAAAAAACCATTCGCCCCCTACTAATGCAAATCCACCTGCGATACCAAAACAAACGGAGAAAATAAAAAAAGTACATTAAGCTTCTTTTTTATAGGAAAATTTTACTAATGAAAATTGTCCAAAACCTTTATTTCCAAAATTTGAACAAAATCAAAAAACATCGATATTTTGCTTGAAAAAATGTTCAGAAAATATAATTTTATAATATCAATAATTATCGTTCGTTTTTAGCTGCAGTGTTTTTTCATAAAAAATAAAATATTTCAATCCATTCTGAGTTTAATTTTAATTTTAGGAATAATTTTTTTGTTTATTAATTTGCGAAAAATTTGTTCCTAAAATTAAAATATTTTATTTCTTCTCTGCAGCTAAAAACGAATGACACCTAATTGATATTTACACCATTGTAGACCACCTAAAATTTAGAAATAATATTTAAAAAAATTGAGTTGTGAACATTTGGAGTTATCTAAAATCCTTTATTTAGAACACTGGAATTTCTGGAAAGTTGTGCCTTTTTCTCTACTTTCTGATGCCATTTTGTTTTACTTTTCTCCACCAGTAGATAGTTCATACTAAAATCTATAATTTTTATTTCTACACTTGTTTCATACCTCTAAAAATAAAAGCTCTAGGTAGGTCAAAATATAATCTTGGAGGAATAAAAGTTTTACCAGATTTGCACTCTGTTGATGTAAGTACTGAAGATAAAGGTAGCAATGTCATTATTTTCTTCCTGTCTTTTGAGCACTTTAGAAATAAGAAAATTCATTACAAATTGTCAGCCCTGTTTTTTGTTATTGAACGACACTTCAAAAGAACGGCCATTACACTAAATGGACGCTGCGGAGAAGATACTTAGATTTGCATGAACAATGAATATACAGAGCATTCTTAAAATAAAAGGCATATATTAAGGAACGTATTCGATGGAACATAAGGTTAAGTCAAAAATCGTAAATTCACAGGTTCGAAGACGTTGCCTAACGAGGTTACAGCTCTTACTTAATAATTTCAAAAATATTTTTGATATGGAGGGTGGGAAGTTGAAATTTAGCACACAAACGTTAATCCTCAGGTGCCTTGTTTATGGGAAGTTGAAAAACAATTCCTTTGTGCCAAAGAGAGAGTAGATGGTAAGTAGATTGTAGAGTGTAGACAGTTATAGTGTCATATAGTGTAAAGTGTAGACTCTACATTGGAAAACTGAAATTAAAAACTAAAAATTGAAAACTGCAAACTGTAAACTGAAAACTGAAAATTGTAAACTAAAACTGAAAAATAGAAACTAGTGCGTATTCAGTCATGCTATTTGAAATAAAAAGTGTGACAAAAATTATTGTGTTTACAGATCCACAGGGGCACACAAGTACATAAGTATTTATTTTTATTTATTATACCTATTTGATTAAATGAAACAGGTATAATAAATATAAAAGCTAGCACTACGGCCGAATCGCGTAGAATGCCTTGACAGTATCTGTACACATACTACAAACAAAGCAGCTTTTATGCTTTGATTATCACAGAGGCGTTTGTTTCAACACAGTGTCCAACTTTTTGAGGCAAATCAAGCAGGTATTTGCTACCATTGATAAAATAACAACTCCAGACAAAATGCATTTGCTGTGCCTGCCGTTAGTAACGCGTCTACTTTCGTATGAAGTTGTCGGTTTGGACGGTTTGTTAATGAAACTCATGAAAGAGTTTTTAATTGCTTTTTGTCCCTGTATCCGTGCATCGTTTGCGTAAAGTTAATCATGTAATTATCCGGGTTGTGGTCTGTGGAACTTTTAAAACATTGTGCATTTGATCTTTTAGTTTACGTATAAAGTGGAATAAAATTATTTTATATATTATAATTATATAAAAGGTAGGTACAAGAAACAATTAATAACACTGTATGGTATGGTATAATGTAGTAGGTATATCCACTTTTTCAGAAACTAGCTATATAGTTTCTTCAATAAGGCTCATGTGTACGTAGATGTTAGTTTTAAAGCTGGTTACTTTGCCACTTAACTTTTAAATATGCATTATGATTTTACACAATATACTAAGCATAAATTATAAATTTTGTTAGGATTTAGGAAATATTATATACCTACATACATATAATACGCATACGTGAACAATTAAATAATCGTATATGAAAAACAGAGAAAAAAAATTGCATTAGCAATTGTTACTCTTTTACTAACTGAGGTGTCATTGATTTTTTAAATGATTACCTATTTTTCGCCGATAAATTAACATCAAAGTTATACAATTTAATAGTACTTCTCAAACACTGCCGTGGAATCTTGTGGCATGGTAATTTATCAAGGAATCTGAAGTTTGCTATATGAAACATTTCCCTGAACACTAATTTGTTTCCAATAAGCTGGTAAACATTAGTTTGAATAAAATAACTGTAATAAATATGTATTTATAAGTAGTTATTTATTTTTTTACTAGAAATGTGTTCATATTTCCTCAAAGCACAAACAAACCTATATAAGTACCTTGTTATTGTTGAGTTTTTACTGGCTGTTTTTCATCGGCTGGAAAAAAAGTTATGGATAAAACATACAATTTATGAATTTATATAATAAAGAGGCGCAACTGTCAAGGTTTCGTGACTTTAGTATTGTATTTTTTTGCCAACAGCTTCAGGATTATCTACAATATTTAGGGCTATACAGCCGAATTACAAATACCTTCCCATAGCACTACAAATTGGTGACAAACCTGAAGCTATTGGCAAAAAAATACAATGCTAAAATCTCGAAACCTTGACAGTTGCGCCTCTTTATATTATATATTATCAATGGCACGAGCGGTTTAAGCGCGATCGCGACCACGATCGCGATGGCGATAGCGGTGATCGCTGGAAACAAATATGTGCGGGTTCATTTGTTTCCTTAGGACGCGTTCAGCCGCCACCGCCATCGCCATCGCGATCGTGGTCACAATCGCGCGTATGTGTTCTCCGCTTTATAGGGTCAGTTACAAACTTAGATTCAATTTGATTGACATAATATGACATACAAACTGTTCCTTGAATGTTGTCATTTAAGCAATTCGAAATCGTTAACTAGCAACAGTCAAACAAAGCCAAAATTTAAAAAATTATGATTCTCACCAGTGACATTTAACGCCCTGTATGTCAATAATTATGGAATATATATGACTCAATTGCCATAATGTTGCTTCTAGAATACACCCTTAATAGTCCAAGATCCCGGGGCCCCCAGACGTTACTTATATTCTGATTAAGTTTAGTTTGGGAAATGAGTAGTTCTATAGTGTGCTTAAAATGTATGTATACCGGCTAGCTTAGGTAGGCGGCCCTATTACAGGTAAAAGATGGGAAAGGTACGTCAAAATATTACTAACTTTTCTTAAATTCTAATTGCTGGTTTTTATATATTTTCTACAGAATATTGTTATCAATCAATTTTCAATATTGCCAGACAGTTCCCTTTGGCGGTAACTACCGCCAGAGGCTTTAAGCCCGCAAAAAAATATCGGAACTTTTCTTATAATCTAAGACTCAAATTTTATATACGATGACTTAAGGGACTATTTCAATACCTTTTGTAAACAGCCAGACCAATCCGAAGGGCCAAACATACCCCCAGACACAATAAAAGTTCCGCTGTTAGTATAAGCGCGAGGACATTCTGTGAGTCGGACGAACACCCAAGTACTTGGGGAGTCAACCAAACTACCTCCCCCCACGTTTTCGAGGATGCTGAACACGATGGTGTTGTTGGTTCTGCTCACCGACGCGAACCAGCCCCTCAAACGGCCAAAAACCACCCCCAAAGGGGGGAAATGCGTATTCGACGTCTTCCACCGGCAAAACTTATTTCACCCCCCGTTTTTGAGGATGATGAACACGAAGATGATGTTGGTTCTGCTCACCTAGGCGGACCAACCCATCGAACGGCCAAAACCACCCTCCAAAGGGGTGAAAAATGTGTTTTGTGCTACAAACGAGAAAACCCGCGTTATCTCTCGTTTTTGAGTATGCTGGACAAGAGAAAAATATTACCAAGTCACCTCGATCCCCGCGAGCCCCTTCAACGGCCAAAAACTACACTTGCTTTGCGTTTTTTCTTTAATTAACTGCAACGGATGAGAGTATAAATTATTATCATTATATAAATTCCACTTGTAAGTTACGTAGATTATATTGATTGAATCAATGCTTCACTGGAAAGTAATTATATTACGAATATGTTTTATATTTATACATAGTAAATAAGTTATTTTATGCCTCAATAAAAATGTTTATGATTTAACACAATAAAAAAATGAAATAGTGCGAGTGATATAGGTACCTGATTTTCCCACCTAGCCACGAAGTATGCGTCTATTTTTTTTTTTCAGCTAAACAGTCAATCAAGAGACCTGTCATCACCATCATCATCCGGTACGTATTCACCCGTGCACTTACTCTATAAAACCGCGCGTCAAAGGGGTAGTTTGTGTCCCATTCGAGGGGCTCGCGGGGGTTGAGATGACTATGTAATTTTTTTCTCTTGTCCAGCATACTCAAAAACGAAAGATAACGCGGGTGTTCTCGTTTGTAGCACGAAACACACTTTTCACCCCCTTGGAGGGTGGTTTTGGCCGTTCGAGGGGTTGGTTCGCCTCGGGAAGCAGAACTAACATCATCCTCGTGTTCAGCATCCTCAAAAACGGTGGGTGACATAAGTTTTGCCGGTGGAAGACGACGAATACGCGTTTCCCATTTGGGTGTGGTTTTTGACCGTTTTAGACAAGGCTAAGAATTCTAAAAATTAGGTTCTAACGGCAAATCGTGTAACAATCGATTAACAGGTAAATCCTTAGGTTTTTGGGGTCGCTGAACACGCCTAGGGGTGTTAACAGTCCAAATTTTTAGTCCTTATGCCTCAAATTCAAGATGGCGGTCAAATTTTTGGCTCTTAATTATAAAATAAATATTTCTAGGACGATTTTGACAAGATCGGTGTCGATATATATGTTTTTGGGTATGCTGAACACGCCTATGCATGTTATAACCTCAAATTCCCAATCCTTGTGTGTTAAATCCAAGATGGCGGCTCGTTATAATTTTAAAATAACTAAAAACAAGCGCATACATATCAAATGGTATAAAAGATGTTTGTTTTAATATATTTCCGTTTCCGATTAAGCTAAATACGTGTGTGATTGTTAGCAATCAATTCAAATCCAAGATGGCCGACTAATTTAAAAATTAGCGTATACCCTATCGATTTTGACTAGATTGGTATGGTTTTATATGTTTTTGGGTAAGTAAATCAATCATATGAGAACTAGAACTTTAAATTCCTAAGCCCTCTGTCCACATCCAAAATGGCTGCCAGATCTCTACATGCAAACGTCTCAAGTAGAACTCCGTTATAAAGTAAAAAGACCTATTTATCATGTACGAATAAAGATGATTTAAGTAATTAAGTTGTAGTTATAAAAATTAAGTTATAAAAATTCCCGACATGACGTGAATATAAATGAAAATAGTACTCGCGAATAAACTTTTTCTCGCTTTATTACTTCTCTCTTCCTTTCTTTTTGGCGGTATTGCGTATTGCGCATTACAAAGTTTTCTTTGCGCGCGCTTTGTATCTTCTTCCTTCTTTATTCTTAAGTTGCTTAAATATAGAGGTTGTGTTGAGTTGTAAACTTTAAGTACCTATTATGTTTTCAGAAACTCAGTTTTGGTAATTATGTCGTGTTTTATATTGGTATTAATGTCGGTATTAGTTGTGATAAACTTGTAGTAACAATAATTTTTACGGTAATAGACTGAGCAAAAAAATTCAACTGTTTTGTAAAATCTGATAATTTGTAGTATTTAGGGTGTATAACAATAGCCTACCGTCAGTCAGCCAGGTTCGCTGACGTTTGGCGTGGGGGCGGTTTCAAAGTTTTTTTTTTATGAATTTGACGCGCGCCTGATGCGTCCCATTACAATATTTTGAAGACTGATCATATTTATATCGATTTTTAGTTATTTTACTATTCACAAACCCACTTTTAGATTTTATAAAGCATTTGCGACTCCACAACTTTGAAACCGCCCCCACGCCAAACGTTAGCGAACCTCGCTGACTGACGGCAGGCTATTGTTATACACCCTAAATACTACATAATATCAAAATATCAGATTTTACAAAATAGTTCAGCTCAGTCTATTATTTTATTATTTTTTTATTGAAAATAATGCTCATTTTCAATAAATTTCCTCCATTTTTTATTTGCACACCAATCTTAGTAAGCACGACAAGTATATTGTATTAACATAATAGACTTTGACTAAATACAGAATTAAACTATTCCCTTTTAAGCATGCTTCACACCTCAGATTTAAGCATGACCAAATGATTTTATATTTACCAAATCCAAAACTCTAATTATCACCAACTTTGAACAACCACAACTACAATATTTATAAGTTTATCACAACTAATACCGACATTAACACCAACATAAACTACGACATAATTATCAAAACTGAGTTTCTGAAAACATGATACGTACTTAAAGTTTACAACTCAACACAAGCTCTATATTTAAGCAACTTAAGAATAAGGAAGGAAGAAGATACAGAGCCCGCGCAAAGAAAACTTTGTAATGCGCAATACCGCCAAAAAGAAAGGAAGGGAGAAGTAATAAAGCGAGAAAAAGTTTATTCGCGAGTACTATTTTCATTTATATTCACGTCATGTTGGGAATTTTTATAACTTAATTTTTATAACTACAACTTAATTACTTAAGTCATCTTTATTCGTACATAATAAACAGATCTTTTTACTTTATAACGGAGTTCTACTTGAGACGTTTGCATGTAGAGATCTGGGAGCCATTTTGGATGTGGACAGAGGGCTTAGGAATTTAAAGTTCTAGTTCCCATATGATTGATTTACTTACTCAAAAACATATAAAACCATACCAATCTAGTCAAAATCGACAGGGTATACTAATTTTTAAATTAGTCCGCCATCTTGGATTTGAATATTAAAACCCAAAAATTTTGATTGTTAACAACCACTCACGTATTTAGCTTACTCGGAAACATATTAAAACAAAAATTTTTCAAAGCATTTGACATGTATGCGCTTGTTTTTAGTTATTTTAAAATTATAACGAGCCGCCATCTTGGATTTAGCACACAAGGATTGGGAATTTGAGGTTTTAACAGGCATAGGCGTGTTCAGCATACCCAAAAACATATATATCGACACCGATCTTGTTAAAATATTTATTTTGTAATTAAAAGCCAAAAATTTGGCCGCCATCTTGAATTTGAGGCATAAGGACTAAAAATTTGGACTGTTAACACCCCTAGGCGTATTCAGCGACCCCAAAAACATAAGGATTCACCTGTTAATCAATTGTTACACGATTTGCCGTTAGAAGTGATTTCTAGGCCTCTTACGAGATTTTATGCCTAGTCTATTTGGGGGGTAGGGTTAACTCGGGGAGCAGAACAACATCACCATCGTGTTCAGCATCCTCGAAAACGGAGGGGAGAGGTAGTTTGGTTGACTCCCCAAGTACTTGGGTGTTCGTCCGACTTACAGAATGTCCTCGCACTCATAGTAACAGGGGAACTTTTATTGTGTCTGGGGGTATGTTTGGCCCTTCGGATTGGTCTGGCTGTTTACAAAAGGTATTGAAATAGTCCCTTAAGTCATCGTATATAAACTTTGAGACTTAGATTATAAGAAAAGTTCTGATATTTTTTTTGCGGGCTTTAAAGCGTCTGGCGGTAGTTACCGCCAAAGGGAAGTGTCTGGCAATATTGAAAATTGATTGATAACAATATTCTGTAGAAAATATATAAAAACCAGCAATTAGAATTTAAGAAAAGTTAGTAATATTTTGACGTACCTTTCCCATCTTTTACCTGTAATAGGGCCGCCTACCTAAGCTAGCCGGTATACATACATTTTAAGCATACTATAGAACTACTCATTTCCCAAACTAAACTTAATTAGAATATAAGTAACGTCTGGGGGCCCTGGGATGTTACTCAAGAGACTGACCTGTCTTTTCTGATTTTTTTATATATTTTTTAGTTTTGTTTGTTTTGTTCACATAAAGCGCAATGTAGGTATATCATGTAATAATTTCTTTTGAAAAGTAATGCTATTAGTCGACAACATAGAGTACGGAGTTATATATTTAGGAGATTAGAAAGAAATTATTGAGAAAAATCTCTTACACTTGTAATCTCTATTCCTGTGAGAGGTATTCCGGAAAATTGAATGTGATTCGTTGTTCTGTCATTTTACTAACTCGTTTCAATATGTACGGATTTAAGCCATAGGCTGCAATCTACGATCGATTTTTACCTCAACGTGATCACAAAAGTACACAACATATGGAAAACTTTCTTATTGACCCATTTCTCAGAAAAATGTATTCTTGATAAAAATTGGTGATAAGTGGTACCTCTAATATTGAAAACGTCCCATTTCAAAAACTTATTTTCGTGTACGAGGAAGGCGCAAAACTATGAAATTGTTGTGATTTGATTTGAGTAAAGTATCTTTTGTTTTTGAAAATATTAAATAACATTACTTGGAGAAGTTGTTTCAAAGTGAAATTAAATGAAACACAACCTCCAGCCACTAGATGACTATTTTTTTCATCTTTTTTTCATTATTAAACATTGGAAAGAAATAGTCAAGAAACTTTATTTAGTTGAAATGAAAAGAGTGCGTCTAATTGACTGTTCTAAGTAAATTTCGCTATCGAAGAAAGATAATTAAAAAAAATTGAAAAAGTCGAAACAATTTCCAAGTAACATTTCTCTATATTTTCTAAAATAAGGGTACCTACATATTTCTAAAACAAACTCATATCGCTGTACCTCCTGAGAATATGATACGAGGTTTTGAAATTTTTTCTTTTTTTGTTTTAAGGGGAACATCGATTTTTCTCAAGAATAAATTTTTCTGAAAAGTAAATAATATAAGAGCGTTCTACATAATGAATACTTCTGTACACATTTGGTTTTCCCTATTTAACATCGTTTCTCACATTATCAGTAAAGAAAAAAAATTGTGGGAAGAAAATCTTTTGGAGTGAATATCTTACATATTTTAATCTAAATTCGAAACCTGGACAATTTGTCAAATTAATAGATACTTCATTATCTGTTGTGTAGAATGAGATACCTCTTTTGACGAATTAGACCCCTGTACCTTCTACGTCCGTGAGTAGCCAAATTTTTAGCTGATCTTTAGAGTATTGTCAAATATAATTCTCCATTTTGCCAAAGCCGCTCCGCGGCTCCAGAGACATTTATTATTCACTATTTTTTGCTAGTCTTAAAAATAATTCTCATAAGGGATTTACGAGTCAGATTTTTCATATAAATTTGAACTGGGGCAATTAAATGGCTGGAAACAGGACATTTTGCAGTAAATTTTTTACCGAACTCCTAAGAGCCCTGTTCAAAGCATAGTCTGAAATCTTTACATTCTTCTGAGTTAGCAGTAAGTGGCCAGTTCCGGGGAAAATGGGTAGGATGGTCGTAAAATCTCGCATTGTTTTACGAACTGGGGCTTTACCACTGAAAATTATATTCTTGTTAGATTTTAGTATTTTCTTAAATAATTTAAAATTGTGTAAAATTTTATATACGAGGATGTTGTTAAATTTAACAATTTAATGATGAAAATTAAAATAATATTTACATAATCCTCAAAATGAAGGTTCACGTAAAAAAAATTAATTAAAATTAAACACCACAGGTAATACGATCCCTTTATCCCTAGAGAGATTTTGTGTAGGGGAGGTCTACAAATTTAAATATAATGGATGTACATCTCGATGTACATGCAATATCTGAGTATGCGGGATTACATTTTCTTCAGAAAAAGTTCCAATGCCAAGGCAGACTGTTATTTTAAAACAACTATTGAAAATATGCCAAAAAACAAAATTAAAGCCAGTTTTCGTAGCTCATATTTCTAACGAAACCAGAATATTTGCGGATTGCTTGTAATAAACAGAATATCATAAATAAGGATTTAAGGAAATTTAATTTGACTACCAGACCTTTATTAATTTCTTACTAATTGTCCTGCTGCGGAGGCTATCGATTGCAACCAGCTATTAATCTTGTCAGCAAAGAAGTAGCATCATATTAAGAAGGGACGTCGTCTTTCCCAAAGGGTCCTGTTCCTGAGTTATTTCCGAGTTTCACACCTTCTAAGCTCACACATAATCATGCTATCAGGGTCCTAACTTATGAACTCTACTTTGCTGGGATCATAGAAATAATCTGCTGATCCTTTCTCCTTAGCGCATTTATCCATGGAACGTTTAAATTTATCGTCTAAACTTTCATATGCTTCGTATTTCATAAAAGGTATATAGTTATTATAGGTCTATAACAAACAGTTAATATTTTATCATGAAATTTGTTATTTTCGTTATATTTTTTAAGGGTGTTTTGAAAGTGAACGTTTTCTTTTATATAATTCATTCTTGAAATATGTGTACAGGGTGTTTCCTATAAAACTATACCCCCCCTTATTTCGGTCAATTATCACCGATTTTTATTTTTATTTTTCAAAAACCGGCCTAACACAGAATTTTCCGTAGATTTTGAATACGCTATTACTTTTTTTCCTACTTCAACCGTATACGAGGGGTAGAAAAAAGTATGGTTTTTTTAAATGGAACACCATATATATTTTTACATATTTGGATTCGCCTCGTCTTTCTGATTACAAATGTATATGATACTTATATATTTGCTATAAAAATAGCGCAAATATTGAATTTTTAAACTTAGGGAGTTTCCTTCAAAACTATACCCCCCTTATTTCGGTCAATTATTAACGATTCAAAATTTTCAAAACCTACACATAGAATTTTTCGTAGATTTCATATATGCTATTACTTTTTTTCTCCCTTCAACGGTATACGAAGGGTGGAAAAAAGTATTGTTTTTTTTATGGAATGCCCTGTATTTTTTTACATATTTAGATCCGCCCTACCTTTCTGATTATAAATATATTTAATACTTATATATGTTGTGTGTTAAAATGTTTACATTATTTTTTCATAATATGACTTTTAATAATAATTTAAAGCCAGATATTATTTCTATTTTTAATATTTCATTTCAAAGTAAATGATTGAAGTATGAAGGAATGTGCTTGAGTACTAAAAAAGGATAAATTGGAAATACAAAGAGCTATTTCTTTAGCATAACATCAATTATTCCTATCAATTTCTTTAAGAAATTTACATTTTTCTTTTTATGCCCTTGTCTCGCGACAGACTGTAGGATTATATCTGAATATTTTGTTATACTACTGGCTTGAGAGATTTATACAATTTTCCGATTACTGTTTTCTGCATCTCGTTTTCAATTTACCACAAAGACAATTTTCCTCTTTGGGTTAGACGACCAAAGAAAATAATTCTTTAATTTAGCTTACAGAGAGCCGAATCGCCTTAGGATCCAATTAAAACTCTCATTTTATCTGAGAGAAAATTATTTTTTGTTCGGTTTCTGCGGTAAGCAATGCATGTTGTAAAATGGAAACATTTTTAATATCTATAGTATTTTATAGTACATTACCTATTTATCAAATTTATTTAGACATTCAACTATAAGGAAAATGTCTTTGAGAAGTTTAAAAATATTATTTTGCTCCAATCAACGTCTAAATTGCTTTACTCTTGTAGATATTTATTAAAATATACCCTTTAAACGTCAGAATTATTCGAAATTGGTATTTTGTAAACACACTTACAAATTATAAATATACAGGGTGAATAAAATTACGAAAGGTTGTAAAATTCAGCACACAGTATTCAACTCGTACTTTTTATGTACTTAATTAATTCTTTAACTATTTTGTCGTTTATTTTTACCTATTTTTCTCAAAAACTTATCTAAAATACATGGTATCACACGGAGAACTGTGTTTTGAATCTCATATTTAAAAAGTTATACGCAATATTACACACTCTGTACATTAAGCAAAAACTACTGGAACGTCCATGTAGTCGATTGCAGCGTGGGATTTTGTAGCTTCCTAAAATGACTTGAAAATAATAAATTATTGATTGTATCAGGACCTTTCCATGATATAACTGAAATTGAATTTTGTGTGGATAAATTTCGTGTCTTTACGAGCATGTGTAGATGTTAAATTACGTCCAAGATATAAGAAAGTTCTCAGACTTGCCTTTTATATACTGAAAAAGAGGAAAAAAATATTGTGACACTACTTACTGGATGCAATTTGCACCAATTTTTTCCTTCAAAATAAATTTCAGTATGTATTCAACGCGAACTTCCATACGTCACATAATAGTTATGGATTCATTCATAATTATACCGTAATCATTAAATTTACGCTACGAAATTTTATACATTAGTGCAATTTTTTACAAAAATTATTCCCCAATAGAATCCTATTTGTGTATTTTTAAGGACCATGTTTAATTTAGGATTTTCTAAACGAGGTAAGGTGAATTAAATAAACATCTAGTTGTATTAAAATTCGAATTCTACTACTTTCAATGAGAAGTAATACTTAGTCAGAATTTTATTATATCTATCACCTTTATCAGTTGAAAATATGTCTGGGTTTTATCTAAAGTTTTACAAATTCGGGTACGGTCGAGGGTGGCTTCTAGTCTAGAAAATTAAACTCAGAATGACATGCTCTGACGGCATCAACAAGTAACTGCGTTGCTCTTGCCTAATTACACGCCTGACATATTTGGTTAACAACAACGGAGGGAGCACTGCAGTAAAATATCTATTTAACTTATTGGGTTGGTTAATATATTTTTACAAACACGACTTTTTGCGTTTCTGTTGCTACCAGGTTTTCCGTCCGTTGGGAATATTTATTTGATGTCATTTTTATATCATAATCATATCCATAACTAGCAATTTGGTATTTTATAAAAGCTGCAGAAATGTTTCTGACACAAATTTTATAAAACAATATTACTCTCAGGAACACATAAAATACCTACTTCAATCGCTATTGATATTTTGTAAAGCCTATTGGAACCATTACAAAATAATTATATAAACTAGTGATGCAACGGTTTCGGGTTTTACGGTTACGGTTACGGTTACGGTTATCCCTACGGTTCCGGTTATGGTTACGGTTTTTAAAATGAATCGCATAATGATAAAATAATAAACTTTATTCCTGAAAACAAAACACAACACTTTGAAAGGACATATTTAAAACAAAACAAAAACTTAAAAAAACTAAACTACATTTTTGTAGTAGTATTACAAAAAAACAGCGTAAAATTAAACGTTCTAAAATTCTAAATATAAATAAACAGGAAACATTGTAAAATGTAATGTAAACAATAAAAGCTGATTGTAGTTAAATTAAAATATTTAAACTTAAACTGAAAATTTAAAATACAAAAAAGAACAAAAGAACAAAAATTAGTATTCAAAATTTACTGTTGCGAGTTGCACGTTTAGACCTGCAAGAACCGTATAACAACCGCGAAAATAGACGGTTACGGTTAACCGTATAATAGCAAAAACCGTGAAATAAACCGTTCCCTAACCGTAACCGTTGCATCACTAAATATAAACATTTCCGCAGGCCTTAAGAAAATTCAGTACCAGCATTATAAAACAGTTTTATTAAAGCTTCATTTAATTCCGCTATAAAACATTCTTCAGTGTCCGTTACATTAGTGCTATAAAACAATTAAACAACTATTTTATAACAGCTTTTTAGTGATTTTTAAGCAGCCGTTATAAAAAAAATTTGCTGAATGGAGACCCACCAATAAAATAAAACGGTTTCTTAAATGTATCCTAAAAGTCGCAAGAAGTATTCCTGAACTTAAAAACAGTACGGCAGAGGAAAATATATGCCGGCGGTAACTATATACAAACATAGACTTTAGTGATTTAATACTAGGTAATAACCTAATTTATCAATAATTATTTTAGAGACGTATGACCTAAAGCGACTGTAATTTTTGATAAATAAATAATAAATAAATACACCACATGTAATTACGACCCCCTTTATCCCAGAAGGTTCTGGAAGAGCCTTGTGCGGGAGGGGGCTACACATTTAAAGACCAGGGACACACATCCAATATCCGTGTATAATGGAAAAATCCCACTCACAGTATTTTCCATTGCCACGACCGGGATTCGAACCCGGGACTTTTGGGTGAGAGGCAGGTGCGCTACCATCTCGACCATCAGTCATGATGCGAAGGAAATTTGACTGTGAATTATATGCCATCTTTTTAATAAATTTTAAGCGCGCTGCGTGTTTACTAATGGTATCTAATAATTTTTGAAATTTTATAAAAATCGATTTTAAGAATTTGACTTTTTTTGCAATGAAATTTACGCCAATTTGTTTTAGTTATCTTAACTTAATAATTGGCACGTTTTTAACTGCCATAAATAGTAATATGTCTGTCATATTTACGATCTCGAACGGTGGCCTTTTAAAATGGCTTCCTTGTATAAAATACTTTTGTGTTAATAATAAGCATTTAAAGATAGTTGAACTATTAAGCGATTTCTATAAAACATCTATAAAATAATGACGGTTTTGTGACAGGGTCGGAGCCCATATGGACCAAATAACTATATTCATTTCAAAAAAGCATATTTTATATTTTTGATATAAATTATAAACAAAAAAAAATATCGAAAATTATTCATTTAAATTTTCCCTTTCACTGCTCGCTCAGCTGGAATCACAAACATTTTGCTAAGAACTATAATTTGTAATTATTACCCTTAAATTATTAATTTTTTTCATTTTAACCCCTTTCTCTATACAGGGTATCCGCAAATTCCTGTTGCTAACTTTAGGAGATGATGAAAAAATATGAAAAAAAGTTCCTTTAGACATGTGTCCGGAAATGCTTCCTAACAGAGCTAAAGCCCTTTGAATGTAGTGCCCAAGGGTAGGTTTTTACTTAATATTATAGGAACCATATGTACTACAAGGAAGAGATTTGGTACGTGATTTAGTATCAATATGGGGGCTATTATTTCATGACATTTAACTTGTTCGCCGCTATTTGTGGTAGAGCACTATCATGAAAGGTATATTTTTGTTCTTCCATTTCCAACATGTAGTTACTTGCGCTAGTTGAAGCATAATCAGAATTTTGGCATATTGATTTTTGACCTAATACACTAGTAGTGCAATGAGTGGAATCCATTATTGATTAATTTAACTGCTGTGTCTTATTGCCAATATCACTGCTGTTACTACACATTTTCAATTTCCTTCAAAAAGCACCACTTTTTTTAAGTTTCTTCCATTGTCCTAGATATGACATCTTTAATTTCTTCTTTTACACGATCTGACACGATGCGATATACACCACTTTTGTAATGTGTTATTGTGTAGTTAGCCGTAGCATTTTTATGTTCAAATAAACAATTTTATTTTGTAACGATTTTGTTGCCGTTTCCATATTGCAGCATATTGCAATGCTATATAATAATTATATAGCTATAGCAGACTCTGGAACAACAATATACTCTCAAAAGCAGAATTGTCCCAAATGGTTCTTTAATATAACTGTTTTATAAGATGATAGGAAAAACTATAAAATAATTTTAATATGTATTTATAACGGCGCTAAAAATGCTGCTGAACGTTACTAAAAAAGCGTTATAAAACAATTTAGTTTTATAAGCTGGAATGTTTTATAGCTAGTCACGGAAACGTTTCTAAAATAATTTCTTAACTGCTTTATAAGATATTTTATAATTTTGCTGTAAAACGTTTTATTGATAAATTTATAAAACAGTTCAGTTGCAGACAACAACACAGCGTTTTCTGCAACTCTAATATAATCAATTGGCATTTTAGAGGCATCAATAAAATAACAATAAAACAAAGTAATCGTAGAACGTTTAAATTATAAAACATATTTGCTGGTTGGGATGTATTTAAATATTTCTGCGCAGTATTTCAATTCCAAAAATTAATAAATTCGATTAATATTACGAGATTTATATTCTTTCATCTCAAAAATAAATAAAATAATTAATTTCTCGACCGTTGGTTAAAAATTGTATGGATTCGTGATACATGGCCCTACAACCCCTATAAGGGGAAAATTCTCGAACAGCCGTAATAAGGGCGCCACAGGGGAAAAATTGGCACTATTCTTTTTGCGTTACTGTTTTAATTAATTTAAAGTGCCGTTCAGTCTTTAATAGAAAAGTGACAAAATGTTCTAAGTGATCATTTTAAAAAAAATTTTTTGGTTTAACTTAATAATTTTAAATATATGTACTATTTTGTTAATACGAAGGTGCAAATTTTTACCGTCAAATGAAATTTTTTAAGTTGAACATTTTTCAGAAATTTTATTTGTCTTTCGAGTTTTCCCCTGTGGTGCACTTATTACGGCTGATTGAGGATATTCGCCTTATAGGGGCTGTAGGGCCATGTATGGACTATCACGAATCCATAAAATTTTTAACCGACAAACCAGATTTTTCGAGAAAATAATTATTTTGTATTATTCTCCTAGGTGAAAAATCTAAACCGCGTTGCTGGGACGCTACATCCTGTAGCGACCTTATGACGGCTGATCAAGGATTTTCGCTCTATAGAGGTTGTAGTGCCATGTATGGACTATCACGAATTCATAAAATTTTTAACCAACAAACTAGAATATTCGAGAAAATAATTTTTTCATTTATTTCTGAAGCGAAACAATGTAAATATCGTTATATAAATCGAATTTATTAATCTTTGGGATTGAAATAGTGTGCAAAAATATTTAAATACATATTAATTGCCCTGAAATTCGTTGTTCTCCTAATATTTTTGAGAAAATTTTAAACAAAGTTCCAAATTTATCAAAACATATTTCCCTGGCAACGCAACGTGTTGCTAACTTCACACCAGTTTTATTAACCATTCT
Source organism: Rhagium mordax (assembly GCA_963680705.1). Taxonomy (NCBI): domain Eukaryota; kingdom Metazoa; phylum Arthropoda; class Insecta; order Coleoptera; family Cerambycidae; genus Rhagium; species Rhagium mordax. The sequence continues at coordinate 16,296,952 of OY796661.1, forward strand.
TGCATAATTATTACGAACTTGGCAAATCTACAATTCTTTTAAATTTTGTAAAAATATGTCGAAGAATTTTTTATTTATTACGACAGACAAACTTATCAATGGACAGGTTGCCTTCTAAAACAATTTTAAACTTGTACAAATGTGTAATGTAAAAATCGCAATTTAATTATTAACACGCTTTCCAACACGCTTTTTATTTTTTTATTTTTTTATTTTTTTTATTTTATTTTTTTTATTTTTATATATTATTAGCTTTACCTGTATGTTTGTTTGTATGTAACGGAATCTTTCAACGAGATTTTCACCCACTTCAAAACGTCAGATTAAACTGAAACTTTGCACACTTATCAAGGATCGATGATAATACAATAAAAGCATTTAATTATATTGAGTTAGTGGAATATTTATCACTGTTGAAGAAAATCTTAATAGATAAACATTATTTTTTACTTTTTAGTTCGGTTTCTCTTTAAAGCGTGTTTTTTTAGTTTTTTTAAACTACAATTTTTTTTAATTTTAATTTTCTACTCGTGCCACCTGCTTATATTTTAAATTGAGTAAGTCCAAGAACATGGTAAATAGTAAAATCCAAAATAAAAAGAAGTCCGTGTCGTTACCCTAACGGGCAATATTGCTGTTTAGGACTAGTCGGTCCTCATCAGGCAGTTAAATTAAAGGCTTGAAAGAAACTGCAGCTCTTACACAGTTTTAGTTTCATCGTGTTTTATATATATTATTATATATTTTAGCTCAATTTTGCCTTGAAATGTCTAAACAAGATAAATAGTGAATCAGTACAGAAAACAGAGTTGTACTAGTGAATAATTGTAGCAGGAAGTGATAATAGGAACACTTTTTCCACAATTTTGTTTACAGTTTTTTTAATGACTGTTACAATGCATCTAGGTATGCTCCCCTTCTGGATGTCTAAGCCCACACCAAACAACACTTTCATATAAGGTTTGCAAAACCTGTATTCTACGTAAGTTAACGGAATCTATGCACGGTCCATAAATAAAACATATGAACAAAAATGTCTAGACAATTAATGACTCACAAACCATATATGTTTTTTTAAAAAGCAACGTACATTAATTTAAGATTAGCGTAGGCTGTTAATATGCGACTAGATACATAATCTTTAAATCGTAAATAATCCGCGATTTAATTAAGATTCATTCCTCTTAGAATCCGGTCGCAGTTAATGTGCCCATTAAGGCCAACGTTTAATCAAAAATTCAACCTGGTATTTACAAGCCTACTTTCTTATCTATTCTGGTGAGATCTGAAAAAATTAATCACGGTATTAGGGAACTTGTACATTTGATTAGTTGTATACAGGGTCCTGCAACAGTGCGTCGGGTTTCCATAGCTCCTAAACCATACAAGTTAGGAAATTTATTCGAGTACAGTTCTTAGCTAAATGTGAAGGAGCACCGCAGGAAAATATTTTCGAACGTCCAGGGTGTCACAAAAAATTGTGACGTTTTTTTTAAATGAAACACCCTATATGTTTTACCATATTTCAGACGGCTTTAATGTTCCTCATTCACACCTAAAATATGAGAACATTCTAATGCTTCACTTGGAAGTAAAAAATTAAAAATGAAATATAAAGCAATTTACATCGCTAAAGAAAAACGCTCTCCATTTTTCCGAACGAAGATTTGAAAACAAAACAAGGTTTAAAACTTTTTGATAAAGGTCGTGGGATACCGTATCTAAAATTGTTTGTGTTCCATCATGTACAGAGCACTCGAAAAATAAATTCAAATTCCGAGTATTTTAAATTGATTTATCTCAGTTTTTTCAAATGGAACACCCTGTATATTTTTACGTAGTAATATGCAGAAATTGAATGAAAACATTTTTTGTATAGGTGTTACTATTGGAATTTCTATCCGTTTTTGAGATAATTGGCAAATACTAAACATGGGCTGATAGAACGACTTTAATTTAAAGAAAATTTTAATAAAACAACGTAGGTACATTAAACTACAACTACATTAAATGTTCAAAGTGTCTTCGGAAATGGAGAAATGGAGAAAATAGAGACAGATTTTAATGGATTTTTTGGTGCGATTTTAAATTTTTTTAAAACTGTTTTTTTTTCTTATGGGATTATATCAAGGATATCATATACAACGAGCCGCCGACAACCGAGATAAATATGCGGGAGAGAATAATACATGCGTTTGAAAATATTTCACCTCGAATATTAACGGAAGTGGAAAAGTCTTTTCGAGAACGAATAAATTTATGTTTACAGCAAAACGGAAGACACTTTGAACATTTAATGTAGTTGTAGTTTAATGTGATGAAATCAAGAATATCTTAACGAAGAAAGGTCAATCCCATGTGAGTAGTGGTTCATGTTGAAGGAAATCAAAGTCTTTTCTCACAAAAAATCGAAAAATTTATTTTATAGCGACCGGTTTCGTGAATAAAAATTGCTTTACATCCTCAGGCTACAGAGAATTTTATCAACGCTGAATACGAGGGTTGTCGATAAAAACATTTGTTAAAAAACTTAGTCATTTAGAGAATAGTAAATTTAAACACAATAATTATTTAGAATAAAAATTATTATTAAATACGTCATAGTTTTTAGTTAAAATGGTAACAAATATTGGATAAGCGAATTAAAAACAAATTAAAAACAACCATCTAACGTAGTTAATAAACGATTACCTGAGGATGTGAAGCAATTTTTGTTCACGAAACCGGTCGCTATAAAAAAAATTTCTTTAATTTTTGTGAGAAAGTACTTTGATTTCTTTCAACATGAACAAGAATAACTTGATTGGTTTTTGAAATATTTGGAAAAAAACAAAATTTTGAGTTTTTAATTTTGTTCCTTTTAGCTTTGTTTGAAGATATATAAAAAACCGAAAGAACTTCTTCATTGCGACTTTTTCAGCTCTACAACAGAGAACTAAAATATTTTAAATATAACGTTTCGTCATATAGGGGCCACCTTCAACTTTGTTTTTCAAATACGGACCTGATATTGTTTTTCATAAAATCATTCGCATTTTTTATCATGATTCCAACGATATATGACACTCGTTGGTTTAACCAATATTTTCAGTTCCAAAAGTTAAATTTAGTCTTTAAGTGATTGAATCCATTCGTTACAACCCTGCTTTTTTAATAATTAATTTCCTAATAGGTGGATAGGGATAACTACGTAGACAGATGGCTAGCTCGGTCACCTGACCTATCGCTACTGGATTATTTTCTATGAGGTACCTTAAAAAATCGCTTATATAAAAACGAAGTCAACAGTATTGTAAATTTAAATAACAAAATAAACGAGGCATTCAGATCCTCGGAAAAGGGATCTGAGAATAACAATAAGTCATATGAAGAAAGAATTTAGAAATGCATCGTCCAAAATGGTAACCTTATTGAACATACCGGTGTGAACTTGGCAGGCTAAAACTAGCAGGCGATTTGACGGAAATACCCGAACTCCCATAGACGTGCAAGTAAGTGAGAAACGGGCAATAAAATATGTGTAAAGTTTCATATTGACCTTCAACTTGATCAAGTTTTCAAAAAAAAAACCTCCCCTATTATCTTATATTCTAATATCTTAATTAATTAATATCTTAAAATCGAATGTGGCAGAAGAAAACGGCGGCTCAAAACGTAACTATGTGGCAAAATGTGTGTTATAGTGGTGAAACTTATGCCAAAAGCACAATGACTTGCAGGCCATCCAAGGGGTTAAAAACCTCCCTTATTATCTTAAAAAAATCGAAAGCGGGAGAAGAAAACGGCGGCTCAAAATGAAACTTTGTGGCAAAATGTGTCTTATAGTGGTGAAACTTATGCCAAAAGCACAATGACTTGCAGGCCGTCCAAAGGGTTGAAAACCTCCCTTATTATCTTAAAAAAATCGAAAGCGGGAGAAGGAAACGGCGGCTCAAAATGAAACTTTGTGGCAAAATGTGTCTTATAGTGGTGAAACTTATGCCAAAAGCACAATGACTTGCAGGCCGTCCAAGGGGTTGAAAACCTCCCTTATTATCTTAAAAAAATCGAAAGCGGGAGAAGGAAACGGCGGCTCAAAACTAAACTTTGTGGAAAAATGTGTCTTATAGTGGTGAAACTTATGCCAAAAGCACAATGACTTGCAGGCCGTCCAAGGGGTTGAAAACCTCCCTTATTATCTTAAAAAAATCGAAAGCGGGAGAAGGAAACGGCGGCTCAAAACGAAACTTTGTGGAAGAATGTGTCTTATAGTGGTGAAACTTATGCCAAAAGAACAATGACTTGCAGGCCGTCCAAGGGGTTGAAAACCTCCTTTATTATCTTAAAAAAATCGAAAGCGGGAGAAGGAAACGGCGGCTCAAAACGAAACTTTGTGGAAAAATGTGTCTTATAGTGGTGAAACTTATGCCAAAAGAACAATGACTTGCAGGCCGTCCAAGGGGTTGAAGACCTCCCTTATTATCTTAAAAAAATCGAAAGCGGGAGAAGAAAACGGCGGCTCAAAACGAAACTTTGTGGAAGAATGTGTCTTATAGTGGTGAAACTTATGCCAAAAGCACAATGACTTGCAGGCCGTCCAAGGGGTTGAAAACCTCCCTTATTATCTTAAAAAAATCGAAAGCGGGAGAAGGAAACGGCGGCTCAAAACGAAACTTTGTGGAAAAATGTGTCTTATAGTGGTGAAACTTATGCCAAAAACACAATGACTTGCAGGCCGTCCAAGGGGTTAAAAACCTCCCTTATTATCTTAAATAAATCGAAAGTGGCAGAAGAAAACAGCGGCTCAAAACGAAACTTTGTGCAAAAATGTGTCTTATAGTGGTGAAACTTATGCCAAAAGCACAATTACTTGCAGGCCGTCCAAGGGGTTGAAAACCTCCCTTATTATCTTAAAAAAATCGAAAGCGGGAGAAGAAAACGGCGGCTCAAAGCGAAACTTTGTGGAAAAATGTCTGTGAAAGTGGTGAGACGTATGCCAAAAGCACATCAATTATTTGCAGGCCGTCAGGAGTTGGAAGCTCCCCCGAGATATTAAATAACTCCCTTTTGTCACCCACTATAATGCCTTGAAGAGAAGATCCTCTAAAAGTGATTATGAATACAGATAATTGTTTTAAATGTATGGAGTTTTAATTAAAATTTAATTGATAGAAATGAAATCCAAAGAAGTCAGAAATCCATAGAGGTAAATTTTTAATAGGATAAAATAGCAAAATAAATTATTGCAAATATTAAATTATTTGCTTTCTACATTCGTAGTACTGACCATTTTATCAGTTAAATGTAGATAGTTTGCAAATAAGCTCTGAAAAGAGTATTTATGTCTTTTTAAGACATTAGAGGATTAAGACTGAATAGTAAAATTTATTTTGCTATTTTATCCTATTAAAATTTAATTAATTGATCAGTTAATTTAGTCTGCTCTCTCGCTTTCGATTTTTTTTAAGATATAAAGGGAGGTTTTTAACCCCTTGGACGGCCTGCAAGTCATTGCGCTTTTGGCATAAGTTTCACCACTATAAGACACATTTTTCCACAAAGTTTCGTTTTGAGCCGCCGTTTCCTTCTCCCGCTTTCGATTTTTTTAAGATAATAAGGGAGGTTTTCAACCCCTTGGACGGCCTGCAAGTCATTGTGCTTTCGGCATAAGTTTCACCACTATAAGACACATTTTGCCACAAAGTTTCATTTTGAGCCGCCGTTTTCTTCTCCCGCTTTCGATTTTTTTTAGATAATAAGGGAGGTTTTCAACCCCTTGGACGGCCTGCAAGTCATTGTGCTTTTGGCATAAGTTTCACCACTATAAGACACATTTTTCCACAAAGTTTCGTTTTGAGCCGCCGTTTCCTTCTCCCGCTTTCGATTTTTTTAAGATAATAAGGGAGGTTTTCAACCCCTTGGACGGCCTGCAAGTCATTGTGCTTTTGGCATAAGTTTCACCACTATAAGACACATTTTGCCACAAAGTTTCATTTTGAGCCGCCGTTTCCTTCTCCCGCTTTCGATTTTTTTAAGATAATAAGGGAGGTTTTCAACCCCTTGGACGGCCTGCAAGTCATTGCGCTTCTGGCATAAGTTTCACCACTATAAGACACATTTTTCCACAAAGTTTCGTTTTGAGCCGCCGTTTCCTTCTCCCGCTTTCGATTTTTTTAAGATAATAAGGGAGGTTTTCAACCCCTTGGACGGCCTGCAAGTCATTGTGCTTTCGGCATAAGTTTCACCACTATAAGACACATTTTTCCACAAAGTTTCGTTTTGAGCCGCCGTTTCCTTCTCCCGCTATCGATTTTTTTAAGATAATAAGGGAGGTTTTCAACCCCTTGGACGGCCTGCAAGTCATTGTGCTTTTGGCATAAGTTTCACCACTATAAGACACATTTTGCCACAAAGTTTCATTTTGAGCCGCCGTTTTCTTCTCCCGCTTTCGATTTTTTTAAGATAATAAGGGAGGTTTTTAACCCCTTGGATGGCCTGCAAGTCATTGTGCTTTTGGCATAAGTTTCACCACTATAACACACATTTTGCCACATAGTTTCGTTTTGAGCCGCCGTTTTCTTCTGCCACATTCGATTTTAAGATATTAATTAATTAAGATATTAGAATATAAGATAATAGGGGAGGTTTTTTTTTTGAAAACTTGATCAAGTTGAAGGTCAATATGAAACTTTACACATATTTTATTGCCCGTTTCTCACTTACTTGCACGTCTATGGGAGTTCGGGTATTTCCGTCAAATCGCCTGCTAGTTTTAGCCTGCCAAGTTCACACCGGTATTGAACATTTGGTGTAAAAAATAACAATGAAATAAGTATCAAATATCGTAGTTTTTAAGTTGCTGGAAAAAAAGTTATTAAAAAAGCAGGGCTGTAATGAATGGATTCAATCACTTGAAGTGTCTTAAAGACTTACCTAATTTGAGTTTTAGAAATGAAAATATTATTCTAGTCAACGAGTATTATTGTATATCGTTGGAATCAAGATGAAAAATACTAATGAATTTAGGAAAACAATATCAGGTCCGTATTTGAAGAAACAAAGTTGAGAGAGGCCCCGATTTATTCAAAATATTTTAATTCTATGTTGTAGATCTAAAAAAGTCATAAGTTGTTTTAGTTTTTTTATATTTCTTCACACAAAGCCAACAAAATACAAGAATAAGAACTAAAAATTGTTGTTGTTTTTTTTTTCATATATTTCAAAAACCAAACAAGATATTCTTGTTTTCATCACGGCTTATTATTGGGCATTAAATTATGCAACTTCGCCCTTACTAAGTCTCTATATCTTACCGTTTCCGAGATCCCAAGGTGGGGATCGAATTTGACTCACCCTGTATACGCGAAATATTCCAGTAACGTCACCAAAGTTAAGTAGTCCGATTTAAAAACCTCTTGACATGCTTTGGGTATATTATTATCATTAATCACTAAAATTGGACATTGAACGCTCGATTGAACGTTAAAAAAAAAAAATAAATAAATTGATGAGACTTTACCTCCTAATTCCTAATAGTTATGTTTTTACCCACCGACAACTGGAATTCATGATTTCGAGGAAATAGAACGCTTAATACACTTTGTTCGTCCTTAGCTACCTTAATAGACTTGACATACATTTTTATAAAAGGTTATAATACCCGCATCGAAGACATTAAGCGGTAATGAGTTAAGTTAACGTATAGTAAGAATAACAATATCGGAAATATAATTTACCTATCTGAAAAAAGGTGCCATGAATCTCGTTTTTTGGCGAAGTTAAATGAAATTGGATAGTGTATTTATAGATATAGAAAATGACTATCTGCCTGTACATTAATAGAACCGTATTAAATAAATAAGGAATAAATTGTTGTTTACAATTATAATTGATTATATCAAACAAAATATTTATTGCATTTCATTTTATTTACAATTTTAAAATTAAATTACAATTCAGTCAAGTCAGTTCCCTATTGTGGTCATTACTTAAATAAATAATAAATATTTCTGTAAAATTTCCGATGCACATGTAAAACTATCAATTATTATTTCTAACATACTGACATTTAAAGTGGGAGAACTCCAGATTTTAGTTGATAACATTTATGTATACTGTATAAATTGTAACGAAGTGATTTTTACCTGTCAATGATTGCCTGTTTTATTTCACTATATTCGTCACTTGGGTATGTTATCGAACCCAGGAGATGCTGTAAAAGTAGTTTTAAGCAAAAGATCCCAATTAGACATAAGCACACAAGCTAAGGCTTGAATGGTGTATGTGGAACATCTGTTCCATGTACACCATTTTTTTTATCAAAAATATGTCGAATTTCAATTCAGTTCCTAAATCCAAAATTCCTTCTTTTTGCCTGATATGCATGAATCCATGCATATCAGGATTTTTTATAAAATTTATGACGATTTTCAGTACAGTTTCCAAAATTCCCTTTATCTTTTTCGGCCCATATCTCATGTTTGAACGAACGCATCCAGGCACGATGCAGCATGTAGAGACGACCAAGGACATGCATTGTCCTCAGCCAGTACCGATTCCTCGAAGGACGGACTGCGCCACTACAATGATCATAGCGCAGATGATCATTGTCATAAGCCGGTCTAACAGATCACAGGAATACTCCACAAAGGCGCGAGAGTGAATCTACCGTAGATCAGTAGCTCTTGATCTGATCTATCATAGACTGATCCACCTTCGTGGTCGCACTGATCTACGGACCCATAGGTTCACTCTACCCTCGCGTTCTGGAATTCCTAGTGAGTCCGTGACCTACGGCTTCCAAGGATGGTTGAGCTGGCCTCGCCTACCCATTGGTCATCGTCTCTACCGGGATCGTGTCTGATAGCACCATTTTGAAATTTTAGGAACTGAATAAAAATAGGAAATAGCGGAATTTTGCGACGCCACGTGGCGATGTGAAGTGGTCTCGGGTCTTTTCCATATCTATAGTGGGAGACCTCCCAATGATCTCGCAAAATGGAATTGGGGTATTTTTGATTAAATCCAGCCAGGATAAGCCTCATTGCGGTACGCACGGGTACCGGGGCACTTCCCCATTATTACCAGGTGACCGCCTTGTGAGATAGCATTCGAAGAGATTTCCCCTTTCTGAAATATCCACAGACGTCTAACGGCATATACCCCTTTTGGAGAATATTACCTTAAATTTTTAGTCTATAATTCTAACAGTAAATCTATAAAACCCACTCACTAAATTGCCAGTCACGTCCATGTAATAATTCTCTTTCGGCAATCGATCACTCGTCTTTAAGCGCGGCCGTCGCGGTCGCTGACCCCTTGTGGGGGTATCGTGGTTATGGTGGCAGACCTTGCTAGGTGAGGCTCTATATGTACTATGATGATTGTTTAATATATACCCTTATTTATTATCCATGTCTTCTTATTGCGTTCTAGTATTAGTCTAGTATCTGTGTTGACCCCATAGCTAACGACCCTCGCAATTGCGTCGGTTTGACCATTCGGCTGAGCCAAAGAAGAGTGAACGAGCAAGACCTGTCTGGGCAGGTGTCAGAAGTGAATTGTGTATTGTGCAAAGTGTTTAGCTAGTGTTGTATCTTTAGTTCAGGACGTTGCGAAGCCTGTATACGAGGAAGCATTCATTGTCGACAGTTGCCGTTAATCTATCGATTTCGAGACTTCGATATATTAAGGGTTTGCCACGACCTGCGTTGAATTCAACGGCCAAGAGTTAAATCAGATGTGGTGATAGCGATTAATTGACTTAATACGAATATCGGTCGTTCCCTCCCACTATCACTGGTTATAACGAATGGTTAACTAACGTTGACACAGCCTTAGCAAATTAGTTTAGTTATTAAACGTTGATAGGTACACCCGGTAACTCTGTTATCATTTAAGTTATAGTTAAGGTATCAATTAATTGTAAAATCAGCTGGTAAATTAATTGATTAATTTTCGATAGTCCCCTGTATAGCTAAAATCCGTTAATTATTCAAAAATAATGTTCAAGCCGGAAGTAAAAATCATTAGTTACGAAAACTTGCTAAAATATTAATACGTGTCCGTTTCAAGCCGGTTCTTTTTGGAATGTAGTTTAAAAATTATTAGCAATGCATTTCCGTTTTCCGTTAGCCCGGTTGAATAAGATAAATTGCATAACCCGCTCGGACTTAGTAAACCGAGTTCTTCATGCAAGCCACCTGTCCGAGTTCCACATATGGTATGAGCGCTCCGACCGCATACGTCAGCGAAAAAGATAATAAATTCACCGGGAACGGTCAAATCGACATCAATCGAATTATCGATACCTACGCATTCGAAAGCAAAGTCCGACCAGAAACGTATTTTTCCTCAATTTTTTTCCGTAAGCCGTATTGGTAAGAACCCTAGTAATTCAACCGCTGCTCCGTAGCTTGAATAATCACCGAGATTCACTGCAGTTTGTATTGAGTAAATATCGCCGCAGTGTAAATCTATTTAATCAAATCAGAGTTCGGTTTAAAGTTTCCGTTGAGTTGTATTTAATGTTATACCACACATTCGCCGGGTGTACCTTCCGATAATCAGTCTGGTAGTTGGGTACAGCCACCAACGAGTGTATTTTCAAAACGTGGATTTATCATACACTGGCAAAATAATTCGTTAATCAGTCTGGTAGTCTTATGGCCCCAGTGTATGGTTTAAATCTTTATTTTTCGGTAAGGAAATATAATTCCTGGTTAACAAAACTCTGTATTTGAGGCCGTAGAAACCCGCGTGTATTAAGTAGTTTTCAAATCTGAAATAAAAGTCAAAGAATCTCTGTGTCTTGTTCACCGCACTCCGTTAATTTGGGTGTCTATAACTTGCTTCCCGTCAACGCCGGCCGATTCATTCAATAGCGTGTATATATTTCGATTCTCTCGCACTGCGAGCCCGCGCTGTCCGAAATTTTATAATATTTTCTTTACCAGCTGATAAATCGTTGTCACATTTTTGTATATAGCCGACTGTGTAGTCAACGAAGGCTTTACTTAATTTTATTTTATGTTATTCTGTTTCGTCATAAAACATTGTATAATAAATAGGATTATAGGAAACAACTACTGGACGGGCAAAGGCCCCTACTCCCATTGAATTATACCTATAAATCCAAATTGGTAGCCAAATTTGTTATTTGTCTTTTCTCCACCAGACACAGACCATAAAACATTGTATTAAACGTCCGAATTGCATATTGAATAAATCTGTTATAATACCCATCAGAAATTCCGAGTTATCATTTCTGTTAAATTTCTAATTAACCCGTTTGAGAAATTGTTCAAGTCATACTGACATAATAATCATCTCACGACCTACTGGCAAAAAACCGTGTCTTCAACTGTTAGCTACCTAGGGTTTTCCTGGACACCGCCAGGAAACAAAAGTGTTGTTCTTTACACTTCAAAAAGGGAAAGAACTGGCGCCCGAGTTTTCCGTATAAAGAGAAAGGTTACGTAAGTATCTATACATCGAAAGGAAGCGGCGTTACAAAATTATAAAGTTAAAAGTATTACGTTTTAAATAGCTTACATTTTTATGCATACTTGTATTTCAGTCATATTTGCTAGAAACTTAACAAAAAGACTTTTTCTCAACCATTTCAGCAATTTGGACGATATTTTTATTGCACGTTAATTTCTCGGGAATGTATCTGCTAACGCTTTAGACAAAATTCAGTTTTACTTGAAAATTGGGTGTAGCGTAGCAACTAAACACCCTGTGTGTGCATCAGCAACGACGCCAAGTTAAAGTTCGGTGCTAATTTTGGTCTCTTTTTTTCATTCTCATTTAGGTTCACTTTATTACCCATTACCTCTGTAACCTCTGTTATTAGAGTAGATATCAAATTTTATAACACAAGTTTTTATGTCAGGTTTATGAATACCTACATCTTTCTTTCCTTTATATAAAGTAATTCTCTGTTATAAGATTCTCTTAGTTTTCATGAAATATGAACATTTTGTATCTTTCTGTAAAAGCATTTTCTATTTGTTTTCCCTGGTTTCGTAAGAACAATAAGTATCTTAAAGACGTTACCTAATTTACTTTTCAGTTGGCCAATGTTGGTATTCTAATTTTCTTAAGTAGAATAGAATTAGGGTAGGGGGAAGTGCTAAATAAGATTCATTATGATAATTTATTTCTTCTGTCACATTATCCATTCAATAGTCCTTGAAAGTGGAAGGTTTTGCGAGTTCCTCACCAAATTTACATAAATAGTCTCTAAAATATTTAACATTTCTAAAAGTAGGATTTTTGGATTTTTAAACTGCATCAGTGGGTATTCATTTTATTGTCTTATCAATTTAATAATATTCTCCCATAATAATTTATGTTTACAATTAATAAACAAGTACGTAATATTATGAATCAATACAAGTTGATCTTTACGAAAAGAAATAATACCACACAGGATTGACTTCCTATTTATTAAGCAATTGCCAGTTTACAATGTATTACGCCATATCTTAGCAGATAGTATATAATTGCTTGAATTGCCCGAGGGAATATGTAGGTTAAATTCATTCAACACGATCTTCAAGTTAGTTAAACCATTAATCACTTTAAAGAAAGAGGAAATATCAGGGCAATGTTGTAGCAGGACACAGGAAACAGATTACCGGGGCGGAGCAATACAATGTTTACCCTTATCTTGAGTCTAGATTACATAAACTAAAATACTGGTTGACAGGTTCACAGTCTTATCTCCTCTTGCACAGTCATACTTAAACCAGCCCCAAAGAAACTGCACCGAGCTACTTTACTCCAGATCAGGGCTACAATTTAAATTGAGTGATTTGAAGGTATAGCTCTTATGAGTTCAATTACAATATTATCGTAATATTGGCGATTAAGTTTTTAAATCTATATTACCACTGTCATTATAAAGCTGTTTGCTGCTTTAGAACGAAATTTATGAAACCTGGACTACTATATTGTTGAGAGTGGGCTACACAAGGTAAAGAGTAGTTCAAATTTGGTAATTCAAAAAATTATCATTTTATACTCCTATTAAAGGTGAAAGAATTGCTTTTCTAATGCTAATATTAAACCTAAAAAACACGTAGTAGTGCCTAGTTTATTAATAGCTCATGGAAGTGCACGGAGTCACAATTTGCACTGTATCATAACGATAACTGATTACGGAAAATTTATACGAGGTACTTCTGTAGAGGTGATGAGATAAGGATCAAGGTTTAAGGTTCAGGGATTAAGGATCAAGGATCAAGGATCAATGATCAAGGATCAAGGATCAATGGTCGAGGATCAAGGATCAAGGATCAAGGATCAAGAATCAAGGATCAAGGATAAAGGATCAAGGGTCAAGAATCAAGGATCAAGGATTATGAATCAAGCTTCAAGGATCAAGGATTAAATATCAAGGATCAACAATCAGGGATCAAGAATCAAGAATCAAGGACCAAGGACGTATATCAAATTGTTCAAGACTTTTTGATTCTATGAATATTCATGAGACCAGTGCAAACCAAGACTTTGACATCGGTTTTGATCTTGATACCACATGCATAGATAGGTATTGGTTTTGGTTTTATTTTAGTTTTTAGGACAAAACTAAAATTAAATCCTACAATCTTGCGATTTTTTGGCTAAAACTCATCATTGATGAAGCAAAGAAGCCAAAAAAGCCAGGGAAGCCATAGCCAGAGTAGTCTTAGTGAATTTAAGGAACTATTTCTTATTTAAAATGTAGAACCCAGATGAGACGCTTGATGTTCTCTACTATCAGTAATAATAATCATAGGTAGATGTTGCTCTTGACTTTCTTTTGGTTTTCAAAACAAATCAAAACTAAAATTAAATCTCGCTGTTTTGCGGATTTATTGTAGCTAAAGGAGCCAACGCCAAAGTATAGTGAGTTAAAAAAAATATTTTTTATTCAATATAACGGACCTAGATCAGATGCCTAAGGTTTTCCATTGTCAGTAAGAATATCATTACAATGTGGAGTTTTGTGAGCATTACATACACTCAGTTCCATAAAAAGTGACGCACTCGATTTTTCGGGTAATTTTAAAGTTCTTTATTTCTTCAACCGGTGGACCGATTTGAACATTTTATTTCTCAGTTTATAGCAAAATTCATTCTCTATGAGCCGGATTAGAAGCAATGGTGAGTTCTTCCATATTTCAAGTTTTTTTCACAGGTTTTCAAAACACCCTGTGGATTATTCTCGCATTCATGGAAAAATCATTCATTCTGCATTCGATGAACCATTTTTTAATAAACATTTTGTTTTTTTGTTCACTGTTTTATCGCTGGTATTTTCCGAGATATAACGTTTTTACGTGAACCCTGCTTTTTCGTGTATTGAGAAATGATGCACATGATGAGTGGTCATAATCACTGCAGAATTGTATAGCATATAAACCAATAGAAATTGTCAAGGTTTTTAAATACACTCAGTTCCAAAAAAAGTGACGCATTTGATTTTTGACCTAACTTTTTTTCTTTTTTTTTTAGACCGATTTTGAATTTTTTTTTATTTATTGGTAGGTAATTCCTTTGTCCTTCAAAAAATAAAGAGGTGGAAATTTATTTCATTGTAGGATCACATTGCTTTTGAAAAAGCATTGCCGTTGCCATAGCAATTAATTTGTTGTATGCCTCCATACTTTGTGTTGTGTCATTAATTTAGTGTCATTAAAGAAGTTTTAGAGACTAAAATTACACAAAATGCCTTAAATAAATCCTGAACAAGTTTATAATTTTGTGTTTAATAAAAATGTTTTTTAAAATTCGTATCAGTTTATAAAACTCGGTAAATTCTGAAAGTTGGTAATACGCAAGGTTTCAGCAAAAAAGCTGTAATTCGGACAATTTTAGAGATAAATCAATGAATAAAAAACAAAATGTTTATTAAAAAATGGTTCATCGAATGCAGAATAAATAATTTTTCCATGAATGCGAGAATAATCCACAGGGTGTTTTGAAAACTTGTGAAAAAACTTGAGTTTAAAATTGTCCATTAATTTCCATGAAATATGGAAGAACTCATCATTGCTTCCAATCCGGCTCATAGAGAATGAATTTTGCTATAAACTGAGAAAAAAAATGTTCAAATCGGTCCACCGGTTTAAGATCTACAGAACTTTAAAATTACCCGAAAAATCGAGTGAGTCACTTTTTATGGAACTGAGTGTATTTAAAATTGTATGCGGGAGAGGAATTGTGAAAACCGTTTCGAAGAAACTATCCGAAGTACCTATCTGTTAATGGCTTTGCAAGTCACACCTACAAGCTAAAGGAAACCTTCCGTATAAGTCGATTCACGAGTATGTATTTTAAAAATTCGGTTACGCCATCATCTTGCGAAATGAATGAGAAACTTGAAAATCGTTAAAATTCTTTGTCGACCGCTTAATATGTTTAGAAAGACCTAAAAATCAAGTTATTTTTAGGGAAAACAACAATCTGCAATAGCTCCGTGAAATTACATTTTGATGATCTAATTTTAAGACTGCGTAGGTATAATAATTAGTATTTGACAAATCAATTTAATTTTAATCATATCTACTAAATACGAAATGTCTTTCAATTAGTTAAATTCCGCAATTTGGGCGTATTAATGAAGTTTGCGTCCTAAATTAAGAAACTAAACGAAACTTAATTAATAATGGATTTGCCATAATTAAAATGTTGAATTCAATTAAGGGTAAAATATTTTATATATAAATTAAACAGGCAAATAAATCGGTGAAATCGGAGGAAATACCCTCGTCGGGGATCCTGTAAAAGCTCCAATTACAAGATGAAAGATCGTAACGTGAAATATTCCGCTTTCTCACGGAAAATGAATAGCTCAATTATGCAAAAGTGCAATTTGCTCCAAGTTATATTAAAAATGTAAAACTCTGCGATAATATTAAAACCAGTGATTTAACTCTATCTGCGCCTGCTTTAATTTCCTCAGTTTTGTTTGTTTTCTGAATCTACAACACAACGTAAATTAAATGTCAATATTGTGGTATAAAACATAATATACGTATATTATGTTTTATCCCACAATATTACATATGCAACCGAGCAAATGAATTGAATACGTTCATTATTGGCACAGAATGCCTGCACGTATTAAACGAGGAAATCAATAAGGTTATTTTATAATGTATTAATTATTCCAAATGTGTAGAAGGGGTTATTAAAGAAGGATTATTCAGCGTTTCAGTAGTCCTGACCTGCGTAATCTTTATAATTGGAAACCCAAACCAACCACTTAAGTTCCAAACCTGATTATGTTTCAGTAACAGTTCAAATTTTGAAATTGCTGAACGAACTGACCAAACATGTGTTGAATATAAAAGAATGTGGCGTTGAGTGTTAAGTATTCGGTGTTTTGGTTTTCAGTGGAAACTACTTCAGAAGCAGTGCCACATAAAAAGTTCCAACCCTCTTCAGAATTATCGTTCAAAATAAATGTCGTTTTCTAAATCCTTTTATAATATTTCCTATTAATTGTAGAGTAAAAATAATTGATATTAATAAGTAACGAAAGTAATAAAATAGATTGTTAAGATTACTCTCACAGCAAGACCTGTTAAGCATCACAAAGCTATATTTGAATCTGCACGTTAAAAATACATTTTCGTATTACAGTTATTTTTGAATTAAAAATATGGCGTTATTATAAAATGAATTATAGTTGCAGAATATAGGATACTAGGGGGAAAACAACAGCAAATTTGTTCATCGCGCGAGCAGAATAGAGACGAATGCGAACGAGCCTGCAGATTTAAAACGTGAAATTTAATACAGCTAAGAATTTCAGGACAATCGATTTTACCATTTATATAAAGAAATATAGCAGAGCAACATAAACGGTGCAAGTGAGAGAGATATTTGTTTCAAATCTATACGTTGGAGTAATGGATCTTTTCCTGCACGTCATCAATAACCAAAAGGAACAAAATAATGCGTTGTCTTCGTCTATCATTACAGCATGTGAAGCAATAAGTACAAAATTCAAGAATAAACTTAAAGAGATGTGTGTCAATCAAAATGGAGCACTTATAATTTTTTCTGTTGAGTTATTTGAAGGAACCTCTATTTTTTATTAAGATTATTCTTGAATTTTGTACTTATTGCTCATATCATTATTACTCCAAGAAAATGTAAATGATGAAGACTCTCTTCAAGAAGAAGTTACCAAGGAAATTATTGCTTAAAAAATATTATTATTATTATTATAATCTCTCCATCATATCCATCATATCCAAAGTTATTTGCAAAAAATTCCATTTTGTCCACATTACTAATTTTTATGGTGATGTTCAGGTTGAAGCCAATGCGTTATCCCTACAATATTTTCCATAATTTGGTTAGCTCATTATATAAAGTTTATTCTTCGGAAAATTACATTTTATAATCAACTTTTCGATACGCACTCTGTAGTTTTCATTCCTCATAATTATCTTTCATTCCATTGCCTTCGTAGAGTGGAATGTTTAACTTATGGAATAATAATGAACGTGTCTTGCATTCGGCAGTAAATATTTCCTGCATGAAGGACCGAGAAACATTCATTTTCGGAATTCTTTAATCACAAGTGGCATTTTTAATATCACTGATACCCCTAAAAGATGATTTACCAAATTTATAATATATCTTACGGACATTACTTGCATAAAAGTAGAAAATACTACTAATACTAGCATTTAAAATTGGTATGAAGTTTAGAGGTTGTATTGTAGAATATTGGAAAAACATTTAACGTTTGTTGCAATGATTCTTTTCAATACAATTTTAAGGAATTAAAAAGTAATTTCTTCTGAATGAATTAAGTAGGTATATCAATAATTATGGATTTTTTATAACATCGTTAGAGAATTTCAAATATGATTTCAATTATGCAAAATAATGGATTTCTAATTAATATGAATTAAGATTTTTTTAAATCCACGTAATGTTTTCCAATATACCTACAATCTTTAACAATAAAAAAACAAATATACAGTGTGTCGCACTTAAGAGTGAAACACCCTTATAACTTTTTTCATTTTTATCCGATTTAAACCAAATTTCACTCAAAGATAGAATCCATTAGGATCAACTTATGGCCCAAAAGTCATTTGTCCCTTACTAATGCAAAGCCACCTACGATATCAAAATAAACATATTAGGCATTTTTTTATCAAAAATTTTATTAATGTCAGCTGTTTAGAATTGTTCAAAAACCTTAAGTCCAAAATTTAATCAAAATCAAAAAATATTAATTTTTTGTTTGAAAAAATTTTTAAGTCCGAAAATATAATTTTAATGGATTATTGTATTGTAATATTTTATTTTTTATAAAAAAAAAACTAAAGAAATACTCTGCAACTAAATACGAATGATAATTGATATTGTAAAATTATATTTTCGAACTTTTAATTTTTTATATCGAAATATCAATATTTTTAAATTTTTATGAGATTTTGGATTTAAGGTTTTTAGACAATTCTGAACAACTTTCATTAGTAAAATTTTCCGATAAAAAAATGCCTAATATGTTTTCTTGATTTTTTGCGTTTATTTTGGTATCGCAGGTGGCTTTGCATTAGTAGGGGGCGAATGTTTTTTTGGTCATGAGTTGACCCTAATGGGATCTATCACTGAGTAAAATTTGGTTCAAACCGGATAAAAATGAAAAAAGTTATAAGGGTGTTTCACTCTTAAGTGCGACACACTGTATATGATATTTATAATTATTTAAGTTTCTAAAATTTATTTCATAATTTTTTGTAGATGAAAACCTAACACGTAACTTTACCGTATATGTACTTTATTGATGGAAGGTAAACAGATGGGCCACAAGTGGTTCTTAATAGTTAGTCAATAAAATAAAAAGGATCCATAAATATACATGAGAATTTTTATGAAAGGTATCGAGTAAAAAAGGTCGTTTCTTTCGCTCAATGGCACGATTTGCGACTGCTTAACCTGAGGGATACATTTACTCTAATGATCTAAGCACAAGTGAATTTTGTGTCATATAAAACAGTGCTATATTTATAGAAACCAATTGTTTTATTTATACCAAATAACCACCTGTTACACTTATGTAGTCAAAGCATCAATTATACTAGGAATCCTTTTGAATATAGAAACTGAACCAAAATTAATTTATGAATTATTTAAAGTAGTATTTCATTTACTTTTTAAATGCTACTGGACACAAATTCACAAAATAAATTGTCATGATTTTAAATATTCCATCGAGTATTCCATTGCTTTTATTTTTTGGATTTTTCTATTTCGAAAATGTATTTATATAAGATAGAATTGAAAATTAATTCCACACTGTTTGAAGTCGTTTCACTGACGCTTACTGCGCATTAAACATTCATATATGTTTCTCTTAAATATATGTGTATTTTTAGACAGCTTTTATAACGTCCTCTTGAAGTCTTTCGTGGAGGGTATCTGAATAATAAAAAATGTATATGCTTCTGAAGGGCCAATGTAAAAGCTCGATTTAAACTTTAGTTTTGATGGAATCAGGTTGTGTGAATATTTGTGGTAAATGTAAAATATAAATGTATTTCGTGCATACTACAGTACGGCTGATGGTAAATTGTAATTCACCATATTAAAATTTCATCAGCATATGCATTAATTCATTACGGCCAGCATAAACCTGTAATGGAAACCACTAACTTATAAACAGATAAATGAATATTGTCCCCATTTTCCTATTTTAGACGTCACTCCAACTGAATTTTATTACACAATATAAAAGGCGAATGCATTGTTCGCAAGCAGGAACAGCGTGAGTGCTGTAAATGGATTTTCCTCACTTTTGTACTTGTTCAATCAATAACTGAAAATGATATGTACAGACAAGTTTTTATTTCTAAAAGTATTTCTTGTAAAGTCGTTCTGGTTTTAGTTTAAATTAAGAAGTTTTTTTTATATAAGGTAGAAATAAGGAGCTAAACCGGAAGGATAACAGCATAAAGAAGTTCGTCCAATATATACTGTACCTATAATATTTATACTCTTAATTAAGATGGGTGTATCGTTTTGAAAATTGAGAAAGGACCCCGCAAAATCCTTATGGGGAACGCCTCTCTGTCAAACTCTCTGAATCTTTGGATTCTGGTCTGGTAGTGAGCAGATCAAAAGTCCTAAATACCGATGGTTTTAAGGTCCCCTCTGAAGTTGGGCTTTACTTATTGCGCTCTGTTACTTGTATCTAGCATTATATTTAACAGGATCTCATGAGTTTTTAGGACATGGTGACTTCTGATCTACTCATCAAGGACTACCAGAAATCAAAATAGGGAGTTTGACAGACCCGTTTCGCATAAGGATTCTGCGATGTGTTTTGTTTAATATCGATATCGTGAAAACTATTTTTTGGCAACCCATAGAGATTGCAGGATAGTTTCTTCTGCTTGCCTTTGGTGAGGTAAGAAAGAAGTTTGGAGCAAAATAAACTAGTCCCAACAAATATATCTCTCTCACCTGTTGTTAAAGTCGTCCTTCTGGAAAGAAATCTATAAGACTTAAGACTACGAGTCCATTCGATAACGACACTCCATAGCACACTTCGAAGCTCTCTATCGCAAAGTACTAGAAGAGTCGGATGTGATGTGCCCAATCATTAATGTGGAAGAAGCACTTACTTGTTGGAACTAATAACTACGCTGCTTCTCATGGTACAAACTACTGGTGGTAGAAGCTTCCTTCTACTTCCATCTATTCTGAGGCAAATTAAAAATTCATTCCTGGTTTGCTTCGAACTTAAACAGAAAGGCAACTGCCGATACCCTTGATGTGATTTGGACTGCACAATAAACTCTCTTTACCTAAAACAAAGTCCTATTCGAGTTTTCAACTCATGGTTGAACGAAACTCGAGATTGGTTTGTCGAGGATTGTGTGATTCCCAAAAAGGAGATCAGCCCGTAATCTAGATAAGGAATGACAAACTGTGCATTTAAAACAGTAATATTAACAACAAATGAGACGAAATGAGGATTTAGTGTAAAAGAGAACAATCTGTATAACATGGTGTGTATCTTAAAAAAGTATACCTGGAACAGTAGGAATATGTTACGTATTGTCTAAATAAAATGAAGAGGTTTTTATTTTCTACCCTTAGATTTAGGTGGAGGATTAGTATGTTTTTAAACCAAGAAATTAATTTAATTCAACTTGGATATCTGAAGTGTATTTCTTGCTCCCAGATGTATATCGTTATCTTAATATAGCGACTTGTAATTACCTGAGGTGCTTAATAATGTATTTAGATACATTAAGCAAATACATTCTAGTCCTCCAGAGATTTATTTGATTAAAGATGAGTTAGTATATAGGTATGCTCTTTGGGTTAGCGTGTCTAAATTTAAACATTTTATTTATTAGCTATTCCCATGATTATATGCATTCAAAATATCAGTGCTGAATCAGAATCGATTGCCATGGCTGATTGAAAAATGTGTCTTCTATAATTTAAGTTCTCAATGGAGCAATCCGAATAAAACGATTAAAAAAAATTACATATATTAAGAATTGCATGGTGGGAATCAGCAGAATTGTGTAGAAAGGATATTTAGTCTGTGCATCCCGTGAAAGTCCTGTTTGGTGTGGTATCCTAGAAGATCATATTTTGGGACCCTTTCTCATGGCCGGAAACCTAAATGGTCAATCTTATTTGGAATTATTTAGAGACGCAGTTGACCCACAAATTACTCAAATGTGAAAACGACGAGACTATTGCTGTGACTATCCGCCAATTTCCAAATGATACCTCTTCTGGTCGTTGGATAGGTAGAACAGATTTGATGATGGAGTGGCCACCTCTGTCACCGGATTTGACTCTTTTAGATTTTTTGAGGTGGCATTTGAAAAAGTCTATGCTAGATGATTTACGACAAAGGATCGTTCAAGAATGTGAACATTTAACGCCACAAGTTTTTCGTAATGTTAGATAGACATTTGAAATACGACTGAATCATTGCATGGATTGCAAGTTAGTTTGAACACCCAAAAATGTTTGGTGTTGAACCGTTTAATACTGTAAACCTGTTTTTAATTTAAAATTATGGGTAGCTCCTAAACTTTAGATATCTAATGACTCAAAATATGGGGTGTTCCATTTAAAAAATAAGTAGGGGTGGCTCTGGAGGAGAGGAGGTAGAGCTAATCCTAGGTCTATTCATAAAAGAAAGTGTGTTATTCATTTTTTACGTATTTTTGCGTTTTATGCAAAAATCATTACCTATATCCAATTTTATTTAGGGTGGATAGTTTTCATTGAAATGCACTGTATATTTTCATGATATAATAAATTTGCATTATTTAGTTCTCCTGTTTCTTTGCAATAAACACAACACAACTAGTTTCAGCAGCAACTAAGAATTATTGCCGTATATTCTAAACGAACTAGGTCTTTGAAGAATTTGAATTAACTCCGAACACAACTCGTTAAACTGCTATCCAGATTGTTAAAACAAAGGTTTGATTACTAAAAGTTGGTGGAAACCTAATTTAGCAGTATTGATCTAGTCTCTAATGAAAACCATTATCCACTAATAGGTACAATGAAAATTCCCTAGAAAACCTCAGGCATGATTTACTCATTATCTGTAATACATAATTTATTGTCGAGGTTTCAGTGAATGGAGAGACATTAGGGGAAATTTGTCATTTTATCATTATATGTTTTTGGAATAATCGTAACATCAGACGACATAAATTAAGATACAGGGTAATATTCTTAATTGAGTTTTCTTTTTATAAAACTCAGACTATGAAAAAACCTACATTATATCTTGCTTTCAATAAAATGTACAACACCATGATTGCACTGGGCAATTTTATTGAAAAGTTGTTTCTACGTGATTGAAATTGTAACATTATGATAGAATAAGTGTTTTTGTTAGTTTTATTAAACATTATTAGTCATTACATTATTCTTCTTTGTCATCGAGGATTTCTGTTTCTTCTTAAATCCCATCAGAAATTTCTTCTTGAAAAGAGTCTTTGTCCTTTGTTTGATGTTGAAACAATGACATGTACATGAGATGCTTGTAGTGCTATTATACAGTAGCATCGGAGCAGTTGATCTGCCGTCGCCGATTCAGAATTTCAAAGCCAGTTTATTTCATTGGAAGAGTTAGGACCAAACAATAACAATATATTGAATGTTTGTACATCTATTGTCATCTTCCTAGAATTATTAGGAGTTAATTAATTTATATGAGTTACCAAACTCACACTTTAATGTACAGGGTGAGTCAACGGTGCGAAAAAGTCCAATATTTCATTTATTGTTGATAATACAAAATAAGTTTTATAAGGAAGTTGTAGGAGACCATAATGGCTACATTTTAAAACTAGTTTGAAATATACGGGGTGATTTGTGAAAGCTGGGGCGCTATAGATATAAATTGAACACTATATATTTTTGAAAATTTGAATTCTTTATGAAATTCTCTATATTATTATATCAGGATATCATAGTCTAAAACTTATAGTTCTCGAGATATTTAAGTTGACTATTTTTTGGTAAAATCTAGCTTTATCGATAATATAAAATGTTACCGTCAAAAAATATGTACTGCAATCTTCACTTTTGTTTTTTTTTTCATACGTTAATTTTTTAATACTTTATAGAATCTTTTAGTTTATAATTAGAAAAAAATTGTGAAATCAGCATAGTTCAAAATATTGAAAATCGTTCAATGTTAGCGTTAAATGCGTAAACTAATTCGATTTGTATTCTTGGCATTTCTCACTGTATTTCCACATATATGTAGAAGTGTACGTCGATGCAAAATATTTTGAATCGTATTTGATTTATATTTGGCCCAGCAGCGTTGGGGATTTACAGCTGTGCGCGCCCAAATCCAAATATTATTTAAAAGGAGCTTTGTAAAGGAAATATCCGTGGGGATTTAAAGGAGCTGATAAAGCGCGATCTGCTATTGATTAATAGAATTTTCTGTATAAGATTCTTGGTTGAATGGAGAGATCGTTTACTAATAAAGTAATGAAGTGTTAATATAATGGCATAATTTACGAATATAACGTTTATCGAACAAAATATTTTGCTAGTTAGTGAACTGAAAATTACTACCTAGTGGATCCGGAAATTTATTGAATTCAAAAATTATGAAGTATGACAAATTCTGAACACATGCTTTTTGTTTCCATAATGTTTTTGAGGTCGAGAAATTGATTTATTTTAGCTTAAAAAATCTTTCTTCTCGATAACCAAATACAGAGCCTGTGTGTTGTGTATCTTAAACTAAAAATCGTATGATAGACAATTTTCTATTTACAAGATTTTCCAAGTTAAGTTGGAACGTAATCTTTATCTATATTATCGTTGTCATCATATAATAGATACTGTTGTGCCATTGGTATATAATTATAATATAATTACAAAAACAAAATGAGTTCCTTCTTCTGATGTTGAATTGTAGCTTTACCACATTTTGGAAAAATTTGAAGAAAAGATTCGTATTGACATTTTTCGAGATTATTACTGAGGCCGCTTCGACGATGATACCCAAAATATAGGAACATCCGATAAAAATATACGCACTTGTTTATTTTTGGGGTTTTAACCAAAGTAATCCGGAGAACGAGAAGATTTAGCCGTCTGCCTATCCATCGCTAAACATAATACTATAAGTGTGTTAATATATGAAGGAGCCCCATCGTGCATCAAATACAAATCCCTCAACTGTTAGGGCACATCATCAAGAAGATTTCTTAAACCATTTCCTAGAAAATTTAGATTATGTAACAAAACAGGCTTCTCTTAAATTATCTCCAAGCATCCTAGTCCAAATATTGAGGTAACATTTTTCCTGATGTCTGGATTTGAAAATTGCGTGTGAGTTTTCGGCACTCTACATAATACGATTGTTGTGGAACTTAAAATCTGAGGTCGTGGTGTCATTTTTCTCATCATCAGATTTTCAAAAACACACCACATAAATTATTATTAAGCTTTTTGGAATACCTTATTGGACTCTTCTGGTGCTTACCCATAAATTAGCTGCAAACATTTCTAGTACGCTTTCCTTTAGCTTTTATTGTCCGAATGAGAAGATATCGTTTTCAAGAAACATTGATGAAAATTCATTTGCATGGAATCGAGAAATGCTTCATCATAAAATTTCCTGCTAGCGTGGTTTTACGATTCATAAATGTATTTCAGCTATTTTTCAAATGAGTAATCCGCCATGTTTCAGTTTTTTAGTACAAGCTCTGTGATTTGATTAAAGCTACACTTGATCGATCACCTTATGCAACAAATTTTGCATTTGAGTTTTTCTGGAATACGAGAAACGACTTTTCACCAGGACATTAAACAACTTCTATAAAGTTAATGTTATGTTAACAAATATTGACATACACATAACTTCATGGTTTAGTGGGATTTTGTGTGATATTCAAATTCAAACATAACTTCATTAGAAATGTCATGTTTGATTGTATTTTTCAAAAAGCCCCTTGTACATACATGGACGTGCGTCATGGAAGCTCGGTTGAGCGATTAAATTATTTAATCCATATTGACCTTTTGTAGAACGCAACAACCTTCAGTTAGTTAATCGGTCCGCTGGATCACTTAAAAGAGAAACTCATTCGTGCAGGTTATTGGGATACCGATATTCCCACCATTCCCCTATTTGTTATCAAACGAATTATTTTTATTTGGTCAGACTACCTGCCGGGCTCCAGTATATGAAAGTGCTTTTCTGCTTGTATTTACGTTTTCCAGCCTTTTTATCGTCAGTTTATAACGGTCCATCTCTTAATACTAGTTATGGATATCTTATGGGTCACTAAGCAATATAAGATTTGGTAAGGATGAATATAAACTGCTCGATATAGGTTAAAAATATCTTTGGAGAAAGTCAATATTTCACCTCGAAATATAATATCTTATATTATATTATGAAATTATGCACAGGAGTCATTGTGGTTTTGGGAAAATGTCTGGGTTGTTTGGCATTCTCAATATTAAGACATCCTAGTCTGATCTGGTCCTCCCATCTCCTATAGTCTCTTCGATATCCAGTCGTGCCTAATGCACTTGTTACTTAATTATGAAAAAAATGAAAAAAAAAGTGTATTTATTGAAGTACCTAAGTATTAATAACGTCATAGGTATATGTAAAGCTACACAAACTGAAGTTGAAAAAGTCTGCATCTTAAACATTAATTTATCCTATTTTGATAGTTCAGTTACTATTACAAAGGTCTGAAAGTGACACTGATCGTTTTTAATTTACCTGCGACAGGGAGTCATTATTAACTTGCGGCAAGAACTTCGCATGACTTCAAGTCTTTACTGAAGTAATAAAGAGGCATGATGTATGTTTAGGATTTAAACGTGATGCTCTGCTCAAGATTGATTATTTACTAGGTGGCATCTAAATTGTACCGGAGCCTTAAATTTTTCCTTCATATAAATTATAGATACCAAGTAATTTCTCCTTCATTGCCAATTTTAAGTTTCTTCTAATGATGATACCTTGATTGTAGACTTGTTTGTTTGGTATCTTTGAATCAAATAAAAATTGTAAATGTCTATCGATGCCAGAAATGAGCAAATCAGGACAATTGATGGAGTCAATAATAATTTTAAGAACAGAGTTAGAAACAATTAAATTCGTCCTCAAATGGAAGTCGAAATTTCTACTGCAGGGCGAAATTTTACAAATAGTACTTTTCCTTCTTTTAGGAAAGTGGATGGCTCAGCAGCTACGTTATCAAAAAAAAAAGAAGAAATGGATAATTTCCATCTTGTCATACTTTCTTTGCATGTGCCACAAAGTTTAATAATCTCGAATTAGCAGTTTCATTGAGCATACTTTACAAATAAATGAGACGAGGCAATCAAGTCCCAAATAGTTGTCGAGCTTTCTTCCTACATTCACTAAAAATTGTAATCGACAGAGTATTGTCTCTCTATAACTCTGGTGTCTCTTAATAACCCATCTTCTTATCTACTCTGTTCTTTGACATTATTGATGATGATTTAGGTGATTTTTACACCTCCAAAGGCTAACTTTATTAACTTGGACTAAACTCTCAATTTTACAGAGGCTAAAATAAAACAATCCAATCGATTGGTGATAGCTTATGTGGTCACAATGTTGGCAATCTCAATCTATCTGCCTTTATTTTCCTGGAAACTTCTCAACACAAGCATCACTGCTGCTTCCACGAGCGACTGGGCAAAACGTAAAAACTTATTCCATTGCTCAGAAGCTCCATAGCTATGGTACATATATACGTTCTAACAGTTAGGTTTTTCTGATTCCTATTCTTCGCAGGACTCAGCGTAAAGTTACCATCCAATAAAAAAACTGTTCAGTACCACTATCAGTTTCTATCCACTTCAAGATACATCTTGTAGTTCCTAAAATAAGAATTATGATCCGTATTAATTGTTTCAAACCATTGTAAAAAAATTTAAATGCCACGTGTTTTTATATTTTATATTTTTATTCCTGTAACAATATTATATCTTGTTTATTTTAAACTTCAGCGTCTCTATACCAGCACCCCTTACTGTATTTGAAGCAGTTTGAGGAGATAAATAGGTTAGCTATGGTATTTTTAGAATACATATATTTATAGCATCACCGTCTCTTTGAGGGTTAAAAGTTGTAACCTTTTCTTTAAAATTCAATATGTTTACGGCTAACTTCGCTAATTTGGAACATGTGTCGTTATATGGATTTGCGAAGGGTAAAATCAGGGTATTACATGGTGTGCTGGCCAGACGTCCCGCATTCATTATTCGTATGCATGACGTCAATAAAGAGATGTGTGACGCGCTTCATATATTACTGTATACTAATGCGGATCAATTACTATTTTTTTCTTTAAATTGGGGGTTGTGCAAATTATTTGCTTCTTTTTGCGCATCTGTCATGAAATATGTAGCGATTTTATTTGCTGTAATTTTACCATTTTACCAATGTGATATGGTGGTGCACGTCGCACGTCTAGACAGTCAGATTTACAAACTGAAACTACTCTATGCTTTAGCTTGTAATCTCTTCAACTGTAAGAATTGAAACAGCAAATTTGGAGAAATCGCAGTAGATCAACTCAATAGATATGTGCGACTTATGTAATGATGTCAAACGAACTTTGTGATATTTTTAATTAATGCGTTGATTGCCGTTTATATATCGGAATATTTTTTGCTTAAGTTAATATGCTCAAGCTTAAATTGAGCTCTTTACTTTCGTGTTTGGTATTTGTTGTTTATTTTGCATTGGCGCCGATATTAATCAATGCCCAAATTAAGATATTCTATCTTTTATTTATTAAGTATATTATGACAGTGTCTTGCGACCGTTAACTCGGGACGCTACTGGTACTGGCCTTAGCAGATAAATTACGTAATATAAGTGGTAAGGGTGTAATGTTCGCTAATTAAAATTTATTTGTAAGGCTACACGCAGTTAAAAAAATGGCCGCAACGGGATGACACGCAAATTAATAACGACAAAGACATCGTGCGTTGATCGCGTTAAGCACCACCAAAAATTTACCCTAAGATTGATGCTCATTTCTTTCTGGTTCGTTTGTCTGATTTGAATAATTTGCTTAATTGTTGGTCGATTCTTTAGGAATCTTACTATGCTACTGATTTTTAGTCAAAATTCAATTATAGCTTGAATTCTGGATATAACTAAGCGACGTTGAATTTTGTTTCTAAAAATTAGAGACCTTGAGGAGTGGATCAGCAACAGCAATAGATTACAGTTTACAGCTAACTTTGGTCTCGTACTTTCTTAACAATATTTTGGCCACTTTATGATCTAGTGTCATAGCTTTAAAACTGGAAGTTTCTCACACAACAAAATCTTGATTTATACAATATTTTAGAGAAACAAATGACCAGAATAAATTTCAAAATAATGTTTGCTTTCAATAAACTGCAAACATTATTTGTTTTGTTTCTACTGTAAATACCTGTTCGATCTATCATTTCGTTTCACTGGGTTAAATTTATCCGCACTAATGTGCAATTTCATCAGTAAAGTGTTATCCAAAGACAGCGTGCAAATTAGTTCACTGTATAATAGTTGTGTACAGAACAACCGTATTGAAACCACATGTCCACCGTTTAGTTACGCTCATTGACAACTCTGCAATTAAATTTAATGATACGGTTAATGCCATTCTCTTAAACTGTAATTTACAAAATACAGGCCGTTTAAACGATTGTCAGGAAATCTCTACTGGACATGCTAATTGCAGTCTGAAGCCTTCAGTATTAGTTTAGACCGAAAATTCAACTAAAATCGACCGTTACTTCTCTCCAGATGTCTTAAATGGACGGTAAGGAACAGACCCGCACAATGGTTTTAATTTTGTAGAAGTAATGAAGGGGGCTTTAACTATTGTTACGTAATACGTTTTGTTTGCTCGAGCACGCAGGGATTGGGATGAATAATTCCTTTAGTAGTTTCAAAACGGAAGTAAAATAAAAATTCTAGTATGTGGATAACGTTTTTGTTGTATTTGATAGAAGAAACGCGAGACTAGATAATTTTGTTTTTAACTTCAAGATGTGATCTTGATTAAGGATGAGGAAGTAATTAATAATCTGTAATTCAAATCTATGAAATAATTAGGGAATGAAAAATAAATTCAATAAACAGAAATAAATGGTATATATTTACTTAAAGAGAATGTTTTTTTTGTACCTTCAATAATTTGCAAATAGTATAATAACTAGTGCGCTAAGAATTGTTGACAAATACCATGGAGTATAGACCTTTTAATAAATGTGTTGGCGCCCTCAGAACATCTCGCTAAATTTTAACCGTAATTATTCAATTCACACTGACATCTAGTAAGCCCACCGTTTCCGTATATAAAAACGGCGTGTGGTCGTCACGACTCGTCCAAATAAACTTTATATCTATTCTACACTAAAAAGATCATTAATTGTATAATTTCATAATATACTTAGATTACTGGTGATTAGTTAAATTTAAGCAAAGTGAATAAGACACAATAGTATACCTTTTATTTTTTCATTACTCTAACATGACGTTTAGACTTGATTAAAATTTCGTCGCGTGTCGGTCGTTTAAAAAATTCACAGCCGCGGATGGATATTATGCGACGACATTTTCAGGGATCCGATAGGAAGGTCGATTCTGGCTCCCCTTAAAGCGTGGTCGAAAAAATCTTCCTGGGAAGGAACAGGGCTCACCGGAAGGGTACCGTTTTTCGGCAAAATCGACCTTATTAAAAAATTCATATCTCGGCTAATATCGGAGACGGACGAAAAAAAAGAGTTCTTCATTTTTCCGATCCACCGAATCCAAAGGGAAAGGCTAAAGTTTTCTAAAGGGTGCATGTCGAAAAAATCGCTGAAATCAGACAAAATCTTCCCTTTTAAAAGAATCGTAACTTTCTTGGGAAGCAAAATCGAGAAGAACGATTGCCTCAGGATTTTCTAAATTTTATCTAGTTTTCAGAAAAAAATACCCCGCCGGCCCATCTTGAAGGAGCGGCGAATTGTTAAGTTCGAACCGGATGCGTGTTTGGAGAAATTAAAAAACATTGCGAAAACGCGAAAACTTCAACGGCTATTTCCAGACGAAAACTCACCGCCTGGCCGCCGTTCTGGCACGAAATCCAAGGTAGATGGAACTACATCGCGAATCGCGCGGTCCGACTTTGGTTTTCGGCTAGGTAGCCACGAACGAAAAAGTGCAATTTTGACATCTATCGATCAGAAACCGTCGGCCATTTTTTTCAAAATTCTCACGTCTCGCATCTCTTTCTGATTTCACGGGCTTTAACACGGACCGACACAGTGCCATTTGAAAGCTAAGAACAATTCGAAAGCTTAACGGATCGCTAGTCGCTACGAACAATGGCGGAATAGATTTCCCCGACGTGAAAACGCCTATGAGTAGTTTTGTTTTGGGGGTTTTAGTTGACAAAAATTTAAAAATTTCGGGAAAAAAGTAGAGTCAGACGAGGTTTCGGGGGTAGGGGAAGTGGAAACAAATTTAGGGTTGTCGGTGCTGTCTACGGGCTTGTTAAATTTTTTATAATACGTTGGGCGTCTTCTCGTCAGGAAAATCAGAGCCGAAAACCAGGTCCGTCAAGTTAGCGACTCGCA
Organism: Rhagium mordax; assembly: GCA_963680705.1. Taxonomy (NCBI): domain Eukaryota; kingdom Metazoa; phylum Arthropoda; class Insecta; order Coleoptera; family Cerambycidae; genus Rhagium; species Rhagium mordax. Next base: position 16,328,086 of record OY796661.1, read on the forward strand.
ATTGGAAAAAAAAAGTTTTTATTAAACTATAATTTTGTGCTTATTTTCTTCTAATTTGTGCTGTATTTATTAAATTTTGTGCTCTTTTCGTATTTGTGTACCTAATTCCCGTCACTAGAATGAGTCGCTAACTTGACGCTGCGACTCACAAGTCGATATTTTGATATTTTATTATGTCAAAGTGTTGTGCTCATTTTGTGTCAATTTGTGCTGTATTTATGAAATTTTGTGCTCTTTTCCATTCCTAGAAAATTGCGATAATAGTGGGAGTCGCTTACTCGAGGGCATAGATTTGGACGTGTTAATTTATGCTTATTGTAACCAACTAATCTTTTGCTTAATTCATTTTTGTGTAATTAGCCGTAAATAAAAGTTTTTACCCACACGCTTATATTGCATTTTTATTGCCAAAATTTTATTTTTTTTATTGTCATAATTTTGTGTCTTCTTTTCTTTTTTGGGCCAGTCGCAGTCTGTAACGAGACGCCTCATTGTTGTTAAAGCAGCTAAAGCTGCATATAATTCAAATTATTTATTACATTTAGGCTGACCAACTAAATAAAAAATGAATTGCAATAAATCATAAACAAACTGTACGTTGCTTATATAACGAAATAATAATATTCAAAATAATAAAATAACAATAATTTATTGAATAATATCAATAAACAATATAAAATAATAATATAATAAAAACTAAACATATTATTTCAAGAGTTACATCCTAAATTGGAAACATTTCTTATGGAAATATTTTATGAAAATGAAAATCTTTGGAAACTTATATAGGGTGTTGCATCATGAGAGGGACATAACGTAATATGAGGTAGAGAACATCAGTGGTAATCAGAACCTCCTATAGAAATGTCTCATTGGGCCTTCATTACGATGTTACAGGGTGTTTTATAATTTTTGGCAAAAACTACTTTTTGTCATTACTTTGACAGGGAATTGAATAAAGGATTCGTATTTGGTACAGCTAATACAGTAACGATCCTTCTGAAGACATGTAAGATATGAAAGAAAATCCAGGTCCGGAGTCACTAAAATTTATGTTCCTTTTTTAACTCTAAAAAACCTGACCCTGAATATATTTTTTTGATATTTCTATACGATCTTCGAAAAGAAGAAAAAAAAAAATAAGCCCATTTCACTTTTTTGTTACACATTTGTGGTTATTTAAATACGGTGTTAAATGTACAAGATGGATTTCAGAACGATATTAAACGAACGTCATGTGAAATAAATAATTTTGTAACTAAAATTTGCAAAAATTCTATTGAGGCTAGGTGGTCTGTGTGAATCCTAATTCCGATACGTTTTAATGATCAATTTTAATAAACAATATAGCCCTAATAAGTAATCGGATTTATTGTTTATTATCTGGATGAAAATTATTTTATTTATTTCGCTTTTAGTTTGTTCTGCATTCCAATTTTTAAGTATGAAATGTTGTTGATTTTCTTGATTAAAATAATTTGTTGCCTAGGCTTAAATAGTTTTATTATCTGTCACTTTGAATAAGCCTACTATGATTGAAATATTTTGTTAATTTATACCCGATTACTTATTAGTGCTACATTGTTTGCCAAGATTGATCTTTAAAACGTGTCGGGATTAGGATTCACCCAGACCACCTAGCTTCAATAAAATTTTTGAAAATTTTAGTTACAAAATGATTTATTTTTTTATTTATTTATTTATTTATTTTAGAGTACTGTTCTACAGGTAAATAACCCAATTACAGAACAGAAGAGTAGGTTAAAATACAAATCACAAATATTATGCAAATACATAAATTAATAGAATAAAACATTAATCTTAAAAAGAAAGTACATAAGAACCGTAAACAAATAGGTATTTATAATATTTATATAAGTACATAACAAGAAATGAACAAGTAAAACTAACTGAAAGGAAAAACAAAAAATTTATTATGTCATTAAGGGAGCAATTAAATATGTCTATATTATTACCGACAGCATTGCAGTTATTGCAAGTTGTATATAGTGGTGAGTTATTCAGTAGATTCGTACGAGCAGTCGGGAGGTAGAAGGTAAAATTTTCCCTAGAGGTTGGTCTCGGTACAATGAAGTTAAGCTTTGACATTAGATCTTGACAATCAGTTTTATTATGAATAATTTTATAAAGGAATACTAGAGAAAAATAATTACGCCTAATTTCAAGACTAGTCATTGAATGTCTTTCTAGTAAATCCTGCTGGGGAAAACCAATAGTTGGGTAAACATCATCCGACTTGAAGCTCAAAAATTTAAGAAACCGTCGTTGCACCGATTCCAGACTATTGATGTGAGTACCATAATGCGGGGACCATACCAGAGAAGCATACTCAAGCTTAGATCTTATAAACGATAAGTATAATAATTTAATTGTGTCTAAGTTGGTGAAATCACGACAATTACGAACTATAAATCCATATGTTTTACTAGCTTCTAAGACGATTGTGTCTATATGCATACCAAAAGAAAGCTTAGTATCAAAGATAACGCCAAGATCGCGAAAGGTTGTTGGACGATTCAGTTTGACATTAGACATATTGTAATCAAAATTAATGTGCGTCAATTTTGTTGTAAAGGACATAACATTACATTTCTCAGCATTTAAGGGCAGCTTGTTTTTATGACACCAGATATTTACATTATCTAAATTCCTCTGGAGATGGATACAATCACTATCACTATTAATTATAGAAAAAAATTTTAAGTCATCAGCATAAATAAGACAATTTACATCTAATACATCGACTATGTCATTGATAAAAATAATAAATAGCAGGGGCCCTAGTATCGACCCCTGCGGAACTCCTGATGTAGCCAAATAATCCACAGACTTAAACCCATTTGACACGACATATTGTGTTCTGTTAAGCAGATATGACTTAAAAAATTTAAGTAAGGAATCGGACATACCAAAATAGGAAAGTTTATGTAGTAACATATTGTGATCAAGTCGGTCAAACGCTTTGGAAAAGTCCGTGTAAATTACATCCACTTGCGTGTGCATATCTATGGATTCGGCTATGAACTGAGTAACACAGACTAAGTTTGACACTGTAGAACGACCTCTCATAAACCCATGTTGGAAAACCGATATTTTATTAGAGACATCATGGTATATGAAATCATATAGCAGTATCTCTAAAACTTTACAAAAATTACCGATGGTAGAGATCGGTCGAAAGTTGCAAATATCAGATCTATCGCCTTTTTTATAAATAGGACATACTTTCGAACTTTTCCATATTTGAGGTAATACGCCATTACTTAGACATAAATTAAAAAGAATTTTTAGAGGATATGCTAGCACACATGCGCAATCCCTCAGTAGAAACGCAGGTATTCCATCCGGGCCTGTTGTCATCTTAGGCTTAATTTTCCTTAAAGCAGCAATTACTTCACTGTCATCAAATTCCCTTAAGTAAATAGTGGAATTAAAACGTTGATCATCTACGGACCTACTAGTAAAAATCAGTTGCAGTTGAATAAGATTTGCAGAAGAAATCTGCAAAAGCATTCATGATTTCAATAGGATCATCAATCTGCTGCCCGTTATATGACATTTGGGAAGATAAGTTAGACGATCCTTTTTTGTTGTTGATAAAAGACCAAAATTTGCTTGGATCACTTTTTATATTGTCTTCAGCTGTTCGAATGAAATGCTTATAGGATTCATTAATGTCCGATTTTATTTTAGTTCTCAATATTTTAAATTCATCGAATGCCTGTATATCACCCTTCATTTTATAAGCACGCCAGTGTTTAGCTTTTAGTTTAATATCACGTATTATCTGAAAGGTAAACCACGGTGGATATTTCTTCTTATTCTTATTAGTAGCAGGGAATTTAGGTACGCATTGATCAAATACAAAATAGAGTTTATCATAGAAATAAATGGACGCATCCTCTACATTAGGAAAGGTTTCAAGATACTGCCAGTCTACATTGGCTATTAAATTATATAAAGTAGGAAAATCGGCTTTCCGAAAGTTATAACATTGGTGGCTTGTACTAATAGGAAATTTGTTTTTGAAATTAGTACCAACGTTCCACTGAAGCGATATACGCAATGCTGGATGATGAATGTCCTCGTTTATAAATGGATCGATAGATCGCTCAACAGTGCAATTTCTATTGTACAAAACTAAGTCAAGTAGTTTACCATTATCATTAAATATAAAATTTTGTTGCGATAAATTGAATATATCAAGCAAACTATTTAAGGAAGCAATTTGACGATCACACTGAGAGTTTTCCAAATAATTTGAGTACTTAGTTATATTAAAGTCACCAATGATAAATGTGTCCGCTCCATAAAGACAATCTAACGATTCAATTAACTCAAATAACAATTCATAATCCGATGGCGGAGTGTTAGGAGGTATATATATGACTAGTACGTACATCGAGAAACGGTTTGACATAATTTTAACGCATACAATATCTATAGAAGGTAATATACTAAAACCAGCGGCATGCAGATCAATTATCGATGAAATGAAATTATCACGAACCGCTAGTAACACGCCTCCACCTCTGGTGCGGTTGATTGCTACAAAGTTTCTATCACACCGATAAATATTATAATTCGTACTAAATAGTTCACTATTATACACGGAAAGATTAAGCCACGTCTCAGTAAATGCGATAGCAGAGTAGTTGGACATACTTGACGAGTTATAGATGTCACTTGTTTTCGTTCTCAGCCCACGAGTATTTTGGTAATACACGGTAAAATTCGATAATTCGTCTTCACGCACATGCAAGTTAATGGACACCGATACCCCTTCCATCTCTTCCGCAGTACCGGATGACCGTGATTGCTACTGAGTAGAAAGTATATCATTCCGGAGTTTGTCGCGAGCACGTTTGTAAGCCGTACACTTCTCTTTCTCCCAAACTGCATGATCGGTAGTCACATCAGTATTAAGAACCTTTTTTAAGTTAGCACAGTTCGTACAATGAGATGTTTTAGATTTACATTGCTTTACGTCGTGGTTCTTACCGCACACTGGACAAGAAATAGGTTTGTTACAAAATTTAGAGGAATGGTGAAATTCGTTACATTTAAAACAACGATAAACCTCAACTGCGTCAAAGACAACACAGCTGTCAAAACCCACAAATAAGTTGCCCGCCTTAATGACTCTATCGTAAGAACATCTATCAACCTGAAGGATACATTGAAACATATCTTTGTTTTTCCTTAAAGGAAAGAGCTTAATTAATTTACAGTGAGAATCAAGTAAAAGGTCTGAGTTACATTTTTTTATATAATCAGCTAGTTGATTTTCTGGGTATTTCTCCGACATTCCGACTATGCGAATTCTTGGAAGAACACCATGTAATTCCCTAACTTCATAGCACTCAGACATCTTTTCCTGAACCATTTTCTTAAATTTTTCATTATCTTCTCTGTTTTTACATCCGATTAGAACTCCGCCATTTTTTAAATTCTTAACTTTCGATAGCTGAATGTTGGATTGAGAAGGATTTATATTATGAGAGATATCAGACTTTGTTTGGCTAAAAGGTTGTTCCAAATTTTTAGGCTGAATGATAATAGCAGGATGAGTGTTGTTTTTAAGAATATCTGAATAACTGGGATGTTCGGATGTGATCGGGAAATTACTTTTCGCTGATTTAGCTATGTCACATTGAATGGATGCTATTTTATCATTTACAACTGACAATGCGTATTCGACTTTTTCTTCCAACAACTTGCTAATTTCTGCCTGATTAATTGACATGCAGTTTACCAAACATTCATTGCATTTCCATGAGAGACCTTTTATACTGCCAAGCAACAGTGCTAAATCTACAGTTTCAGATATACATGAAGAATGTGCTTGCTTTTTACATACAGCACAAGAAACACACGGTTTTCTTTTTGTCGCATTTGAACAAAAAACACATACCGACATTATTAATAATTGTTTGTAACTTTAGTCATTATTTCACCATTAAAACTAGGTATTTCAGGTCCACTAATTAACTTCAGATTTAGTATACTCACAGATTGATCGGTAAACTAACTTTTCACAAAAAAAAATCTTTAAATAATGTCAATTAAAACACCAATAAAACAATAAATTCATGAGAGCTCACACTAAACACCTTTCAGCTATCTAGCTATCTAGCTATCTCTTTCATGTGACTTTCATATAAAATCATTCTGAAATCCATATTCTTGCACATTTAACACTGTATTTAAATTACCACAAATGCGTATCTCATAGAAATTTCAAAAAATATATACAGGGTCATGTTTTTTAGAGGTAAAGAAGAAACATAAATTTTAGTGACCAAATTTTAGGGACCTGGATTTTCTTCCATGTCTAACATGTGAAGGATCGTTATTGTATTAGCTGTACCAAATACGAATCCTTTATTCCATTCCCTGTCAAAGTAATGATAAAAAGTAGTTTTTGCCAAAAATTATAAAACACCCTGTAACTTCGTAATGAAGGCCCAATGAGACATTTCTATAGGAGGTTCTGATTATCACTGATGTTCTCTACCTCATGTTACGTTATGTCCCTTTCATGACACAACACCCTATACTTATAAGTTTCCAAAGATTTTCATTTTCATAAAATATTTCCATAAGAAATGTTTCCAATTTAGGATGTAACTCTTGAAATAATATGTTTAGTTTTTATAATATTATTTTTTTATATTGTTTATTGATATTATCCAATAAACTATTGTTATTTTATTATTTTGAATATTATTATTTCGTTATATAAGCAACGTACAGTTTGTTTATGATTTATTGCAATTCATTTTTTATTTAGTTGGTCAGCCTAAATGTAATAAATAATTTGAATTATATGCAGCTTTAGCTGCTTTAACAATAATGAGGCGTCTCGTTATAGACTGCGACTGGCCCAAAAGAGAAAAGAAGACACAAAATTATGACAATAAAAAAATTAAAATTTTGGTAATAAAAAATGCAATATAAGCATGTGGGTAAAAACTTGCTATATTACGGCTAATTACACAAAAATGAATTAAGCAAAAGATTAGTTGGTTACAATAAGCATAAGATTAACACGTCCAAATCTATGCTCTCGAGTAAGCGACTCCCACTATTATCGCAATTTTCTAGGAATGGAAAAGAGCACAAAATTTCATAAATACAGCACAAATTGTCACAAAATGAGCACAAAACTTTGACATAATAAAATATCAAAATATCGACTTGTGAGTCGCAGCGTCAAGTTAGCGACTCATTGTAGTGCGGGGAATTACACAAAAACGAAAAGAGCACAAAATTTAATAAATACAGCACAAATTAGCACAAAATTATAGTTTAATAAAAACATTTTTTTTCGCTAACTTGACGAACATCCGAAAACCGGAGCTGGACCGCGTGATTCGCGATGTAGTTGGAAGTTGCGCACCTTCTACCTTGGATTTCGTGCAAGAATGGCGGCCCGGCGGCAATTTTTCGTTTGGAAATAGCCGTTGAAGGTTTCGCGTTTTCGCAATTTTTTCGATTTTTTTAATCTCTCCAAACTCGCGTCCGGTCCAAGCTTAATAATTTGCCGCTCCTTCGAGATGGATCGGCGGGGTATTTTTTTCTGAAAACTAGATGAAACTTAGAAAATCCCGTTTTTCTCGATTTTGCTTTCTAAGAAGTTATGATTTTTTTAAAATGGGCGATTTTGTCGGATTTCGGCGATTTCTCCGACATGGACCCTTTAGAAACACGCCACAGCCTGTCCCTTTGGATTTGGAGAATCGGCGCCCAGACAGCGGGTGAGAAGACGAAAAAATGAAGAGCTCTTTTTTTTCGTCCTTCTCCGGTATTTGTCGAGATGTGAATTTTTTAATAAGGTCGATTTTGCCGAAAAATGGTACCTACTTTTCCGGAGGCCCTTGCTCTCTTCCCCGGATGATTTTTTCGACCGAACTTTCAGGAGAGCCTAGAACCAACCTTGAAAATTTTAATAATAAACTACATAGCAAACTCCAACAATGATCGGGCAACAAATATGCGTATAATGTATATAAAGAGGAATAATAGGATATGAGTAACTTTCGGTAGCATGCACGTGTACACACTGTATTTTATAATAAACACGCCATTGTATGGTACACCTTTGTAATTTGCTTTTATTGACGTTACCATATGTATATCTACTTCAAATTAAATTAAAAGTACAAGACTGATGTCACGCATTACGGTACGCACGAGCGTATGCTTATGCTTATATTATCAACTTGTTTACTTGTTTATATAAACGGAATTGTAGGATTGTAAACGATTTAAAATAAATACCTTTCGTTAGAGTTGTATGTGGTTTAAAGTTAGAGCAGGTCTACTGCCGTTTATTTTTAAAGGCGCTTTAGTAAAGTTTTATGTGGACGTTAATGACTTTGATTGTTTCCCGATTTAGATCTGCTGGATTAGGCGTTAGCAAAAGCACGTTCGTTCTTTAATCTAACTTTGAGCGAGTCCTAAAAGTTCTGAAATAATATATATTTTATATAATTTATATAAATACTTTCTTAACTTGGCTTTATTAAGTATACAACAGTATAATAAAACAAATCTCTAATAAGCTGGATTTGCTTCAGTTGGTTTCGGTTTTGTTGATTTTTAGATAAAAATTAGATTTTTAAGATAAAAATAGAAGACTTTTGTTCTCTTTAAATAATAATTTTCGTTCATAAGTAAATTCAAATACCCCTCCTATTGTATTCCATCCAATTTTTGACCTTTAACTTTTTCAGAGTAACTGCAGTGATCGACCAGATGTGTCAAAAAGAGACCGAGGAAGTAAGTAAAAGTTGACTAAGAGCAACAACTTGGCTATTGTCAGGTATTATCTGGCCTGAGCTAACTATTAATTTGTTTTAAAATAATAAACCTCATTTACATCAGCTGGTCCTTTTATTGCAGCAAAGTCTAATTTTTTCTAAATCCTTGGACATTATCGTGTCTGCATAAGTTTTCTTTGAATAGAGATAAATAGTAATAACTGTAGATCAGACACAAATTAGCATTTATTCATTTTTGAATAGTGAATTTCTTTGATGGTGGATTGGAATACATAACCCTCTCGATGGCCAGCTAGATCGCCTGACTTGTCTCCGTTGGAATTTTTCTCATGGGGCATTTGAAATTTAAAGTCTGTCACGAAATGAGGAAAGTGATTAAAGGCCACGTATTGTTGCACATAAAATTAATGCAGTCGTTTCAGAGAGTTATTATAATGAAAGCGTTTATTTGTAACATTTTACAGAAAATAAAGGAAAGACTGAATTTTTAATTCTTCTCCCTCCTAGTTTTAAGTCATATAAAAAAAGGAGAAATATACCACCCTAGATATCTTTGTTGACATATCTCAACGATTTGCAAATAATATAAAGACAAATACCTTTCGGGTGGCAGGAAACAACTGAAATACTATTAGTTTACTTTCTTATACTACGTGGAGAAAATGAAATTGTAGCACATTAATTAGAGAATAAAGCATTTACTTATTGAAAAAAAAATTTCAATGGAAAGAAGTAATCCCTTACAATACTATTTAAAAATTCTATGTATTTCTATGGCCTTCCAAAAATATATTAAATATTCCCTTTAACCGAAAAACTAATAAGATTTTCATTGTACGAATTCATCAACAGGTTTCATTTATTCATGTGATCTTGAAAACGTTCCTTAGCTTTTAAGGTTTAAATTTATCTTGCGTTGATAATGCTGTAACTTTTTCTTTTAAACCCTCCAATGATTTTAATATCGCAGATTTATTTGATATTTCTTCTTCGCAGCACTTTAACCAGTGAGATGCGAATTTTCATTTTTCGTCTTTCTGATTCCATCAGGTGCAAACTTTGTGTATTTGGATATACTAACAGATCCACAAAGGCTGATTTATCTGCGATAAACTGTTAACTTGAATGTTACACATCATTTATGTAAATATATTTAATAATCTGTACGTGTCTAAGCGTTTCGAAAGTTACCAAAAGAAAATACATTCCACGTCGCCAAGCAGAAATCGGCTCGGAGAGAATGGAAGAATTCAGATAATTCATCATTTGTAACGTCGGGATAAGCTTTTGTTTCATATTTTAGGTTTAACATTTGTCTCGGGTTTATTGGATCGATTTGTTGATTTGTGAAGTGAAAGAACTTGTAGACAAAAGCTCTTAAGCTGATCTTTCTCTTACCTATTTTTCTATTTAAAAAACGTTTAACTACAAAGTAGATCTGAATTACGAGCGGCAGAACAATGATATTACATTCATAGAGTGACATTTTACTCGGGAATAGCACACTTCATTTATCCCTGGTTTCCTACGCGAAAAATAAAAATAAATACTAACTAATAAATACCACCACAGGTAATACTCTGCGAGGAACTTGTGTGAGAGGGCTACACATTTAGAGACAAGGGTCCCAATACACTTACTAGGATTAATTCTCTTTTTCATTTAAAAATTTACTTTGCCACGGCCGGGAGTACAACGTGGGAGAGCTGGAGGAAAGTCAAGTGCTTGCCTATAAACCAAGCAGTCCTAAACTTAAATATTATTTACATATAGTATTTTTTTAATAAGAAAAAAATTATTTCATTCTGTTTTGGCGTCTGCGACTTATAAGCAAATAAGTCACATAAAGCGTTCGCTAAAACAAATCGACGCGTATACATATGAATACGGAAATTTCGCATACATTAATATAATTTAAAAACCAGTCACGTTTAAGCTTATTGTTGAATTATCCTATTTAAAACGGTATTTTTAATATGCCAATTTCCTGCATGTCTGTAGAACATGTCTTCATTGTACTGACTTGGCATTACATCAGATATTTTACAGTGCGAGTATAAATAAGTTTGAAACAAATTCATTAAAATCTGTATCAATGTTTTTGATAAACGCATTCTATAAAAGCGTAGAATTGATGTCACGTATATTTAAATCCATCCTCCAATTTCTTTTATAATTTAATGGTTGGTTTCCCTATTTAGTAGTGCACAATTTTTTTATATTACCTATATAATAAAATTTCGGTACAAAATTGTTACTTCACTTGCTTGCGGTAAAGTATTGATATAGAACACTGCTAAATGAAGACTTTCCACACAGAGGAATAAGAAGGAGGTAATATAGTGGCCAACGCGGTCACCCGATTAACTCCTCTAGAGTTTTCTTATAGATATTACCTGATATCAAGGTGGATGTCAATAAACTTAATAATACTGGTCGTAGATTTGGGCAATTAATTCAACTATAATAGTTACTATTATATTTACAACATTTTAAGTAATTTGGAGCTTTTTTAACTGTAGTTTGTGAGTGTATTTTTAAAAAGGAAAAATTGAATAGTTTCAAAGTTTTTAAATTTCAAGGTAAAATTGCTGCTCATTTCCCATTTTCCAGATTTAAAAAAAATTGAGTTATTCGCTCTTTAGTCGTGTAAGCTTTAATATAAATAATGCTTCAACATCAGAGTTTTTTGGTATTTATTAAGTCGCATACAAAACCATTTTTTTTGTCCATGTATCATTTTTGAGTTTTAATGATTTATAGCTACGCTTATATTATAACTAGATATTGCAAACTGGATTTTTATTTGTCCCTAAAGTTTGTTAATTCTTTTCAAAATAAAATTACTAAAGCTTTCCTCTTGAAACATTCAATGTTAGATGTTTCGAAGTGCGAAGGTTTTTAATATTCTAATGAACTTGAAAAATAGCAATTGGTAACTCCCTTTACAATTTTAATTAACCTTTCGTTATCTCAAGGTCATTCTTCGTCCGTTTTAAAAATGGCAAAAGTCTTTCGTTTATTTAGAAAAGGTGATAGCACTTTACCAAAAAACTATACAGACCGGTTGTTCGCTTAACAACTATCTCTAAAATATTAGAAATAGTTGTTTTTAATAGAATAATTTCATTAGTAATTAAATATGAAATTCTTTCTGATTCTCAACATGATTTTAGGAAAAGTTGGTCTACCGAATCTGCCATATTGTCATTTCTTGATAAATTATGGAACAACCTGTATACAAATGATAAATGTATTGGTATTTTCATGCATTTTCATGCAAACTTTCAGAATATGGATTAAGAGGACAAATTAAAGATTGGATAAAACTTTACCTCACAAATAGAAAGCAGATAGTTGTAGTAAATAAATCTTCGTTTTGAAGTTCCACAAGGATCGGTACCTAGTCCACTGCTCTTCCTTTTTCATGTAAATGACCTACTATATTTTTTTTGAGAACTTCCCTATTATGTTCGCAGATGATAATTATTCTATGTTATAAACATTTTTTTTCTGAAACTATAGACTACCGATACACAAGCAAATGTAGCAAACTTTTATAATTATTTCAAATCAAGGAGACCATTCCTAAAATAATTTTCGTTATTTCTTCACATTTTTTTTTACAGGCTATTTAGACTTCAAAAGAAAGCAGTCCGTTATATAGCGGGTGCATCTAAATACCTATACATCATGTCGAAATATTTTTAAATATCTGAACATTTTAACTTTGGCATGTATTTACATTTTAGAAATAGTTCTCTATGTTAAGAAAAACAAATATATTTACAGTGAATAATTTTAATCTCATGTATAATGCCACATAATTTGTCTAAATATGAGGAAAACCCAAAATATATGGGAGTTAAATCATATAACAAAATTTCTATCCATATTAAAAATATTAAAAAATATAAAAATTTATTTAACCCTGTTATAAATCACTCCTTTGATTAAAAATTACCTATTTTAAAAAGAAATAACGCATTATTGAAGGAGTAGGTATGTATTTTTATTCTACTGAAGTCGAATGAGTAGTAGAATGATCAGTAAGTTTAATTAATTATTATTTTTATTTTTTTTTACTAATTTTTTATTATTTATTATTCAATTGTCTGTGATGTATTGAATTGTTTTATTATCTGTATTATTTTGTTAATAAATCTTTAGGAGCAAGTGATTCTAACACTGCTGTTATTAGGACTAGTCCTATACCTTCTGTATGGTCATTTGGACAACAAATTATTATTATTACTGTCTACCAGCTGTTTATTGCAAATTATAAGAAATAAAAATGACTAGACAAACACAATCATTATTTTCTACTGGACGCCTCTTGGCCAATTATGAAAGTATATATTGCTTGGCTTAAATTAAGTAATTCTAGGTAAATGAAATAATCGTAACTGATGTAAGAGAAATATTTAAAATTATGGCGAAGGCGCCAATGTTATATTCTGTATGCGTGAAACAATTTATTTCTCTTAGATAATTAATACTCCAAGCAAGACGGATACCGTTAGTGTCTTGTCGATAACATTAATAGATGAGGAATTATTTAGAGCAAGTTAAAGTGCCTGGCTTCTTAAAAAAAATGTATATTTTTCGAAATTTTAAATTTATTCCATACCTTATCATCATACTCAGTAACTCAGCTACCTTAGCAATAAGTATACCAAGTGTAATACGGTTGGATTTGTAATTATATACTTTAATCAAATATTAAATGTTAATGTTAATATAGTAAGAGGTACAAATTTGGTTAAATTGGAAATAAGTTGTTGATTAGCAAAATGCCGCCTAGAAATCCTAGATATCTTTTCGTTGTTATTTTGAACAAACTTCTTTATAGCAACTTTTATTGAACTTAAACATGTTTTTAATCGACGTTTCTTCTTCGAGTAACCATCATCAACTACATTTTCGTAAATACAGTTGTGATTTTATGATTTATTGTGCTAAATTGAGTTTAGATCATTCTTTGATCATCACCAAAAAATTTTTAATACATACACAGGTCTGTGTCTCAGAGCATTTTCATACGTTGTTTCAACTTTTCTAATTTAAAGAATACGAAATGAGGCGCACTCGATCTTTTTTATTTCTAATTTTAAATTATTGTTTATAAGTAAGAAAAATAATTAATTAATTAATTAACTAAGTACTAAATAGTTGAAAATTATTTGTATTCTTAAACCATATGGGATTATTAAGGATTAACAATATTTTATCATTTTAAAGTTTTGTCGGTTTAGCTCTAACTCTAACGCTAGAAAAAAATTGAATTCAAAATTTGAAAATTGAATTCAAAATTAATTCGAAAACAAAAAATCAAATTTAGGATTTTATTAGTCCTTTAAATATGCAACCTTTTTTCCACTTAATCAAATTTTTATCGTTTACAGAGAATTTTTTTTAAATAAAAATCATTTAAACATTATTGGCCTTTCAATGTCATGTGTTTATTATGATAAAGTAAATAAAGAAGCTTTCGCATGTTTTAAACTAAGTATAGTGAAATAATATGACCCACAGGTAGCGAAATTTATAATGGAGTAAACATAAATTATTACAAACAAAAACTTCAATTCAAGAAACCAACATTAATTACAATTAAGTACTAAACAGTTCAGCAAGTTAAATATTCCCGCACTTCATTAACACTTTATATTTCCGTTTGGATTAATTTATGTGCAGAATCAGAGTAGTCAAATAAAGCAATTGTCTCAAAATAATCCAACGTGGTGACTATGGTTAATCGTAAGTGAAATTGCATCCGGTTCAACTATATCCATAACACACGACTAATCGAGGTATGAAATGATTAATTTACAATAATTAATATTGATCGGTACGAAACGAAGTCCTTCAAACTAGATTAAGGCTCTGCCTTTATGGAAATCTGATTTTGATGTATGCCAAAGAGCTTCGAAACCGTAATGCAGTTGACTTGAACTATGAAAGAATCCTGTTAGCAATTGCATATCTTTCCTGAGTTATAAATCTGAATTTTGGGTACCTACATTTATAAAACCATTTTTATGCAAATCTCATTTTCATCCAGTTTCACTAAGCGATATAAAATGAAGTTAGGAGGGTTAAATCAGGTCTAGAATGCCTTATTGCAATTGAGCCTTTTCAATCCAAAATTGATATTTTTCAGAACATTTCCAAGTCAAGAGGTGTTGACACCCCGTCCCATTATTATCTTAAAGCTAATCTTCTTAAATAATAAAGAAAATTGTAAACAAAATTTAAATCAAATTTAAGAGTTTATGATAAGATTACTTCAACTATAAGAACAACAATCTATTTGAGTTTACTCTAAAATATATATAATACATTGTTCGTTTCGACACAAACCAAGGCAGAGCTTTCGGTTTTAACGATGGGTATGAAGGTAGAAATGACACTTTGTCAGCGGAAGTTTTTATTCTAAGATACGATCTCGACGAGAAGGGGTCTCAAAGTTCCAGGGGGAATCGACTACTTGTTGAACTTTCTATACATAAATTAATCAATCACTTATTGTTTTATGTTATTTTGTGATGAATTTGATAGGCGGGTAGCGTGTGGTGTACCGATGATAATTTATAAAAGATACAATTATTTATAGAGCCCCGTCACGCAATTTCAACCTGTTATACCTACTTTATTAATATTAGAACACAAACCGTCGATGATCATGACAAATTTAACAAAATTTGTTTTTACCTCACGATAATCATATCGTCTGGTCACATCAATCGTTTAAAAGTATACAGGGAAGATCGCATAGTCTTTTCAGAACAATTGGATAAACAAGTAAATAGTCTTGAAGCTAAATAGTAGGAATGCGTAGGATTCGCTGGTGGAATATATTACTAGATGACCTAAAGCGGACCAGGAAACTGAACTGACAAAAGAAGGATGGACTCCGTTAGGAGGACTATAAGGCGAGTAAACAATTAGGAAGGAATTAAGATCCAGTAAGAAGGACAACTAGCGAGTCTTCTTCCTACCAGAATCTGCCGGGTTAGCAAAATTATTCAGCTCTGAGACAAGGGCGACCATTGGATTCTTAAGAAAGCAGGGTGGGACGTACTTCTGGAAGTTCTTATTATCTACGACGATGGTGCTATTGCAGCTAGAAGCAAGGAGGTGCCAATTCCATTAGTGGGTTGTCAGCTTGCATTATGATTACAGATGGTAACCTAATTAACTAAACGTTCGACATCTACAAAGCAGCAGCTTCCCAGCTTTGCCCTAGAGAGGCCAACATATTCGTCTGCCTGGTTTAAGAGAAATATTTCTGGTTAGTTTGGCACTGGAGGTCATCCAAGGTGGTTTCGTTTCTATTCCAAGAGCAGGAAAAAGGGACGACACAGACAGGCAAAATCTTTTAGAATTATAATTCTCTCCTCCTATCCTTTGATAGGATGAGATAGAGAAAATTAGCGTACAAGCAAGAGAGGTAGAACATTTTTGTGCCATGCTTTGTACAGATATCTTTGTCGCAATTAGACCAATAACTTGCCATTTTTCTGTTCTGCATACTTAAACACAAAGTACATATTCCTGACTGTTGAATTGAATCTCGTGGTATTACATCTTCATTACCAGAAAACTGACAAATATTTTTGATGTAATGTCAAAAGAACCCAAATTTCATCTCAATTCTCACGCGCCTCATCGTAAATTTTACCTTATCTGGTCCATGTATTTTAAACTAAACAATGCATGCGAAGCAGAAAATTTGAGCATGCCGGCAATTAGTTAGTTCAAAAGGTAAAAAGGGCCCTCAAATATAGGAAGGTTACCTAGGCAATATTATTTGATATCAAACGAACATAACACAATGCTAAGACGGAGATTATCATCAACGTCTTTCAAACCAGCACTAGTGGTGGTGATATGGAAAAGAAACATTTAAACGTGATTCTAGGGCTACAAAATAGACGTTGGAGTGAAGGGAAGCAGCCATCACTGTCTATCGCACTATATGTTGTGTCTAGTAATGATGAACTCATGGAATGCCTAATGTCGAATGCCTTCTATGCGTAGGCGTACGTGGACAACGAGACGATTTCCAAATGGCTTCTACGATAGGCTGCAGGTAGCATGTAAAATTATGGAAAGATGATGTATTTGCCTATGTATCAGCGGTACGGGCAGCAGTTAAAAGCTGCATGTGCTCATCCAGGACGAGGTCGACCCTCGTTCAGGCGTGAGGGAATGATTTGGATGAGCTCGTTAAACAGAAAGAAATAAAGCTAGTGTTGGTTCTGGTCCCCACCGAGGTCCCGGGCAATGAAAGAGCCAATGGACTGACCAGACTCGTAACTCAGAGGCGCTGATGCATCGGAACTCATGCTGGTATAACAAACTGCCAATCTCGACCGCCCTTAATAACTGAACTTACGATACACTAAGACCGTTAGATATTGAACAGTGGCTGCAGATAACCCTGAGACTTTGTGACGTAGTCGAATAACTTAAGATCGCACTGGATCAGAACAAGATGACTGAATCGTCTCATCGAAGTTCTGATAAGCCATTGCCAACTTAAGAGAAACTTGTCACTGATATAGGCATATAGAAGATTCTACCAGAATAGATATAGAAACATCCTTCTATTTCTTGAGTCAATGTGAGGCATTCGCGTATGCTGAAATTTAAAATTGGAATGCAATGGAATGCCTCTGAAGGAATAGATATGCTGTTTCGATTTAAAAGATGTTTTCACCTTGATGAAGATTGAAGAGAGACCCATTTGTGGTCTTCTTACTAGTTTCCGAGCTGCATCAATTCTTAGTAAAAATGGATGGCAAGTAAGAATACTTGCCATCTCATTAACGATTTACCTCATCAATTGCTTCCTCTTCAATCACAACTTAAATCGCATCCTGACTCTTGATTGTGTTTTTACTTTGGATTTCACCAAAGGCGTAATGAAAATCAAATGAATGAGGCGATACTTAATCCAGCCAGTCTCTAACAATCCAAACAGCTCAGTGGACTAAATATGGACTGTCTCGCTAAAATAGGATTTATTTAGTTATCTACTGCTATAGATAGAGATTATTAAAAAACACGGCTAATTTATCTCCTAATTTGATTTTCAGCTGTAGTAGAAGACAATGAGGCAGGAACTGTCGTCTTTCAGAAATAAAATGGTTTTGTATTAATAAATTAAACAAAAATTTGAAATAAGTGATTTTCAGTTCTAAATTTCGTTTTGTATACAAATTATATTAAGCTACTCCATAGATTAATATAATAATTAATTCTAAAATTATAAATCTCATGTGAGGTACTAATTATGCTGACGAAGTATTTGATAAACATATCGTTTCATAGTAAAAGGAAAACCGATCATCTTTCCAATCTATTTTTAAATATTAAGTAACACATATCGAGAATTTGTTCTCCCTGCTTTTTTCCCATTCAAGTAAAAAGTAATATATAACAGCATTTGTTCGATTCCAAAGATCACTGAAAGAAAGAAATAAATTTCCTTTATGTCACAGATAAGTAAGCTCGTGCTTATTGGAATCAATAAATATATATGTAGAATAATATCAGTGAGTATAGTACTAGTAAATTACACAACTTCTTGTTCGTCTATATATGTCTATATTTCGTTGGATAACGGATGCAGAAATAACAGTAACATATTTTTTATTTAATTTTGATAACAATTACTAATAGACAAATTAATAATAGGTATATAAAATATAATACATAAAATAACATATTTAATGATTGTTAACTTATCGGTTCGTTGTCTTTTCGCTTGGCACATGAGCAATGCATGTGCAAATGTGCCCATTGTTATTATTTTCGTGAGCTACCCCAAATAAAAAAAAAAAACGTCGAAATTGGCCGGAAAATAACGGAGATATGACGAATTTTTCCCCAATTTGAAACTCGTTTGATCAAAAATTCGCCTGTCCCTTGAGCCAAACAAATTGAGGACGCTCTAAAATCACTAATTATTAAAAATTATATTTTGACCTCAAAATGGGACCGTTTTCAATAGGACTTGATGAATTCACAAAATTCAAGATCTTATTAACCAGTTTCAATTTTGGCCATAAATATTAATAAATAAACGTTTGGCGCATTAAACAATTAAAAAAATTATCTCGGCTCCTACATGTCCCAGAGCAACAATTTTTTTTAATAAATTTGTAGAAAAATACCAGCAACTCAAATATGAAAGATTTGTGCAGATACGTTCATTTGTTGTAAAGTTATTTGCAAAAAACGCTGCTCCGAAAAGTAGCAATTTTGTTAACGCCATTTTGACGGTCAAAATTATTGAAAATCGATACGCCCATAACAGATTCGTAAAATTGACGTCTTGACGAAAAAAATGAGCTGTGGTTGAATTATTTTTGATAACGTTAATAGGTCAATTTTTCATTAAACATTTGGGACCTTTTTAATAAACAAATAGAATTTCTCGAAAACTAATAAACATTTTGAAATGAAATTTTTTTTGTAAGTTAAGGGTAATGAGACACATATTTCACCAAAGTTTCAAGAGTCTAGCATTTTTCCTTTCAGAGTAAAAAATGCTTGAAATTTTCGAAAATTTCGATGGTTTTCGGCAATTATTTAAATAAATAATCAATGAAATGAAATCAACCGGGGCTTAAATTAACCGGTTTGGAATTACCTAGTAAACAGAAACATTCAAAAAAATTAATCTACTGCAGTCTTACTGTAATTTTTAAAAAACTCCAAATTTCATGATTTTTTCACATAAAAGTGACTTTTAAACAATGTTCTGTTTATTTGATTTGGGAGGAATCGCAGAGGTATATTCCTTATAACTAAATACACCTGTTTTTACCTACGGCTATCTGAAACGAATTAGTTACAGATTCCCGTTCACATCGTCTAATTCTACAGGCCTATGTGTGTACTTAAATGTCTAATACAATTACCTATGTTCGCACCTCCGTAGTCCTTACCGTACATGCTAAATTAATGTACCCACATTTATTATTCTGAACATAACGCAAACTACCGGGACGATAAGAGTTTTAGCATTTCACACCCACATTTTACCTTCGTCTTATTTACTCGCTGTATTAAGATACAGTGGGTACCATTACATGTCATGTAATATGAACATGATTAACTGCCGAGAGGAAGGCTTTAGAATAACTACTTCTTAACACTGATACTTAATGAAGGAAGTTTTATTATATTATAAGGCGCATGCATGCAACGCTACAGGGAAATTAATTCCAAGTGTATAGCCTATTCATCCTACATTTATAGAAACGGCTATGCAAGTCTTGAAAATATTGTATGGACGAGATAAATTCAACGTTCTAATGATTTTCTTTCAAAGCGCAAGTAATTGTATCACTAACTTATTTTATACCGAGTAGCCAGAAAAACGGTCCCATAGGCCATAGAGCAAACAAGCTTTTTTGGATCATAATAAATTAAATTACCAAAGCTTACTCATACCGAGTTTTACAAAAATAAAGAATAATTTATTATTTCTGAAGGTCGATTTTATTTTTTGGTTATTCATGGTTTGTTGATGGTGATGTTGACGTCATTAACGTAAATGATAAGAGAGTTGGTAGTTTTTAAATCTTTTTAAATCGGGACGGTATGGTAAATGACACCTCATTTGAAAGAGTATTCAAACCGCTAGTTGTTCCATTCAATAATTACAAAGTGAAGATTTGTACGATTTTTAAATATTAAAATGTGCTCTTTACATCGTGTGATTGTTATCTGATGTTCAAGCTTCTGCCATGCAGATTAAAAACTTGTTTTAAGTTGAAGAACAATTAAGTCAATTTCAAAATTTGTGATTTTAAAAGTTATATGTAGTTTCATATATAATCATTAGCTGTTCGTTATGTGTTAATATTTAAAATATAAATTTAAAAAAACGGATGGAAAATATATACGCGATAGGAATGGTAGATGGTTCATCATCATCAATCAATACCTAAAATGAATTAAGCAGGTTTCCCAGATATATATCTAACAAAATTACTTCGTAGAAATCATAATCGCGCTATACTTTATTTTATTATAGGTACAATAGATTATACTATTAAAAGTAATAATATCACCTCTGTGTGTAAAAGAAAATGTAGTATGTTTAGACTGAAATACCAAGACAGAGCTTTGCTCAGTCATTTAAAAGTTTGACACGGAATGCCACAATCAAATAATAATTAACGAAGAAAGTAGTAGTTGAAGTAATAATTTTTTTTATATATTTTTTATATTTACGCACTGCTTCTTTCTTATCGTTAAGAATTTCATAGAGTTGGTTCTTTGCTTTCCACTTGAGTAAATCAATATCATAAATTGCATCGAGAATCTTTGTACGGGAGAGAAATACTGATAATACTAGAAACAATTATAAGTAGAATAAAAAAACTATAAGCGTTTCTTCTGAGAATGACATATTAAATATTGAACACACGGTTTTGTTATTCAAAAAAATAAAAAAGGTTGTCTCTATATATCTAGTAAAAAATGAATTTATTTTTGAGCTGGAACATTTCATTAATTCTAGACTTTTGTGAAGCTGATGATGTGTAGAAGAGTTTTTGGGTACTCGTCTACGTTGAATATTTTCGAATTCTTGACGTTTCTACCATCTTATCATGGTATATATACAAGGTTGAAATTACAGAATCCGAAGAATATGAAAGTGACCTACAATGTAAAATAAAAAATCGGACAAAAATCTTCCAAATACAACAACCGAAGAACTGGATTTACCAGGAGTTTATAGTATTCTTAGTGTACGTTGATGAGGCTAGTATATACAGGGTGATTCAGCTAACCTGCTCATTAAAAGTTTATGGACTTGAAATATTTTTTGAAAATTTGGAATCGGCTACAGATCCAGTGTCTTGAAAGTTTTCAACAAATTTTGGAACGTACTGTCGCGACACATGCATATTGTCATCTTGTTGATTGAATACTTACTTCAGCAGTTCTATTAACGCATCGATTGTTTCCATAATAAAGACCAATCACTTCAACCCTCTATGCAATTATACAATAAACCATTGTTGCTTTTTATATTAATTAGAAGTAAGTCATGCACCACACAATAACATAAATCACGTTTATTATTTAAGTAAGAACTGAAACTGAAACCAATTATCCAGTGAGTTACTAAATGTTTGTAGCTCGTAAATATCAAACAGGTTCAGTTCGGAAACAAAAATCAGTTTTTCGAAATTTTTTGATTATTTTTAAATTTCGTTTTTGGTATACGGGAGTAAGACCACTTCCGGTCGAACCGGAAGTGACATCAACTTTTTTTTCTTAAATAGAATAACCGTGTTTTTTTGTGGTGTTTTATAAAGCATGAAATTCTAACGAAATTTCCAAAAAATAAGTGAGATATGAACGATCTTTTATTTAAACAAAAAAACAAGGTCATTCTATTTAAGATAAAAAAGTTGATGTCACTTCCGGTTCAACCGGAAATGATATTTTCGTTCCTGTTAGTCTAAAAATAGCCCACTTTTGTCTTACTCGCGTATACCAAAAACGAAATTTTTAAATTCACAAACTGATAAAAAATTGGGGGCGTACATTGAATCGTGGCCACCCGGTGTGTAAATCTCAAAAACTGCATATCATTGCTTAGAGAAATCAAGGCGCTTTCCAATGATGTACGACTCGCCCCTTCTTCCCTTTTCAAATTTTAAGGGTTGTTTACCCCACTTTCCGAAGGTTGAAGCGACGATGTTCAAAATTCCAAAATAAAATTGATCTGCCCAAGCGTTTATTTTTATCTACGCTATTATCACTCAAAACCTCCATGTCAAGTATCCGTTGGGCAACCCTGTATATATTAATATCCAATCTATCAAAATCAGAAAAATTTTCAATTCCCAGCCAAAGGAAAATAAATATAAAAACAGGTTATATTAACGTTTGAAATCGTTAGAATATGTAGAACAGTGAAACCTTTTTAGCTCCTAATATGCATAGATAAATATAATTTACTTTGCGGCAACAATCTGCATAATACGAATTTATCTGAGTTATCCTCAAGAATAGGTATCATCACTTCCTTTCCATTCTGCCTCTCGCTCAGCGCCGGCAACCCAATATCTTTTTCTCATTTTTCACATCATATCAACACCGAACTCGTTTCGATTTTCGGATTATAAATCTCTTTAGCAGTAAATATTTGATTAGGTAATCAAAACATGATGTTTTGGCCTAAACCGGATTTTCCAATAGCTCGTCGCTAGCTTACGCGACTTTTTTTTATTAGTAACATCACAAAGGCGTTTTCCTTATATAAATTTGCGACGGGTTTTGATACTGGATGATACGTTATATTCGGCATTATGCAAACGATCGACTATGTATTTTATTCATATCGCAGTTTAATATTAAACGCTGTTTGAATTCTGTCTTATTACACAGCTGGCAGCTAATGGCAGCTAACATATTTTTTTTTGTCTGGTAGAGTATATCAGCTTATTATGAAGAAAAATGTTATTAAAAGAAATTGTGAAATTATGTGTTCGATTAAATTCTTATTTTTTAGAAATACGCAATTTATTCTATAAAACAACAATTTTATTTATAAATTTTTCCTGCTTTTGGTACCTAATGGTAATGTATTCAAACTTTAGTCCATCAAAATATTCACAATTCCACTGCTTTCTTTCTACACACAAAGTTTCGACATCAACGAAATGTTTTATTCACTTTAAATGTAAGTACTTATGATGAATCCAGTAAATCGTTTGACTATACATTTATCAGGTTATATTAATATTAGACAAATTGCAAATCTATGATTTTAAGACTATATATGGTTTAAGGTCGTTATAGAAACAAACTACTATTAATTGAAGAAGTCTATCAGTTAAACATTATATGCTTCTGGAATCTATACTTGGACAAACATTATTAATTATTTATATAAATAAATTAGCTTTTCTTATATACCGGGTGATCCAAAAAATTTTGAGCTTTTTACGTTTGCCCATAACTTTTTTTTCATTAAACGATTTAATGAGCTATGTGTCGTTGCTTACAGAAGAGAATGTACTATCGACGAAAAGTTTCTAAATGGCCGATTCTTTAAAATTCAAGATGGCGGCCTCGTTCGAAAATAGCCCTTTGCTTGGGACAATATTTTTGAAGAAAAAATTTCGGAATGACACAATCAATAGAAAGAAGCAATACAATGAATCTTTCTCTACATTTTAAGACACCGATGAGAAAAATCGATCCATCGGGAGAGAAGCTATATGTAATCATACAAAGCACCTTTTTGTCATTCTTAAGCTGTATTACTTAAATTGCACTTGTTTAATTGGCCAATAACTTTTTTGTTTATTAAACGATTTAAATGATCTTGGTGTCGTTGCTTACAAAAAAGAATGGACTGTCGATGAAAAATTTCAAAATGGCCGATTTTTTAAAATGCAAGATCGCGGTCGGGTTTGAAAATAGCGCTTGGCTTTCTTTGCGCCAATTCTTGTTGAATAAAAAATCTCGAAATGACATATCCAATGGAAAAAAGCAATAAAATGAACCTTCCTCTATATTTTAAGACCTCGATGAGAAAAATCGGTCTATCGGGAGTGGAACTAAATTATTATACAAACCGTCTTTTTGTCATTCTTAAGCTGTAATAGGTACTTAAATTGCACTCTTTGGCCAATAACTTTTTTGTTTATTTACCGATTTTAATAAGCTTATAGTGTCGTTGGTTACAGAAAAGAATGAAGTATCGACAAGAATCCAAGATGGCGGCTGCGTTTGAAAATGGTTCTTTCTTTAGTAGATCTTGAAGATACCTAATGTCTTCCATTTTTATAAAATAGTTTTTAACTAATTATCTACAAGTGTTTATAGGGAAATAATAAATAAAAAATAATTTTTTTTAGGGCTTTAGGATTTTTACCCCTTGGATATGTCCATCTCTTGACGTTGCCACTGCCGCTTTCCTCGTTCTCCACTTCTGAACTTGGAGCCGCAAAGTGGCTATTCTTTCAAATTGATTATTTTGTTATTCTTGTTATTCAAATATTGAACAGTATCTAGGTACCTGCTTACTTCCAGTTGTGTGGGCGGCTAAAAACTTATGTGTAAATTAAAAATTCAGATTATTTAAATAAGTACCTACAACAAAAAAGATATTGGCCAAAAAAAAGTACTACAGCTTAAGAATGACAAGAACGCTTTGTATGATTACGTATAGTTCCTCTCTCGATGAACCGATTTTTCTCATCGAGGTCTTAAAATGTAGAGAAAGGTCCATTTTGTTGCTTCTTTCTATTGGATGTGCCATTTCGACATTTTTTATTAAAAAATAATTGGCGCAAAGCTTTAAAGGGCTATTTTCAAACCCGACCGCCATCTTGCATTTAAAAAAAACGACCATTTTGAAACTTTTCGTCGATAGTCCATTATTTTTTTTAAGCAACGAACCTAGCTGATTAAAATCGGTTAATAAACAAAAAAGTTATGGACAAATGTAAAAAGTGCAAAACTTTTAATAGTGGGAACCTAAATTACGAGCTAAATTACCTCATGGACAAAATGACGAAGTAACACATTAGATTGCCAAAATTGCTCCACCAGTTTAACTATGAAAAAATCATAAAAGTGGTATTTACATATATACAGGGTGTTCTGAAAAACACTAGCATAAATTCAGGGGCTGATAGAATTTAAAAAAATATTACAATTTGTTTCTATGAACCATGGGCGTATCTTTTTCCGTTTTCAAGATACAGGACGTTGAAAATAATTTTCCTTAAATTTTAATTTTCTGTTAGTAATAATTAGTTATTCTTTTTTTCAATTGTATTCAGTACCTATGTGTTAAACTTTTCCAGAAATACTTAAACTGCTAACTATTAATTTTTATCATTACCTACCATTCAAATAATAATTTTGAGTTTTATTAATGAAACTAATAGTAATAACAACTAGGTGCCAAAGCCTACTAGAAATAAAAACCAACAATTTGGGATACCAGCTGCTTGACTTTGGTGCACTATGCCTGGTTTTTCTCGAAAACGGGCAAATTTCAGCACTTCTTACAAGAGCACCTTTTTTGTTTATAATAAAATTTGCCATAACAGCAAGTGACAAAAGGGGCAAAAAGATTAATCTCAAAAAAGTTAGGACCTAAAATGTTCCCACGGAATACTGTACTGAACGCCCTGTATGATATAACCAAAAATTAATAACACCAGAGCATTTAGCATCCCCAGAAACCCCACATAGCAAAATTTCAGCTCATTTGGTCGAATTTTGTGGAAGATAGGACCGAAACTAGATTTTTAAAAATTATTTTTAACGCCCTGTATCTTGAAAATGGAAAAAGATACGCCCATGGTTCATAGGAACAAATTGTAATATTTTTTGAAATTCTATCAGGCCCGGAATTTATGCTAGTGTTTTTCAGAACACCCTGTAGAAGCTTAGATTATCAAACCCGAGTTTGTAAAAATTATTGTGATGTATTTGAATCCACTAGATATTTGTGAATCCCATGTAAATTTTGTGGCAGGGTAAATAGAGAAATTAAATGTTCAGAACAAGAACGGAGCTCACGGATCCATAAGAAAGGAAGAAAAAAATACAGTGAACAGTGACAGCCAGCGGCTAGTTATAAAAACGCAAAGAAGGGAACTATTTAATAGATAGGTATGTTAATGAAATTTTTTGTTACGATAAATTAACTCCTATATGAAAAAGTCTATTTGACAGTCACGTTTTGTCACTTTGACAGCGATAAAAAAGGTGCATCGTTTTTTATCACCGATAAAAATGCCTGCTCCTCAAAATCAGTGTACATCTAGTAGTCGCACGTCACTTTAAAATCAGTACACCAAACCAAACCATTTATAACAACTGTATTTTTAATAACTGTTCCTTTAAATAATCGTATAAATAAAAATAATTATTGTTGTTGTTCGTTCACATATTCTGTTGTTAATTTATCTTGCCAAAAAACACTCGAGCTTTTTCTTTATGGATAAATTTCTTTGTAACTCAAAATTTTGCCAATCAGTAAATTTGACAAAATCGCTCGACCTCCGGTCTCGCGATTTTTTCATGTCAGTTTTTCTCTTAAAATTACTATTTGGCAAAATTGTTTCGTTACGAAGAGAAATTTATCCGATAAAAAAAAAGCTCTTGTGTTTTTACTGTTGATAAAACGCGACCCTTATCAAAGGTATATACGTTACTGAAGTAAATCGACAATGGATGATAGTTTTTTGTCGGCCCACTTATGTAATTGAATCGAGTCGTCGCAATAGAGGGTTGATATTTTCACACCTCTTCGCTCGCATGCATTTCTCTTGATAATAATGTTACGATAGGGTGGTTCTTGGTAAATTAGAATATCGTGGGTAAGGACCTAACAATAACAACATTAAAATATTTATTACCACAAAGAAACCTGTACTTATGGGGGTCACAGTAACCTGGGTCGGAGATATGCATTTCACCTGGAGAGCCCTAAGTGGGCAACCCCAACCTCAAAAATACAACTAACTGTAATAACTCATATTATCCACTCCAGTTACGGTCATCAGTTTTGCATTAGCAATAAAATAGCTTACTCAGTTTTTTACCAAGGGTCGTTTCACTGTACGTACGTGCTGAATTGAATTAATTTGTTTATCATCTTTTATAACATGCATAAAATTATTCTACTTTAATGACCTGATTTTAATTAAATAAAATTAATGTACTGGGTGTTGTTGTAGTAAATAATGTTTGAAATAAATAATTAGATTTGCCCTTCGTGACAACAATTGTAAATATCGCTAGTTACTGATATTTCTACTCTTTTCTAACACGTATAGATAGTCTTTATTGTACTACATGTTTGGTTTCTCATTTACCCTGTCTTATAGCCTTGGAAGAGTGAAGTACTAAAAACTAATATGACTCTTGTTTTTTAATGCCAAAGGCAAGTATGAATTTGGGTTTTAAATTTTTAAATAGCAATTCCCTATAAAGAATTTAATTAATTATAATGTCCTTGCGATTTTATATCAAGCCGAGGTGTTTGATTCTGTTTTTACACTAAAAAGTTAGATAAGGCACTAGCATTTTTGTTTGGTCTCGCTAATTTTAATTTTGTTCCCTTAACATAGAATAATTTGCAAGTAAGGTTACGTATTTGCAATATTGCGGCCATTAAATTGAATGACGTTGTTATTTTAACAAATTTTGCCTGAAAGCATGCAGAAATAATAACAAAGATTCATGCAATAAATTTACAAAAAGGACAAGTAAATGTATCTGCATGGGTAAATATTGCAGGCAATTAACGATATTTCTTTTTGGGTTAGCCAATTTCGTGTATTGTTTTTAGTGATAACATAACATAAGCAGTAATATTACAGTTGTAGTATAAATGGTCTTTAGAGAATTTGTTGAAGGCAAATTTTATAGCAAATAATTAATTTTTTTTGTAGCGAAGTTTTCTCTGCAGGCGACCTCAGGTGGACATTTCGTACAAAAACGAAAGGTAGAGAATTTTACACTTAATCGCCATTCAACCATCGATCTAAAGGGACTATAAAATGTAAAAAACTTTTGAATGTAGGCAATATATCAAAAAGTTTACCCTCAGTAAATATGGCGCCAACACCCTGCTATATTATTAGGGAGGATATTAGCTATTCATTGCATGTATAGACTTGCCAATATGCCAATATAAGGAATGCGTAAATATTTTCAGCAGGTAAAGGTGTGTTTTTATAACTTTCTAAAAATAAACAACTAAATATGTATTGCAATTTTACATATTTGAGTCTCAATAACAAATAATAAATAACCAACACTCGTTTATGGTGAATTGTTAAAACTAGTATAGGTATTGATTTTAATTCTATGATAAACATATATTGTCGCATAGCTCTGATACGCCCCCATCAGAGTTTTGCAGGAAATAATTCAAATCTATCAGATTGCCACATCATAATGGAAATTTCAGTATTTTGAAAATTGGTTATAACTGGTTTCGAGTGTGATATGATTTTGCGTGACCAAAATTCCTTTACTCAAAAAGGCATAATATGGAATTCTAGAATGACAATAATTATACAGAGAAACAGCTGCAGTGATGTCACCCCACAACGTGATTCACCTCTAAAAAGTTTATTTTGTCAATAATTTTTTTACTTTTGAATGTTTATGTTTAAAATTATATGATTTATTCACTACAAAAATACAATTATTTATGGAATAATTGTTGATGTTTTAAATTGCTACGCGTCGTACTATATGATCCCGAGGGCAATAGAAATTAAGCGATTCTTTATCGTCTTATTTTAATGAGATGAATTCGTTATTGGAGGGATATAGTTTACATTTGAATTACTCTATACATCTACCAAATGCCTTTCATGTTATCGATACCCTATACAGAAGACATTTAAAACAATAGTGACTTTTTTAACGACTGCAATTTTATTGTATAAGGAAGTTAAGACAGGGATCATAAAATTTCTAGTTTAATATAAAAGCGTAAGCCGAGATTTAAAAAAAGATTTATTATAACAACATACTAAAATTTAATTATTTAAAAATATGTAAAAGGTTTATCAAAATGTATGTAAAAAGAGTTTAAAAAAATATTCGTATATCACATAAAAAGGTACAACAGTAAATAAATCTACATTTTTAAAGAATCGTTCTCCTTCCAGCCTTATGTAATTCCTTCAGCACAGGAATTTTCGGAGTCGGGTTATTATTTTTATCCAGGTCTAAAATTAATTGTACAACAGAAACGTGGCCATTTTCTGCCGCGATCTGCAATGGTGTCAAACCTGAATTATTCAAACAGTTGATGTATTTTCTACTAAATAAAGAGGCGAAAGCGCGAGTGTTTCCCGTTCCTGCCGCCACATGCAGCGGCAAATCACCATGCACGGTTTTCGAATCTAACGTTGCATTCTTTTTCAATAAAATTTCCAAGAGTTCAGCATTGTTTTTTACTCTCGCAGCGATATGCAAAGATGTATAGTCGTCCAGATCCTTTTGATCGATCGCAGCGTTATGTTCCAAAAGTAACTGGACCACCGGAACAACGTTAAACTCCACAGCTAAATGAAGAGGAGATGACCCATTCATGTCTTGAGCATTTATATCTAGTCCGTGTTTTATTAACCATTCACAAATACTTGTTTGCCGTTCTGTAACAGCCAAGTGCAATAGAGTACAATTGTGAGTATCCTTCACGGTTAAGTCAGCCTTCTTCTCTGATAACAGATTTAAAATGTCTAAGTTACCACACTGAACGGCAAGCTGAGCTGGGGAATATCCTGAAATAAAAATAAAACCTTTAGTAACGACAATCCATGAGAACCAGGGTGGTATTTAACTCTTTAATATAAATATTCAAGGAGTATTGGCGTATGAGTTTCCGCTGCATATTACTTATATTAAATTATTTGCCTGAGAACTATCCTTATATTGGAACATTGGAAGTTTCGCAATAGAAGAGGTTTCCATATTTGAAAGAGGTACATATATTTAAAATTTTTAGTCCCGTCCTGTGTACCACAAGAAGGTTTCTGGTTGACATGTTACCAACTGACTTTTGTTTGTTATTCCTCTTTTTCGAATTATCAAAATCATTACACAAATTAAGAGATAAGGCAGTTGTTGCTGCACTGCTGGATTTGCATTAATGCTCAGTTTTAATTTTGTTAATTTTATTTTATTTAAGCAAGATTTATTTATATACACCAAACCAATCTCATGTAATTTAAGTCGCTCATTGGCACAACAAGTGCAGTACAATGACCAAACAACTGGCGTAGCATTTGTTGAGTCATTGGTAAAAACCAAAGATGATAACGGTTCCAGTGCCTGACCTTGAGGTAGCACCGTTGGCGTAAGCAAGGACACATATTGAATTTAAGTGAATTGAAGTTGACATAAATTTAAAAACCACCCCTGTAATATTTAACCTATGTACGTAATATGCTGTTAGGTGTGTCCATAAATCTATTTACTGAAAAAATAAACCTTCACAATCTTAGAATGATCCACTGTGAGACGTTGAACGTGTTACCTGCATCTGATATTATGTTAGGATCTCCAGTATCCAACAGCACCTTAACCAGTCTTATATCATTAAACTTCACAGCGACGTGGATCAGTTTCTCATTAATTTTGTTTGAGTTGTTTACTGTGGCATGCTCGGATATTAAAAATTGCGTTAGCCGCTTATTTCCACCTTGAACTGATTTAAATAAAGGCGTCTCTCCCCACAAATCAACAGCATTTAATTTAGCTTTGTGTTGCAGTAATAATTCCGCTACTTTTAGGTGTCCTTTGAGGCAGGCTAGATGTAGCGGCGTCTCGCCTTTTTGATTACAAATGTTCGCATAGCCCGCTAATGACAATATTTTTTTCGCTGTCTCTTCATTTCCTGAAACAAAAGGGATATTTTACAAAAATGTTTAGAAATATTTTGGAATTGATTTAGGTGTAATATTATGTTTAATAAGTACAGGGTGAATCTTTAAGCGGGGGTCTTATTTATAGGGGCGACACCTTTCAACTATGGCAACACGAAACTACATTTTATTTTAAACGTGCTATAAAAAATAAAAATTGTTTAAACCCTTTTTATTTTAATTTGGGTACCCAGCCAGTGAAATGCGCTAATGAGAGTAATGGCTAATAATTTAGGCGACCGCGCATGTCTTCGTACGATCCTTGAACCGTGTGTTGTTGCCAACCTTCACGATTCAAATAAAATACAGAGAATATAATAGATAGAATAAAGAAAATTTAATTTTTTTGAGTGTCAAGTATTCACAACAAGAAACTAAACAAAATGTACCTACTATCTAAACAATAACAAAGAAAAACTATTTTACTTAAGCGTAACAAAAAATTAATAACTAGAAAACTTAATAATAACTTTAATGATGAACTGAAAATTATATTTTTCTAATAACAAAAAACCCTTTTTTACCCTAGATCTGTATTTTCTCATAGCAGGTGTTAAAAGCGTCATCCGTTATTTTCCAAACACGCCGCAGCCCGCCGCATCATAGAATCATTAACTTTATTTAAGTCCGTATCCTGCTTTATGTGGTTCACAGCGTTTTCTACTCTTTCCCCTAATCTTCAATATTGTTGACAAGAGTCGTGTGTACACCAAACTTAATATGTGACTCCACAGATAAAAGTCGCACGGATTTAAATGTTTACACACACACACACGGAATAAACCTCACTCAATTTTAATTATTACTACACAAACAATACTTACACTTTAAATTTCACTAAAAATTGAAATTATTGATATCATACACAATCACAATAGGTACGTAACGCAAATCTACGTGTGGTTTTTGTCTCCCAGAAGAACCTAAATAATAAAAACTAGAAACTTCTAGTCGGTACCCCCAACATCGATCTCGAACTGGCTCGTGTACTGCAATGTCCGGTTCCCGAATTACCAGCATTTGTTCGTTCACGCAATTTTTTTTAACACACACCTGCTGCATTTGAAAACTAGGTCAGTAGTAAAGTGCAGAGTTTAGTGACGCTGAAAAGCAAACAACTGACAAGTGATATAGGGAAAAGGTCCTATATCAAATTCTGTTTTTAAAATATTTTTCATTTTGTTATAATAATTAGTAACTAAAGGCGGATTTATACAGCCGGCTTTTTAATTTTCATTTGCATTACCATTTTCATTATAAAAGTTAAAACTGCGTATTTCGCTAAACCTACTTATGCAATTAAATTAATTTCTCATTTTCACTACCTTTATCTCTTTCTTGATTGTGTATCTCTGGATTGTTAATGAAAAGTGTTGATGTAAATGTAAGGGAAAATAAAAAAGTAGACTGCATACATCCACCTTAAGTAAAGCTGAAATACTTTTTATTTAATTACATACATAGCATTGGTTTTATATCATCTAAGCATTAATTAAAATGGCAACACTGTCGACCGGTCAGACGTAAGTGCACCGAAAGCTTGCCTAGCGGTGCCGGAATTAATTTTTTTTTAAAAAACTTCATAACTCGGCCATTTTATATCCATAAAAATATGACTCCCACTTAAAGATCCACCCTGTATTGTGCAAATGGGTTTACGTAAGGACCGTATTTGCATTTTTCTAAAAATGTTGAGGCTTATGGGCATTTAGGTAGAATCTTTTAGTTAATCAAAAAATTTTGCAGGGAAAATTAATAACGGTATCATGACATTTAAATACAGAATCGTAAACAGTATATATTTTTTATTTAGTAAGTGCTGGTTTCAAATTTTAATTCATGCAACTGCGAAAGTTGGCCCAATGGTTTTTGAAATCGACGTATGTAATATTGGACCAGCAACTATTTAACACAATATAAAATCTTCAGCGTTGTATTACTCGGAGTTTAGTTATTTAGTCCCTTAACAGTATGTGAGTTAGAAAATTCTACCGCCTACAATTCAACGCCCACAATTCAACTTGAAATAATTTCACCGTCTGCCTGGAAAATGAATTCCGCGTCAATAAAAATAATATATTGCATAAATAGTTACAATGCAGCTGATAATCTTATCGGAGTGGCAATGTGAAAAAAATCAACAATAGGTGATGATTAAGTACGCGTCACTAAACTAATGCTTACTGTGTTTTGAAAAAAAAGTAAGATTTATTATTTGTATGAAAGATGAATCATTATTGTTTGGCAATAACAAATTCAGAATATGTACTATAATTTAGTACTGACGAAATGGAGTTCAAGTACATCATTTAATTTTTTCCTTTATTTTTACTTATTTTAATGCATATTTTATGTAAAGCACTGTAGATGAGCATTTCCTTATAATGAAAATATGCGCTGCAAGCTTCCTGCATTCAATGATTTTATTTTGCGTACAGCTAATACATGAACTGATTAAATAATAATATTTGCCTGTATATTAATCTCTGTATTTTATATTTTAATTAAGTATGTATTTGTAAATACTGCTGGAGTACCGTGACACAAAAATATTATGCTGAATATTCAGACTTCTCAAAAATATAGAAAAAAATAGGATCCTTATATATTTTTTTTAATTTAAATTATAGAAAAGTTAAACCACCAAAAAGATTTTTGTTTCTAATGCGAAATAACGAAAAATGTTTTTTCCTTTGACCAAGAAATAATTTTTTTTTGTCTATTTTTTCAAAACAATTATTTTTAATTGTAAAAACAAAAATAAATACGCCGTACTTTTAAATGTGGATATTTTAGGATAATACCACCATCTGTTGATAACGATACTAAAAATATATCTCCTCTTTCTATACCCCTTGATTGTTCATTTTTAACTAAGCCATTTTAGTACCCCGCAATATTTCATGCTTTTATAGTTCAAAATTTACGTTTAATGAACATATAAACACGAAAATTTTGCCGTTAAATTTATTAGTATATTAAATGTAGAACAATATACAGTACACTCCACGGAGATGCGAACATTACTGTGATGAAATTTTGCGCATCTTCGTGGACTGTAGTGTATATCATTATTTTGGTTGTGGCTGCGTGGTCATTCATATACATTGAAGTAACCCTAAAATATTTAATCGATATTTTGTTTTTACATATTCTGTGCTTCTTGACTATATAACCATGTTGTGGATATTTTCTATAAAATACGGATTGCGTTTAGAATTTTCCTCAATTGAAAATATGAATTAGCCCAGCAGAAATATAATTTAGAAACGTCCTGCAACTGCTTGAATATTTCTCCTTGGCTTGCAACAAAATTGAATCCAAGAAACGTGCATTGTTTGCAAAGCATATTTAATTTAGAGGAATGTTTAGCTATTTTGCAGGAACTATTTAATTAATTCCAATGCTTTTAACAACTGAAATTCTGACTAGGTTCTAGTTCGTATATTAGTTGCTTTCCTTTTACCACCAATGTTAGCTAAGTTATTATATCTTTCTGATTGGTACGAGAGATTCATCAAACCAATAAAAATGGGAATTAACTTAGACTGTATAAACTACAAGGTAAAACGTAAGCAGCTATTATTTGAGTGTAAAAATGATTATTATTTGACAAATTAAGGTAATAAGTATAAACCTATCATTTGAGCGACTTTTAATATTCCAGGGTTAACTTAACAAACATCTGAATAAAACAAATAAAAAAAATTTGTGCTCGTCGCTCCATCCCACTCCCTTGGACCTAACTGTCTTCTACACTATAATTCCCCAACACATAAAAATAAAAAGTAATTCAGAAATTTGTCATTTAAAGGATTCAATGAAAACAGTTCTACACGAAATTTCGGACAAAATTACTTTAAAAAATTGTGACGAGTGACAATAAAACTAAATCTCAAAATATTGAACCAATTGGTGTCCTGACAAAAAATACACATAGTCCTGAGGAAGGAATATATTATTAACTATTGTCTGTCTATTATTCTATTATATTATTATTAGTCTATACATTTGCCACTCTTTCAACCATAAAAGCTTTATGAAATATTTAGGACAAATTACAATAAATAATTTTATAACTTAGGACACATAATTCCTGCTGAGGCAATCCCCCATAAAATTAATATTAATCAACTTCAGCCACGCGTTGATTAATCTCTGTGATAATACCCGATAAAACATTTCCTAAAAATATACGAGCACCAGATCTGTAGACATCTAAAATATATGTCAACTCTTTAATATTACCTGACAGGGCAGCATAATGTAACAAAGTATTGCCATTTTGCGAATCCTGTGTATCAACACTAAAATTATAAATCTCGAGATTATCCAACGCGATGTTCAGCACAGAAAAACACTCATTTTTCGCCACTTCGAATAAATCAAAGTCCATAAAAGAAAATTCACCGTCCATAATACTATATCACTTCGGCTGTATTTCAATAAATATACTGCATATGTCATTTTCATTTAAGGTTATTTTATATGCTTTATCTGGAGTACAAAAAACTCTGATAAGGATTTATATCTCTTTTAGTTTTATATCAATGATAAAACATCGGGAGCAAATAAAACAAGATGCGTGATAAAAATCTAAAAAACAACATATTTCACAAATAATTGGCCCATTGTCTTTGAAAAATAATGTTGTGTGAATATTTCCAATAACAAAATAAACCGAAACTGTGAATATTTTATTTGCTTTATATTAAGAGGTTAGCGTTTATAGTAACGAAATAAATACACTGTGAATACACTGTTTTAATGCTTGTTTCTATTAATGTATTAAATTTTATTATAAAACAAACATATTGTTTGATTAAAGATAATAATTTAATCTTAATTATGATTCATTTGTTGCATAATTTAGGAGATTTCCCAAACCAATTTTACACTGGCGTTCTCGAAAATAGGGCTTAACTTTTGTTATTGATATTAATCAGTCAAAACGGATAAGAGTGTACGCGTATTGTTAAAAAGTTAAGCTCGTGGTTCGTGGCTCTCGTGGGTAATTTAAAGGAAATTAAATCAAAAAGATTTTTGAAAATATCAACTTTTCCCAGGAGAATAAAAAATTTTATTTATATCAAATTCTGCATAAGAACCATTATTATTTTGAAGAAATTTTTTGAATCCCTTTTCAACTTTACTGTACAGGGTGTCCCAAATTGCTTGATTTTGGCTGGTTTTCCTATTTCCAGACCAGGTAGAGAAAAACTGACATATGAGTGTAGAGCTCGATTTTTGTGAAACGCTGATTGGTGAAAACCATATTTCGATATCTCTAACCGTTTCCAAGATATCGGCAAAAATTGACATTTTACAGATTCTGAAAAACTGTCAACTTTTTTATTTGTGGATATTTTTTCAAACGGTAAAACTTTCTACAGGCACTTTTTAACG
This sequence comes from Rhagium mordax, assembly GCA_963680705.1. Classification (NCBI taxonomy): domain Eukaryota; kingdom Metazoa; phylum Arthropoda; class Insecta; order Coleoptera; family Cerambycidae; genus Rhagium; species Rhagium mordax. Next base: position 16,364,756 of record OY796661.1, read on the forward strand.
TAGAATAAGATGCATTTGTCAAAAAAATATATCGTTTTTCGATTGTTTGATATCAAAGCTCACTTTGTTATTTCAAATGGAAACCATAGTTGGCTTTGGCTTTAGAAAATAGGAAAAAAAAATAAGCTTTCCAAAAATATATATGCCAAGATATGTCTAGTCATCCTTGCTACCAATATAACACATTTCTCTTTAAAAATTACATTTTTTATCATTAAAAAAAATTTTTCGGAATCTGTAAAATGTCAATTTTTGCCGATATCTCGGAAACGGTTAGAGATATCGAAATGTGGTTTTCACCAATCGACGTTTCACAAAAATCGAGCTCTAGACTCATATGTCACTTTTTCTCTACCTGATCTGGAAATAGGAAAACCAGCCAAAATCAAGCAATTTGGGACACCCTGTACAGGACAAGAGTCCAAATCGCCAATGTACGTTTTGCTCCCGGGATTGCACATGCACATGCGTAGAAGCGTCAAACGGCAACTATGATCCAAGTTATCCTTGCTCTTAAGAACTTCGAGTTGATACGATGGTCTATTGGAGACATAAAGTATTGCCATGCGAGAAGCCCCAGGTTCGGTTCCTACACAATCCGGATATTTTTCCATTTTTTAGAAATGTGTTCCTTCTTTAAAATATTAAAAACGTATTTAAGAAAAGAGATATCAGTATTTGATTTTTATATTTTTTTTATCTGTGCCTAACTGCCTGCTACTTTACCTTAACCGGTGCCGGCTACGGAGGTAAGTTTGATAGCAATTTAATGCAATAATTTTCACAATTGCTGAATATGAAAAGTCTTGCTGACGCGAGAAAACTCGCGACCGTAGCTGGATGAATGAGGTGTTAGAGTTAGTTGTATTTTTGGGGCTGTTGAGGCAAGACGCCTTCAGGGCCCCTCAGATTAAAGTGCATTCTCCTTCCCAGGTTACTCTGACCCCCGTTGTAAGTAATAATATTTTCATAATCGTTATTTTCTCTTTATTTTAATAAACCTTGTTATTGTTCGAACCTTATCACCATGTTTTGATTTATCAAATACCACCCTAACAAATAAAACCCTCTCGTGTGCCAAGCGAGTCATTTATCTTACTAAAGTAAAATTCTTAATATAATTTATGCCAAGCGAGTCTACAATCTAGTAAAATAACCTGCAAAATAACTATATTAGAGTGTCTTAGTATTTGTCTCAGTAAAATCAACCCCTGAGTCACGATATACGGTGGAGTGTTTAAATCCAATCGTGACATTATTATGGTGAAGTCGGGAGGGATTAATCCTATAAAAGATAAATAATATCAGGTACCTACCTAGCTTGTAGTATTGCATAAAAATTGTCCAAAGCTGGCTAGTTTCGCAAATTTTAATCAACATAAACAAGAAAGTGCCTCCATCAAAACCATTAATCACTGAACTGTTTAGGTAGAATAAATATGCGCGACCTCAGTGACATTAACATAAACTAGAATTTAATATTAAGATAGATATTAAAGAACATTTCTTATTATATTTAAAATAACTCAGTTTTGCCAATTAAATGTAAGCTAATTTTAAGTTGCAGTCGCAGGTTACAAGAAGTTCATTATCTTGTTTTGTTTATCTATGTATTTGATTATAAAACTGAAAAATCGATTATAATAGAAACATCTATGATTTAAAATCTTAAACTTGTGTCCCCCATTCATTGTTCTCGGGTTAACGAACGAGAGAGGTAACTCATAACAGTGACATCTGTGTAGAAAAGCCATAAGCTGCAATTAGTCTATATTAGTTTCTCAAACCTAAGATAATCAATCACAGGTTACTGCATCTGGATATGACCCAGATTTTAAAATATTCTTGAATAAAATCAGTGTACTCAGGTTAAATTAAATACATCTTTATTAATATTACGAATCAAATAAAACTAGACAAAGGTAGTTACTCCGACGTCTCCGACTGATGAGATCCCTGGAGCGCCCTGAAATAAAATAAAAAACACGGGCTTAAAACTAACCCAAGTAAGTCCTTCGGCTTGGTAAATACACGGAGTCGTTTATAAATAATAAAAATTGCAGTGTATTCCAAGCAATAGAATTTTTTTATGTAATGTGGGTAATTAATATAAAGCAAAAAGAACAATCAAACTTAAAAGCAAATCCTAAAACAACTCATATATAAAAAAAATTTAACTCAAATATTTTTCTAAAATAATTAAATTAGACACTAACCTTGATAAATACAATACATTTGTTATAGTCAAAAATAGGGGCCCGTAAAGTGATCAACTTTAAAATTAAATATTACATTGCTAAAAATTAATAAATAAAAGTAAAATCCACATAATACATAACAATTTTTGGCGCCCAACGTTGGGCTTAGAAGAATTAAATAAGAATAACAAGTATACAAACCTTCATTACATTACATTTTATCGTCATCCCAACGTGGGGCACTAGAGTTTTGGAAAAATCAAAATATTAAAAATCCCCATATTACTTTACACTATTGTCTGACAGAGTATTTAAATGTTATAATAGATCCAAGTTAAAAAATTAAAATTGAAAATACAAAATCTAAAAATTTAAGGTTATGTTAGTCATTTAATGCACATGTTCCAATGGGGTTAGGATAACTGTCAACCACTTCGACGCGCATGCGCAAGCCTGGGAGCAAAACGTACGTTGACTCTCTTGCAGGGTGTTTGATTATTGGATTGTTCGATTTCATCGTAAACAATTCAAGATTTTCGAGAAATTTCAAAAACTTATTTTAATAATATTTCTTGTAAAACTTTCCGAGGTCATGAAATATTTTCCCTCAATTATATTTATACAAAAAAGTGAAATATGAAATATGTCGATGAATTATCCTCCTAATTTAAAAAAAAATGGCTGGCACAAATTTTTACTAGTACAAAGAAACTCTATTTTTACACAAATTTTAATTGCATTTTTTAAAGTTAAATTAATGCTTTATGCTTTTCATAGTATTGCTTAGGTCTCATGCTCTAATACTAAAATATGGTTGACTTAAATTTCACCAGCCGCCACTGGTTGCAAATGCAACCCTTAAAGAGATCTGCAAGGGTTGCATTTGTAACTGAGAATTTAGGTCGTTCAAAATGATTTAGCAACTTGATTAATTTTTTTGTGAGCTTTATGTTAGACAAAAATCTGGAAAAAATTTATGTATAGACTACTATTGGCGTAACACTTTTTTCCTTAAAGCTTCCTTTGCATACACATCACGAATTATCGAAGCGTAACTTTATCAATAAAGTTAAAGGTTGTAGAAATTAATCTACTGGAAGCGACATTACTAAATTTTCAACAAATATCAATAATAACGTATGAAAACTAAACAATGAATCAATCTTCAATATATCTCATATCTCCGATATGGTTAACTTTGAAATAATAGTAAACCTCATCATGATCAAAAATAGGCAACCAAGTACACATTTTATTATATGCACATGTAATACTATATATGGTTGCCTAAGTCTGTGATCACTTGGTTTACAATCATTTTTGAAAACCCATAAACTGGCATTATTTTCCAATATTTTACCGATTCAGGAAAGACTTTAACTCTAACTCACCCAGTACATTTATCCAAAATTTCATTGTCTTGATCTTCTGAACCTAGATAAGTCCCTAAACAGATTTAAAATACATCATGGTCGTTTATTTCAGGCCTTGTGATCGTAATGTGAAAGATGTGGAGTTGATTTGTGCCCGCCTACGACGTGTCGAACAACTGTGCAGGCTTCCGAATTCTGTTCTTCAACAATTGGCTTTGTGTGGATATTACGAGGATTTGGAAAAAGGCGTAACACGTAAGTCCATTTCAGTTCAGTCTAACGGCAAACGGCCTTTATAACTTTCTAACTGCGTTTAACTTTAATGGCGAAGATTTGTTATCTTTTAGATAAAGGGAATATTTGACGCCGTGCCGAAATAATGAATAAAGTTCTGAAGAGTTTGATATAACCATTTGTGACGGACGCTACGGGGTAAAAGGGGGTTTTCGCAAGGAGATAACTGTATTGGCTTGGGTTTTAAGTTTTTCATTAATTATTATGCAATGCTCAAATGGAAATTATTTTATGTAAACAAAAATACATAAAACTCATTCTAAGATTGCTACTAATTTAATATTTATAACGTGTTTGACATAAAGACAGCATAAGTGGGAAGTGAGCTGAAATTGATGATGACATGTATATTGTACAGCTACAGGTATGTACCTACATAACTTGGCGAACGCTGGGGATGTCTTAGCCCACCACTAGCAACTGTTATTGCTTACGACAATAAGAGCGAACGGTTACGTACAGAAATAAATCGTCCTTCCCGCTCTTTGAGTTATCCTGAAACTTACGACATGTCCACCCACATTTAGGAAATACATTGTTTACTCTTTACAAGACGTTCCGGAAAAGCATGTCAAAATTGTAATCACTTAGCAATATTTTCATAGTCTTCTTTCGTATGCATTATTAATATTTTACACAATTTTCAAGTCAATAGTTCATTTTTAACAATAAAATTCAGGACCTTCTTATCCTCTCAAACATTTTTATCGCTACGCTTACTCCTCGGGATTTTTTTATGGAATGTCGTAAATATTTTTGGTTTTTCTTTTGGATTTAAATCACAAATCGTAACTCCATTTTCAAAACCTCATTTTCTATTACAATTCAAAACCGCATTTATTGTCAAATTGTTAACGGTGCCCATTTTGAACATTTATTGTAATAAAAATGAAGTTTCGAATTGTAATAATTGTAATAGAAAATTAAGTTTTTCCTAGAATGTATTTACAAAAAAATCACTGGATTTATTTGTAAAAGGACTATCAATTTTTAGATTAAATATAGGGTGTGCCATTAAAAAAAATATTGACGACGTCACAAATATGTGAAAAGTGTCAAAAGATGTTTTTCCCTTACAAACAAATAGAGCTATCTGATATTAATTTACGCGTTTCTTTTGGGACAGTGCACGTGAGTATCAATGAGAATGCTTGTTTTATTACTGTATTTCTTCACAGTGGGTTTTATATTGACATTAATAAAACATAAGCTCACATTATTTCCGGTAAAGGCAGTAAATGTAAATAATTTTACGAGTGAAAAAATCTAATTTTAAATTATCCGAGAATTTTTGTCTCTGTGAATATATCAAATAAAATGAACGGCATCCAATTTTAATTCTAATAAAAAAGCTGATGCCGAAGGTTTGAACCCTCTTTCAAATTCGCGCACCATATTGATAGCTGGATTTGAAAATATATTCCGGTAAATTAGGGAAAATGTATGCAACGCGAATTTTCTAGACGATAATCAAACGAATGCCAGTAAATAATAATAGCAATTCTTTACAAGCTCACAAGATGATATAAATAATGTGATGCAAAGTGACTGAATATTATTATTTAAGGTGTACTAGCAGCAAAACGAGCAGAGTAGTAATTTAAGTATTCGCAGATCCCCTATGTAATTTGGAAAATTACCGGCTCATGCTTTGCAGTGGAATCATTTAACACAGAGAATTTATTAACTCAGGAGTAAATGACAATATAAATTTTTCAGCTTTATCGATTTTTCTTATAATATGCCACACAACGATGTTACTTTCCCCTGGATAATTTTTTCATTTACCCCCTGATTTTTTCAAAAAAAATAGAATTAATTCTCTCAGTTCAAATTTTAATACGATTGAAGTAAAATTTTAGGCTGGTCAAAATTCTGATGTTATAAATTGTAAAAACGAACAGTCAGGCACATAAATTTTTACAGTCCTTTTATAATTTCCTCTAGTTTCAATGGCTGTCCCTTACGCGTTATGCATATAGAATACATAAATTCACATGAGAAATGTTTCGATTTCTTTTTATATAATTTCGAGTAGAGGTAATCTAATACTGAAAGGCCTAGCTGTCACTAAGATATATTCATGTGGAATACTACCTATCAATGCATACTTCAAATCGCCGAACGTGAGCAGAATGCACGACACGCTGAAGCTCTTGATGGGAATGGTTTGTTGCATATCAAATTACTCCATAGTGCTGATCTATTTGGTGAATTTATAGCAGTTTGTAGCTTTAATCAAAAAGTCTATAAAACAATTTGATTTATTTCTTCGTATTTAATTGTGCAGAGCCAATGAATGAAGTTTTGAAATTAAGCCGCATCCTTTGTACTGCCGCGACGTCTTAGTGTTACAGTCAATCAGGATATGAATAACAACTATAAGCAATCAACCGTAGCTGAGATTCAATCTAAGAATACAGCGGGTGGGCTAAAAAATTTTGCACTTTTTACGTTTGCTCATAACTTTCTTATTTATTAACCGATTTTAACGAGCTAGGTGTTGTTGCTTAGAGAAAAGAATGGACCATCGACGAAAAGTTTCAAAATGGCCGATTCTTTAAAATGCAAGTTGGCGGCGCCGATTAAAAATATTCCTTTGTTTGAGCCAATTCTTTTTAAAGCAAAAATGTCGAAATGACACATCCAATAGAAAAAAGCAATAGAACCTTTGCCTACATTTTAAGACTTCGATGAGAAAAATCGGTCCATCGGGAGAGGAGCTTTTATACGTAATCATACAAAGTGTCTTTTTGTCATTCTTAAGGATATAATAGCACCCAACATATTTTAGAAAATTCATATTTTCGTTACTATTCATCGGAATCGTTTCAAATTTTTATGAATGATATAGAATTATGTAATCTAGGGCTGTGTGCATGCATATTTGAATCGGCCGAAAAAAAAAAAAAAAATCGAAAAAATGAGAAATTTTCCAAATCCATGCACATGCATCTAGAAAATGTAATTCTAAATACGGTGCTAAAATTCAAATCATTTACCTGCTGTCGTTTGCGTATAATAAATTTTCAAAATTCATGGCATTTTGTGTTCCAGGTACAAAATGCCATGAGTTTTTAAAATTCATTATACGCAAACGACAGCAGGTAAATGATTTGAATTTTAGCACCGTATTTAGAATTACATTTTCTAGATGCATGTGCATGGGTTTGGAAAAATTCACATTTTTTCGATTTTTTTTTTTAACTTTTTCGGCCGATTCAAATATGCATGCACACAGCCCTAGATTACATAATTCTATATCATTCATAAAAATTTCAAACGATTCCGATGAATAGTAACGAAAATATGAATTTTCTAAAATATGTTGGGTGCTATTATCCCCTTAAGCTGTATTATTTAAATTGCACTTGTTTCATTGGCCAATAACTTTTTTGTTTATTAACCAATTTTAACGATCTTGGTGTCGTTGCTTAGATGAAAAAATTGACTATCGAGGAAAAAATTCAAGATGGCGGTCGGGTTTGAAAATAGCCTTTTTTGCGCTAATTCTTTCTCAATAAGGGATATCGAAATGGCACATCCAATAGAAAAAAGCAATAAAATGGACTTTTTCTACATTTTAAGACCTTCATCAGAAAAATCAGTCTCGAGAGTGGAGCTATACGTAAGCATACAAAGCGTCTCTTTGTCATGAGTAAAATATATAAAAAAGCATTTAAGAAAAGTAAGTTGTCATACTTCAATTTTAGAAAAATAACATCTGAAAGATGACGTTCATTTAAATTCAAACATTGTTGAAGTCATTTCATCTCGAATCTGTTGTTTGAGGCCCTCGATTGTTCTCGCAGGTTCTCCCTGGTAAACTCTACTCTTCAAGTAATTCCAAAAGAAGAAGTCTCAAGCTGTGAGATCCGGTGAACTGGTAGAAAAAATATCTTTTCAAAATTTAGCATACCTAAGTATTTTACTATCAAACTATTCTTTTTTGTTTGAAAAGTTTTTTCCTATTTTTTGCTTCAGATTGTGCCATGTTTGGTCTATATGATAAATTACGATGTCGTCATCAAAAGGAACTATGTCTCCACAAGACTCGATCAGAAACAAATCAATTATATGTATATAAGGAAAACAATAAATAGTCCCAATATTGTTCCTTGCGGAATTCCAAAATTTTACTGTTTGAAAATTACTTTTTCTACCATTAATATCGCCGTTCGAGTAGTTTTAGTAATTTGCCCCTTGTACTCATATTTTCTAGGATTTTAAGTAACAATATAAAAGAAACCATATCAAAATCCACGGCGAGATTTAAAAATACAGCCAACGATCCCATCTTGTGCAGAAATATCTTTTTGGAAACCGTATATCGTCTACATGCCTTCTTCCTTATTCTTTATAGTGTTGTAGCAATTAAATTGCCACAATATCTGAAAAATGCATAATTCTGTAATCTTTGATCAAAGCGTGGATCAATAAAGCAATTGGCTAATAGATGTCGCTTGTAAATTTTTAATAAATTTCACAAATTTTGGTAATTTCCTACTATTTGCTTGTGGAAATGTATGGTGCAATCTGGTCTCGAATCTGGTAAACAAACATAACTATCTAGAATAATTATAATATAAGGTAAACTAAAAGAAAAATCAGCACAAAGAAATTGTCAATTACAAATTTTAACAGATCACTGTAGTTTAATACCAACATGCAAATGTATGGTTTGATTGGGATGAAGACTTTCACAAAAAAAAGACGAGAAAAAGGGTAGTGGAACTGTGTTTGAAGGGAACACGTTTAGTTTTCTTGAGTACCCAACTAGATCTATACAATTAATTAAAATAACTCTTTGCGAATTAAAATAATTATTAATTGTGGTTGTTCAGTACGAACAAGAAAATATATTGTGTATTTACTGTGAGGGCACACAACACCTACGGTCAGTAAATTTTTCCATTAATTTTTATACATACCTAATTTAATTTAGATTTTCTATCAATTTTAGGCCTGTAATTTTAAATATTTCATTTTACTAAGTATACCTAGTATATTATATGTAATATATACCTAAGTATACCAAAATCTATATTAGCCAAAGTCGAAATTGGATTGATAATTTTTTTTGGTGCATACCAAACTCTACTTTTTATGGAGAAGCGTTCAGCTCTACTGCCAAATTTTCATGCTATAAAATGGATGCCCTCTTCAAAATAGGTGCATGGTGACGTTGTGCATGCAGTATTGTGAAATTTGGAAACATCCTTTGAGCCCCTATTTGCAACTCTCTCCATAAATGCAAGTTGCAATTTTTTTTGTACCTATGATGAACAACATATGTTTCACCACGTTGCAAAATTATTGATGAAAACAGACATTTGGAATAAGATTTATGTTCCTGTTTTTGTATATTGAGTATCGAGAATACCGTGTGTATATAGTACCTACTTCTTATATAATTAATCTCGTGTAATGCGGCGTATACATGTATGCAGCGCAAAATTACTTTGTACATAGTAGTGTTATAAGATAAACTGTACTTGAATTATTTTCGTATTGATATATATCTAATTCCTAAGTACTCATATTTTACATTTTATAATTTTGGTAATACATATATTAGTCTCACAAGTTGTAATTTTTTCGTCTTCTTTACATCAGTACCACATTTTATAGTTAAACTTATTAGTTGGTTAACTATATAGACTTTCGTTTGACAATCAAATTTTTAGACAACTAATTGGCGCCCCTCTGTAATTTTTTATTATATGTATACCTAAATCGAAGAGATAAAGAAAATATTTCACATCACATTTTTATATACGAATTCACAAAGACAATTTATTATTCATATTTTGTCCTATTTGATGTTAATAATTTGTTTTAGTTAGGTATCACCTTTTTATAAAAATTCGTTTTTTGCATTTTTCTCAAAAATTTTCCTCTTCAAGGTCACACTTTCTTTTTACGATTGCATTCCAAAAAACTTCTGCTATTAGAAACCTGTGAAAAAAATTAGGGTTGTCATTTAGAATTATAAATTTGGGTTATCTGGGGATGAGAGGGTGGATTTTGAACCACACCACTTTGCATTAAAATGTGTCCCCCTTAACATTCAAGAGAATACCTTTTGCTACGTACAAAAATCTTTAAGGGTGGCTCGTCTTCAAAGAATCACCCGGTATTATATTCCAATGTCAGTTTATCGTTTTGAGGATTTCTCTTTGTACGTAACTAAAGCCCGTTTCTATGATTAAAATTTTTACCAGATCTGTTATCTATTTAAATAATACCAACTTAAGCCATAGAAATATAAAGCCATTTCTTTTCCGTGCGTACACTTTAAGGGGCAACTTATTAAACAAGTCCTGTAAAATCTCTCAGCAGACAGCTCTTGGGGAGGAGCATTTTTAATTGAATTAGAATTTCAATTAAGAATTTTAATCAGTTTTGAAGAAGTCAGTTTCGCAGATGATAATCCAGTAACCTTACGAAAGATAACAAATGGCAGCTTCGAGAATAAAACATTAACCAAACCTAAAACATGTGAAATCAATGCGCTTGTCGGCTTCCCGTAATCCCAATCGGTAATGTCACCATGGTAGGCAAGCTGTGCTTACCATTCGACGTCACCTGCAGGCATTAAGACCTGCGGGAGCGCTCAGTGGGGCTCCTTTTACTCCTGTTTGGATCCTGTAATGCGAGAATAATGGGTGGATTTACTAGAGGCCTAATGTGTGCCTGTGCGTGTGTGTACACGATGGAAATTATTTGGATGACTTATAAGGTATGACGGGTTATTGATTATAAGACGGAGTTTCGAGGGATAGTTCTAGTTTGATTTGCACAAATTTCCCCTTTCAACGGGAACAGTAGAACCCAATCCTAATACGGCTAATATTATTCGGCAAATAAATTTAATGTATTTATTAGATTTCTGCGTTTGACTAGTAAATCTTAAACCGAGAATTAATTGAAGTTACTCTATGGGGTTTCCCAAATCTCACGTTTATTATTGCTTTTAATACACGTCATTTGACTTTGGCAATTTAAATAATGGAGCAATAATAAAAGAGTCAACATTATGACGTAAAGAGGTAAATTAACTCGTAAGACCTGAAAAGTTTCCTCGCTAAATCTCATTTTTAATTATTATTTGATCCCCCTAACTCTTTTATTAAATCGTTAATACTGTTAAATATGGATGTTGTTCTTTAAATAATCGAGGAACCCCAGTTCCGATCATCATTAAAATCTCGATATGAAGGCCTTCTGTTAAAGAAACCGTTTTTAAAACTAATTTTACGGAGTTTATAAACTTACAAATAACGCATGGAAAGTAACTTTAAGAGTTTCTTTACACAGAGAATGTACAAGGCTTCTGCGAAAAAGTTGTGACAAAAAAGTTACATCTACGCCCACGACTTTTTATAATAAAGAACGTCTAAAGTTTTAAAGGAAGAGTATACTGCATACTTTGAACATATTTTACGTCAACAGTGTGTAACTTATTAAAATGTAGGTTTTTATTTTTTCATCACTTAATCCTTGGAGTATGTAGGAATTAAATATTACATTTTATTCATCTCAATATGAGCTTCTAAACAATGTATCACTTGACATACCTTTACGTTTAAAAAAAGTTAGCAGTGGTTGTACCCCGTGGGTTAAGATAAATAAAAAGCAATGCCATTGAAATTTAGCCAGAAAACAGTAAAATTGACATTGAAATAATGTATATCCTTGCAGAATTCATTCCAGTTAAAATTTTCGCACTGCATATTTTATTATATAGGTACCTAAGTAGAAACTAATGAAGGTGGGTTTGAGCAAACACCTTATAGCATTATTACTGAGCAATTTGGATAATTTACCATTTCAGTTTTATTGGGGAATAACCTCGGGAACAACAAAGACAGTAAATTTACAGGAATTGCTGATACATCTACATGCATAAAACTGAAAAATTAGTTTCCTTGCAGGGTACTAAAATTTTGTAACAAAGCATTTTATTTATCGCAACAAGAACCTTTAATAACGTTTTGTCATAAACCTCGGTCTGTTTTATACTTCAGAAGAAACTTTTCCGCTTCAGCTTTATGGTCAAATAATAAACATAGTTTTTCTGAAAGGGGATGTTTGTACTGCTGTAATTACATGAATGTGTAATACCTACAGTTAAATTAAATGGGTATATAATTAAAAAATGCCTGTTTACGAATCAGGTTAAAATAAAAACAAGCATTCAAGTCTGTGTTTCATGCAATTAAAGAATTGATAAAATATGAACGATTCTACGGGAGAAAATAATTAATTTAAATTATTTTTAAATAAAAAAGCACCGAAAGGCAATAAGCAAAAAAAAAACAAAATCATTCGTCTAAATGTTGCTCATACCGTAAGATATATGAAAAATTAGACTTTAAACAAAGTTTTTGTATGCTTAATTTCGAAATCATTTTATTAGTCTAACATTTAATATTGAGAATAAACTTAATGTTCTCAAATAGACTGAGATTGATATATTTTAGGAAGTATTTTTGGAAATGAGTTTCTATATTTTATATAGGTACTCTATACAGAGTGTCCTAGCCTCGCGTCGGCCAAATGTCCTGGCTCTCCTATAAGAGATATCGAAAAATTTTAAAAACGAGATGATAGAGGACACAATGGTGCATAGTATAAAAATATTTTGAAATACACAGGGTGATCGATTTAGGCGTGATGTCATAAACTTATGTTTTTTTAAATGGAACACTAGGTATATTATTACATATTTGAATTCTACTTTTAAAGACGACTCAATCGATATGCCACTTGATGGGTCTGCGATGGGTCGGTACCATGATATGGGTGAGTTTGTACCAAAAACGTGCCAACTTTGTGAGCTCACTGTGGCGTAGCGGAAAAGCATTTTGAGATCTAGTTTGTGTCAAAAATTGTTAAAAACCCTGTAGTTTACGCTGATGTTATCAGATCTAACGAAATCGGTCATTTTATACCGGGTGAGTCAGGAAACGCCAAATCTACTTTTTCCCATTTTTTTCAAATGGAACACCCTGTATATTATGACACCAAAGGAGAGCCCTTTGAAAGAGCTTTTCACGATATAAAGGTTCAAAGGTCTATCTGTCATGAGTGTCAAGATATTTGATGGCAAAGCGAGGTTTATTAAAAAATTACACTCAATTTTCAATTGTTTTGTGAATTTTCGCTGAAATTGGCTCTTTTTAGTAAGAAAATTTTTAAAATAATTCTTATACTCGGAGAAAAAAACCGTACTTCAGTACAGAAAAGTACTTAAGTATAAAATAGTCAACGCCTGATAAATTTAATTTTTTTTCTGAAATGTGTGTATAAATAATAATTCATGTCATGGCAAGTATTTTCTAGCCCGAAGTAATTTTGTCACGAAACGATTTACTATTTTAGAACGAAGGTGCTTAATAAAACGTACCTACCTTTTCGTAGTATTTTTTTTTCAGCTTTTAGATAGTGTTCTTCATTTTTCTAAAATAAGACCAATAAATACTTTCATTTTCAATTCAATGAAAGATAATAAAATTGTTGTTAAGTTTGGGAAGCTGTTGTTCCATGTACTATCATCGAAAGAATAAATAAAAAATTGTAGAGAAATTCATATTGCTTCCACTTTCAATTTATTGAAATAAATTTAAAAAAATCAAGTAGGTACCTGTCGTAAAAATACCAGTCTTGTCAATAGTTCACTTTATTGTTGTAAAATTTTCTTATTGAAAAGAGCCGATATCAGCGAAAATTCACAAAACAGTTGAAAATTGAGTGTAATTTATTAATGAACCTCGAATTGTGCCACTTTGCCATCAAATATCTTGGCACCCATGACAGATAGACCCTTGAACCTTTATATCAGTGGAAAGCTCTTTCAAAGGGCTCTCCTTTGGTGTCATAATATATAGGGTGTTCCATTTAAAAAAAATGGGAAAAAGTATATTTGGCGTTTCCTGACTCACCCGGTATAAAATGACCGATTTCGTTAGATCTGATAACAGCAGCGTAAACTACAGGGTTTTTGACAATTTTTGGAGTAAACTAGATCTCAAAATGCTTTTCCGGTACGCCACAGTGAGCTCACAAAGTTGGCACGTTTTTGGTACAAACTCACCCATATCATGGTACCGACCCATCGCAGACCCATCAAGTGGCATATCGATTGAGTCGTCTTTAAAAGGAGAATTCAAATATGTAATAATATACCTATTGTTCCATTTAAAAAAACATAAGTTTATGACATCACGCCTAAATCGATCACTCTGTATATTTCAAAATATTTTTATACTATGCGCCATTGTGTCCTCTATCATCTCGTTTTTGAAATTTTTCGATATATCTTATAGGAGAGCCAGGACATTTGGCCGACGCGAGGCTTGGACACTATTTGTGACGCATCTTTCTTGAGGTGTGCCAATCAAAATGGGCAACGTGTGGAACACTTATAATTTTTTCTGTTGAATCATTTGTAGGAACCTCTATTTTTTAAGTTTATTCTTGAATTTTGTACTTATTGCTCAATAAATCGAAAATGACTACAAATAGGGATAGGGATGCACATACAAAAAAATTTTCGATTTTAAGTTCTGCATCACATCGAAAAATATAGATAAAGTTCAAAGAGGCACAAAATTGAAGAATCATTTTTGGCAACCCTCTATATCTTTATATACATTATTTAAATATTAAATGTCTTGTAACTAGTATTCATATATATTTTTCTTATAATTACATAATTGTGACTGTAGTGATTTTTTCAATATGCATCTGCAAATAGCATTATTTAAACCAAAAATTTCATTACCATTACATCTAAGTGGTTAGGAGATATTCAATAATAATATAGGAGTGAAAGGAGTCTAGAAAGAGGCTTCAAAAAATTTACTGACATACATAGCATTTCATTTATAAAAAAGGTACTTGAACTTGTAATATTGTGTTGGCTCGCCCTGTATAATCGAAAATAATTTCCATCTAATTTACTTGTATTTTTTTTTTAATTTAGAGCTATCATAGAACTCGCGCTATCGAAGTCCGACGCACTACATATATTTTCATTTTTATCTTACTGAAATATTACACTTACAATATTTTATACATTTATTAAAATGTTTAATGTTATTTTTTTGTTTATTCTTAGAAATAGGTTAATATAAATCATATGTTTTGAAATGGTAAATTTCTTGTGTAGCATTTTATTCTTAATTTAGAAACTACTTTTGTTTATATAATTTTGTATTTCTAATTTAGAAATGTTTATATATATCATTTATGGTTTACAACTTATACCGGAGCATCTTGTTTTTTGCTTCATGCAAAGTGAGTGGTTAAGTTTTTGCCACTTAAATATTCGCTCTTTTTCAACAGGTTTTGATTTGTTTTCTGACCTGGTAATAAGAGAATCGTATGATGTAATTAAATACTTTTTTAAATACTAGCACTAGTGATAGTGCTATTAGAATACCTGGTTATAGGTTTATTAGAAAGGATCGTGAAGCAAGGGGAGGCGGAGTAGCATTTTACGTAAAGGACTCTCTCAAATTTAAAATTTTAAATGTTCCCAGTGATGGGCCTATTGAACAATTATGGATAAGCGTTACAGTGAAAGGTAAGAAGTTGTGTTTGGGCACTGTGTATAGACCTCCCCATGTAAATTTAACTTAAGTATTGAAAATTTTGAAAATGTTTTAATTAATTTTTTACCTAGTTTCGATTATGTGATATTTGGAGGAGATTTTAATGTGGATTTTTTTAATAAAAATAGTAATTTTACTCAGTTCAACTCACTTCTTGACAAATACGGTTTACATCAACTGATTGAGCAACCAACTCGTATTACTGAAAATTCTAGAACACTGATTGATCTTATCATATCATCTAGCTTAGATTTAACCATAAATACCGATGTTATTAATATGGATGATATCTCTGATCACTGTTTGGTCCAATGTAATTTAAAAATAAAGAAACTTCGTCAATCTGCTTTTTTTTCATACTTTTAGGGATTTTTCCAAATTTGATTATGATTCATTTGTAAGTGAACTTAAAACAGTTGATTTTGATTATATATATAGTCTTGAAAATGTTGATGATATTGTTTGTTTTTGGAACGATACCTTATTATCTCTGTTTGATAAGCATGCACCATATAAAACTGTTCGGATAGCTAAACCTCGAGCTCCATGGCTGACGGAGAATTTGAAAATTATGATGAAAGTTAGAGATAAAGCGCTTTTAAGATATAGAAAAATTAAAGGTGATGCAGCTTGGAATGATTATAAAACTGCAAGAAATTTAGTTAACACCGCAATTAAAGCAGAAAAAAAGGCATATTTGAATTATCAATTTAAAAAAGATTCAAGAACATTTTGGAAAACATTGAAAGCTCTTAATATCAGTCCGGTTGAGGAGAACTCTTGTGTTTCAGTTGCCGATGCAAATTCGTTTAATGATTTTTTTGTCAATAGTGTACCTCGGATACATAGTAATGATAATATTAACTTTATTTCAGAAAATTATGAAAATGACATATATTCGAGTGTTACTGATAAATTTTCCTTTAAATCAGTAACTGTTGATAAAGTAGAACGAATTATATCCACTATTAAATCTAATGCTAAAGGAACGGATGGGATTGACCTTAAGATGCTTACTTTGGTAATTCCTTATTTAAGCGAACATCTAACTTTCATTGTTAATAAATGTCTTATGACTGGTAATTATCCTCAGCTATGGAAATCAGCAATTGTTGTTCCAGTGCCTAAAATAAACAATCCTACTCTAGTTTCACACTTTAGACCAATCAGTTTGTTGCCAGTAATTTCAAAAATTCTTGAAAAAATTGTATCTGAGCAGTTTCGTGAATTTCTTGACGCAAACAGTATTTTACCATCAATTCAGTCTGGGTTTAGGGCACATCATAGTACAACTACTGCTTTATTACATGTTACGGATGACATTTATAGGGCTAATGATGCTAGAAAAAATACGGCTCTAGTACTTCTGGATTACAGTAAAGCCTTCGACACTTTAGATCATACTGTCTTGTTTTCAAAGTTGAAATATTTTGGGTTAGATACTGGTGCAATTACTTTTTTTCAAAACTATCTTTCAAACAGGGGACAGAAGGTTCTTGTGGACAGTAAATATTCTGATGTTATTAATATATATGGAGGTGTCCCACAAGGTAGAATTCTGGGTCCTCTGCTTTTTACTATTTATACAGCAGATTTCTCAAAATATTTGAAAAATTGTAATATGCATCAGTATGCTGACGACACTCAAGTTTATTTTTCATTCTTTTCTGAAGATATTCACAGAGCTGTGGAACAAATTAACTTTGACCTTCTCACTATATCTGAAGTATCTAGAGCACATAAACTTGTTCTAAATGAAACTAAAACAGAGTTACTAGTTTTTGGAACTCACAAAGAGAATATTTTAAATAATCCTGGCTTTAAAATTGTTATCAATGATATATCTTTAGTGCCTACAAATTCTTGTAAAAATTTGGGATTATACCTTGATGTAGATCTCAGATTTACTACACATGTTAGTAATTTATTGCAAAAATCGTATTGTAAATTGAGAACATTTTATATTCATAAAGAATTTTTAAGCTCAGATATAAAATTACGACTCTGTGATACATTAATCTTAAGTAACCTTGCTTATTGTGATACTGTTTTTTGGCCTGCCTTGTTGGGCAGAGATAAGGAAAGTCTTCAAAAAATACAAAACTCATGTTTAAGATTTACTTATAATTTACGTAAATTTGACCATATTTCAGGAAAGTTCAGAGAATCGCACTGGTTGAACCTAGATGAACGATTTAAACTCCACATGGCATGTTTGCTTTATAAGGTAAATAATTTGCGAGTTCCTGATTATCTTTATAGAAAATTGATAAAAGGTACTTTTACACACGATTGTCCTACACGATCTCGGGATTTGTATACTGTGCCTAGACATAATTCTGCTCAATTTGAGAGATCCTTTACGTACAATGCTGTTAAGTTGTATAATAACCTACCACCAAATATTAAAAATTTATTAACTTTAGCTACGTTTAGAAAACAAATCAAAGACCTGTTGTTCAACATTAGAGATTAGTTAATTAATTTTAACGTAGTACATTACATACAATTTATTTTTCTTTTTATATACTTTTGTAAAATGATCTTTTTGAAATGGAATGGTTATGTGGAAGAGCAACTTTGTTGAACATCGCCATTCCTTTAAAACTTATATTTTTTACCTTATTGTAATGGATAAATAAAGTCAATTTATTATTATTATTATTATTATTATTATTGCCTCACCCTGTATATAAAAAATCGCTTCATTAACTTGTTGATGTAAGCACTACAAGATACAAAAATATGAAATATATTTAAAAAAAAAATTATTACGAATAAGATAAATATGATTTTTTATTAATAGGTATACTTGGTGGAAATGAAATACAAACGAAAATTTGCATATTATAATGAAGAGACTAAATATTGCCAAAGTCGAAATTTTTAATAACAGTTGAAAACAGTCAGCTTCAGCAAATGCCTACAGAAGACAATCGTTGTTTTCCCAAAAGAATCCCTAAATATGTTCGCTACGTGAGCGAATTTAAAATTAAGGATTTATTCGATTACACGAAATTTTATTGCACAAGTTTGTGGGGATTTTAGTTATAAAGCTCTATCTTTCTCAGTATCAAGGAAAACTTTCTTCGGGCGTGGGACCTTGTTAAAATTTGCTCCAGTTTAACTACAATATGATTGTTTTCCGTCGGTGAGAGCCTGAATCCTTGACTGTATTTAATTTTAGATTCTCTCCGAAACATAGAACGTTATATATTTCACCTACATATCTGAGAGACGCCAAGCGCCAAACAAATCGTGGTAAGTGTAATAAATTAATTTGTATACAAATCTCCTGCAGAATTATTTTTTCATGAAATACAATTGAACGTAAATGAAAAATTAAGCGCAAGCAATGATTATTTCGCAATACACAATATACATACATCTCCAGAACAGCGACCCCGATTTGAGGGTGTTTTTCAATTTGTGCGAACGTCAGTTTCTATGGGTTTTTAAAGGCGCTGATACGAATTAAAAAACGATACGAATTAAAAAAAGAAAAAGAAAATGGTGTCTACAAAATTGTAGACCATTTCGTTAAAAAATTTGAATTTTTCTACGAAAGTCCGTCTTTAGGGGTTTTTGAAATCGCTGAATATGAATCTGATATTTATTTTTGGAAATTGTTCTGAGAGATACGCCCTCTATAGTTTTACTTTTGTGGAATAAATATGTTTGGAAGCTCAGACAGATTCTACTCGACTATTAATACTTTATTATTCTTACAAATTTTTCTTCTTTTATTTAAATAATTCCCATGATAAAACCGACAGAGGGTTGAAGAATCTCACCTACATAATGAGTTGATCTCAAAAAATTCCCCATTTAAATGACATCTTTCGTTCTGCCAATTGAAATTCCAGCCCACACCATCACAGGTAGGCCTCTGTAACTTATGCACTTCCCATATATTCTCCAAGACATTCTGTAGTCCAAGTTGTCTCCACGCTTTTACCTTTCTTCTTGAATCATGGAGCAGCCCAACACAAACGTTCGATTGTCGGAGAAAGGGTGCCCCACTATAATAAATATTCCTATACCACTTCTATCTATCCCCATACAAGTTGTTGCATAAATCATCAATCCCGTAGTAAATCATTTTCCTCAAACAATTTGTCAAATATATGAGTGAATGGCTCCACCGATTTAAATTTTAATTAAAACGTTCTGTATTCTTACATCGTACGACGACGTAATTAATGTACAGTTTTATGTATACGTATGCGAAATATAATCGATTTCAATCCTCGAAGCCAATTTATTTACTGAGGAATATTTATCGTCGCTTTAAAGACAACACAAATTTTGCACAAATGACAACAGCTCTAACTGAATACAAACTGCCTGGTTAATTTGGAGAGGTTGTGGAGAAAACTTAATTAGTGCCACAGGGAAAACCTGAATACACATTCCTGTTAGCATGCAGCGTACGTCGGGCAGGGTCAATGTTATGCATAATAGTTATGAGAAGCTAACTAATGTAACGTGAGGTAAATACGGCGTGATCAATTTGATAATAATTATTATTACAACTATGTTTTCGGTATGCGTCATAATAATATATGGAACTTGCAATTTAGTTGGTAAATCGACGCTAATCAAAAATGGACTCAGTCGTATGAAGACCCGTGAATATATTGCAAATTTTTAAAAATTGCGTTTCGCCTTCTCATAAAATTATTGTAAATCACGTGACAACAGAAATAGACAACCACTCAATTATATTACGGATTATGCCCACCTCTTCATTTTATATTCTGTGTTTGATAGAACATTGATATTTATTTATTTTGTTTTCTATTTTCTCATCGTCCATAGTAAATATATAATTCCATAACCGGCAATAAATAATTCAGAATGTAGTAATTGTAATTAAAATTACATTTTCAAATGAATATCCGAATATGGAATATGTTGATTTGTGGTTTGTACTCAGAAGGCTGGTGGAAGCAAAGTTCAAGTGTTGTGATTATGTAAACACTGACATTTGAGAGATTAGAAAAAACACTATCAAATGCGCGCACTGTTTTATTCTGTGGAAAATATCTCATCATTATAATTGCTGACCGAACAAACTCATTATGTGTGTTGAATATAAAAATTCGCATTCATGTTTGCATTCGCTCTGATGCTGATGCTCACTTCAAGTGAATGTAGAGGTATTTGCGAGAGTTTTCTGTCGATGAAATTCTCATATTATTTTCTCTTTACTATTCACATCTCCTTAGAACCATACCATGTATGTAATGGGTCTCCCAGAATTATTATTTCTTCCAATAGCACCCGATTTTTCGAGAAATTTTTGGCGTCGTCCATAATGGTTTTAAAATTCACGGTAAAATCGATCACGACCCAATATTGTATGATTCTAGTAAGCATTTTCAACCAAGTACTTCAAGAAACCAATTCAACTGATACTTTGACAATGCCTAAGAGTTTAGTGTTGACATGACGCGTACTATTTTCAAAAACGAGCATGTAACAGGTTTCTTTTCGGACACACACAGACAAAATTGCTTTCAATTGTAACCGAGATTGTAACCATACGGGAAGGTTTAGAAATCAAGAAAAATAGTTGCATGATTCTCACCAAATTATTTGTTCCAATTAACTCATCTTATGAAGGGAAAAAGGATATATAACAAAAAATAAGTTAAAAAATACAGGTGCTCTCAATGGTCAATTAACACCCCGTGATAGTTACAAAGTAGACCTCTATAATAGGGTTCTTCAAAAGTCTGGAAACGGCCGACAAAAATGGTTCGCATAAAAGTTTCCCAATTTTCGGAAATTTACCAGATGATGATATCAAATTTTCAGTAGGTGTTTAGTTTCAAGGTCATTTGAAGGTCATCTTGTGTTTTTTAAATGGAACGATGTATTTTTTATTCCGGCATCTGAAAGACCATCAAATTCTGGATATAAATCATTTGAACCTCTGAAGATGATTTCATTAAAAAAACAGTTTATTTTCAAATGACCTTGAAACTCTTCACATATCAAAAATTTCACATCGTTATCTAGTAAATTTCCAAAAACTTTTTCTTCTTCTTTTATACGAACCATTTTCTCTGAAGCGTGCAGTTTTCGAGAAAATTTCACACGTCGCATTTTTAGCCAATCAGAAGTTTGTTTTTGGTTTGCAACGACACTTGCGAATTGAATTGGCCCAATTCCAAGTGTAGCCAAACAATTAGCTCCAGCTAGCTACAGCGGGGTTGTGAATTCGGTGAAGCCTTGTTTTAGAGTACTGAGATACTATTGCGGCAATATATGGGCGCCAGAGTATTCATAACTAAATACACAAAAGTTTATTGAAAACACAATTAGGTATTTACTACATAAATTAGAAAGAAAGGAAAGCTCTGATTGTAACAAGTTTAATTTTACATATTCTGTACACTTACAAATGAATAAATATAATTTAAAAATCTTGGAAATGTGAACAAAAAAAATTGAATAAAATTTATGATTTAACCAATTTCTCTGTCTGTCTGTTTTCGGTTGTAAAGGCTTACTCGACGGGAATGAAGTGAGACGGAAGGGGTTCTCCTGGTATCGATGAATCCTGCGAGTACTCGAGGTTGATGAAAAGGTAGTAAGATCCTGTCTTCACACTCCTGCTCAATCCAGAGTGTCCAGGTTCCAACCAAATTTGTTACTTTTCGGGAACACCCAATATCTCCTTACTTCTGATGTTAACTCGGTATAGATTTCCAGTGAGTCAAATTTCCAGAAAGCCAGATGTCATGAAATAAAACAGAACAGTTGAGAAAAGGAAACAGAGAAATAAAACTGGGTTGAAAATTATTTCAACTAGTGGTAGATGAAAAAAATAACAAAGTTCCGGCAATATGGTTAAATTACTAGATACAATTCACAAAATTAATATTTCTTAATATTACAATAACAAAATATTAGAATTTGTAAAATGACCAAATTTACATAAAAATACGGTATCTGACACCAATTACTAAAAAAAATGAATTATTAACAAAAGAATACTAAAATTTGAAGAATTTGGTAAGGTTGCAAAACTTCACTATCAGTTCGTTAACAAATAACCTAACTTGATTGAATTTGTCCTATAGGTTGAAAACCATGAGGAGGCTAATCTTTTTAAAGGACTATAATTTAATATCAGATTGGTACGGAACAATAGAAACTTAGAAACGTTAATGAAGTAATAACTGTAAAAATTTAGATATTTAATATTAATAACAAAATAATTGGTAACAATAATTACAATATTGAAATAAATTCGAAATTTTATCACAAATAAAGATTTCAAGTTAATCTTTTATTAATAGTTTAACGGTAGAAATAGCAAAAATTAATATATGAAATAACGACAATTAATATAACAAATGTCTTTCGCTTTCCGACGGACAAAAATGAATGAACTTATGCCTAATTTAAAATGGCAGGAAATACGTAAAACCAAGGTAAATCTACACTCTTGTAACTTACACGATAATTAAGGAATGAACTAATAATAATAATCTGTCAATAATAAATTCGATATAGCGTGAATATGATGAAAAAAGAAAACCAGAAAATCGGACTTCTGTCACATCCGAAGCAAGTGATCCAATGTACTACAATTTGATTAATTCAAAGAGAAGAAAAAAATACTATAGATCACTTACCTCGTATGCTTTGGAAGCTCCTGGACAGAAATCGGTAGCTCTTCAATTTACCAATTTACTGTTGGACAAGGAAATACGTGCTATAGATACAAAATACGTAAATACACAATGAACTATTTTATTTCACAAGTTTGTATTAACAATACGTACTAACAAACAGATTCCTAATGAGATGCTTTCACCAGAACATTTGATTCTGATTACAATTTGTAAAGAACGAAAAAAACACGAGCTGTCATCATACTTACGGTTATTGTGATAGGTAAATTAGGAAGGAAGCAATTCTGCGACGACGGCACAAGCTACAAAATAAAACGAGTCTAAAAAGACAGCCGTTGGATACTAAGAGGGCAGACGTTCAGTTCATTTCAAAAGAAAATCGTATAGAAATAGATTAACCAGTGTTACTGCCTTGGTAATATATGTTTTTATGAAATAGGGTGTCACGGAAATTTTTATTATTTTCTGACAGTGTGTCAATAATTACAAAAAAATATGTTATTGGAGGGAAAGTGTTCTTTTTACTCTATAAGGGGTTGACATATATATTTTCATGTCTTTGTCAAAAAACATGGAATTTTTTTAAATAGGTACTATACTTTTTGTGAGGTGAACTTTTTTCCGGGTTCAAAATCCAAACGAGATAATAGAAGTTTTCTAAAATAATTAGTGTAACAGAAAATCGGTAGTTGGTAGTTACTGGTGTACTGGCCCCCGAGATCTTAAAAATAAGGCTAGAAACAGTTTCATCATTTTTTATTGGACCCTTAATAAAATGTTAAATTAAAAAATTGTCTTTTTTGTATTGTAATTTTTTGCAATTTTCGGGTCTTTGTCAACATCTGATACAATATTCGATTAATAAAACATGGCTTCGCGTGTAAATAAAAAATTAAAATGGAAAATTCAGCGTCTGTTCTTACAAAGAAAAATAATAATGAATATGTTTTTTCATAAATTTTGTAACAAACAAGACCCATTGACGAGAATTCTCTGAGATGATGAGATGATAATTAAAACCGCACAAAATTATGTCAATATAAAACGAGCATTTTTTAAAATTTATATATAATAACAAATAGAAAACTAATGCCCTTTTTAGATTTTTAATTGCATTTGAAATGAACGATAAAATTCGTAGTGTTCATTTTTTATGACTTCTACCTGTGAAAACCGTCGGACACAAATATTTTATACGTATCCCAAGCAGAAATAATACATATTAAGTATACTCTTGTATTCCAATATTTGTATTGTATATTCGTGTTTGATATTGCGTACAAAACATTTGGGACTGCACGATTTTTTGTTGTATAAATAACTTTCGCCATGTGAATTTTGTTTTGTTTTGAGAAGGAATGTGAAACTTATTTTGTATAATTTTGATGTAAACTCACTGAGATAGAAAATGCCTACATTATTCTATTTTTCCTTTTGGACTTGAGGCCAATCAATTATAATAACAAAACTGTTTTTTAAGTCGTCGAAATTCATAAAAAACAGTTTGTTGTCTTATTTATTGGCTCCACCTGAATACTGGAAACATTATAATTCAGCGGTGTTCGTAAACATTGAAAAATTGTAGTTATCTTACATAATAATAACTATTAAGCGACAATAATTGTGGAGTTAGAAAAAAACTTATCACCACTTGTAGTAAGTAGATTTGTCGTAAACGAAGAATCAGAAAAGGATAATACATACTAACGGTTTACTGATGCGTGCCTTCAGGATTCTTTTTTATAACGCGGTTGATTCGTAAAGGAGCAACGGTTCGATTTTTTCAAATTCTCAACGATGTGAACGTTGTAAAAAATCCACTTAATATTCAGTCAGTGTTTCAAGTTTTGTTGCCGTAAATTATTACATCTTGTGCTTTCGTTGGGATGCGTCACTGAGCTTATTCTAGTGATTGGATTGGGAGGGTCCCATCTAGCATAGAACTCAGAAGAAAATATATATAATTTAACAAAGGTGCGAAACTTTCTGAAAATTCCAGTATAAGTCCCTCAAAAAATCATTATAACTATGAGACGAACAAGGAGAGGAGCAGTGTGATTACGATAAAGACTTTTATAGTAAAACTTGAAAACTCCTTTCAGCTGACACATGAGCTGGACTTGCTTTATAAATTTATAAATTATAAAAATAACAAGAAAAATCCTAGGTAACACAAATTTAAAATTTAATTTACGTAAAATGTATAAAACTATAATCCACAATAATAACACAACTATTACGAATTATGAAATAGAGAGTTTAAGTCTAAACAGGCAACAACATTGTGGAAATAGTTAAAATTAAATGTTTTATTTTACTTCTAAAACAATCATAGTTAAATGATTTTATACTAGCAAGCAAATTGTTTTTTTTTCATGAATAATCCTATGAAGTACTAAATATTAGGGGATAGTTACAAATATGCGATTGCGTATTAAAGTTATTAATATATTTATGAATTTCGAATGAAACAAAATAAATATATAATAATGGGACTGGCTTTAAGGCCAAACTAATAAATAATGGTTGGCAATGGTCAGTTTTATGCATTGACTCACAATAATTCGAATAGCCTTGTTTTGAAATACAAACATTTGACTTACTCTATAAAATAAATAATATCATAGCAAATGTGAGAATGAAATAATGAAAAGTAACAATTGTTTTTTAAATTCCAAAAACTTAATATATTTCTCATTTAACGAAGTGAAAATATGACACTGGCCAGTTTCCTGACAAGACCAGTTCCAAGGTAATTCTATCAATTTGGCACTTTATCTAATATTTGTTGTTATCAGTTTCCCTGGTTAGTTTACTTTTCGGTTTTTGATGTTTTATGGAATACTGAATTTGATACAAAATAAGTCATCATGCGGTAAATTGGATTCTCAATCTTGAAATGTCCCATTAAAAAATATTTGAAATTGTTCATTTCGAAATTCATTTCCATTTTTTTTTTGAAAAATATATAAATATGTCTCTTGCGGGATAAGAAAATTAATTCTTGGTGTCGTGTCTTAAATGAATAATTAGCTCGTTCACTATATGTATTTGACACCCTTCTTTTCTGTAATTCTATTGCAGTGTAACGTTCTTTTTCCGGTGCACTTTGCTTTCGGTCAGATACTTACGTAATCTCTTTTATTCTTACGGAAATCTCGGGCGCCAGCCCTTCAATTTTTAAGTGCGAAGAACGACACTGTCTTTTTGGTTCTCCTAATTGGGAGAACAACCCTGAGTAGCAAAACAGCGGATGATACGGTATAGCCAGAGTTCTGAGCTGGAGACCTATCTAATGGATTTCGGTCATACTGCTCAAACGGATTAATCAGAAAATAACACTACAGAAATAATAACTCGGGAAGTTTGCCTTTTTAACATAACGTATTTATTCAGGACGAAATAATGAACAAAGTAATTTATGCTTAGTCTTTCACGACGCTGCAATCGTGTATGTGTAAAATAATAATATAAAATATTCTCTTAAATAATTATAAATTAGCCAAGCTGGCAAGCAACAGTCTTTCCGCGGGGTTTTTACGGCGGAATTTATAGAGACGTTGTATCGATATTTCGCTACGTACGACAAGCAAATGTACTTTTCACGAGGACTCTAGACGGCGGGCAGTCCGTCAGCTATGGATATTTGAGGCTAGATACAAGATTGAAACAGACGGTAAGCTACTGCCGCAAACGTCGAGCTATTTGTTACAGGATTATTTTAAATAATGACAGCTTTGCGAGTCAGTTCTATGCAAAACCCAGTCCGTATGGCCCAAGTGAACAAATACAAACTGTTAATGCATATAGTGACTATTTTTCACGTAGGTTTTCCGGTAACCTAGTAGGCAAGGGAACCTTTGAGGTGGCACAAGTGAACAGACCTCAGCAGTCTTTACCTACATTAACAAAATAAACAAACCAGCGGAGGTATTACTAATAAGCTCTAGTTTACTTTGGTAGCAAAATACGGTGATATTTACTGACAATAAAATCTCGAAATATCTATACTTGACTGACGGCAGTACCTGCAGAATGTAGCAGGTTGCGTTAAATTCTTACCAATATTATACTCAAAGGAAATTACTATTAACTCGGAGCGGTGATACAAAAGATTTACGGGTTCGGTTTGATCGTCAATTGCTGGCGGTCGAACGGATCTGATCCTGACTCGAGTGCCATTTTGCCTTTTTATTACCTTTTTGACGTATCTGTCGTGTTAAAAGAGAGGTGGTCACCGACTTTAAACGACAGACTTGGATGTACAACCCGGCATAACGTACAAAGGTCCAGCGTATTATGCACTTTAACGCATCGCCTCGAAACATACATAATCGGGAATGAATTACTTGTAATTTCTATACTATGTTACAAAAAGAACCGGATTAAAACGGACCAGAATTACCAATTTTAGCAACGAATGATTTTTATTTCCGACTCTACTCTTATTTACAATAATTCTCGGATTTTATTTATACGGGGAATTGTCGAAAATTAATCAATTAATTACTTGACTGTTTGTTTACCAGCAGACTTTTTAACAACTCATTAATAACTTAATTAGAACATGACTTACTTACTAAAACAGTGGCAAGGTGTACCCAAGTGACGGCAATATTTAAAGCAAAATTAAACATTCATTGACTGAAAAAAATCACTTCGTTACAGCAGTGATCATTACTAATCTATAAAGTTATTTGTAATTAAAGCTGAGGACGAAGGAATAATCGATTGTTCGTTTACTACCGGAGTAAAATTTTTCCATAACTTTCAGTAGATTATTCTGTTGCTAAGAAGTAGATACAAAGTGATCGTCTTTGATGGAATTTTTTAAATTTCCTGTCAAAATAATTTTTATTTTGTTAAAATGTTCTACTTTACTTTTATTGTAACTAGAGAATGCAAACTGAATTTTTGTGAAGTTAGTCTCTTCAGAATAAATTTACTGAAGCATTTAATGTTGGAGATTTCGAAGTGCTATCTGGTAGTAAACTGCTGGACAACTGATGCGGACCAAGCGAATTTATAGCTTAACTTTGATGTCAAATATTTTGTGAACGAATAAAGATATCGATGCATGGTTTACAGAATTTAAAAGATAATTTAATTCTGAACAAGTCTGTTTTTCCTGTCTACAGGGGGTAAAAGAAAAGTATGTTTTTTTAACCAACGTTTCTAAGTACCGGGTTTCTACAAAATTTTTTTTCTGTGAATTTTCTGTTTTCTTGTTTATATGGAAAAACTATTTTCTCAATTTTTTTTTTGTTGGAATCATAAAGTTTTTAAAATAACGATTGTGACAGAAAATCGCTAATTGGTAGTTCAGGGTATACTGGCTACCGAGGTCTCAAAAAGTAAGGCTAGAAACGATATTTTTGATATCCCACTTTGTTCATGAAATTTCGATTTTTTTCTAAAACCCTGTAGATTTCAGGCATTTGTGCTAGTAGTCCTTACTGTATTTTGCGTGATTGTAACTCCATGGGATTACATATTTTGCAATGAGTACATATTAATTTCTATCAATTCGTGGTGACCAGTAGCGTACCCATAATCGGTAGGTATATACATTTACGAGTTGCTTAAAACATTAACCTTTGCAAGTCTTGTCATTTGAAATGCGCCTTTTATACAGGATGTGCAAATAAACATATATGTAACTGTTTTTGATTCTTTTTTTAATAAACCATTTTATAAACATCATTACAAAAATACCTAATGATAACATAATGAAAAACATGTTTTTCTGGCAACAATAATTAGGAGAAATAAGAGTAACAAAATTGCAATACGCAGAGTATGCAAACTGTACCAAGTTTTAACCGGTCCATTTTGTTCTTAAAAAAGCCCCTCACAATGAAAATACGAATCTTTTTATTATTAATAGAACAATTATTAGCAAACAAGAAATTTTAAATAATGTTCATTACTGATATGTTTATATGTTTAGTATGCCTTTACTCCCTACTATTTAAACTGAAAACTTTGGGCTAATGGGAAAACTAATACCTGGTGGCACCTCCCAGGAGGTTGGAAACCGCCGAGCCACACTTCTGACCAGGTTATTAATAATTTGTTGTGGTATGTTTTCCTAGTCCTCCCGTATTGCTACGGCAAGTTCTTCTAATGTTTGAGGCGCATTTTTTATATTATGGAAATCTACTGCAACGTTACCCAGGCAACAAATAATCGTTCAAAGATACATTTTGTGGATAATGGGGTATCCAAAATTTACCTGAAATGTACAGGGTTTTAGAGTAAAATCGAAATTTCATTAACGAAGAGTGATATCAAAACTTTGAGAAATTAGTTTCTTCGCTATAAACAAGAGTCCAGAAAAATGCCAACCAAAAAATTTTTAAAAATTTTTGTGGAAGCCCGGTATCTACTTTGAAACTTTGATTAAAAAAACATACTTTTCTTTTACCCCCTGTAGACCGTAAGATGTTTGAAACCAAAAAAAATCGTAATAAACAGGCTTGTTCAGAAATAAATTCTATTTTAAATTCTGCAAACCGAGCATCCATATCTTTATTCGTTGTCCAGCAGTTTAGTATATTGCAAACTACTTTATAAGAATAAAATTTGACTAGACCAACGCAATCATTATTTTCAACTGAAAGCCTCTTCTGAAAGTATGTAAGTATACATGGCTTGGCTCATATTAAGTAATATAAATGTTATATTCGTGATGTAAATGTTATTGAGAAATAGTATTTAAATTTATGGCGAAGGCGCCAATGTTATATTATCTAGACAGCAAACAACTCGCTTCTTCGATAATTAATTCTTTGAGCATGACGGATGCCATCTTGTAGATGTTAAAAGTTGAGTAATAATGTATACCAAGTTAGGGTCCCTAGATTCTTTCGAAAACCATATATTTTCTGAGATTTTGAATTTATTTCATACCTTATTATCAGTATACCCAGTACTAGCTACATTTATAAGGATTTGCTTCAACCAAATATTAAAAAATATACTGGGTGTTATGTTAAAAATAATACCGATGACGCCATATCTTCAACGTGGTTCATTCAGTATGATTATTGTCCAAATTTACACTTAAGTTCAATAAATACAAAATTAAAATATTAATAAAAAATATATAGTAGAACCACTCATCTATAAAAAATATTTAAAATAAATATCGCTAGATTTTATATTGCATTTTTTCTATTAATTAAATAGTGAAAAAAAATAATTCACTAAATGCCCATCTAACACATTCGAAAACTTCGTTACTACTAACGCTAATTTTATTTATCCACCTGTCATATATTATATTCATCAAAATTTAAAATGTTTAACATTCATTCCTCATTTTTCGTTTGTTTCTTTATAAGTATTATAATTATTCTAAGCGTACATTATTTGATTTTATTTGAATTTATCCCATTTTAGGTTGATATGAAATTCACAAAACAAGCTTGTTGTTTTCATTTTGACTTGATAATGGTGAATTATAATAACTATATTATATACTATCCTGAAGAAGACAATAAATTGAAAAATTTAAAGAAATCGAATCGTCTCGTCGATAAAATTACTTTCTTTGTTGCCAAAATCGATGATTCGAATTCGTTCTAGAATTTTTGAAAATTAATTTGTGATTTACTTCAAACTTAAATTGGAGAGACCTGTCGACGACTTGAGAGATTATTAATAAAACATAGGTATCAAAAAAAATTTTATTTTAATGAATTGACCTAAGTGGTTAAAATTCCATTTGCCGTAAGTATAGTTGTGAAATGCAAGAAATTGTGGAAATATATGTATTACGAAATATGTAGGTAGTTATTATTTTTCATATATTTTGCCAAAGATCGTCAGCGTACTGACGATCTTTAAAAGTTTAAGAAAGTTAAGCTGTGTTGCTATGACGCGCTGTGAAAGAACGTCATGAAGGTTTTTTAATATTACTAAAAACTTTCTCTTTACAAATACTTATATTAAAACGCAGACAACCCTTATGAGTCATAAGTGGGCGAGGATCTTAGACTCACAAAAGCACTATTCAAAGAAAGTTCCACAATTACTCCGGTTCGACGTCTATTATCAATTATCAAAAGTGCTTATTGCCACCTAGCATAGAAGCCTATGCTACCGATAGCTAGATTAGTTACCGCAGGAGTCTGTTATCCTGGAAACATGCCGCGTAATTAGTGAGGCACGCAAATGTAAATACACATCAATAAACATTTGCCTCAAACCCTTGTATTGATTCATAATAGTTGAACTGAGAGAGTAACACGTGTAAAGCTGTAAGAGTGCCAACGGTAGAACGTGGTGCAAATTATATAATTGGAAAATGGAAGGGTGCGTTGCTAACGTTAAGTTTCACACGCACACAATGGAATGTGTTAAATATTTAATTTTTTTTGGTACAGGTGTGTAGCTAGAACGTATTTATTCCATACCTTTATAACTCTTACAAAGAGAATACAAATCATAGTTGAAATTTTTTCACGTAGACTTATGTTTTTGCAATAATTTCTAATTTCCACAAATGTAACGAATGTCACCCTAAAGAAAAAAAATTATGGAAACCTTGCCCGTATAAAAATCTTTAATATAAGTACGTCTGGAATTCCTCTTCATTGTACATTCATTTATCGAAAAGGTGTGATTCTTAAAAAGACATCCTATGATTTTACTACAATACACAAATACCTATATTCCTCAGACCAGTTTACCGTCGCCGTCATGCAACTTCTTGATTTCTACTTGGTATTCTATGAATCTCAGTGGAGTGAGGAATTGTCATGGTTTTTATCCATTTTTACGTTACTTTTATAGGAACCCACCACTCAGGACCCTCGTATTGCCTAGAAATTGTCTGAAGTGGCCCCAAAAGATCAATAATAGCTGTTGCTTCTCGGTGGCTTTTACTGATGGAAGTCGTTAAAAGGACCTAATCGAATACGTGACATTTTCTTAATTACACGTCTTTAAAATGAGATTGGTGTAATTTTTTACCCCATTTCGGTGTAGCTACATTCATAATCGATTCATAAGCAAACACTCTTTTATTAGTGTATTATTGTGTTTTCTGGGATAAAATCAAATATTTTGTCTCTGACTGAAATTTATATGTATATTGTAGTGACTTCCTATTTATTTTTTGTTGTTATTTCTCTGCCTCAAATATCATTGGAATTCATAAAGCTCTTAAATTATTCTGCTTGCTTTATGTACCGTTTCTTAATTTTGTCATTTAAAATTTTTGCCTTTGAGAAAAAACAGTTGGGGTAAAACCGTTTAGGTATTTCCAAGATACTCCAATACTTATTGGTTTCGCTTCCCACTTTTAATGTTAAGGAAGTAGAATCGGTGCTGGAAAAATATTTCAGAATTTTAACAAATTATCAAGAAACATTTGAATTCATTTCTTGATTGATATCTATATGCGTTTTTTTTTAAATAACAAAACACGAAGTCAATTTTAATTATTTTCCCCTAAAATTAGTGGATTCAAAAAAAACTGTTTTCTAAAAAAAATTTTATATTTGAGAAGTATAGTCGATTATTTTATATAATATGCTTCTTATCAATTTGAAGTTTAATTAAATTTTTGTAACTGTGTTTAATTGAAACAATAATCTGTTAAAGTAACCAAAGCAAATAAAAATAATTTAAAACGATTTCTGTTTAAGAAGCAATTAATACAATCAAAATAAAATAGTTGTTTTAACAATAAACCAAAGAAATTTTAACAAAGAAGAAAAAAATACTATAATTATATCAGTTTCGACCTGTTTCGTACACTTATTTTATAAACACAAATATAAATTAAATAAATACCACAACGTCAGGATAATAAATAAATAGTTCATTAAAACGAAGTTAATGGCGTTCCTCTTTCAATAAACGACCGTGTTTCCAAAGTGAGCAACCACATTACTTTAATCTCCAGTGTAATTTCGTGCTAATTTAACTAGCCTTTATCACAGTGAGATGAACGCAATTAATATATTTTAAAGAATATTTTTTATTTTTCTGCAATAATTGAAATTTTAATCACTCATATGAATTAAATCTGTCATTTTTGTATAGAATAACATATAATACCAGCGTATCACCAACAAAGGGAATTGAGAAATAGCTAGCACACAATATTTTTTATCTACTAGATTAGTGTTCAAAATTTCAGGAAACAAAAATATTTGTAGTTACAAATCAATTTAAAAAATAAATCGTAGCCGACGCCAGAATTGACACACATTTAACGTTACGCCTATGTCAGGGAAATATGGTAACAAGTATAAGGAAAATTCCTCGTGCGCGAAATTGGCAACGGAGTGCGGCAAAAAAGAAGGTAGAAAGACAAACGAGGATGTGAACGAAGCTATATGTATTTTGACTTGAGTAATTCGTTTAGACAGTTTTCTAACAAAGAAAAGAAGGAATGAATTAAAAAGTGAAGTGTTCTATGATATCAAAGGAAGTGACATCAGGATAATCTGTACACTACCCGTGTACGTGTAGTAAATATGGAAAGGAGAAAAATGTTCCTTTGTTTCATTACTTTATTATGTTTTTAGCCCAGTGTAAGTTCTAGTGTGAACTCCTGACATTTTTCTCCCCCAAGCATTATGATGTAATTTATTTCAGCATAGCAAAAGCGTGATGTATTATCGAATCTTTAACTAAATTTGTGCTTAAATTATTCTATGTTTTTGAATTCGTAAACTCGAATACTGGTTTTTCGGTTTAAAATGATTTACACGTCATTTTATTATGAAGCCCTGAGTTTCAATTTATTTATTTAGATGCGGTATTTCAATTGGTTAAAACTGGTCATTATGACCAGTGAAATGGTGTTTTGCGCTAATAAAACAAATACGTACATTGTGTAACAAAATGATTTTGGCTAATTAATATTGCATCCCACTGGGCCATGTATTATATTTAATTTCAATTTGCATAATATTTGAACTTTAGAACCGCAACTTTTTCACTACAACGACAAATCCATCTATCTATAAATTGATTACATAAAATGCCGCGTGAATTGGTAAATATATAAATAACCGAATAACATCCTCAGTGAATCGGTCCATTGACGCACTCATGCTGGCATTGCCGTTTCTTCACTGTAGCTACCTAAGCCAAAGTCACTACTAGAAAAGAAACATATCCTGTAACAATTCATTCACGGGTAAATTTTTATATTTTTATCCGGCTAAATACGGCTTGGGGTGTAAACATTTGAAATGTTTGCTTTCATGTCTGACAAACAACCTGGTGAGCGATTTTGCGTTGAAATTCCTAATTCCAACGCACTGCAGACTTGTCGTGTCTAAAGATATGTTCATACAGGTTACGAAGTTCAATGAGATATTTTTATATTTATTCAAGTCGAAACATTGCAAGTTGTATACTATCTAGGAGTAAGTATCGGAAAACTTTTTTAATAAACAGACTGTAGTGTAATGTTATCGCACCAACAGTGCCTTTTGTGCACGTTCCTGAGTATAGATGGTAATGCATTTCAGAGTTAGCTGATTCCCGATAAGAATATAAAGTTTCTTATTGTGTGCTTTCGAAGTTTTAACTTAAGGTATGTTATCGTTTTTCGCTTTGGGTGAATCCGCTGTCGAACAGTTTGTTTTTTAAGTTTGGCCTAAAAGTCACAACTGATAGTGCAGAATATTCCTCAAGGCAAAAAATAGTTGAGTTATTGCTGCCAACGGCGGATGCTGTGCAGCTCTATGTTAAGAGAGGCAGTTTTCAGGAAAATTTCAATGTACCCCTAAAGCACCTTATCATTGTTCAGTCTGTTTTAAAGCACATAAATCGAATTGGTGCTGCATTGTTAAACGTTTATCATGAAATATGCTCCTATAGAATAGGCAACCAATACTGCTCCGTTCGTCACCATGATAGCTGTAAAAACATCTGAAAGTTGATAAATCCACTAGCGTAAATGGGTCAGGAAATAGGCCAGCACATTTCGGTACACTTCCATAAGCAAGCAGTTTTAAAAAGATTTACTTCCATGAAATTTAACAAATCCGTCTTGTTTAAAAAACGCACCTCGTTTGTCGCAATAATTTCGACAAAGGTATACAAAAAGATTTAATTTAAAAATACAAATAAAAACAATTTATAAAAAAGAAAGACATTTATTTAAGAGGTAATATTTTAATTTTTGAGGAATGCTCTCCGAATGCAGTTCAAAATACTTTAATCGACAAAGGAAATCTAAGAGTTGCTGTATTGGGGCCTCAGCCTCTTATTTTTCTTTTCTTTTCAAATGATTGACAATCATTATTGTTAATGATATTTCCTGTTGCATTGTATTGTGATTGAAATGATGAATAAATTTATAGGTATCTGTGATTCTTTTCCACTTTATTAAATTATTTTTTTCAGACTCTAAAACTTTGAATCTCTATATTTCTAATATAGGTAAATACTTGCAACATTTGAACGTCCAAAATTTTATAGATATGAGGTATAATAATAATAATTATTAAAATATCGATTTATTGCTACAGTATATTTATTATTAACTACTAAGCATTGGATCGTTCCAAACGTAAACTCTTTTCCTTCCAATAATCTTGCATGCGTTTTGTATGTATGACCCATTCTCAATAGGTTATTGGGAAAGCACGATGTTTTATTGGTTGTGATTTCACAGCGAGTTTGTTAAGTGCAGATGCTGAGGAAATATCGCCATGAATTTAACGTACGAAGTCTAGGGAGAATTCCTACAAGAGAAACGATTTTAAGACGGGTGTGTTTTTTTATTCAAGCTGTCAAACGATTCACGCATAGGCACGCACGTACCGATAGTTTATTTTCAATCTGTTTAAAGAAATCTGAAATAGATTCCGGTAATACAGTAAAATCACTTCATTATTAACAATTAGGTAAGTGAAGAAATTAATTATAGAATATTATACAACAACTGTCTTCTGGACACAAATTTTCAAATTAAATTAATTCTAATCAAGATATGTCTACCTATCACGAGTGTATCCATGTTTCAAGATATTGTTTTTAGTACAGATTTCAGTATTTTAAATATTAATTCTTATTGATGATGTAGCAAAATTGACATTTTAAACAAAAATCTTTTCTCTAGTATTTTTATAATATACCTACTTGTATAAAGAAAAGCATTATATGGGTATCCATTACATGGAATAAAATGGACCTATTTATTTACGTCATTTAATGCTCCATACAATGGATCAGCAAAGCATCAGCTTGAACCTCAGTGAATCGATAACTAAACTACTTTAAGAGTACATTATATTTCCATTAGGTAGTAATAATAGAAATTTTGAAGGTTACCTACATCATCCTCTCCTTACAGAGTGGACCGAATGGTTGTCCTTTATGTGAACTTTTAATATTCAGCAGGACAACATAATATTTGTGATTTTGTGAATTTTTAGCTACTGTTTCATTAGGCGTATCCTATCTATACTAACGTGGTTAAAAAAGTAAAAAAATTGTACCAAATAATAATATATCAGAAGTAATGGCAGCGAAATGATTCCTTACTGTTTCCACGTCCTTACCGAATGCACAAGAGTAAACAATTGTTTATGGCATGTGGGCGTCTCTCTGCAATGTATGTATGCATGCGATACAAATCTATTTGCTTTGAAATCGATTTAAATAAAATTTTATTAGGAACTTTTATGATTTATAGGAAATTTGTGTTCCATTCGTGTGTGTAAACTTCTCCAACTTGAGTGGCCATGTTATGAGGACACTAGACCCTATGCACACACTAATATAGTGGCCTAAGTATAGATAACGAATAGATAGATTATGTATGAAGAATTTATCCTAGTCCGTTTTCTATGGGTTTCAATCTGAAATACGTGAGCGACTCAGTAAATAGTAAATACAAGAATATATCGGCTATATGTATATAATCGAATGGAAGATAAGGAAATTCTACGATAAAAGGATTAAAGAGCATTGTGAGCACATAGCAGGGAAATAAGAATAAAATGAAATTAATGAAAAATCAAAAGTTTGAAGTGTAAATTAAGGAACTTATCGTAGTACCAATGCTGTGTACAAGTCTTAAAGAATAGTAAGAAACCTGGCAATTTTGAAAGACCAACAGGGAAATGAGAATTTATAGCATTTGATTTTTTCATTATCAGAATTTTTTTTGGATCAGAAATTTTTAAATTTAACTACCCAACTTAGCCAGGCATTCATGATCAATTACATCTTGAGCTATTGTGTCCAAAGTTTCTGAATCTGTTCGTCGTCGAGTTATCGTAAGCAGTTTAGGTTCATTATACTCAACAATACACTGAGAAAATGGCCAGGAGAAAACTCTTTGCTGACTTTTTTTTGGCTATTACTGCAAAAAATTTTATAGGAATAGCAGTACTACTTTCCTCATTCAGTAAAATGCACTGTACTGATACCGCTTTATTGTAATTGATAAGTACCTTACTGCCGCTAAATATAATTTTCGTGTTATAGCAAAATGAAACATTATAAAAAATATTTTTACTGTTCTAGGAATTTACATCACTAATACAACAAAATGCTTCACTGTGATTATAAAGAGAATTATTATTTACTGTCACAGTCAGAATCTCTCCTGTGGTAGCAAATATTATTTTAGGGCCCCACACACACAGAGGGAAGACTTAAGACTTGAATGTACGGAGAACGGGGTACAGTTAAAACTTATCGTCTGTGGTGAAGAATGTGGAATGCGCATTCAAGTCTGCTGGAATCAAGACTGTCTTGATATTTAGCGTGCGCAGTTAAACCTGCGCGGGGATGAATCACTGTGTGTGGCGACAAGTCTTTGCAGGTGTCCGTTCTTATTCATTAGCGGCGTGTGTTTCCATATAAATTGATTAAATTATGTCCGATTTAAGGAATATGTCCCGCGAATTTCTAACGGAATTTATTGAATTATATCGGGAACACCGCAATAAAAAAAATTGTGCTTACGAAAAACTCATTGAGAATTCTTCTTAGTATTTCCTTTTTTAATAGCACAAATGCACGCCACTGTCATCAAGTACATGTCTTTTTTCGATGCCTTTCGATGCACGTTTGAGGCAAAACTTACGTGGAAGACGCAGTGTGTGTGTACGCTGAGAGGGTACGGGTTTAACTTAAGACAAACGTGTACGGACTTAACTGTGCAATCTTCCCTCTGTGTGTGTGGGGCCCTTAAGAGAGGAACTGTTCGAGTGTTTCCGTATGCCTTCGTAAAGCCATGTAAAAGACGTTAAAATTAAAAATAATTCTTCGCCAGTCGCCTGGCGTCCATGGACCATGTCGTTCTCGTCGTTCATCACATGCAATCAGACCCAGACCACGCCAATCATCAGTTGCCAGTTTCGACTTTCTATGCTGTGCTGTTTTAATCATTTTCATTTTTCAATGAAAATATTAATGTGCCTTAGTTTTCTTTTGTGTTTTCCATTTTTTCATTATGTTTTTTTATACCTACGGCTCATTGCAAACAATATTCGTTTTACTAAAATATATATGCTGCAATAATTAATAAGAAATTAAGTAGGGTAGTAGAAAAACCTTGCAATGGTAGTGAAACTTTTTGCTGTAATAATATAACTATGCATGTTGTGACGTCATCAGACGCAGTCGCAGACGAGCCATATCTTCAGATTCGATGATCTTATTAGCGGCCATATTTTTTCGAGGAGGGGAAGAATAATATTTTAATTTTGTGCATTTATTCACTTTCATACTGATCCGCAGAGGACGAAAAATGTATTATAATAGTAATATCCTGTGATAATACGTGATTTAAAACTATTTTTTAGGAAAACCAGATTATCTTAATTAAGGAGCTAATTAAATACCTCATCGATTAATTTCTAAATATAAGGAATATTTGAGGCGCGCGGACTCTAAAGAGGTATCTCATCCACATTTAACGAAAAAATGACAGCGGCACATAATTTTAGCACCCAACAGTGGTTCTATGATGCAAATTAAAAAGTACAGATAAAATTCATGTAGACATCTTGTATTTCTAATATATATTTTAACAATAAGTATAGCGTAGCCATCGCTTTCCCGATGGCTACGAGTATAGGTGCCCGCCTAATACGCATATAAACACTGCAGCCCCTATAGAGTACATTCTTGGAGCTATAGATATCTTTTCTGTGCAGTAAAACATATCTTTGCTGCCGTAGCAAAGTTAGAGACCTATAATAGTAGATAGCTCTTTATAAAGTAGTTCTGCTACCACCAATAAGACATAGTAGTAAAGTGCGCTCTCCTACCACAGTAAATACCTTGTCTGGTGCCTATGTTGCCAAATTTTTTAGCTTGGATAGCCAAGAAATTAGTTGTGGCTATGAAAAAAAATTCTCAGTGTATAAGCTAATACATTTAATTCGAAATTGTAGCTGTTCTTTTCAGAACTTATATTATCCCTATTTTAAGGTGGATAAGTCCTTATTTCTCTCTCATAGTGTCTGGTGTGTTTTTGCACGTCCTACTATTTTTCTTCATTCTTGTCTGTTTGTTATTTTTTTCTCCACTGATCAATCTTCAAATCTTTAATGTTTTCCTCAACCTGTTCCTTCCATCTGCTTCTTGGTCTACCCCTGGATCTATTATATATAGGGTTCAATTCCGTTATCATTCTTAATGCTGTATTTTTTTCTGTTCTGTGTCTGATTCTCATCGATTTTATAGCTCTTACAATGTGTTTCTTTCCCAGAATCTCTTCCATTCCATGCACTGTTAATTGCCTATACTTGTTTTCACTCAAGTTCTTTGGTCCCATTATTGTTCTTATTACATCCCTTTCCAATATTTTAAGATATTCTTCTTCGTTATTGGTCAGTGTTATTGTTTCCACTGCGTATGCTACTATTGGTCTTACTAGAGTCTTATATATTCTTACTTATGTTTTTCTGCTTAATTTTTTATCTTGTAACATTATTTTTGTTGCTATCCCCCTTTCTGTATTCTCTCCTTTATGTCTTGCTATTCATTTCCCCTGTTTACTAGTACTTCTAGGTATTTGATTGTTTCTACTTCTCTGAATGCGTGCCCTCCACATATAAATTCTGACATTGCTTTCTCTTCCTTTCTGCAACACACACTTAGTATGTTTTTTTCATTCAGCCTCAATCCTCGGTTCTTCGCTTCTTCTTTAAGTTTCAATGTTGCTCTTTCTAGTTCTTTTTTTTTCTTCAGATGATCACCACATCATCTGCATTTGCTTGGATACAGCTTTTGTTAATCGTGCCTGTTCCTCCTATGTTTTTATTATTGCATCTAATGCTATGGGGAAAAACAGACCTGGCAGAGTATCTCCTTGTCGTACCCCTTTTGCTACTGATATTTTTTCTGTTGCTCCTTGTCCTGTGTTTATAATTGAATTTGAGCCTTCCTTTATTAGCTCTCTAATTTTCTTAAGTATCTTTATGTTTTTCAAGTCTTTCATTAATTGGCTTCTCTTTAGTTGGTCTTTTGAAATTTATAAATAGTATATGCATTTCCATATTATTCTCATAATTTTTTTCTATTACCTGTTGATCTTCCCTTTCCGAAGCCAGAAATTCCCCACGTTATTCTTCGTGTATTTCTGTAATCTTTGTTTTAACAGTATCTTTGTTACATTTAGAAGTGATACCTCGTGATACCTCTATAATTCTTTCATTTTGTCATGTCTCCTTTTTTGATACTGGGATTATTATCCCTTGTCCCGGTCTTCCATTATTCAGGTACTTTTTCTTCTCTCCAAATTATCTTCATTAGTTTGAAAATTTTTCTGTGTAGGTCTACTCCTTCTTTTATTCATTCTGCTGTTATTTTATCGCAGCCAGCTGTTTTTTCTCTTTAATTGTTTTATTGCTCTCTCTCAACTTCTTTTTCTTTGGGTTCCTCTACTTATATACTTTTATCTTCCTCCTCTTCCGTTTTCGCTTCTTCTTCTTCTTCTCCCTTATATAATTCCTTAAAGTGTTTTTTCCATTATATGTCGTTTTTCTTTTCCTTTTCTCCATATACTTATATAATTCTTCCGTGTTGTTATTTCTGCAGTGTCTCTCAATTCCTTCCATTTGATCTTCTATCCATTGTTGTTTCTTTTTTATCCATAGTTTTGTTGTTTCTTTTTCATGCTCTTTGTAGCTGTTCATGTCTACTTCATCGTTTGTTCTGAGTTCATTAGTGGTATCAATAATCAAGTTAGCTGTATGCCTGTTATGTTCCACATATGGTCGATTGGCGAAAGGTTGGGTGATCTTTGTGAGTCAAGCTAATAGAAATCAAGGCAATTTTTAAAGATTTCCATGAAGCTCCTCATCCTATATATCGTATAGTGTCTAAACACGGGATGGTGTAGAACTGTTTTATCTAAAAATAAGAATTCTTCACAATTTTTAGTTTGTTCCCCAAAAATTTTGCTATATTTCTTCGTAACAAACTAAAATTCATTCTTATCTTCATTACCAGTGGCAAAAACCATGATTTAAAGCATTTCTCTGTTACCGTTAATAACAGTTGATTTCTTATGTTGGGAGAAGAAAATGCATCTGTACCGTTTAAAAATTTAAATTAATCTATGCCATTTAATTAGTTGCTTGCATTTTAGATGGACCGATCTGTTTACCCGTATTTAACGTGTAACTGAAAATCCAGTTAATCCGCATCGAAAAGGTTCGTGACAAATGCGATTAAAACTGAAACGAATACTTAAATATAAATCCTCCCTTTTGTAACATGAACTGGTTTATCAAATTTATTTTAGACGAAATTAGCTCATCTCATATCTCTTATTAGGAAACAAGAAGGAAGCTCGCTACAGCTTGTCCGTATATAGAGACTGGGATAGCGGGACATAATTAATTCATTTCAAATTGTGAGGATGATATTTACTGACTTGATAACATCTCTTCATAAGCGCTTCTTTATGGCTTGAGTGTTTGCCTTACACCCTAATAATTAGAAGACTGAAAATAAACATTACATATCTATCTCAACAGAGAGGTTTATTTATTAATCATGGAATTCAGTCTTGAAGTCTTATCTCTTCATTCGGCGTCAGTCTTACCCACATATTTGATTTTATTAGCACAAACTAACA
This sequence comes from Rhagium mordax, assembly GCA_963680705.1. Lineage (NCBI taxonomy): Eukaryota > Metazoa > Arthropoda > Insecta > Coleoptera > Cerambycidae > Rhagium > Rhagium mordax. Next base: position 16,406,975 of record OY796661.1, read on the forward strand.
CTAATAAACTTTATTGTACTCCCGAGTCCCGATGGAATCCTTTAGCATTAGTAATTGAAACGGGAGATACCAAGTGTTTCAGTACTTTTTAGTTGTTATAACTTATCTTTCTTTCTTTTCAAATGACTTACTTTTTTAACATTTTTTGAGAGATCGTTATCTACTTCCTTATTATTCAAACATATTTAACCTAAATGTAAAGAAAAACAAAAACATCTTACAGTTGACTATGTGACCTGAGTGGCCTATGAACTTTACAAAACGGGTCAAGAGATGTCGAATCGGGCAGTTAGCTGTGCATTCTAGAGCACTAGAAACATTTTATTCAAAAACTCTTTTGCTCTGACTCATTTTAATTTCAGTTTGCATCAACCAAAGGTAACTGCGTGCTAAATTCCCATCTATAATAAAAGGCCTGAGTTAAGTTTTAAGTAATATTAATACGGCATTGTCTGAAGAAACAATTTTTCAATAATAAAGTCATTATTATATCTGTTAATTTTTTCATAAAAACTTCATTCTTCGGCAAACAATTCTTGTACTGCTTGAATTTATAAGGATGGACCATTTTTTTTTAAATAAAACAGACTGTTGAAGAGACGTCAAAAATCAACACAAAATCTTTTGTTGTTGTATTTTCTATTTTCCTCCATATACATAAGGATGTTGGAAACTAAACTTTTTATGGATCGATCATAGTGTCAGTTTCTGTAATTGCTTTGCTTTAACTATCCCACAATGAATTGGGTGATTAAATTTTTATTGGATTTACTGCACTTCTTTTTGGCTGATTATCATTATCTGAAAAATTTATTTATTTATCAGCTAGGAGAATATTGTGGAGAAGCAGATAATTAGACTAATCAATTTTGTTTGAAATCTGTATTTGTCAGTTCATTCAAATCATTTTTAAGGGAAAATTCCAAATAAAGAAAAACCAAATCGATTCAGGAGATGGTCCTGCACTAAATAATTCAATTTGGACAAAGTTCTTTAATTTAACTATTTAAAACACTTTTTATTGTAACAGAACATATAAAAAATATTGCTTAATATGCTATTAAACCAAAAAATCGGTTGTCATGTAAGAAAATAACATAAAGAGATGAATATTTCAGTTCTCTATAAAATTCTAAATTAGAAGCAATTTAACTCGTCCGCTAATTTAGTCGTTTACAAAAATGGAAAAGAATAATTTTGCACAAAGCGCCTGCTTTAAACTTAATTACTTTGAGCTGCTTTATTCTCAAATGATTAAGATAAGAAAGTCGCGGGGTAAACCAGCTGCTTGACCGTGTAGCAGACGCCAGTATGAAATTAACAGAGATTTTACGAGGCAAAAATGTTAAAAAGCTCAATAAGAAACTGCTAATTACAGTTTGTTACAATTCTGCTCTCCACAGATGTAATTAAGTTATTATTACTTACGTGATAAAAAGAGTTGGAGTTTGCAGATGATAATAAAACTATATACTTACTTCATCTTTATAATTGATCTCATTTGAATTTATTAGAGTGAAAGGCTCAACTTTCATATCTAGTGTCGGAGCTGACGATCGGATATTTTTCAAAGAATAAAAATAACGTAATTGTGAAACCAAATTATTTTTGTGTTTTCCACTAGTGTTTTGTGCACGTAATTGATATAAAAGCATGAAGTATAAAAGTTTGCAAGGATAACGTACCAGCATCAACCTGAAAATCTTGTAAACTTGTAAATAATAAAAAAAGAATAATTAAAAAACTACAATATTAAACATTTATGAGGTACTTACTTATTGAGCAAAAAATAATAATTATATTTGAAAAACAAATGTAAACGAGCTCGGAAACACTTCCTAACTTATTTTTTGGATCGATGTCGTGGGCCAGTTCTTTGTCTCTCGCATTACGTCAACCGGGTTGAACACACTTGAAATTAAGTTTAAATATGAAAATACGCTAAGGAGACAAAATTAAACAGAAGACAGAGACATGACACGATTTATTCTAATGGAAAATGTACGTGCACCAATAAATATTCAAAATTGAACTGCCCATGGTACCACTTCGCATTTCTTGCCACACAGCCGAGTGGTAGGTTTTGCGAAACGAAACTGAGTTAGAAATCGTGTTACAAAAATTACATAAAAAGAATAAAATAATTTACGTCCTTTTCATGACAGGGGGAAATACCGAGACTATACAAATATATGTATACAGGATGTCTCTAAACTACGTTCGGAAAATTTGGGAGGTGATTGCATGCGCGATAATATGAAAAAAATTCACAGTCCTTCGCAAAGATGCAACCGGAGGAGACATTGGAAATGACGAAGTAGAACGCAAATTTTGTGATATTTCGGATGTGATAAAAATGAAAATTTGTTGCAAAGTAGTAAATAGTTATTTCATTAACACAAAACATTTTCAAAAATTAAAATCTTATTATCAGTAGTTTTCTTTAGAAATTAAAATAAAAAGTTATTTTATTAACAAAAACATTCTCATAATGAAAACTAAAATGGTATTATATAAATTTTTTTCACTAACAAACATTTTTAATGTTAAAACTAAAATAATTTAAAATAATTTCGTGAAGATGAAAAGTGATTCCTAACAATTACAAATACCGATATCGATTAATCGCAAACTATTAAACGCAGCTAATAGTACAGGAAAAATGTCCAAACTGAACAAGAACATAGTGAATTCGTTGAAACTTGACATATACGTTTAAAAATACATACCTATGTTTAAAGAAACTTAAAGAGTCCCGAACCGTAATGGGTGTGTCGGAGCTGCCTACTTGAAAAATCGTGGTTTTTCACATGCATAATAAAAATTGGCAATTGAACCATGAGAAATTTTCAAAAAATAAGAATATTTTCATTTATAGAGAAATATTAATTTTTGACTTTTTTATTAAATTTTTTTACCAATTTTACGTTTGTTTCCTTAATTTTTTCATTGTACAAGTGAGGATTACCGAGTTGTTTAAAATTTTATATAGGTATATATTGAATGAAACACACTTTGTATCTAAAGAAGATCGGAATCGATAGCATATAAATAAATAATTGTATCCATGTATGAATTTAGACATCGTACTCCCTGACAATTTCCGTAAATTTGTAAGCATCTTCAACCTGCTTTTCTGTTGCGGTTGCAGGAGATAAGCTGCAATATTAATTCTGCTGTTGGCACAAAAAGTGTTGTCACAGGTTGTAAGGAGCCGTTAATTTTCTTCTATCCCCACCGTTGTGGATTTTTTTCATTGCCAAGCCATTTCTGAATTTTGTAGAATACTCGTAATGAATATTAAGCGACTGCCTCTGATATTCCAACTTTGATTTTTGTTCGTGCAGCGATTTTTTTAATTGATTAAATCTGTATGAGTTGAGTGAGACATTTGTGATTTTCCTTGCACCGTATACAAGTAGAAAAAGAATTTCACCAGCCTGTTTTACTTGTGAGGGGGTTAAATTCTTGCCATTGAAAGTTCTTACTATATTAACCAACTGCATTTCTTTCTGAAGAAGTTTGATGACTAAAGAAAGTAAACATTCGAGTTACCTGGTTGCTAAGGCGTTGCTATCTACGAAAGTAAAACTTATTCGGCCAGGACAGAAAAGTAGAAAAACAAATTTTAAACGAAATTAATTCGTTCTATTTGAACAAATTAATACAACTAAACAATTTTGTATTAATAAAGAAAGGTCTTTCTAGGAAGTACGCCAACATTTTTGTCGGCACGTAGTACCCAACGTAGTACCTACCTACCTACCTCCATTTTAAAAACGCTTCATAAGTTTGCATATACCTTGCTTTGGATTTCTTGGGGTAAAACAAGGCACAAGCAATATTCCCATTTATATCGCCACAAAACATATGTATTTGTTTATTTTAGTTTGAAAACCACCAGAAATTAAAATGTGTAATATTTCGTTGCCATGGAAACAATTTTCACAGACAGCCTCCTAAACTATAAAATTTATTAAAAACGTCAATTAATTTCATGAAATAATTAGTTTTAAATTCGTAAATCCCATAATTTTTTGCGGTATAGTAGAAAAAATATAATACATTTCACGATGCAAAAGCCCTTTTAAGTATTCGGTGTTTTTTTAAAGGTCTCGGCTTCGCCTCGACCATTCAAAAATCACCTCACACCTTAAAGTAACCTTTCGCATCTAGTAATGTAAATGACTATTTTTATACGTTCTTGTCATTTCTGGATTTCTGACGAAGAAAAATTTTTCCATATAATTTTTCCTGTTCCTGGCCTTATGAAAAATCTTTTTCTTCTGGAGTTAAAGTGATTAATAGAACAAGGAGATCAACGTCCTCATCAACTAAGACAAATGTTCGTCTATTATTTAATATTTCAATTGCTATTTTAACAATAGGCGAATCTACATCATCTACAGCTTGTTTTACAAACAATCCTTTGTTTTAAAGTATTTGTGGCAACATTCAAATTAATCGGATTTCGTTTATATCATTTGACAAAAACTTTTCTTGAACGATTACTGAATTTTGCCTAAATTTGGTTTTCACGTAGTTAACATACGTCGTACAAATGTGGATGCAATAAAAATCCACCTTCAAATTACATAAATAATAAGTATAGAGTTACAAAGATTTCGCAATTTTCTTGCTTATTTGTTTAATTTCGGTACATTTTGCATGTACTGTAACCGTGTGACATACCATTGGATCAGGCATTGAGAGAGGAGTTGTACATATATTTTATTTTGCTTCAAATCACGCTATCTTTGTAAATTGCGAAAAACGACAAAATTTTAAGTTACATATGGTTTTCGGCTATACATATTTCGACAGGACAAAAGGAAATAAGCTGTTTGACGTGCTTCTCGATGTTAAGTTGTCTTAGAGATTGTTTGGCGTGACTTTTCTAATGAAGCGATAAATTTTTTTGTTTACTTTTGCTTAATCTACCTCATGTTAAAGTAATGGCACTCAAACCTAGTCTAACACTCGGTAACACGTACAAATCAGATATCGGTAACCTGCCAGAGCAATCCCGATCCTAAATCCACCCCTATGATTTGTCAAATTACAAGTCATTGACAAAATTGAAAAAATTACAAAAACAGGAAAACTTCAAATACTATTTCCAAACGAATTTCCGAGAGACTGTTTTGGTAATAAATCCAAGGTAGAGGGTCGAACTTAGAACTACATCGTGAATTACACGGTCAAGCTCTGATTTTAGGCTCAATAGGAGTGAACGAAAAAGTGTAATTTTGACGTCTATTGTTCTGAAACCGCTGAAATCTCACGCGTTACGTCATTTTGCAATGAAACTGATTTTCGATCCCCTACTAGGAAACTAAAAACATTTGTTTAATCCTGCTCTTGAGACATGCAGTTTCTTACTTGGATACAATACTCGATACAATTAAATGTCAAAGTGAAGGAAAGGCACTATCGAGAAACAGAAAATTGTTTCGGGGTCCTGAAGTCGTCCCGGGTCCGAAACTGTAATCGGTTCCGTCCTAGGACCGATATTAAGAAATCATTAAATTTCGCTGGATCGACTATAAGGTGTAATCTATCGGACGCACTATGGATTTTTTGGCGAATTTCGCGAAAACACGAAAATTTTAAACCTTATTTCCAAACGAAAACGGGCCGCCGGGCCGCCGTTCTGGCAATAAATCCAAGCTCGAAAGTCCAACTTGAAAGTACATCGTGAATTGTGCGGTCCAGCTGCGATTTTGAGGTCAGCAGATCCTAACTAAAAAGTGACATTTGTGACGTTAACGAAAAATTTTAAAGTTTTGACAAGTCCTGCACGGGTATGAAATTTGGAGGGATCTGCGCGTGCATTCGGCCTTTTTAATTTCGCACAATTTACAAAACTCTTCGACATGGGGTATTGAAACGCTAATAACTTTTTAAATATTCAAAGAATCGCAACGAGATATAGCCGTTGGGATTTTCTCGACAAGAAGACTCCTATAAAAAAATAATAACATGACTGCCGGTACCACGCGATTTAGACAACCAATCAACAATTGGTCACTCTGTTGTCGCCACTGTTTCTATAAGTCATGCTTCATTTTATGCAACATGAAACTGATTTTCAACCCCCTATACGAAAACAAAAACATTTCCAATGTTAAGAGTTCTATGGAAATGGGTCCTAAGGGTGCGTCACTCCCCTGAATTTGAACTACTAACATCAAATTTGATATGCTACCTAACTTTAGTAAGGGTTATGAATCTGCAATATCAACAATAGAAAATATTAACCAGGGGCGTACTAAACTGGAGGGGGTTCCTATAATGTTCCCATCAATTTTTTTGTTTGTCATTTTCTTGCATTTTCGATCGGAAATGAATTTCCTGAACAATTTTATGTAAGAAAGAACTCCTTGTTGGGGAACCGTTTTCGAGAAAAATGGAATTATGTAATGAATTGTGAACATTATTTTGAACTTCTCCTTTAATAATTATCTATTTTTTTGTTCTAATTATTTGTTGTTTTAGTTAATTAAATAAATGGTATTCTCTCTTTTCATAACATGCTAAATAATGTTAAATACCATCATTTGTCATGTCTCGGGGGAAGCCTAGCTAAAAATGTACCTTCACTAAGTTGAACACCGTTTTACATAATCCAATTTTCCTTATTGGGAATAATTCTTTCGGCTGGTGTTTGCTGCAACAGTCCCAACATTTTGTGGGAAATGTGATTATTATACAAAATGCGGCCAAGCTAGTAATTCAGCGCTCAGCGGGCATATTGCCTGGAGAATAGCTGTTGATCGCAATTTGGTTTTGTTTCTTATTTATTAAGAATTACGTGAGACAAAAGACGAAAACATTTGCATTTTATAAACATTTCCTGCCTTCTGTTGGAAAGTAGGATTCCTTCAAATATATGTCAATGTAAATGTATAAAATTTAGTTAATAAGAATAATTAAAATTTAAACAAAACAAACCATAATTGATATAAGAATCTGCACAACATTTCTTTTTCGCGAAATTTTAGATAAATTTTACAATTCTCTTTCTTTGCTTGATATGCATTGTTTATAAATATTATTTTAGATATACAATCTATGCAATCTAATAAGTTTATAAATCTGAGTTTTTCACACAAACCTTTCAATAATACAAATCAAAAGTAACTGCTAAGTAATAAATAACTTAAACAACAGAATCGTTTTCCTTTAAAATGCTTTTTAATTTTTTTTATTTTATTCCATAAATATTACCACAGTGATTACATTTTCTTTCTATGAGAATTCCCTCTGCAAACTCCTTATATCCTATTTAATGAACGAATTACTGCATGCACCCTACAAACATCTTATATAGTTTCTGACTTATTTCACGTTGAAGATAGACTAACAGACATGATAAGGATCAAATTTTATTTGAAAGTTCAAAGAACGACGTAAATATTTAAAATCGCTATCTGGAGTTTCATCTGCGTCTTCGAAATCCTTACTTAAATCCAAACCTGCAAGCGTAGAAAATTTTAAATTTTCTCATACCATTCATATAATCGTTGAGTGAAAGTAAGATATACCCTCACTCAACGATATAATGCTTATAAGGCACGTTTGTATACACAACTTTGGAGCAACAGCCACTATAATTTTATTTAATCAAAATATCTAAATCGCTTAAAATAATGTTGTATTCTTTGGACCCCTTTTATACCAATGTGTCTCTCAATTAATTCATCACACTTTAAGAATGACAAGAATTCATAAACGGTTGTATTTATGAAAATCAAACATTTTCGTGTTAGATTATGTCTTGTCGAGGAACCCTCCAATATATTGTTATGTATTCTGAATAAATTAAATGAATTTAAAAAATTGTTAAAATAAAACTTTCCTCTGAATTCAAAATCAGCGAAATACTTACGTAAGAAAATTGAATGTTTAAACTTAATACTTGGAAACATAAACAAAAGAGAGTTGTTATGGGGCAAGCAGAAGAAGCGTCCCCATGTCCACGTCGCTCCTAAAAAAGGAATACAACTTTAAAGAAAATCGTGCAGAATATATAAAACAACAATTCAAAAGCCGAGGTATGTTCATACCGTTTATATTGAACGAGATAATTTGCCGATATTCCCAGGACTAAAATAGACAAATAGACGATGAAAATATCAGGTACCCACCTAGTTTGTAATTTCGAATGAGTATCCACAGCTGGCTTGTCTCCATGTAGTATAATTGGACACTCTAGAACAATCCACTTCCAGCAGCCATTTTAGTTTCAATGTCAATGAACTGATAAATTCAAACCGGTGCGAATACCGTTACAAAGCATGGAATATACTAAAGATAGAAACTCATGTTTATAAAAATAACTAAAAATATTGGACTTTTATGTTTAATTGAAAGGATAACACCATTTGTGGAATGGATTAAATGTAGTCTGAAGTTATCGCAGGTACTTAGTTTATTTATTAATCGATTTAATTTGTCTTTGTCGATAATTCATTGAATAAAATCTGTGTAGCTGAGACACCTCTATGTTTGATCAGTTAAAATTCAAGTTTTATGCATTACTATCTAAAGCATTATTTCACTGACAAAGGTGACATCTGTGTTCTAAAGACCACAGGTGTACATGATCTCTGTTTTAACCGTTCAGGTAGTTATAATTACAGGTCGCTGCACATTTGGCAGGATCTATATTTGAAAACAAACAACAGTAAATTCAATGAGTCTTTATTGAATCAAAATTAACAGAATATTGAGTAAGTAACTCTCTAGTAGAAGATCCCTGGAACGTCCTAAAAAGGAAAGAGGGGGGGGGGGGGCGAACAAATTCGTTTATTGTAAATGTATGGGGGTAATAAGTGGATAATTAAAGAAAATAATATAAGAAATATGATTCTAAAATAAACTTAAATTACAATATTTCCTAAATTAAATAATAATAATAAATATATACATTCTCGATTCAACTAATTAAAACGCTACTCGGCATGTGGTATACACCTTCACGTTTATTTTTTATAACACGCTTGACTCATCCCCTTGGGAATACAATTCTTTTTCCAGGCTATTCTTTATCCTCTAGTCTTAAATTGTTGCAGTGTTTCTACTATCGCACACTTTTGGTTCCGTTTCGTTTTGATATTTCTATCTAAAAATGCCATGCAAGACATTACTCAGGATTTTAAAAATAGGAATAAAGTGTTATTGATGTGAAAAAATTGGATACTTTCTATTTGTACCTGTCAAATGATTTTGTTTAGCTTTCTATTGTGTGCAGAGGCACAGGCTCTGAGTATATTTTGAGTTGGTTTCGTATATTTAAGATCATCGAGATACGAAATCAAATCTGGCAAGTAAATCCCTCTGAAATGCCAACCTCGCACAAGGCGAATGTTTTCAAGAATACATTGGGCTAATCAACAATTCAGTTTTGATCACAGATGAATTATGGTTTGGCTTCACTTTGATTCAGCAAGGTATGGAGAGGTTAGCTACAAAGAGCGAACTGTGACGGTGTTGTCTAAAATGGAAAACAACGGATCTCATTTTAGTGCAGAATTTGCTCTGGCAGCTACTAATGGTGCAAACTTTCCCCTTATGCACGTCTTCATACATGCATTATAGTATAAAAGCGTATAGAAACATGCCCTAAAGATGAGTTGTAAGTAACAATCTAAGTAATTTATGTATATGATGGAAGTCCTAATAAGGAAAAAGGAAAGAAATCCATACATAGCTAGCTACGTGGCCATTTGAATAACACTATTTTTTAAACAATTTATTTCATCATCAAAATAATTTAAAATAATTCGTTGTGAAGATAGCCAAAATAGTAAATAAAAACAGATAAATATACGCAAAACACAAACGCATCTTTTACTATTGAATCTCAAATGGCGAGCATAAACTTTCCATATAGACTGACGTAAGTCCTTTTATTACCAACACGCTACAATACCCGCTCCGTGAATGGACTGAAGTATCCCTCTTTCACTGTATTGTGGGGTGCTTTATGATAATTTGTCCAACATTATTATTTTCCTCTAAGCAACAACCGTGCGAAATCTTAGGCACAGGTTTATCTGCAGCTTTGTGTGACAATGAAAGCAAACATTACTGCATTGCGGTGTAATAACACCGTTTTAGTGTGGCAAAATACATAGTTGACATAGTTAGTCAACTTCACAGCCAGACATATGCGAGTTACTGTCGTGGCGTGTTTTATAAGCACGTTTCGTACCTATGTCTAAGTTTCCAAACAAATGGATCGTAGATTAGCACTACGTGATCTCGCCAAAAGTACAGTATTCCCCTTTAAGAAATTCGAAGTAAATAATTGGATAACTGAAGCAGCACGTCCCATCTTTTACTGGGGACACTCTTACACCACACCAAATAAATTTGGGCCTTGTTCAAGTGACATCTCACAATACGAACGTAGAATGAAATAAAGCGTGATAACGGAAGCGTTTAGAAAAATGTCTGGCAATAATAATTGATATGGAATGTACTCATTGCCATCAGCCACAGACATTATTTAATAAAAATGAATTCATCGATGAAATCAAAATTATTATTAACAGACACATATTGGATATACGGTTAACATAGATAAAATAGTGCAGTTAATAACTAGTGACAAGTGTAAATGCTAAAACTCTGAATAAATTATATTAACATGCAATTCAAGAACTAGAAATATACAGGGTTTCTTAATAGAAGGCGTCTATTCAGGACACTTGTCCAGAACATAAGGATACATCAAAAAGTTTAAAGTTTAAATTAACATGCTTGAAACTGTTTTCTAATACGGTCACATCATTTTAAAACACAGGAAAAATTTTTAAAATATTTTTGGTATGGATAAAATGTGGGAGGATTGGAATTTGATACACAAACGTTAATCCTCAGAAGCCTTGTTTATGGGAAGTTTACTGACAATTCCTTCATGCCAATGAAAGTTTGAAACCTTTAAATTTTATTCGATTTATCTAAAAAATATTCAAATTAACCAGTTTAAAACTGGGAAATAACCTCTACGCCTTTGACGTAATGTCAGAGGATCAGTTAGAGGGTGTTTTTTTGACAACTAATAGGAATTAAATTAATACAAAAATACTGCGCTAACGTTTCGGAAACTCGTTTCCTTCTTCAAAGTTTAGGCTTTAGATTTTTATGTAACGTGTAGAATAACACGGCATAAAATAAAAATTGTTTATATCATTTCCATAGATACTTACCATAGAAATGTTGAAAATATACTAAATAATATTAATTTTATTGAGTTCTTCTCTCAACATAGGTAACCAAGTTGAAGAACAAAATTCTACCGAACAATTTGATACGCATTTATCTTCATTAAGTAAAATTATTGCAGATTCTTTGATTTTTCTCTTTTTGTTGTCTGCTTCTTTGGTCAAAATTTTTGCTGAATCCCATTTTATCCTGTGATCGTTTTCCCAAGCATGTTCACAAATTTTAGATTTTTCAAAATCACCTTTTCTAATATAACTTTTGTGCTCGCCTAATGAATTACCATTTTTAGATGTTTTAATTAGAAAAGTCAATAATAATAATTTTCAAACTAGCGTTTACCGAAAAAAGACTCACACTAACAGATATTTAAATTTTAACTCAAACCAGTCTTTGGACGTTAAAAGAGGTGTTATAAAATGTTTGTATGATAGGGCAAAAATAATTTCTTCTAATGATGAAATATTCAAACATGAAAGGCAATTTGTCAGGGAAATTTTAATTAATAATGAATACCCGAAAGAATTTGTTGATAAGACTTTCATGAACATTGAAAATAGAGTTAACAATCCGGTACAACCAAAACCAGAATATCATTATTCGACATTAATTCCATATATAAAAGGTTTATCTGAGAAATTACGTCGTGTCGGTAAAAAATTTGGCGTTAGAACAATTTTTTAAACAAATAATACTTTAAGATCCATATTGACAAAAACGAAACCAATAAATCCTGAACAAAATTCAAAAAATTGTATATACAGTATCCCGTGCGAGTGTAATAAACATTATGTGGGTGAATCATCTAGACCACTTAATGTACGATTAGGCGAGCACAAAAGTTATATTAGAAAAGGTGATTTTGAAAAATCTCAAATTTGTGAACATGCTTGGGAAAACGATCACAGGATAAAATGGGATTCAGCAAAAATTTTGACCAAAGAAGCAGACAACAAAAAAAGGAAAATCAAAGAATCTACAATAATTTTACTTAATGAAGATAAATGCGTATCAAATTGTTCGGTAGAATTTTGTTCAACTTGGTTACCAATGTTGAGAGAAGAACTCAATAAAATTAATATTATTTAGTATATTTTTCAACATATCTATGGAAATGATATAAACAATTTTTATTTTATGCCGTGTTATTCTACACGTTATATAAAAATCTAAAGCCTAAACTTTGAAAAAGGAAACGGATATAGTTTCCGAAACGTCAGCGCAGTAATTTTGTATTAATTTAAATCCTATTAGTTGTCAAAAAAAACACCCTCTAACTGATCCTCTGACATTACGTCAAAGGCGTAGAGGTTATTTCCCAGTTTTAAACTGGTTAATTTGAATATTTTTTAGTTAAATCGAATTTTTTGGATAGGAATCTCGAGGAATGTGGTAATAAACCCCAAAACAGAAAAGGAAAGAAATAATTTATGAAATGCCACAAATAACATTTAAACAATGAATTTTTCGTTAAAACAAATTCCTTAAGAGTTAATGTATGATAAATATCACCACTTTAATTTCTTATTTCTTAAATAGTCTTCTGAAAAATCCTCTTTATTTTAATAACGTCAGAAATGCTCTGTGTAGGTAAAATTGATCCTATTGTCTCCAAAAGTAACACCTTTAGTTTTGTAACGCTCTGTATATTTGTAAAATTGCTTTAACACAAATTTTATAATAAATAAATTTGCCCGTTGCTTTTAATTTACATCTTTTAATTTTCACTTTCAAGTCTTCAATTATACGTAGAAAATAACGTCACGGTGTTGAGTGCCTCAACGCAAAAGCTTAAATATTTATCATTGCGTGGTTGCAAATCCCAATAAATGTCAAGAGAAGCGTTCAAATTCTATAAATCTTTCAGTCTCTGCAAATTCTTTTTTCCCCAACTTGAATGGTTGTTATGGCTGCGATCATAAATATGTGAAATCTCTATGCCCTATACAAAATTTTCATGAATGAAATAAAATATTTCGTTCTGATAAATTAAAATGTATAAAAAGTTTTACAACCCTGATATATTTGTTATCATGGATTAATTTAAAAAATTGGTTTCTCAATAATATTTTTGCTGTTAATTGGATTTTATCCTAATATTTTGTATCAATATAACTTCATGTTTCTTGTATAATATCTTTATTAATCTATATCCTTCCAATATATTTAAGGATGGAAATTAGTAACATGCTGCGGTGGTGGCCTAATATTAATAATGCTGCGAGGAGAAGAGGCCTCTATGAGCCTGTAAGTCACTACTTAATTAAGTTTCGCAGGAGGAAGCTATCGAAGCAACATTTGCGGCAATTTGGGTTACCCCGGATGCGGGCGGACTAGAAGGATTGCACATCTCACCTTAATATTACTCAACCCACAGATACGCAGCTCTCTAATATATCGTGTAATTACGAGGACCTATTATTATTAGGATTTACTGATGCCATCATGTTATTAAATTAATAAAAAAATCAACGGTTTTTTATGAAGTGATTTCTAGTAATAATAATTGATCTTTAATGGCAGTAAACATTTAAATTGAGATTAATAAAACATCAGTTAGTAAAACAAAAACCATTTTTTCCTTCTGTTCATATTTGGGATTTACTGCCACACGTTAGAACGTTACCCAGATAATCTAAAAAATATCTGGATTTTAAAAAAAATAACCTGTGACTTTACGTTAAAGGAACAGTTAAAGGTTGGTTTTTGACATAAAATGTAAAAAAATTAAAATAAAAACAACGAACATTTTTATTTAGTAATTAGTAGTAAAATAGGTTAATTTTCATTGAACTTAATTCTGGGAATCACGCCAAATTCTAAAAAATAAATAGAAATAAGAAAATTGCCAAAATATGTCAAGATAAAAGTGTAGTATCAAAGGCAAACCTCAACAGTTTGCCCCAGAAAACCACTGTATATAGTTCTAAATGAATATAAATATAATATTGTTATCTAAAATTCGTATCAGTGGTTTTCTAGTATTTTACACTAGAAAATATAACAAAATGTATATTATATAATATATAGATATATATATTTATATATGTAAAAAACAATTATGAAACAATAACTTATCTTAACAGGACGTTTCGAACCAAAGTCTAGGTCCTTTTTCAACTGTGATTACAAAAAATTAATGACTTGTCAAAAAAGATCACTTTGACACCTGACACTGATTATTAATTAATGCATAAATCACTAGATAAAGAATTCTAATTTATTTTGATATTTCCGTCACGTACTTCTTTTTGGAGAATCGGTAGCCAGACTTCGTCTAGCAACACTGAACTAATAGAGACACAGTCGGTACTATTTAGTTGAATACAGGCACTCTCTTTAAGTTTTCGTTTATTACTATGTGTCTCCGATTGAATTATTTTTGCCTGTGTTCAACTAAATCTGTGGCCATTACTCCAAGCATGTTGTGCCAGTGTAGATTTATCAACTTGATAATTTTTAACGTTATTTTTGTGTTCAGATATTCTAACTTCTAATGGTCTAGACGTCTCACCTATATATAACTTTTCACACTCGCATGGAATGCTATAAATACAATTTTTAGATTTTTGAACACTGTTAAAAGGTTTGGTTTTTGTTAAGAATGATCTGATGGTATTGCAAGTTTTAAAGGTGGTTCTTATATTGAACTTATTACCAAGTCGTCTAAGTCTATCAGAAAATCCAAAAATATATGGAATGGTCATTGTGGTTACCGGTTGTTCTCTCAAAATTCTCTGTTGTTGCTGATTTTGTCTATTCTCAATTTCAAGAAATGATTTCTCAACAAAATCCTGTGGATAATTATTTTCTTTTAAGACAGTTTTTATAAAAAGTTTTTCGTTATTAAAAATTTCATTTGTTGAAGAGATTATTTTAGCTCTTTCATACAAACATTTAATTACACCTTTTTTAACATTTAGGTGGTGGTTGGAGTTAAAATTCAAATATCTATTTGTATGAGTCTTTTTTTTTTTTCTATATACATTAGTTTCCAAAATATCTGTCTTATTAATTAATACATCTAAAAAAGGCAATTTATTATCATTCTCAATCTCTAAGGTGAATTTAATAGTTGTTTCTTTATTATTGATAAAATTTAGAAAACCGTTTAATTCCTCTTGGCCATGGGGCCATATTGAAAATATATCATCCACATATCTCCACCATATTTTTGGTTTGTTAATAAAATTTTTTACATAATTATCTTCAAAATATTCCATAAAAATATTGCTCATGATGGGAGATAGAGGAGATCCCATTGCCATTCCAAAATCTTGTTGAAAAAATTCATCTCGTAGCTGAAAATAGGTAGTCTTTATACAAAGTGTAAGTAACTCCATATTTGTATTGATACTTAATTTGGATCTATTATTAAGTGTTCTGTCATTTTCCAGTCTTTCTCTAACTACAGATAAAGTTTTATCAACTGGGGCATTTGTAAATAAACTAACCACATCAAAGCTTACTAATAAATCATGAGAATCAATGACAACATCATTCAATTTTTCAAGAAAATGAGATGTATTTTTGACAAAAGAATCAGTGTTGCCTGATAAAGGATTTAAAATGTTTAATAAATATTTTGCTAAATTTTGGCATGGTGAACCAATTTAACTAACTATAGGTTAATTATTTTATTTTAGTTATATTTGAATAATTTATTTTTCATTATTTTTCTTTTAAATATTTAGGCATATTAATAATCACATTTTTCCCTGTAATATTGTCCATGGGTTTTAATCTGAAATGAGTCTCTAGCTAAGGGAACTTTGTGGATATGTCTTTCATTCATAAAATAGGATAAAAGTTTACTGGATTTGTTTTAAAAAAAGCTAAAGTAAGGTTAATTTATGTACCCGATGACGCTTTTAAATTATATCTCAGCAAATAAAAAAATATCGGTTATATGTCCAAGTGAAACATGAGGAAATTTTACCAAAACAAAGTTTTAGACATTTTTTTTTTCATTCGATTAAATAATAGTACAGTTACTTGGTGATCTCACTTCCAGCTAATTCTATAGCTGGTTTAAATTCAAATATTTTTGGAGAGTTTATTCAAAATGGGTATCAATTATTAAAAAGATATAAAAGGGTGATTTTTCGTTGGGAGTGAGTTTCACCCCAACTCAGAGGTTTTGAAAGAAACATGACTATTGGAACGTGTAGATCGTCTAATTCTTTCCCCAAAAAACCCCTATAACGATCTTTTTGCTTTAATTTAAAAAAATCTTGTTTTATTTTCCATCCTGTATATTTTAGAAGATTTTTAATATCCGTGTTCAGAATATAAAAATTCATCAGAAATCGTATCCACTACTTTTTTGAATAGTTAAATTGGCAGAGGATAAGGGAGATGAGAGGGGTGTCAATTTTAAGAGACTTACAATGTACCTTGAATAAAATTGGAGCTATTACAGTAGCTTAAAATTGTCTTTTGGCAAATATTAATATCTACTAAATCAAAAATGATACAAGGAAAATAAAGGCAATATTTTGATTTTTTACAAAAAAAGTGCCTGTTTTTTTTGTTTCAGTAAATTACAAATTGAAAAAAAAAATTACCAATTATATTTTTTATTACTCATTACTATTACGTATACGCTCAAATTTGTTTGACCGTGATGGATGCATTATCTAAAAGATTTTACACTTAAATTTTTTTTATAATAATTGAAATAATGATTTTTTTTGGCTCTGAGGTTAAATAACTTAGCAGGAAAGAATCTTAGCTGAATGTTAGGTACCAGAGACAAGAAATTATGGCAATATCTAAGGAAAATGCTACTGGTTTTATTTTTTTGATAAAAATAATAGCTTAGGAGATAAAAGTGCTTGAAGTTAAATCTTAACGTTTTTTTAAATTTAATTGACACATTTAATGAGAATAGAAAAACTGACAACCTTAAAAGATTAAAAGACCTTCAAAATTCTTCTTTTGGATGATTTTTAGCGTTAATTGCAAAGGAGATATGACCGAAATAAGAAGCGCGCCTCGTTTTAGCAAATTACGATATTGCGGTGATTTAGTCTCAGAAGTTAATTTTTTTTTTCTCCGGTTTTGCGAGCTTAGCGTTTTGGCCACTAGAAGTTAATTATTATTATTATTTTTTAACTTTTGGGGTGGTTTTCATCTTCTTAGGTGTAAGATCAATTATTTTTCTTATTAAGGGATGAGTCTTATGTCTCAAAATGTAACAAATCGCTAAGGAGGTCCTCATTTCTCAAAATAAAAAAAAAGATTAATTCATCCATTTTACCCCTTTTATATCGGCCATATTGAGGGTGCAACATAAAATTTTTAATTTCTGATTTCACATTCGGGATTAGCGACTCCAAAATCATAATTAATATTAGTTTCAATAATTTATTCTCAGTACTTCGTTAATTATTGAGTTTTTGATTTTAGGTGTGGTTTTATGTTTTATGTCCTATAAAATATAAGGATTTGAAAAAAAAAGTTCTACTCTTGCTCAAAAAAAACAAAATATATTTTTCCATTGTACCCCTATTTTATCGGCCATATTAGGGGTGCAATCACGACTTCTGAAATTTTGACTTGATAGTCGTAATCAGCAACCTCAAACACATATACATGAATTTATTTAATAACTAACCCTTAATATTTGAGTCAGTATTAAATTTTGAACTTCAGAGGTGGTTTTCACCCTCTTAGGGGTAAAAGCACATCTATTCCTTTTTAATATTTGAAGTTGATACCCTAAAGTTAAAGAATCCGCAAAAAAAATTACAAGCAGCTATAGAATTAGTTCGAAGTTTGGCCACCAAGTGACTGTATTATAATGAAAGAGCATTGCAGTAAAATAGGAGACGGGCGGAGTAGTATACCCAGCCGTCGACTCTTGAAATTTCGAATGTTGATTTATACGAGGATTTATATTATTAAAAAGTTTTCAAAATGTGAAAAACTCATGAACCCATAAACTTCCTAAATTCACGTGACCATTATGTTTTTGTCATGGAATTGCTGTAAAACTATTATTATTGACGAATTAATCTTTAATTTAAGATAACACATATACCTTAGTCAAGTAAAAACATTCTCACTTATTTTTCCTTACGGATTATCAAGTTAAGACACAAAAATAATAGTACAGATGATATGATGGTTTCGTTTTGAAATCCACTGTGCAAGGATGTAAATCTGAAACAATTTAGAAACAATATATTATGTTTGCATCAATCAGGTCAGATCTTTCTGTTCTCTTACAAACCCTAAGTGAAACGGAATTTGCGACAGCGCGAACGATAAAAACACGGTTTATAGCTACAAGAGATTGTTTTAGTCTGAAAGTTATCGCTGGATAAAATTCTTAGTTTACTTGGATGGGAATCTAGCCACACAATAACTGTCCTAGACTATAAACGGTTGCTGTAACTTAAAGCATCCGACTACATGGAATCCCTCTGGTTTCTTTTGTCCTAACAAATCACACGCCGCCGCAAGGAACTATATTTTAGGGTGATTACCTGATTGGATTAAATGTACGTCTGACTCTGGTAGCAACTTTATTCTTTTCTACTTCGTCCTTTTTCTTCATTAGGTATAATTCAAAATGGCTGGGATGCCTCTATTTAAATGTAGTTGGTACTTATATCCTTTTTGCTCTCGGAATATTTTTTGCTCAGAATAATTGTCATATTCATTACGAATAAAATAAGTTTACGTTTGCTACATTCCAATAGTTAGTTTAGAAAATATAGCCATTTGAGTTTAAGTATGAGTTTGTTGACAAAAAAAAAAACAGAATTAGTTAGTTTGCATGTAATTTTTTAAATATTTTTTAGCAATTTTTTTTTATGTTAAAATTGAAATGGCAAACACGTTAAAAATACAAATAAAAATACCGTTATTTAAATGAGTTGGCACTTATGTCCTTTTTGCTCTCGAAATATTTTTCGCCATTTAACATTAAGGAAGTTTGTTGACAAAAAGAATTACGTAACTATTAAACATTCTTAACATAATAAAACTATTTATATTAAAGGTTTAGCTCCTTTTGAATCCATACAGCTTGAAAACTAGTGAGAATTATACAAACATTTTCTTATTATTCTATACAGAACTGCTTTAAATCTACCCTTTACAAAGTGTTTTATAAGCTACTAATTTACTGACTTTCCAGCGCCTTTGATGCCTCCTAGAGGACATGATGCGTTTTGCAAGAACTTGCTCAGAAAGTAAATTAAACGAAGTATGCGAGCTACAAAACAGTAATCAGTATGAGAGGTGTTGAATACTTTATTATGTATATGCTAACGCCATTTGTCATGTTAAATTCCAGTTAGCTAGAAATATTTTTTTGTCTTTAATCCAAATTTGTTTTATTTATGAATAAAATAATTAATGTAATTAATGGAAAAATGTTTTTTCTCCTACCATAATGGAAAGTACACACTTTCCTCCCTTATATGGGGAAGGAAAATGCCACTTTTCCTCCCTAGGGAGGAAAGTATTTTCTTCCCCCATATGAGGGAGGAAAGTGTATTGCACATTGAATATAAATATAACCAATAATTCTAACATCTAAAAATAATGTATTTAAGATATATTTAAGGATTTGTTTTTATTTCTTTACTCAATAAATAGTTTCAATAAAATCAAATAATTGATCTATTTACATATATAAGTTAATTATACAGGTAGGAGAAAAAATCATATGTATTACACGGGATCAAAGTGCTTTTTTCTCCCTTCGGTGATCACTGCCCGACGCGAAACGGGAGGAAAAGTGGCACTTTCCTCCCTTGTGATACAAATAGCTATGGTTTATGAAGTAGTAGCGTAATATATTACGTATTATTTTCACGTTTCTGTAGAAATGTAAAACAAAATTGACGTGGTTATTAAGTGGCACACTCCAAAAGTCATTACATCAGTTGATAATATCGATGAATCCGACAGCCTCTGCTAACACTGATTTACTATTAAGCAAATTACACTAGGTTATTCAGCCTATTGTTGAAATGACAATTTTTGTCAACAGTTTGATTTATTTTCTAAATGATCGACGTAATATATCAATTAATACATTTCCAATTGCTTGCAAATTTTTATCAACGATTTCATTCGTATACTTGTTTGATAAATGTGTATTTAAAATTATGGGTTACGTACGTACGTGACCATTGCATTGTTAAGTAGGAATGATTTTTAAACTAAAAGACGGCGAATCATAATGCTACTACTATTGTTTTTTTATATAAAATATTTAACTCTATTTTTAATTAATAATAATTTTTTCGCTCTCGACCGCCCACATAAAGAATTATGAAGTTTCAGCCGCATTATTGGTTTTTATTAACTTCTCCAACTTTTACCCTGAAGAATCAACATACCAGATATTAAAAAAAAGAGTTTTCAAACAATGCATACTTTATTTCTTTCGCTTTTCTTTAAAGTATCTTCCATAGTAGTTCATTTTATATATTCATGACTTCCACAGAACTCTTGGAAAACCGAGTTAAAATACACAGAGATAATATCGTTTTTTTTAGTGCTTTGTAATTTTTTAATACAATCTGCTAGAAATAACTTCTATAACAATTTAGCGAATTTAATACACAGCTAAAATAAATTTGTATTGTTGCTTATTATACGGTGTTCAAGTCTGTGGGAGTACATTTAGCAAGAAGCTTTGTTCGGGTTAACCACAGAAAACAAAACAGTACGGAACTATCTTTCAAAAATGATCTAATTCACCATTACTTTGAGTATAAATAAACAAAAGTAATAATTTAACAATTGTACTTAACCAGATAAATTAAGCTAATTAATATTTTTACTAAGTATTTCATTACTTGATATACTCAGGGAAGTTTACTGGCAAATAGGTTATCGTGTCGCGAGTGTTTGTGTACGTAACATGAAGAGTAATTAGAAATTCAATATCCACGTCTCTATGTGATTTAATATCAATAATGTGTAGTGTATTTCATTTCAAGGCAACCATCTATATAATCCCACATTAACTCCCCGTTTCCAGATCCCGATAATTAATTAGTATACTAATAATTGATATTAAGTTATGTTAATTACGTACTAGCTTCCTACTTGACAGTTCCCAGCACCAAGATCTCCATAATTAATTATTATTAGTCTACTAATTCACATCAGTAAGTTGCGCCAGATATAAGGCATCTATGTCGATCTTAATAACGGTGAAGGTGATGGACGGTATGATTTAAATAAATTATCTTTGCATTATAGCTTGTCATACTGATGGTTTAGATCAGTTATCCATCTATTGGTAGGAGAGCCCTCGACCAGGTTTTTCGACCTAATCGCGACACGAGGATTGTATTTTCATGTCAATATGAAAAAAAAAATCTATTGCGACTGACGTGTATCTCGTTGCTAAAGGGATGAAAAAAATTATCAAAAATAAAAAAAATGGGGCATAATATTCGATTATCTGAGCTCGGCCGAGGATGGATATTAAGCAACGAAATTTTTAGGGATCCGAGAGGAGGGTTGGTTCTAGCTCTCCTGAAAGTTCGGTCGAAAAAATTATCCGGGTAGGAGAGCAAGTGACTGGGAAATATAGTTTTTCGGCAAAATCGACCTTTTTAAATAATTCATATCTCGGCAAATATCGGAGATGGACCTAAAAAAAAGAGTTCTTCATTTTTCGTTGTTCTTGTCCGCTGTCCGGGCCCGAATCCTCTAGATCCAAAGGGAAAGGTTGTGGCGCGTTTCTAAAGGGTACGTTTGAAAATCGCTAAAATCCGACACAATCACCTCTTTTAAAAAATTCATCACTTTCTTAGGAGGCCAAATCGAGGGAAACGATTAGCAGTAGGATTTTTTAAATTACATCTAGTTTTTAAAAAAAATATATATATATATATATATATATATATATATATATATATATATATATATATATATATATATATATATATATATATATATATATATATATATATATATATATATATATATATATATATATATATATATATATATATATATATACCGGGTGTAAACGAATAGTGGGTCACCCCTGTAACTTCCTCGTTTTTAAAGATATCGGGATAAAAATATTTATCGTGAAATTAGGTAAGATTTCCAACTTTTTGAGACCTATCCGCCATATTTGTCACTTGCGGTTTCACCGGAAATGGCCCCAATAGTCTTTTCTAAATGGACCACCCTGTATGTTTTTACATTTTTGAAATAAAGATCACATTTTGGATACATTTATACTATTTTGAACAATTTATACAGGGTTGCACGAAAAATAATTCGAATTTTAGTTGTCAATCCAGATGGCTGCGAATATGTTAAAATTATTAAAATTATTTTTGTTCCAATGTAATTCATATAAAAAATACGAAAACGTCAATATGTCCAATAATACATTATACAGGGTGCTCTAAACTCATTAATATCACATTTTTCAAAATAACTATTTTTTTAAAAACATTATGATATGGGCCACCCAAATATTCAGAAAGCTCTATTTAGTAGGAGTTAAACGGTACCAAAAGTTCCGTAATGTGTAATCGTTACCGGCAGGAATGACAATTTTTCTTAAGAGATTTATGATTTATATCTAACTTCAATTAAATTTTGATCAACCCTGTATTATTTTATGATATGCAATAAGAATGAGTCAGTGGCCCATTTTGATTAACACAGATATACAAGATTGATCAAAATTTAATTGAACTTCGATATAAATCATAAATTTCTTAAGAAAAATTGTCATTCCTGCCGGTAACGATTACACATTACGGAACTTTTGGTACCGTTTAACCCCTACTATATAGAGCTTTCTGAATATCCAGGTGGCCCATATCATAATGTTTTTAAAAATAGAGTTATTTTGAAAAATGTGATATTAATAAGTTTAAAGCACCCTGTATGATGTATTATTGGACATATTGACGTTTTCGTATTTTGTGTATGAATTACATTGGAACAAAAATAATTTTAACATATTCGCAGCCATCTAGATTGACAACTAAAATTCGAATTATTTTTCGTGCAACCCTGTATAAATTGTTCAAAATAGTATAAATGTATCCAAAATGTAATCTTTAATTCAAAAATGTAAAAACGTACAGAGTGGTCCATTTAGAAAAGACTATTGGAGCCATTTCCGGTGAAACTGGAAGTGACAAATATGGCTGATAGATCTCAAAAAGTTCGAAATCTTACCTAATTTCACCATACAAAATTTTATCCTGATATCTTTAAAAACGAGGAAGTTACAGGGGTGGCCCACTATTCGTTTACACCCGGTATATGCCGCTGGTCCATCTCGAGGGAGGCGCGAATTATTAAGAGGGGCACTTCTTACACATGCAAACTAGATGGCGACACTAGTAATTTTTTTCAAAAATACTAATAAATTCAGAGAAATTAATTTCATAGTTGATATCACGTTGCAAGGGTCTAGCATTTGCTGACGCTCCTAATGATTTAATTTGGTTACAAAATATTTGATAATTAACGAGTAATCACGGCTTTCTTCAGTAACGGTTTACCTTTAAAATTGCATTTTACAAAATAAGAATATCGTTTAAAACTTGTCATTAGGAGCCGAAAGGTTTTCTAAAGGTTCACAGCAAATTTCAATGCTCATTATTATTTAGTATTGAAATGTAGTATTTTTGATTAAACCCTTGCAAATTACAAAATTTCACCGAGATGACATACGCACAGCTGATTACAGTTTTATAATAGAAATTGTGCTAAAAGTTTGGCTACTGTATAAGAGATGGAGCCAGTTTAGCGAGTTTTATTTACAGAGGCTTTATAGAGACAGGGGCGACAATAGGTTGTCGGCATTTTGATTGGTAGTAGTACTCACGTGGTATAAAATGAAGTTAAAATTTTTAAATAGATCATGGCTAACATAACCTTACATTTTCAGTTTTTGTAAACTGATTTTCAATTTTAATTTTTGTAGTTTCAGCTTGGAATCATTATAACATTTAAAAACTCTTTCAGGCAGTAGATATATAAAGTTTCAATATTGTAGATTATTAAAAATAGACTGCTAATTATAGGTTGGATTTCCAACCAACAAAAAGCATCTTAATTTATTAGATCAAGGTAATTAAAACTTGAATAATAATGCACTGAACAAGATTTTAGTTGATAGTACAGCAACCAAGCAGAAATTTTGATAAACGCGACATAATAATCCAAAAACTTAGAAAATGCATATTTTTGAGGTTAGTTGTAATACGTGCACGACACTAATTGTCCTGTCATAGATATTCCTGATAATTTTGTGCTGTCAAACTGGAGTATCCTTTGTGTATATCTTTCATATTGTGATTTATTAAAACTATAAAAACTATTTTTGATTACTAGTGATTAGTCAGAGTAGTGATTGTGATCAAAATAATTTCCCGGTATGTGGTATTTCGATTAATAAATAGCCAACAAAAAGCAAAAAAAGAAACAGTAACAAATTTGCAATAGTAAATGATTTGGTACTCGCACATAACTATATCTTTTATGGAATTACATTAAATAATACGTAGATATCACTTCAGACGTGCTTCGTGATAGTTTCAGCAATATAAATAACGAAAGTATCACTCTCGCAACAGAAGCTTATTTCGATTTTAGAAATTGTTTCGTTAATATGTATAGAAGCTTTAACTTTACAATCACCATTGGAATTGTCTCAATCTTCAAGTGATGATACAACTAAAGTAGGTATCAAATCCAGTGATTTTTCAGAAATTAATAAAAGCAGATAGTAGATACCTATATATAGTTTCAATATTGTAGATTATTGAAAATAGGCTGCTAATTATAGGTTGGATTTCTAACCAACAAAAAGCATCTTATTATATTAGATTAAGGTAATTAAAAGTTCATTAGTAATGCACTGAACAAGATTTTAGTTGATAGTACAGGAATCAAGCAGAAATTTTAGAAATATTTACATAACATCTGAAAATTTTAGAAAATGATTATTTTTTGAGGTTAGTTGTGAACGGAAATACATAATTAATTTTCTTCGTTATTATAATAAATTAATATATTCTAAACTTTCATTAAATTACATTAATAATTATAACATCATAATACGAATGTTGAATGTTTCAATAATGAACTAAATAAAACCAATCTAAAATTATTAAAATATGCTTGCATCGTTTTCACTGTATCTGATAATATATATTTTGAATCTAGTTGTCTCTGTCTCCCATTTGCGCCTGCGCTTTGAATTTGAATGGTTACTGTATAACCAATCACGGGGCAGGAAATTTGTAATTTACCAATCAACATTAATTAATTTGAAGATGTTCCTAGCGCAAAAGTTCGACCAATGGGCACAGACACCGACGGATAGATCCATTGACCAGTAATTTTTATACAACCCTTACTACAGAAATCGTGTATTACAAATTGCCTTGTAGCTGCAACTGATATCGAGATGCCACACCGTGTTCAGTAGCGGTATTTAAATAATATGCCACTGTACAAACTGGTTCTTATACTAGCTGGAAGCTGACATCTAGCGGATTTTTTTTTCAAACACAATTAAAATTAAATTATTTTTATTTGACACTAGCGCCAAGAGAACGGTCGTGACAGAAGTGCCCCTCTTAAGCTCGGCCCGGAAGCGTGTTTGGAAAAATTTGAACAATTGCGAAAACACGAAATCTTTAAACGCGATTTCCACACGAAACATCGCCGCCGGGCAGCCGTTCTGGTAGGAAATTCAAGGTAGAGGGTTCAACTTCTACATCGTAAATCGCACGGTCTCGCTGCGATTTTCGAGGCAGTAGAAGCGAACGAAAAAGTGGAATTTTGACGTTTTGACGAAAATTTTGAAGTTGGTTTAAAATTTGCAAATTTCCTGAAGCGCTCATTGCTCTCGCATCTCTTTCTAATCTCACAAATTTTACACAATCCTTCGACACGGGGGGGCATTGGAACTTTAATAACTTTCTTAATACTCGAAGGATCGCTACGAAATATAGCCTAAAAGATTTTCCCTCCTAGACGCCTATAAAATACGACGCCACGCGCCGACACTCGCCCGGAAAAAAGCCTTTGAGGCGGCAAAGTACATAAAGAAACTCACATGAAATTAGAGCGAGTCTGTCTGATCACGTAATTTTTTTCTTTACCGACTGAAAACTAATTTTCACCCTTTCTACAACATCCTGGGAGTTTCTTTCATAAATAAAACTTATTTCCTTTGACTCGAACTAAACATGTGTTATGAAATTGCCCGTGTCGTGATAACTCGAAATATTGGCCGAGGGCTCTCCTTCTATAAGGTTTTATTTTCGGAAAAAGATTACTAAAAAACACAAAGAGTTCCATTGTACTAGTAAATTATCACTGGCCCAACCGTTTTAACTGAATTACTGCTAATGGCGAGATCATCAAATGCACAATCCACACATTAATGTTGTGGAAGTTGATTTGCTTTTTTATCAGTGAAGAGTACAGCGTATTGAAATTACGCATCAACACCAGGATTGTAAAAAGAAAAAGACAAACATGGAAAGTAATTTTTAATTTCCAGACGCGGAACTGCGTTGCTGTGGTCTGAAATTCTATTGGTGGAAGGATGGATTTTAGTTGAAAATTTTTGTTATGCGACTAAGATTCTTCGACTCCTGGTTCTTCCTGGAGCAGTTGTTGGTACAAACCTTTCTCATACACGATAATGGATATCAAGAGAAGCCAGTATTAGAAAGCAAATAAAATTTTCGTTCTACCATGGACGTATTTAGTCGCTTGATCTTAATCAAAAGTGAGTTTTACGTAAAAATCCCTATTTTGAAAACCACCAGTAAATTTTCGACACTTTATACAATAAGAGTTATATAACTTAATCCTAAGAATGAGTAGGATGAGACATGCGGTACTAAATACCAGGTGAGGTCTCACCACGTCTGTCTTAAGAATTGTAGGATGCTCTTCATTTGTTCTTTCGTATCTACTATTTACACAACACCCGTTTCAACTACAAAAAATATCTGCGAACAAATCAGATACACCTACTCCAACTGTAACGAACGGGTAATAGAGAAATTTTTAAAATACTTATAGCCTACACCTACATGATTATATCCATCATGATTTAGTTAACTTACTATGCTCCGCTCACGCATTGTCGAGACACCTCGTTTAAGCACCGAAACTGTATTTTGCATATTTTTATGCCAGTAGTAAATAAACGTTACAAACTTAACCAATATAAAACGACCAATTAAATAGAAATGACATGAAGTATTTTTAAACTAGTTTTGCTGGCAGTAAATCTAAATATAAAGGAAAGTTTATTTTATAATTAGGGAAGTTTTGAATGAGAAACTCACAAACTTTTAACTTAGAGAAAATCATTTGGTAATTTATGTTATTAAAACTGAGACTGAAATGAAGTTTATGAATACAAGACACGAACACTCCAACTCAGATCCAAGAGAGGAAAGAAAGCGCGTCCAAATAATCGTCCCATCGCCGTGCTGTAGATACTGTGATGGAGAGGCCTATTAACATGCAATTGCTGCAATATCTCGAAACGGCAGGTGTCTCAAGTGATATGGCTTTAGCTGGATACGTCCAATAAGAAATCTCATCACATTTGTAACCCAAATATAGAACGATGCAGTCGATGGATTTGGAGAATCCCAAATCATAGCTTTGGATATTTGCAAAGCACTTGGCTTGGAGCCCTACTAAATAAATTGCCATTTTCTAAGTTTAGTTGTGTCTGTTGTGTCAAATATTCTTTCTGGCCGCTCACTTTGTTCTAATTGATGAAGTCTCATTAGAAACTTCCCATACGAACTCGGGTGTTCCACAACGATCTGCCTTATTGCCAACTTTATTGATTTTGTACATTAATGACTTGGTTTCTACAACGTCTAACCCTGTGCACAGTATCTCTGATGGCGATATTCTTCAAGTAAGTTCTTCCTTTGAAAGACTAGAGAGTTCAGTTGGATCCTACATTTCTTTATGCAGACAAATCTGATTAATTCTGATTTAACTAAAATTGCCGAATGGACTCAAATAATCTTATAGCGACTGTAATTATTAAAGCCTAGATATATTCTGGTTTGGAATATTGTTAGCACATTTGGGGATCAGCATCTAAGACAACATTGTTTTAAAATTCAAAATCGATCTTTAAAAATGATCGAAGATGCAGCTCTTACAAGCTCGATAACTACTTTGAAATGTCGTTGAACTGTTTTTGTATGGATATTGTTCTGCAGGAGTTACGTGTAGGACTCATTCGTTTGTCATAACTTTTAATTTCAGAGTGAATGTAATCAGTTCTAAGTACTCTCGGTGCTCTTCATGAATAGTATTCAAGGAAAAAAATAACTTATTTTGGATATTTTAGTTCTTTACTCAATTGGTTACTATCCAGCTAAACAAGAACCACAAAAGCAATTTTCCATAGTAGTTACAGAAGTTATATGGTCCAAATACGCACCGTATAAAACTTTGGTAGAAATAAAATAAATAATGCGTGTAGTAAAACAAGCTTTGAATGAAGCGGTGATAAAACATTATGTGTCGGGAATGTCACCCCTATCATTTGTTAGAGCTCAACTGCGAGGGATCGAGTTTTTACTGTCTTATTAGCTTAATATTCAACTTCAAGCTATGAAAAACCCTTTTAAATTATACATGGTGTTTAAAATCTCTCGCGGGACCAAAATAAATGTTTTACGAAAGTAAGCCAATGTTTTTTAAATTTTGCATTTGGCTAAAGTACAATCTTAAAACATTTTGCCATATTATGTTAAACGGAAAGGGAACTTTACCTAAGAAGAGAATAGTTTTTGTTATATATCTACCAGGCCCTTGCACTTAAAATTAGATTATTGAAACCCTCCAAAGCGGTCCTCGAAACTTGTGAACTATTTTGATTTAGAAATAATGGCTCCTATTCGTTGAAAAAATTTGAAAAAAAAAATGCTACAG
The DNA here is from genome assembly GCA_963680705.1 of Rhagium mordax. NCBI lineage: Eukaryota > Metazoa > Arthropoda > Insecta > Coleoptera > Cerambycidae > Rhagium > Rhagium mordax. The sequence continues at coordinate 16,436,162 of OY796661.1, forward strand.
ATATTATATATCAAAAATAGATTACGATTTTTTTAAGCGTTTTATTCCGTGACTGTAGTTTATAACGCAATATTACAATATTGCATACCCTGTTGATTTATCAAATAACAAACAAACTTTTATTATTTTGTTCATAAATGTAATGCATGCATTATTAAACAAACACGCAGTTCAAAACCTTTTATATATTCGTTATATGGATTAACTATATTACTTTTAATTAATGGACAGTTGAAAGGCTTTTAATTAACGAAAACATTTTATTCCAGCGGCTTTCGAAACATAAAAAATGTCGTCAAATTAAATTTTCTATTTCTCAGTAAAAAAAATTAATATGATTAAGGTTTTAATGTGCGTTATTTTTGGTAACTTGGCAAAACATAAATTTTATTATCGGGTAAATGGAACAATTGAATATTCAATATTTCAATATTTTTTAGTATTTTACGTCCAGTCGTTCCAACCTGGTAGGTTTAAAATCGATTGTATGCAATTTTGTTTCAATCTAAGTTTTTAATTTCCCTCAATGTTGTTTCGTTCCTACCTAGTGTCATTACACCGATTCGATCGAAGTAAAGTTATGATGAATCGGTTTTAATAGGATGAAATTTTGAAATCAACTAATCAGAATTTTATAGTTTATAGCCCGGAAAAAAATTATTCTTTTAGTCAGTTGCAGCTGCTTGCGTGGTTGCTGGCTTGCGTTATTAGTATAGTCAAATTTGGATATTAATTACTATTTAAAGTATGAACAGTTTTAGATCAATGCTGTAAACCGAAAAGTGTGCAAGATTATCCTGCATCCAATATTTATGCCTTTACAAGAGAAATAATTTGCCTTACATGGATATTTGCAAATGTATGAACTTTATTTCACCTGCACGAGAACGTGTACAGCTCCCTGGAGGCAGACAGCTTCGGCTGGTCTTTCAGAATGCCTTATCGAGCGAATTCAATGTGCCATTGATTCTATAAGAAATTGAGTGTGGAGTAATGATGACCAATTTAATCAAGAAGTAGTAGTATTTATTTCTTCATTTTGAGAGAAAGAATCTTATTAGATCCATCAACTTCTTCTACTAGGTATTTTCAACTTAACATCGTAATTTTGATACTTCCTTCGTGACTTCACTGACTTCAATTTAATTTTAATTGAACGACACTTTATGAAGGGCCGTCGTGAGCACGGGAAGTTTGGCGAAGACACCTATTCACTGAGACCTTGAGAGCCTGAGGTAAATAAAACTTAGAGAAGACGTAGTCGAGTGAGGAACTCCATAACATTAGTCTTTGGGATAAAAAAGATGATTAATAAAGCGATGTTCTATAGTTATAGAACACCAGTAAAGGAATGAGTTGTTACATTAGTAGTTCGAGTCTAAGTCACTCCTCGTGATATTAGCTCAGTAATTTCAGTAGGACAATTTTCACAAATATATCGATAAAGGAGAATGAGATCAACAGATTACCGACTGTTTATTAGGCTTGATTATGGATTGATTCCAAAATTTTTCGTCTTCTTATAGCAATATTAACTGTTGTGAAGTAAAATATTATTGAACTTCATTCCACAACTTTAGCCACATCAAAATTAATTGAGTTTATCGATCTGCATCTTGAGTCTTGAGATATAAAATTCAGCTTCATGCTCTGATCTCTGAAAGATGTAACTGTCTTACAGAAAACAATTTATTATTGTGAAGAAACAACAAGGTGTCCTTCCGCTGCAACTGGAAGATTTCTCGTTTGTATGCAATCAAATCCTAAGAAAGGAAAGAAACTCTCCAAATAATTACCGTCCCATTATCTTTCCATACTTTTGAAAGTAATAAATAACATCATAAATAAGTAACCATTATACCCCAATAAGACATACTGTCAATATAGCTTCAATCAAACACGTTTAACCAGAGATAAATGGAACGAGGCAGTCGGGAGGCATGGAAACTCCTAAGAAATAGTTTTATATACATGTAACAGTTAAGTTGGAACAGTAACTTTCGTATACAGATTTATAACTCAATCCCTCGCTTTATTCAGGTCACACCAGCGAGCTGCGATAGAAATACCTGAAATGTTAGGAAACACAAGAAAATATTCTCTAGGTTATTGCGTGGCCTAATCTGTTTTTAACGTTTTATTTGCCAATTTTTTTAAATTTATTACAATTTTTATTCGTATTTTATACCTACCAGAAATCATTTTGATTTTATTTTTGGAGAAGAAAAAATTGAAAATTGATTTATACCAACGTTTGATGACACAGCTTTCACGAGTTAACTTACGTTTTTGACGTATCGCATAATATAGACAGTCTAAGTTTCTTTCGCCGTTATTTTATGGAGAATACGTAACAGAAGTTGTGGCACTACTTGTACTACTTTACAGAACGCATCAACTTTTCCTTTTGATCTGAAGCTCAATAAATGCCACTTTATAAGGCATTCTTTGTACCACAAACCACAGACCTATGGAATTCATGGTCCAGTCTTGTTGTCCCTAGTCTCCTCAGGTCTTCCACCACATGGGAAACGTAAGTGTTGGAAGACCTGAGGAGAGTATTATCAGAGACCCCTATACCAATTTTGATGTTTTATAACTATATTTGTATTATCGCCCATCATATTCCTCTTCTACATTAACGACTGCAGCAATCAATGTCGATGGTAATTTAAGTCTTCATTGAACTTAATTCTGGGAATCACGCCAAATTCTAAAAAATAAATAGAAATAAGAAAATTGCCAAAATATGTCAAGATAAAAGTGTAGTATCAAAGGCAAACCTTAACAGTTTGCCCCAGAAAACCACTGTATATAGTTCTAAATGAATATAAATACAATATTGTTATCTAAAATTCGTATCAGTGGTTTTCTAGTATTTTACACTAGAAAATATAATAACAAAATGTATATTATATAATATATAGATATATATATTTATATGATATGTAAAAAACAATTATAAAACAATAACTTATCTAACAGAACGTTTCGAACCAAAGTCTAGGTCCTTTTTCAACTGTGATTACAAAAAATGATTTGTCAAAAAAGATCACTTTGACACTTGACACTGATTATTAATTAATGCATAGATCACTAGATAAAGAATTCTAATTTATTTTGATATTTCTGTCACGTACTTCTTTTTGGAGAATCGGTAGCCAGACTTCGTCTAGTAACACTGAACTAGTAGAGACGCAGTCTGTACTGTTTAGTTGAATACAGGCACTCTCTTTAAGTTTTCGTTTATTACAATGTGTCTCCGTTTGAATTATTTTTGCCTGTGTCCAACTAAATCTGTGGCCATTACTCCAAGCATGTTGTGTCAGTGTAGATTTATCAACTTGGTAATTTTTAACGTTATTTTTGTGTTCAGATATTCTAACTTCTAATGGTCTAGACGTCTCACCTATATATAGCTTTCCACACTCGCATGGAATGCTATAAATACAATTTTTAGATTTTTGAACACTGTTAAAAGGTTTGGTTTTTGTTAAGAATGATCTGATGGTATTGCAAGTTTTAAAAGTGGTTCTTATATTGAACTTATTACCAAGTCGTCTAAGTCTATCAGAAAAACCAAAAATATATGGAATGGTCATTGTGGTTACCGGTTGTTCTCTCAAAATTATCTGTTGTTGCTGATTTTGTCTATTCTCAATTTCAAGAAATGATTTCTCAACAAAATCCTGTGGATAATTATTTTCTTTTAAGACAGCTTTTTATAAAAAGTTTTTCGTTATCAAAAATTTCATTTGTTGAAGAGATTATTTTAGCTCTTTCATACAAACATTTAATTACACCTTTTTTAACATTTAGGTGGTGGTTGGAGTTAAAATTCAAATACCTATTTGTAGTCTTTTTTCTATATACATTAGTTTCCAAAATATCTGTCTTATTAATTAATACATCTAAAAAAGGCAATTTATTATCATTCTCAATCTCTAAAGTGAATTTAATAGTTGTTTCTTTATTATTGATAAAACTTAGAAAACCGTTTAATTCCTCTTGGCCATGGGGCCATATTGAAAATATATCATCCACATATCTCCACCATATTTTTGGTTTGTTAATAAAATTTTTTACAAAATTACCTTCAAAATATTCCATAAAAATATTGCTCATGATGGGAGATAGAGGAGATCCCATTGCCATTCCAAAATCCTGTTGAAAAAATTCATCTCCTAGCTGAAAATAGGTAGTCTTTATACAAAGTGTAAGCAACTCCATAATTGTATTGATACTTAATTTGGATCTATTATTAAACTACAAACAATAATTTAAGTCATTTCAGAGAAACTAAGATACGACTAATTCTTGCAGATATGTTGATCTGTCTTTTCGTGAAGTGCTTTTAAATTAAAAAAAATCAACAATAAAAGTAATTACAAAACATTATAGCTACCCTATTAGTTTATCAAATTATTTATTAATGAAGCTCCCGTTGACTTAGTCCAATTTTGCCTTCCTCAATCATCTCTCCCAACGGGCAATGCGTTAGTTTTAGCTACCCAGTGAGTATTGCACTGAAATGTAATTGTAATATTAATCATAATTATTAACTTCAGCCGGGAAACATTAGTTGATTCTGCCTCATTAATATGCATAATATTAAACACTCCAATATTCTGTGCACACTAACCGAAATGTGCCTTTGGGTGTTCCCTGCGGCACTAATTAAGACTTGGCAACCCGGAGAGTATGTATTCAGCCAGGGTTATTGTTAGTGGTGTAAGAATCAAGAATTAATCTTTAGTGGAACAGTAAATTCCGAATCCAATTCATTTCGCCGGAATAAAGAGTGAAATAAACTTTGTCTCGTGTTGTGGAAAATTAGGAAAGCAGTAATCAGTGTGTAAAATTTATTTAAAACATCAATCACCACATCTTCCGGAGTTTAGAATATAATAGGATTTAATGCGCTATAGATGGCAACACAGTTGGTTAGCCGGAAGGGAACCAGGAAACTCTTCTAGAAATCATAGTTATATAGGGTCTTTCAGAAAAATTGGAACGATCGATATTTAAAAAATATACAATTTAGAAAAAAAAATGTTTTCTGTAAACGTAAGTGTTTAGAAATTTGTAAATAAAAAATAAAAATTTTCTGGTGAGTGAAGATTTTCAATATCATTTGAAGGCCAAATTTTTTCAATGAGATGGTTTATTTTTAATTTAGGAAGTCGAAAAATCAAACTGCATATATACATTATTACTGTAGCATTTAAGTAAACTTCCAAAGAAATTCAAAGCCATCTGAATAAGAGAGTATCTGCAAGTTAATCAAATTTCAGTTTTGTTAGACCTGCTCAATCGCTCAATGTTTCTTGTTCTCTCAATGAGGTCTTTATTAATTCGGCAGGTGCCGAAGTTATTTTCATTATTTTGATTAAGGTCAAAGAAATGGATTACTTATAGCTTCACTTTATTTTCAATTATTTGGCTCTCCCTGCTAAAGGACCTTGACGGCTTCATAAATAAATAGACTGACGGCTTCATAAATAAATAGACTGCAGCAAGCTTCGTTTCTGTCATGAGCACACTTACTGCCTCTAAGCTCTTGATAAGTCAGGTCTTTATTCAATATTCAATATTTCCTACTCGAGGCGATGCGGGATATTTATACCTACCTGTCCGCGACTGTTTTGTAAACTCTCAATACAATAGGCTGCTCACTTTTTAAAAATAAGTCGCAGAATAGGTATTTTAGACTCCAGTTTATTTAACTCCTTCCATTCTTCATTTCAATTTAATTTAAAACTCTCAATCGCAGGTGCCGAGTTGGATGTTAAATATATATTGTTTATAATAACTTATAATCACTCGAATGCAAGAGAAAAGGTTTTAATTAAAAGTTTTTATTCGACTGCCTGAATATAATATGAGATATGAATTGGAAACATTTGTTACACGAATACCTACGTTGAATTTCTGTTTTACAATTTGTATTCAAAGCTTATATAAACGGGGTCATAATTTAAGAGGGCTGCTTTAAATATCGTCTGTATCCGCATTTTCCTGGTGATTTTATACACGTATCAGGAACCAAATGTGCTTGCTACGATTTTACTTAAAATATTTGGAATAGAAAACCTAAATTTTAGGAATTAAAATGCCATTTTTCTTCCTAATTTTGAAATTTGATGTGTCTTAGGTTTTGTCGGAAATTACACCAACTTTAGTATTTTAAATGGGAACCCTATATATGTTCGTTATTGTTCATATTTTTTATATCTAGAGGTATATCTGAATAAGATGTTGATCACAAATAGTTTAAATTTTAAGTTTAATAGTTGTTCAAAAAATGAACCAATATGGTTGGTGTTAAATTCTTTAATGTTTTTGCCGAAATAACTCAATTTTCAAATGATGAATATGTGTCTCGTAATCAGAATTTCTTGTTTAAATTTCCTTCTGCACAACAAGGCTGTAGGTCATGTGACTTTCAAAAACGAGCAAATATAAAGTTGGGGTCATTTCAGTAAAGTTTCATTAAATCCGCTATGAATTGCCTTTTACAAAAAATGAAATTATACTCCTTTAGAAGCTATTGAATTTGAATTAAAAAAAAAAAAATTGTATCGGGCGAGCACACTCCCTCACCCACCGGGTATATGTTATATTAAAAGTCCTGTATTTCCCGAGAAGTTTACTCACTTTGGCTACCACAAATGAAATAAAAGCCAGGGCGAAAGCAGCCTCTTTATTTATTTAAAGGAAATCGCCGGCTACCGCATAAAAAATAAAACATACCATGGAACGTACAACATTTTTATATTTCCACTTTTATTTCAGTTTTCCGGCAAGGAGATACAGGAAAATGTTGGTACGCTGTAATGTCGGGCACCCTGGAGGTTCGAATTACTAAGACTGAAGCAGATGCAAAGGTATGTAAATTCCTTAATTTAAGTCTGCAACCTTGGTTATCAGGTTCACGCAAAAAGGGTGGAAAGGTATTTTCAGAATGCTTTTATAATTTAAATGGGATACAACTATATGACCAGAATGCCATTAACTTCATTATCTTTATTTGCCATATTATTTTCCCATAATACATAATATACGAGAGGTAAGAGAGTAACGTAATTTGAGGAGGTTGTAATTAGTGACAATGGTTTGACATTTAAAGAAACAGTGGGACAAATAAAACTGCATATTTGATGATATAGCTAGAATAAACATTGCTTTGTATTTTATAGTGTGCCATATATGCGTATATCGTCTATAAATCCAATCTTGTAATAGCTATAAGCAATATTTATTTAAATTTGCAACAAGGTATGGAGATTTTATTGGAAAGTATCTGAAAATGCTGGAATGCTGTTCGAAATTGGAGAAAAAACACAACAAAGCCAGGTAGAGTCCTTTTTCTACAGAATCTACTAGTAACTAACTTATGACGCCAGAGCTGAAAGAAAATAGATTGGAACAGAAAGTATCTGCTATAGTTATATTATGAAACTCTGAAAGAATAATATAATAACATAAGTGTGACGTTGAGATAATGATTTTTTATGAAAATCAAAGCCAAAATGCAATTACTACTACTATAACATGAGTGTGAAAGTAACGGACTTGCAAGCCTTTATCTTTTGTTATCGACTCGTCTCTTCGGGTCACAGTCATCAACTGCCTTTGATCATATATTCCTTTTAGAAATTTACTGCAACGAAATACTGGGCACTTGAATTTATTACGGCTGTGCCATCCGACGCTTCATGCATTTCAGTAACATTACTCTGGACAGCATAATATTTATTGGATATAATAGTATGTAAAGAAAACAAAATTATTAATCTTGTGGAACTTAAGGATATACCAAAGAAGGAGAAACGAGCTTAAAGCTAGAAACGGCCAAAATTGATTTTGGATTATTTCAGAACAGTAGCGTACAAAAAATATAAAGATACCAGAGAAGTAAGCAATAATTTGGAATTATACAAGTGAAGATAGAAATACGAAATAGACCCAGTGACTCAATTGGCTATAGTAGTAAAGTACATAATTGTGTAGTGTGTTGCCAGGTATTTCAATTTACGAATTTACGTGAACATCCTGTGTTTTTAAGGATATTCTGCAGCCATAACGAATTTATTTTTAAATCGTCTGATTCTGGTATTTTGTTTTAACGCCTAATTTATATTAACGTCGTGGCTGGGCATAAACCTATTCCAACGCTCAATAGAACACATCCACAATACAACCAATCCTTGGGACTTCGCCGCTTGCCCCAGCTGAGATTCAAAGTCAGAAGGGATAATGCAGTGGTCAGCCCCGGCTCTCAGAACTGTGATCTGACCTTAGCTTCAGCCCACTGCGTTATCGTGTCGGTATCTGTAAATCACATCTTTATAACTTCAGGTACGGAAAGATTTAAAATCTCATAGTTTTATTAAACAATTTACATTTTTTCTCTTCCTTTTTATGGGATTTACATTTCCCATCTAACAGTATGAAACACCAAAAAGCAGCATTACCATGTCGTTTTATTCATGCCCTATTTTAATACACTTTGATAAAAGCAATTCTCGAATAAATTCAGACGGGAAGTTCGTCGGCTGACTAATGGTTCTGGATTCTGCATATAGCTACTAGATATGTTAACTAAAACCAATTCAGGCAACGAAACTTGTAATAAATCACTGCAGAGCGAATTTCCTTAGTGAGAATTATGAAGAAAACAGTTAGAATATGATTATGTAAGACATTATTAACTCTCCTTTTATTTATAGCATCTTCCAATGTTTAATATTGCGGATTCGGGGACAAGTGCCCGAGATGGGAGAGTAGTGGGCTAGCCACTTGACTATTTAACAGTAATCCACTTTAAATATTTTCATTGTTATATTATGTTATAAGAAATATTGACATTTGGAGATTTCATCGAATTAAAGTAATAAAACGCCTATCCTTTGTTATCAAGCAAGTAATCGACAAAATCTTTTAACGTGCTTAAGAATAAGACTCCTTTAATTATTGTGTAATTTATTTAAAGAGCTCGCTATTTCTTTTACGTTATTCGCACCAGGAAACAATGTTCCAATAGTAGTTGTTTTTGATACTGTTGGATACATATTTAGCTCTTCTTCTTCTTGTTGCATCATTCTAAGTGTGTAAATAATTAGTTTTTCCACATTTAAGATAATTATAAATTATATGATTTAGTTTCTTGGTGGTCATAGTAAATCACATAGTAGGTCACAAGTAGGTCGTTATAAAACAAATAATCCGTTTCATGACGCAAATAATGATCTTACCATGTGATGTAATCTTAAACAAAACAAGGCAACTGAGCTCATCTACCTATTCATCATTTAAATGGTTTACACACAAACTTATGTACACATTAAGCATTTTCATTCCAAAATATTTAATTATACATTTTTGAAGCGCTTGGCGATCTTTCACATTCTATCCACTATTTCTCTTCTTTTTCTTTTTTGGGATTTATTACCACATTCATTGAGATTCCTATCCAAAAAAATTCGATTTATCTAAAAAATATTCAAATTAACCAGTTTAAAACTGGGAAATAACCTCTACGCCTTTGACGTAATGTCAGAGGATCAGTTAGAGGGTGTTTTTTGACAACTAATAGGAATTAAATTAATACAAAAATACTGCGCTGACGTTTCGGAAACTATATCCGTTTTCTTTTTCAAAGTTTAGGCTTTAGATTTTTATGTAACGTGTAGAATAACACGGCATAAAATAAATTTTTTTTATATCATTTCCATAGATACTTACCATAGAAATGTTGAAAAATATACTAAATAATATTAATTTTATTGAGTTCTTCTCTCAACATTGGTAACCAAGTTGAACAAAATTCTACCGAACAATTTGATACGCATTTATCTTCATTAAGTAAAATTATTGCAGATTCTTTGATTTTTCTTTTTTTGCTGTCTGCTACTTTGGTCAAAATTTTTGCTGAATCCCATTTTATCCTGTGTTCACAAATTTTAGATTTTTCAATATCACCTTTTCTAATATAACTTTTGTGCTCGCCCAATCGTACATATTAAGTGGTCTAGATGATTCACCCACATAAGTTTATTACACTCGCACGGGATACTGTATAATAATTTTTTGAATTTTGTTCAGGATTTAATGATTTCGTGTTTGTCAATATGGATCTTAAAGTATTATTTGTTTGAAAATTTGTCCTAACGCCAATTTTTTTACCGACACGACGTAATTTCTCAGATAAACCTTTTATATATGGAATTAATGTCGACTAGGCGTAGAGGTTATTTCCCAGTTTTGAACTGGTTAATTTGAATATTTTTTAGATAAATCAAATTTTTTTGAGAAATAGAAAGAAGAGAAATAATTTATGAAATGCCACAATTAACATTTAAACAATATTCTATCCACGTATTGAATAAAAAATATAAATTATTATTCAATGATATTCGTTAGTACAACTTATTGGTTATTTCTATAAAAAAATTGTTATTGGTAAGTCTTGATTAATCTTGATTATTTTGCAATATATTTAAAGTAAAGTAACTAGTACATTTTCCAAAAAATTGAGCTATGATATAGCGTAGAACATTTTTTCCATAAAACATAAACATAAATGATTCCATTATTTAATGATTTTTAGGATAAAGCTGGTACCCTATCTTTGTATCCTACTTCATGAATGAAATGCCACATTTATGCACACAAATCTCCTAGTAACTTATTTTTGGGAAACTGAACTAAAAACCATCTATTATAAGGTGAACTTTTCTAAATTTTGTAGGGTATGAAATTATTCGTTTTCAAATTTTTTTTTTGCTGTCCTTACCGAATCAGCAGTTTCTCTACATTTCAATGATGAGTTACAAGATGTTATAACATGGTGAAAATGTATGTACATGGCGATTTCTACAACGTTCTCACCCCAATTTTTTTGTTTGTCTTTGGAAATAAAATAAAGATACCTATTTGACGTAACTTATAGTATTTTTTTTCTCTTCCTGTTCTTTTTTGGGATTTATTACCACATTTCATGAGATTCCTATCCAAAAAAGTTGTTTTGTCTAAAAAATATCCAAATTAACCATTTTAAAACTGGGAAATAACTTCTACGCCTTTGACGTAATGTCAGAGGAACAGTTAGAGGGTGTGATAACTAATAGAAATTAAATTAATACAAAAATACTGCGCTGAAATACTACTCAAGAAATGTGGTAATAAATCCCAAAAAAGAAAAGGAAGAGAAAAAATTTATGAAATGCCACAATTAACATTTTTACCTACGATCACTAACGTAAATAGCTGAAAATGCACTCTCCGCCACCTACGTAAATTGAACCTTACACACCGTAAACAAATCGCACGCTCAGCTGCTGAGGTGCAATGCAATGTGACCACGTGACCTACTTTACACAACACTTGTAGTTCATATTTCTGACACCAGGCTAAAATTATTAAAAATGGCAGGTGCACAACTTAATTTTCTAGCTCTGTCAAAACTGACATAAGCAACAAATAATACAAAATTGTGTTTTAATTTCAATAAATACGATCGTAGGTAAAGTATAGTACATAATTCGAGTTGTAAAGCAATTACGCACTCATGGAATTGCCACACTCGCCGCTACGCGGCATCGTGCGCAATTTTTCCATTCGTGCGTAATATGCTATTTACAACTCTCATTACGTAATATACTAATACATTATAGTATTTTTTCCAAGGATTTCGAAAATTTCAACAAAAAAACAATTGAGTATCAAATAAAGTGGGAAAAACAAAGCGATATTTTTTAAATGGAAATTTTGAAAAAAGATTTAAATTCTCTTTCCAAAAATATAACATAACATAATATTTACTTTCATATTTAGTAAAATACTGATAATTATTATTATTATGATTTCAATTATTACTAGTATTTTACTAAATATGAAGATAAATAGGTATATGTGTTATGTTATATTTTTTATTTTTTACGTCAAATATTTTTATTTTATTTCCAAAGACAAACAAAAAAATTGGGGTGAGAACGTTATAGGAATCACCCTGTACCAAATAAATCCCTGAAAATTAATTCTCCACAAAGATATCATTTAACAAAATACTTTTCGGTCATTGATCACTTTGTATTCGAGTTGATTTGACCGAGGGAGCAGCTGGTATGTAAAAGCTCTCACGAGAGCGCTGAAAAATAATTGAATGAATTATTATGACATCATAATAAATCAGTGACAGCTATCACGAGTATCACGTAGGGGAAATCTGACCGTAGGGTCCACTGAACGTCTGTAAAAACGAAGGATTCAGTCTTTCGAAAAAAGCGAAAATTGTTTTACATATATCCGAGATTTGGATATTTGAATATTATTATAGGTCAGTTATGGGAAAGAATAATTTGGAAGTTAAGGGTGTTAAAAGTAGGAATACAATTGGAAATGTTTTTTCGCAACATTTAAACAGAAAGGTATTTGAATTATTACGGTACAAATAAATTATTATTGTCCAATTTTTAAAAAAAAAATTCAGAAATATTAAACTCACATTGGATGGCCCAAAAAATGCATATGCATGTCCTATACAATTCTTCTAAATTTTCATTTTTCTCTCAAAGCATTAAGAAAATTTTGGAAGCAAGTGATCATCCGGCATAGTATTAGATGAGAAACCAATTATGTGTACCTAATAATGATTATACCTATACACTAGAAATGTTTTGTTTTCACAGTCCTAGAGTCTAATTTAAGCTACATGTCAAGTCTTCTTTTTTACTTGTATCAATAAATCATTTTAACGTTAAACAACCAGCGGATTTTTAACCGTCCAGCATTCGTTTGATTATTTCCTTTGGTATCTGAAAATTCTGAAATATTCATTCGCCGCTATTCGGAAATGGAATGTAAAGGATTATTGTCGGACGATTTAATCGAAACACATTTTCACACGTAGCCGTTCTATCACTGAAAGCCGCATTGTTTGAGTAAAAATAAAACCTCATTACAGTGTATTCTGCTCCAATATTAAAAGAATTTCTCCTCGACGTTAATAATAGATTCGTCTCGGTCCGGTGATCCTAACGTTATATTATTGAATGAACACGATCACTGGCGTCATTTATCAGAACCAATGTTCGATGAAAATGTATGAGATAACCTTTCTCAAAAATTGTGAGCCTAGTATAAACTTCAATTTATATTCTTTTTACCTCTTAAAGGTAAGCAACCTTAAAGAGGCAATAACTTGCTGCAAAATACTGTTAAACACACTGCAACGGAAAATTGTCGCATTCCTCTTATTTGTCAGTAAATGTACAAAAATTGATCTAGATATATTGTTGTTAATGGTTTATTGTTTTCGCCTAATACAATATTTAAGATTTTTTGGTAAATGACCATTTCTATGAATGGGCTTACGAATCGTGGCAGTATTATCTTGAGCAAAGTTGGTCTGGCAATTAAAAACTGCTGCTTATTTCATCCTTTGTAATGATTATGTCAATTAAGACTCGTGTCTGTCAGCTAGTTTTGCTTTTTGTTGCTATGGCTAGTTGGCCTTCTCTAGATTCCACGGTATTAACTACCTTGTCCATAATATTATTCTGATGATTTTTATCTAAATAAATATTAGAATCCCAGTTGTCTTAAACTGAAAAAAAGTCACAAACAATTATATTTTTCCCTACTTTTTGCATTTGGGACTATAATTAAAAACGTTCAAAGCAAATTTCAAACTCATGAAATGGATCAAGCGAATCTCTTATATCTGAGAATGTGGGAACATTTGGGCTACTGCAGAAACCGGCTAGGACCACCCACACAATACGACAAATATTGAGGAAGGTCAGTTCTTGTAAATTACAATAAACTAAACGCGTTTAGTGTTCAGCTATCCTTGATAAAATAAGTCCGTAAAAACTTCAAAGTAATGGTGCAATTTAGTTTCAAATGCGACTTTTACGAACAAATTCCATTAATAATAACGTCATTCTTTGAAATACTTCCGAGCACTTGAGCATTTACTCTAATAGATCGTGTGCCTCTTTAGACAAACTACCTAAATATAAATTCATCTACAGTGACACATTAAGTGTATTTATTATCTTAGACATATCTGCTTTGCAAACACTAACTTTTTCCATTTTGTATTTTCGATTAATATTAGTAACTCTCTCTCGGCATAAACTGTGCCGCTATATACACAAAGAAAAATTCCCTATTGGTTACCACATAATAAAAGTTAAATGTGGTATATACGGAAACCGAAGCAACAAACGTCGGTGACGTTGCTTTATGTGCAGCGACAATTTAAGGGTTTTAATAGCACAGCGCTAAAGTTTCGAAAGAAAGATACCCCTCTTGATAAATCTAAATGAGAATCCTACCAGTTGACCTTTAAAATAATGTATATTCATTACAGGTCGTCGTTAGCTTTCTAAAATCTTCATATATTTCCACAATTTTTTTTGTGTAAAGGGAGGCATTCTTTCGAGTTTGTTTGACATGTAGATGGTGATTCCGGTTCATTTCAGTGGCGGCACTTCTGGACCCTTGCAAATAAAAGATAACTTTATTTGAAGGGAACATTTTACCAAGCAATATTAAGAACAATACAAGACATGTTATTTATTTTTAATTCTGTTCATAAAACTTGATTAATTTCATTTTTTAAATTAATTCACAAGTGTTCAAAATCAATCAAAATGATTGCACGTGGTGAAACGCAATTGATACGGATTAGAAAAGTTTGTTTTTTGCAAAGAAAAAGATGAGTTTTAAGAAAATTATGAGGAACATTTTCCACTTTTTAAATGAATGAGTCTGAAGATCCTACCGCCTAAATATCTGGAACGGAATGGAATTGAAATCACTGTATCAAACAAATTTTGAAGCCATTACTTCTTTATGCAAAAAAATGGTAAACTAGTATGAAGTTTTTAAAAAGGTATTAATAAGCCTATTAGAGGAGTCCAGAAGTCGGGATTTTGGCTAAAAGAGCCAACAAAACTACCCTGCAGGAAGTTTGAAAATTGAAATTTCTTGTCTTCTTCAGTTTTTAATCTCTATCCCCCGTTCTTGGGGATGCTGAACAAGAAAAAAAAACAGTTTCATCAACGTCTGACCCTTCCTATTCCCTCAAACGAGCAAACACCACCTTCTTAAACTTTCTCTAGTACCTAAGCATGCTCTGCAGCACGGGGTTGGAAGGGATTAGCTGGGAACATAATTGGGATTGTATATTGACAAGTGAAGGGTAATGATAGGTCATGAGAGAGGAAGGCTGCACTGGGGGTCGTTACAACCCTTCAGGAGATGCTGTTGCCAAATCGTCAAAATAACATACGATATGGAAAATGTTATGGCAATAAGGTTATGTGATTGGTATGTGTTAGATAGCATAAAAGTTTTATTAATTTTACATTTTCATCCAAATTAAGGAAAAATACGTAACATTTGTAGTTGCAAGCAATTGACTGACATTACTGTTTACCGAGTGTGGAAGGAAACAAATCGAAAGTTTTAGGAAACATTTTTTTATTGATCAAGTAAATACGTTTTGGGTAAAAAACGGTTTATTAAATTATACTTAAGAAACATACAGTGTTAATACTTTCAAATCTGGTTTACTGGATAAAAGGTAAAAAGGTAAGAAAAGGTTCCAAATTATGTGATGCGGTACGAAAATTTTGTTCTCCATTATTAAAGAAAAAAAAAAGTGATATTTTTTTCCTGTTCAGCATCCTCAATAAAGGGGGTACCTATGTATATTAAAAACTAAATAAAAACATTTTCAACCTTCCTGAAGGGTTGCAATCACCCCATGGATAGTACCCTTCAGTCGTCATTCAAACCCAATTATGTTTTCAGTATCCCCAAAAACAGGGGTATAGATCTCAAAAAGTAAAAAAAATTTTAAAAAATTAATTTTCAACCCGCCTGAAGGGTTGTAACAACCCCCAGGGTTAGTGACTGGCCTTCCCCTGTCATTATGCTTGTCATCTAATCCCAATTATGTTCCCAGCTAATCCCCTTCAACTCCGCGCTGCCGAGCATGAGGGGTAGCAAGGGTCAGATGTTGATGAAACTAATTTTTTCTTGTTCAGCTTCCTCCAAAAAAGTTATATGGAGATTACAGAAGAAAGAAAAGAAAATTCATTTCTCAACCCTCCGGAAGGGTTGTAACAATCCCAAGGGGTCGCTTAAGGCCTTCTCCTGCCATTATCCTTCCGTTTTTATCAAACCCTAATGATTTTCTCAGCTAATTTCCTCCAATCACGGGTTTCACTAGTCTTACAACGGGAAAACGCGAAATAGGGATAGTTTTTGGCCATTGTGAGGGGGTTGCGGTCGCTAAAAACTTTGTCACTATTTTTTTCGTTTTCAGCACCCTTGAAAACGGATGGGGGAGTAGATTTCGTGGTTGCAGAATTTCTCCTTGACTACACTATATTTTGTTCCTTTGTTATATCACAAAAATCATATCCAAACTGTGAGAAAATTAATAAAATTAATAAAGCAAATTCTAATTATGCTTTGTAATGACATGCAGCCTATAAAAAGGCCTTTTTCACAACGACGTAGGTAACATGCGGTGAACAGTTCTGCTGTAGGGTTGTAGCTGAAATAAGTAAATACATAAAAGGGTTCAACGAAAATATTCTTCAATTGAAAAATATCGAATCCTATTACTTATTACGCGACTTCAAATAGCTTAGTTCAACGTCGTTTGGTCAAAAAATGTTAAAAGGAATAAGAGTACAAGGAACACATGAATGAAGATAAATAAATCAATTTTTTAATAACAGATTTATGATCTAAAAACACAAATGTAGTTCTTTATTAAATTTAGAATTATTATTATCTGTATTCCTAAAGAGGAATCTTTCATGTGGCAATAATACTGAGTAAAACGCAGAAGGTCTTTGTTTATTTACTAGGGAATGTGATTCTGGGATATACATGGTCTTAAATACTGCTGATATGAAGAATAATTGGAATTAATTCTTTAGTGGTTATTCTATCAAAACTGTATTTGAAAAACCGCAAAAATTAAGAAAGGAAAACTTAATCATCTAACTTTTCAGTATGTCATTGACATACTACAAAGAAAATTTACTTTGTACTCAGTAACAATCCAAACGTTTTAATAGCACAGTGCTAAAGTTTAGAAAAAAACATAGTCTTAATGCAAATCCTACCAGTTGACTTGTACTTTCATTACAAATCGACGTGAGAGTTCCAGATAGCTTTCTAAAAACTTGCTATAATTCCACACATTTTTATTGTATAAGGGGAGCAATTACTTCGAATTTCTATGGGATGTAGATAGCTTTTCTGGCTCAAGTTACTCAAGTTAGACATTCTAGAGCGGCGGGATTTCCAGATCCTTGCAAATTCATTTAAAGAATAACTTCATATGAAAGGAATATAGGAACGATTGGTCGTTCTTACAAAGAGAAAATAATGAAAACATATTAAGTTTTAAGAAATTCATGAACATTTTTTCATTCTGTTAATTTTTTAAATAACTTCTCAAACTAACTCGAAAGCATTGTTCCTTTATATACAAACAATTATTAAATTTTTAGAAAGATATTAGTCTTTGACACACAGCAGAAATTCTGCTTAAAATATGAAAAAATAAATGATTGGAATTAATAGTCTGGTCATCCTCCTATGGAAACTGGAATATAATTATTAAAAATATTTAGTACGTTCTTGAAGCATCAGAATTATTATTTAAACAGATTGAAGTTCCAGCATCATAATATGAACTTATACAACTTATGCAACACTTATAAAAGTTTAATTTATTTTCCAAAAAGTAAATGTTACAAATACAATTTGAAATAAACCACGCGTAAAAACAATGTTAATCTATATTGCAACATAACAAATAACAAAATTACCAGGATATGACGTAAACCAAAAACGTGAAATAATCATACAGCTTCAGCAGAAACGAATTAGCGCATCCTGTGTACAATTAGCGTTTTACTTGTTGATTTTAGCCACAGGTGAAAATAGAATATCGATTTTGTAATAACCTAGCAGCGTAAATTTAATATTGTGAATAATTCTGCCATTTTATTATAATGTGCAAATAAATTGCTTTTATACAACTGGGGTATGCGTTATATACCTAAGCATTATATCACATAAATATTTTTATTAGGACTATAAATTATTTATTACGATTAGGAAATTAGATCTGATTATTCATAAAAGTTATGTGGTAGTAATGTACGACTGCCAGTATATTATTTTCAGGTTAATTATTATTGAGCACTTTTGTGATATAGTTGAAATTTATTAAACCCAAGCTTTGTTTCAGATGTTAGCGCATTAATACATTTATTCCATGACCAACATACTCTATTTAATCATTAAATATTTAAAACTGGGAAGGAAAATGTAAGTATTCAGTTGCAAGAAGAGACAGTTGTTGTGGATGTAATTCTCTCACATATTTATGAAGTCATATCCCTCCACCGCGACGCCTTTTATATCGGAAATTTTAAATGGCACACAGGGTCAAGAGCACCTGCATTTTGGAGGTGGTTTCAAGCCACTAAAACATATGCGAGAATACAAGTTTATGCTCATTTTATTTGCAACTGATTAGATATTAGTTTTATTAGAATTCATAACAACGGATAAATTACTAAAATCATGTTTTTTTGCTTAAAAATAGTTTTGATTTTAGTTTTTCTTTATACAAGTGTAGCTATGAGGTTTAAATTAAAAGTTATTGATGAATTTATAAAATTTTCACATTCCTTTGAAAAACGGAATGTCACCTCTGCACTTTTATATCGCCGTGTAATTAAATCCTCCTGAATGTTTGTTAAATATTCAAATCATACTGAAATATCTGAAATAAATTTAAAATTTAAATTCGGAACTCTATATAACTGTAACCTGGCAGCGGTGGTGTGGGAACATGCGATCAAATTTTCCTTCCGTAAATTGTGTAATGTATTCTATACCTCTTCATTGTTTGAAAAATTTCCTAGGGAATAAGAACAGAGCTCTAATTCTCTATTATAAATCCCCGATCAGTTTCGGCATAAAACAAGATTCTTGTTTGAAGTATATTTTATAAAATGAATGGGATTTAACCGTCTTTTATAAAATGAAGCCACAAAAAGCTTTTCTAATGAAAATGAAATGGTTAGCGGTGATTGAAATCCTAACACATAAGATTTATATAGATAATAAAAATTAATTTCCTTTTATCCATTTATAGTTTTATATAGGTACCTAACAAAATATTTTACTAGTAAGTATGTGTTATATTTTATGAATCAAGCCCATTTGTTAATATTTTTTATATCCATGCAGAAGTTTTTAATTTCTGAAAATGCCATTCGAGCAATAATTAGTCAATAAATTAGTTGCTTTTTACATCATCTATGCGTAATAATATATTGATATCACGGACTGTTAAAAATATTTAAAACCCTCTGGTGGTACGCCAGTGGTGAAATATTTCAGCGTCTTCGGACTTATAAGTTATACTTTCTAAGTAAAATATCAATTTCCCAGCTTCTATTTCTGGCAACTTATTCCGAGGTAAGTAATTTTAGGAACACCTAAAAGTTTGTAGTTTCCTTATATACTTTGTAATACCTGCCAAGTTTTCATCATACATGTTTGCCTGTGATAAAATTGCCTTTTTATAGAAACACACCAAAAAAATATACCATCAGAACTAAATAGTAACTTTATTTGATTGCTAAGCTTTGACAAATATAAAAATGGTGTTAAATAGTTGCAATGGATATAAAATAGAATAAAGTGCACCTGAAAAACTAATGCATCGTCGGGATATGATGCAACCCGATTTTTAAGACCAGAAATAATCTTTTACTATAAATTACATATATTGATACATATTTCTGTTGATATTGATTTATTTTGTTTGTTTGATTATGGCGAGTATAAACAATTACACAATTTTATTTATATTAGTTGCTTTTATCGAAATTAAAGCCTGATTGTTTAGCAATATTGCCGCCACTGTAACATTTTTGAAAAACTGGTGTTACTCCACGGGCTCTGAAAGGAACCTTTTTCATTGTTAAAAGATTTAATAAATGTTTATTTAACATTATTTAAATATCTTTTGCTACACCCCTAGCATGTGTATATAAGGCTTTAAAAAAGGCATTCACATAACATATGGTGGATGCGCCGGGGTTACGATAGCGTTTACTGACGTTTTTGTTTGAGAATTATTAAAATGTGTTTGGTTGTATATTTACATCCATTGGACAACAGGAAAAAGGTTAATAATTTATATAATGCGCCATTTTAGTCAAATCTTTTTTATTTTAATTTTTTTTTACTGTAGAAACATTGTGAAAAAATTCGCCTTTAGCCAAAGGCTTTTTTAAAACAATTAACTAGAAAGAGGAAAACAGAATAAATTATCTAATTATTTTATTTTTTTGTGTAGCAACACTTGATAAATATAATTTTTGTATAATTAGTAATATTATGGATCATTAATTAGTTTTGTTAAATCAATTTTTAAAATCGTGGTGTGGCCATTCAACCATGTTTGGCCAAACAAGAAGGAACAAAAAGAAGGTTCATTAAACATCCAATTTAATAAACAAAACACCGCAAGGAAAATGAAATTAAATACTGCCAAGCATATTAGATGGTCCTGCGATGGCAAAATAATGATCTTAATGAACATTTTATCACAATTCCCCTTGATGGTAATAGTAATTTGACTAATAATATAAATTTACTCTTTTTCATTTCATTTGAAATTAGTCCCAATTTATTGAAAAATATAGTCATTCATTACGGGACCATTTAAATTTATTTGCAAATCAATTTTTAAACTATTATCTTTTTCAGATGAATTTGAACCTGAAATGAGTTAATTAAGAGATTTTTGTGAATTTATGAATAGGATACAAAAACGTTTCTTTAGGTAGGATATCGGTTGTCTTCAAAATTGTTAAATAATGAAGTAATTTACTTACCCAATGATGATTTTCAGTTAATATTTCGATAAACAATAAAAAATCGTTACCAAATGAGAGGCACTTTACTAAAATTAGTTTTCATAGCTTCAACAGTTTTCCATTAAATAATTGAAGAGCAGTGTGAGTGCATCGTGGTGAAATAAGGGACGGACGGAGCAGTATACCTAGTCGTCAGCTCTCAGAATCGTGGACGTTCCCAGAGAGAAAATGTAACCTAGCTGAAATAAAAATTATAAAACATTTTAAAGGGGAAAGCTTCTGCTTTTTAATTTATTTATTACTTAGCAGTTCTCTTTGATTTATATTATTATTAAAATGTATGAGAAAAATTCAGTTGTAGACTAAATTTACCCATTATACAGGGTGTCCCGTAAATAATGAATAATCCTGAAAATGGCAATAGGCCAGGCCGTAACCTATCAGAATATCTACAACTTGACCTTCTGTTTTTTGGTGAATATTCTAGAACAGTTGTGCTATCAAACGTGTATAGGAGTTTTTAGATAACGACTTTGTAACAGTGGCATACAAAATACTATCCTAGAGTAGAAATTTTCAAAATTTCAAAAGAGTGCTCATATCTCGAAAACCGTAATGTTTCCAATAAGGTCAAGTTGTGATATTCTGATAGGTTACGGCCTGGCCTATTACCATTTTCAGGATTATTCATTATTTACGGGACACCCTGTATATATTGTTTGTAGTTTATTTGTGGCGGATAGTTAATATCCATTGAACTTAATTCTGTATATCTTAAGTAAAATGTCTCAAAAAATAAATTCTTCGCAGGATAAATTAATTTATATAGATTTATTTATGAATTAGAAGGAAACAGAACTTTATTAATATTAAACGGTAAAAACTGAGACGATTTTAAATTTTTTGAGCTATCCAAAATTTGCTTTTTTCTACAAATTATCGACTATAAGATGCTATAAAATATCCCAAAGTTAATGTAAAAGAAACGTAAATTGAAAATTGAAGTACACATTTTTTGATAGCATCATTTTTATTATTGATAAATAAATCTATTTTTTATTAGGAAATATGAGATTAAACAAACGATGTTTTTGTATCTGACGATATTTTTTGGTTCCTGAATTTTTGGATTTAAAATAAACTGGTTTTGAATGTGAGAAAAAATATTGGGAAAGTGGCCGTTGTGCTATTTTGGCTCTACAAATGTCTCATGTGTGTGTCATTATTACAAGAAAATTAAATTTATTTATATTTTGGACATTTTCTTATTTATATTTATTTTTTAGAATTTGGCGTGATTCCCAGAAATAAGTTTAATGAAAATTAAATTGGTTATAAATATATTCTTAATATTAATATCTATTATTTAGAAAATAAAAAAATTAATAATTTTTAGTGGTATCGTTAATTTGGTTAAGAATTTCCGCAAAATACATTATTCACATTCATTTCTATTTTTGTTTCATTACATACACAAAACCCTAATTGAGAGCGCAAAAATAATTTGGTAAGCTAATTATATAAGGTTTTAATTAATTTTATTCTTTAGAAAATGTAATCAATAATTGTAAAAAGTGCTTTTTGTAACTCCTAATGCCCATAGCTGAATTCCATGGTAAGATTTGTCTTTTCAAGATTTATCATGTAAATATAAGAGTTATTTATAGAAACAAAGGAGATAAGCTTTATGCATAATAGAGTCTAAAACAGACGTAGGTATACAAAATACCAATTCATCTGTTTTATTTTTACGGATTAAAGAAATTTCCTTCGTCTCTAAGTTATCTGTCCAGTGCACTTTCTTTGATCATTTTTCTCGACAAAATATATAACAATACCGCTGTTTTGTTAACTTAGAAATATTTTTTTAAATCACCAGCAAATGAAACTGAAAATACTATGAGCCTAAATAAGACAAAAATTGTTATTAATTCCTCTTTGAAAATGGTTCCTAACTCAAATACATGGTTTAAAAAGTCTTTGTTTTTTTTTAAGTATTTTTTGATACAATATGTAATACTAAAAATAAAATCATACCAAGTGTTTTTTCAATTTTGCACTACATTTTTGAAATATTCACTATTCAGCACCTCTACATTAAAATCTCTGCTAATAGAATTAATGTAAATTTTTCAAAAATGAAGTGCAAATTGAAAAAATTAAAGGAGCATACGTTTTTCAAGTGGTTCAACTTGTCACAGCATTGAGCGAGTATAACTCTCCTGATTAATAGAATTTAATTAGACATTTCAGTATATCAAATTCCAAGTCAATATAGGTACTCCAGTAAAATTAGCATTCAATTCGGAACAAATTTGTAACAAGCTAATTTTAGGGGGAATCTGTAGGGGAAGATGTCCTATTTAACAGGAAAAAAATCCCAAAAAATCCAGGTGGCCGCCATATTGAAATTAGACACTTTGTAGCTTTTAATTTGAATAATTAATCTCACATTGATTTTATCAAAAAAAGGAATCATTCAAAAATTTTAGAACATTAAACAAGCTACAAAACACGAGACAAAACAGTCTAAAGTTTTTTTAAATCGGTTAATAAATAACTGAGATAATGGCGACTAAAGTTTGGGTACTATACATTAAATTAGATAATTTAAACTCTAGCACTAGATAACAATGTTTCTTTATTATAATTAGCATACTAATTTTTATTATTTTAATTTATACTTCAGTCCATATTAGGTGAAACAGTGGTCAAAAATATTTTATTTTTACATGCAATTTCAGGCTGCGACACAACGTCAGCGTTCTAATGAAGGGAAAAAACAGCACTAACTAGATATATTAAAAAATGATAAGGAAATTTCAAATTTGGAAGACTTTAATAATCCCTATACTAATATAAAGATTTGAACTCATTTAGATATATTAAATATATACCCAACTTGTTGCCCGCCAAAATCTATTAATAATTTTGAATTGGAAGTTTTACCTCCGACTTCTGACGCAGCCAAACTTCATATAAATCGAGTGTATTTTCAAGTTCAAGAATGGCTAGGAAATAACGTCAATCCTGAAAATTGGGGTTGGATTAAAAATAAAATTTGTCTAGAACGTCAAGACAGCAGGCTACCAAAATATCGTTTTTACGCGATCATAGATTTTTACAATTTAAATCGAGCGGAAGAAATCAAAAAGCGTAGACGCGCTGATAACGTTGCTGCGAGCGATTAATCACGACAAAATAGCAGGTTATCAAAACGTTAAACGTTAAACGCGGGAGCACAATTTGCTCGGAGCCGGAAAATTATCCGTGACGTTTTATTAACTTAACATCGATCGCGAGTCGTACAAAATAATTCGAACATAGAAAAATAATTGAATAAAAATCACCGGTCAAATACAATAGATTAACCTAATATATCTTACTATTTCTAGCAGCGGAACTACCTCTTGATTCGATGCGGACTTCTTCTCGGACGGGCGGTCTGGACTGGATCGGGCGCATCGCCAACTGATTTTTAAACGGCCGGATTGTTAGTTTTATAGCCGATTGATGACGCGTATCCCTACCTAATCTTGCGCTATGAACGAAAAGTTCACTTCAAGCATCTTACACCTATTATATTGGCGCGGTGCAGGCTGGCACTGCAGATTCACTGCAGTCCGTGCATTTTCTTGCATAAGGAGTGATCGGATCAACATCGAGTTTATTGTATTCGTCGCGGCATAATTTAAAAATGTATAACCGGAAAAGACGCGGATCAGAAGACTTAATTTGAAGTAAATGAATATTAGTTAAATTATACCTGCCTGTTTTATACATTTATAATTATATTTTAATTAAAACTAACAATACCTCGAAGCTAAAATTCACTTCGTTACAAAGGTGCTAAAGTTGTAAATGTTTCGTTGAATATTTTTAATATATTTTGGTTAAATACAGTCGTATAATGAAATTGAGTTGGTTTATATAGGGCGCTATCAACTGGAGATAACAGTTTTTCAAAATTAATCCAGTGGCGTGCGTTAACACATTTTGTTCTGATAAGAATGCCGATAACTATGCGCCTCTACATTTTTTCATACAATTTTTTTGTTGAAAACCTAATGTAATAATAATAAAATACTCTAAGGAAACAAAATCTTTAATAACAAAAATTTAAAAACAGCGACTTAATTACTACTGTTTACAATAAATTTTCAAAATGAAGTACATTAACCTCAATGCACTCTAAAAATTAATCAACCAACAAGTACTATATAGTTAACCGAATAGTACATTTTTCACGTCAACTAAGGGTAAATGCGCATAAACTAAGGAATATATAAAATTAAATTTCCTTGCGGGCCCGAAAGTGCATTGAGGTTAATGGTCTTCATTTTGAAAATGTATTTAAAAAAATAGTAATTAAGTCACAGTTGTTTTTAAATTTTCGTTAATGAAGATTTTGTTTCCTTACAGTTTAGGGTCTATTTTATTATTATTGCATTAGGTTGTCAAAGTATGAAAAAATCCAGTGGCTCACAGTTATCGGCATTCTTATCAAAAAAAAGTGTAAACGCACGCCACTGAATTAGTTTTGAAAAACTAATATCGCCAGTTGATAGCGCCCTATGAAAAATATAAACCAACCAAATTTTATTGATACGACTGTTATTAATCAAAGGATATTTAAAAAATTCAACGAAAAATTTTCAATTTTAACACCTTGTATAAATAAAATTAAAGGTTACCTATATAGCAAAATCCTGAGACACGTCAATACTATTTTTTCATGTTTTATTCACATATTAATTTTTTACCATACAACCTGACTCACCCGGCACCAGAACAGAATAATCAACCCTTATAGAATAAAATTACAAAATTCCAACTGATATCTTATAATTTTTAAGCTCTAACTTTTTTAATTTTTAAGCTATCACAAATTTGTATAGGTCATTTTATAGATTTTGAAGTTTTCTCGAATCCTATTTTCATAATTTTTTATGACGGCTAAGATAATAAAGTTATTTGACTTTAAACGAAAAATATCGCGAATTTCAAGATGGCGGACGATTTTTTAGTGTGTTCCGATACTCGGATTTTTTGGGATTTTTGTTGACATATTTAATACCCCCTCCCCGACATTTTATCGCAACAAACAGCTTGTTACAAATTTGTTCCGAATTTACGGTGTATTTCATTTAATTTTACTGGCCTAATCTTTCGCAGTTTTAAAAAATCGTAAAAACCAGAAAACTATTTTTTTTAAACCACGTAGGTAACTCAGAAAACATATTTGAAAAAGCATCAATAACAATTTTTTTTAATTTTGGATCACAGAATTTCCGGTTTTTGTTTGTAGGTGCGGTTTTAAAAAACGTTCTGTACATGCAAAATCATGAAGCTACCTGTAAATTCGATTCTATAAAATCTGTTTATTTTAATTTAACTGCGAGCATATACCAGTTGTTTCTGTCATTTATTTCATGGTGTCTTTGTAGATCTACACAAAAAGCGTAAATAAATTGCTATAATGGCGTGCTAAACTGAAAATTTTATTGCACTCATGAAATTTCAAAGTGGCTTTTCTTTGTTGTGGGTTTGTCAATGGAGAAATAATTGAGCTTTGTACAGCTTTATTCAATTCCAACAGTAATGTACTACGATTTTGCCATTGAATTGAAGTAATTCTTTCATTTCACGAGGAATAATTTATTTATATCCTTAAAATAGAAAATGGCAAAAGTATAAACATTCAAGAAAACAAAAATATGAGTATATAAAAGTATTGTTCTTACGCCTTCCATTTTACATCCACTTTTTTAGCAATTTTAGTTCATACCGAAATAAACGCGGAAAGCATTGATTGCTACAAATTTTCAGTGTTCTTAGTTATTATTGCACTTTAATTTCAATATTACGCACCTCCCGTAAAATAGACCGGTTTCTGGTTCATTAGTCGTCATCAGTAGGGAACAGGTGGTTGTTCGCTTTCCAACATATATGATTTCAGGTCTCATTGATTTTAAAGAGATATAACTCAATAACTTTCGTCCATCTACTAGAAACTTATGGCAATCAAAATAGGTTGGGCCCAGTTATTTGGATAAAAAATACAATATGATATATATTGAGGTCGTTTATTTTTCACCCACTCATCATAAATTAGACAACTTTTAAATTCGTGGCAATGGCTGGGAGATCCCTGAAGATGGATTATTAGAATAAAAAAAGTTACATGTATTCTCGGCTGGAGTTGAGATTTCCAGAATAATAGCCATTCATTATTAATGTTTGCTAAACGTCTGCGCCACTGTACATATATATGTGTATTACTCCAGCATCTTCCTACGAACCTTAACTTAACGTTATGCATTTAGAATTTATATAGGTGGTTACATAGAGGAGATTAACGATGCGGTATTACGACCTACAAATATTAGATATGTTTAACGAGCTAACACTGCCATTGTAATTTATGATTAATTATTTAGTTTCCAAGGCAATATTGTTATGATGGCTGATGTTTTAAACAACAAAGCACATATATGCATAAATATATGTATATTGTATATACACGATGCTTATAAAAAACATTTTAAGGGCATTTATCCCTCAACTCTTATTATCAAATTGCGCCAGCGTTAGATTAAATTTAAAAAATATTATTGGATATATATATATATATTTATGTTCTCATAAAGGCCGAAATATTACAATCTAAAGATTATTGGCGTATTTTGAAGGGACTTCAGCTCTTTTTCAGCAAATTAGAGCAATATTTTACTCTGAATTCCTATGATACTGCGAATCAATATTTAATTATTGAAAACAGCAGATCTAATTTATTTCGCTTAAAATTCCTCGTATTATCAATAAATATTTATCCCAACATCGATTAGAGCAAAGCGGAACCAGCAAATAATTAGTTACAGCTGGCCCATTTAATCTCTGAGTAAATCTTTATTGATAAATATTTATCCGGGCCACAGTTACCATATATCGAAATCTGTTGTATACTCTATCAACACAAATAAACTCAAATGGTTATGTTTTCTATATTTGTTCTCATTTTTATCACTTCCAAAATAACGAATAGGCATATGCATCGCCGATATTCCAGGCTCCTCGTTATACGTTTCCAACAGAAGAATCTTCTAAGGAATTCCCAGTTTGTTCCAATGTAAACAAATCTATTTTCTAATACCGTTAGGATAATTGCCTTTTGAAATTCCTTTATGACAAAAGTGCATTCATTCTCTGTAATATACCATAAAATATTTGCAGGAAATATATATGGACGGAACCTATTTTCACGGTAGAGATATAAACGTACTATATTCCCTTTGTAGTAAGGTGCTTGATTGTTCTGTCATAATTTACTGTCCACGTAATAAATTTCAGTGTTCACAGTAAAGTTATCAAGCAAAGGACTTTTTATATAGAACTTTGATCAAATCTATTGAAGGAGCTCAGACACGATCACTGAAATTGTTTTCAGGGCCATAACCTCCATAAAAATATTTTTGAAATACAAAGGAGTTTAATAAAAACAACCGCACCAGTTAAATGGTAGCTCCACCACGGGCTGAGTTAATGCTCTTTGTTTATCCTAAATCCCATTGCACGTTTCATGCCCAAAATAAATAATAAATATTAAAATGTTTAAAATACTGTTGGTAATTATTGGTCAAAAATGTCGACGGAGGACGAAGACATTAAAAGAATTTTGTATCCTTAAAATACTTTTCCTGATTCAGTATTTAAACATTAAGAAACTTTTGTGCGTACATAAAAAATCGATAAATTATTCCTTGATAGGTACAACAAACAGAAAATGTCAAATTCATTTAGTTATCGAAGTCTCAGGCCTTAGGGGTCGTAGGCTCGGCATAGTAGAAAATAATCGTTCCAAACAATACTATAGACTTCACGTAAGATCACATTCAAAAGGTCTAATAGAAAGTGCGAGCTGGTTGTTAATGCATGTCGAAACAATTACAATTTGTAAACAATGTTTTCAGTAAATAAATGCTTTGGAATAGGGTATACGCATATGCGAGATTTTTAAGCAAAATTGGTTATAAAAGATAGTTAATGCTATAAAAAAATTAATAAGAATAACATTTTATCAACAATGTACCCTATATGTATGTATTTGTTAATTAAAACTCATATTATTTTTAAGTTTACGACCACTGGCCGAGAACAAACGATGGAATTCGAATCTCACCGTGACGTCAGTCACCGGTTTTTGTGACAGAACTTTAGAGAATCTTTTATGTTAGCCGTTGTGCAATATGTCTTACTGTTTACGTGTAGATTCATTGTGCGATTTCGGTGTTAAATATTAACATTTTTCACGGAAAAGTGACTGGAACAGATTTTGTAAAAGCCCAGAGAGATAATTTGGCCAATGTTGCTCTTTGTTGCTGTACTACTTTTAAGTGGAAGGCGCCATTTTCTACCAGTTCGACAATCAAAATACATGATATTTTAAATGTATGTAACTACCCATTAATTTAAACATCATATAGTTTTCTAAATCTTCCTCTAATTGAAAAAAAATGTAAAATACATACCTAACCTAAAATGATTATAAAAAGGTACAAAATCGCACTTACGTTGAAATGATCCTCACATACAACCCCTTTAGTGTTTTCTGATATATCAGTTTCACTCCTTCTCATGGTACGTAACCATAATTTTCGTTTTTTCTTTAATTTAGAGCTTGATCGTATATTGGTAATGAGACAAATCTTTTTTCTGGTGTTTTTTTTTATGGACGACTGGCACTGCGGTATTTAACAGTACCTTGGATGCTTAATATCAATAATATCCTTGTTTTCCATTGTAAAATGCTGCATTAAATGCTATTTTACCAAACATTAAATGGAAATGCGAGTTTCTGACGTCACAACACCACAGCAGCCATTTGCATGACGTCACAGTCATTTTTGGAATAACCAATTTTTGTTAATTTTTTTTTGAGAATGGGTTACATTTTAACAGTTTTTTATTATTGCGATAGCCATTTAGTAAGTTAATTTACAAAATTACATTTAATTCAAAAATCATGCGCATACCTTATTTAAATTTTAAATAGTTTATCGTCATTGTAAGATTATTGAATAAGTTCATTTAACGCTGAAAAAGAACTTGTTCAATATATTGAAAAAAAATTTTTTCTTTGTTCCCACGATTTTAGACACAATTTAATAACAATTTAAATATACCTAATAATTGAAGACATAAAATACCAATCAGAATATTTTGAAGTATATCTAAAGCATTTGATAATAGGGCCACCGAAGATAATTAATTTCAGACATATTTAGAAAATAGAAATCCACAAGGATCTGTTTTAGGGCTATCATTCTTTTCATGATAATAACGATTTAGTTTATGATTTTAAAAATTCTGATACAGAGATTCACTTTAATTGGACATAATACTTTTCACAAAAAGTACGTCGTTAGATAACATCCGGAATCAATGCTATAACTAAGTCATTTTTTTGGCATCTAGATGTGGTTCGGACTCCACAATAAGCTGTAGGTCCTTATCTCTCTTACCTAACACAAAATCCTAGGATATTCCGGGGGTTACTTCGGTGACTTGAGAGGAGGTTAGGAAAACATTTTTAAACAACGAATTAATGTTTAATGTAGGCGATGTAACGAAGTGATTTGTATCCGTCAAGGATTGCCTGTTTTATTTTAATATTTCCGTCATTTGGGTACACCCTGTAACTCTGTTAGCAGTTAAGTTATAGTTAAGGTATCACTGATTTGTAAAATCAGCTGGTAAATTAATTGATTAATTTCCGATAGTCTCTTGTATAGCTAAAATCCGTTAATTGTTAAAAAATAATGTTCAAGCCGGAAGTAAAAATCATTAGTTACGAAAACTTGATACAACATTAATCCGTGTCCGTTTTAAGCCGGTCCTTTTTGCTATATAGTTTAAAAATTATAAGCAATGCATTTCCGTTTTCCGTTAGCCCGGTTGAATAAGGCAAGTTACATAACCCGCTCGGACTTCGTTCGAGCCACCTGTCCGAATTCCGCCTACCGTATGAGCGCGCCCGCCTACGTCAGCAAGAAAGATAATAAATTCACCGGGACCGGTTAAATCCAGATCAATCGAATTATCGATACCCTAGCCATCGAAAGCAAAATCCAACCAGAAAACCTTTTTCATTTTTTCCGTAAACCGTCTTGGTAAGAACAATAGTTTGACCGTAATCCAGACGCTCCGCATTTTGAATAGCCACCGAGATTCACCGTTGATTTCATTGTGTAAATACCGACGTATTGTAAAGCTACTTAATTAAATCAGAGTGCGGTTTAAAGTTTCCGTTTAGTTGTATTTAATGTCATATTACACATTCGCCGGCTGAGCCCTCCGATAATCTGTTCACGATAGTTGGGCCTAGCCATCAGTGAATGTAATTCAAAACGTGGATTTATCATACACAGGCAAAGTAAGTGATAACCCGTTCTGGTAGTTTATGGCACCAGTATATGGTTTAAATCTTTATTTTCCGGTAAGGAAGTAAAATTCCTTGTTAACATAACATAACGAATCTTTAGATTACTGGTCCGATATAAATAATACCTTAAAACCCAACGTTTTTGATGATAAGGACTTGAGGTAGATTCGTCCAAATGATGTCTCAAGGCAATTCTACTTCAAAACAAGTATGCATCTGTTCCAATAGTACACTCGACTGTTCTAACAGAAACTCCAACAGAACAATATAAGGACAGTTCTAGAGAAAATGCTGAATTGTTATAAGAAATCAGTTTGAACGAAAATGAAAAACGCTGACTTCTGAATCTAAGAATGCCCTTGAGGAACTTCTAGTTAATCCATCAAAATCAAAACCTAGTTTGCAACAGCTATTCTTCGGGCAATGTGCTCCGTCGACCACTAAATTACAAGTTTCTAGCTTGGTCGCATTTTTATAATAATTATATATTCCCACAAAAATGCTGGGACTGATTGCACTAAACATCAGCCGAAAGAATTATTCTCAATATCCTGCCCTAAGTCTTCTGGTTTCCCTGTATACCTTTTAAAAAAACATTTCACTTTCTTCTGTGAGTATGTACATTCCACGAGGATCTCGGTCTAGATAGTCTATTTTTGCAGTTACATCAATTGCTTTCGTCGTATTTGTGTAACCAGATAACTATGTAATTCAGCGCACGTCGCGTCCTAGGTATCCAGCACGTTGAATGGCTGTTTATAGAGTGGTTTTGTTTTATTACAGATGCTCACTTAAATCCTTTCAATTTCGATAGGCTTTTCTGGTGAAGCATGTATTGTGAAAAACATTAAGTCGTGAAGGCCCTTTATATTGAACAGAATCAATACGAAGATAAATGGAAAATGTTATTCTCGAAGCAACTCTAAAATATATTGAACAGGATTATGATTAATGATATTAACAATGTCGCTGTGAAGGCATCATATACCGGCTAACAGCTCTAATGGTGATGGAATTATGAAATAATAAGCATGTCTGAAAATGCTGTTACGAGTGTTACATATTCTCAATTATCAGCGTTTTAATCGCCCTAAATGCGAGTGTGATATTCATTCGTCGGAATATATGTGAATATTTTAGATGGCAGCATACAATTCAATGGAATTCGACAGAGTATAGAAACTTTTTACTAAATGTTTATAAATTTATAACTGAACTACAAAATAATGAAAATGCAAAAGCTCGTTTTCATTTTTATTATTTCGTGTACTTGACCACATCTGTATCAATTTGATGCTAAAGGTATTATTAGAAACAAATATCTGGTTAATTGTATCTATGTTTCAATCACATTTAACTAGAAATTCCAGAAAAAATCGTGAAAGAAGAAAAATTAATATCTATTTTGCATAACCAAGACCTCAGTTGCAGTTGTTTATCACCGATAAGATCTTTTAGACATATCGATAATTTTTATGCTTTCGTACAGACAACACTTTAGTTAGTGAGGATTTCCATTTCTGTTCGCGTCCTCGTGATCGACGTACAGGATTAGTACGCCCGTAGTGCACGAGGCAATTGGAATTAATCATTGGTTCACAGCAGAGCCCATACACAGTCGATTTTTTCAATAAAGCTTTAGAATATACTTTGCAGTCTTTGACAGCATAAAAATGACACTAGAACTAGAACAATTTTTAGATCTACACATGTTGATATGAAAGCTCTTATTTTCTAATTAATGGCAATAGAATCTCTAACCATATCATCCAATCAACGAAAATATAAATATAGTGGATACAATATTATGTCATAGTACATTTTATAGAAGGGTTCCTGGATTATTTTGATTTCTTGATATATTGATCTTCTTGTGGTCACTTTCTGAGACGAAGTGAGCTTCGTCAGCCTGAGTGCTATTTATGCGTTCGGTAGAAGTCGTGGCTTCTTTTCAGTGACATTGCGTGGTGAGCCATATTGATGTCATTCACGCATTGTCACCGGAACGAAGACACGCCTCCTGAAAAACACATAAAAGAGGAGTTCGCATCAGTAGAGGTCAATTTGCTTCAGAATGACACCAGATGGTCAAACACTCGAAATATTAATCCCAAAAGAGAACCAGAGATCTCTTCTACATATCATCAGCTCTTTGGAAGAATAAAAATTGTAAGATTTATATACATTGGAAGGCTATTATTGTTAAAAATAATTGACCATAAATTTTGGTTAATGACCACGAAAGTGAACGATTTATTTTGTTAAATTAACGCACCAGTAAATATTTATACGACAAATATTTTGAGTTAGTAATCTAACCGTAGGAAAACAGCCATATTATATTATAAATTGAAATTGCTTTATACCTATTTATAGTATACATTTTATACTCTAAAATAATTCCTGGAATAATTTTCAAGCAGTTGCTGTATACCATTTGCTGATTATTTTGCTATTGCTGACACATGCTATTAAAACTGATGCTTAACACGAATGGGAAATCTAAAACATTTCTTTGAAATAATTCACTCCAGTGAACCAAAGTTGGTTAAAGATGAACTGTAATTCCTAGTTTAAAGCACCCCTTATTGAGTCTCACGCATATTGTTGTAACTGTATTGATAGAAATTATCATTACGTTCGTTCTGAGAAATAATACATTTACATCGTTTTTATTTCCCTAACGAGGTCCAATCATTAATTTAGTTAATTTTGAGTTGCTTCTAGCTTGACTGTATGATGTTCAATTTAATTTCTCTTGAATTTACTCGTGAAATAGTTCCAAACAATAAAGGATCTTTAACTTTTATTTTAAAGATGCGACACCTTCTGCTAATTCCAAATTTCTTGCCTCACCCGAGGGTAGTAAAAACATCGACGATTATCAACTTGTAAAGTTAATTCCCGATATATACGTGAAAAGAAAAACGAATTCCCTCTCAGTTTGAGCCGGATTATTTGTTAAAAGTTGTTGGAAAAACTCGTTGG
Organism: Rhagium mordax; assembly: GCA_963680705.1. Taxonomy (NCBI): domain Eukaryota; kingdom Metazoa; phylum Arthropoda; class Insecta; order Coleoptera; family Cerambycidae; genus Rhagium; species Rhagium mordax. The sequence goes on from OY796661.1 coordinate 16,470,536, forward strand.
TATACTTTCGGCGTTAAGTTTTAAGTCCATCGGTCCTTGCCCTAAATTAACAAATTGTATATTGGGAAAGGATTCCTCACATTTTTCTTATAAACTGAACACTTTTGCGGCATCGGAAATATAACAGGGCGAAAAGTTCTAAAGGCATTACCGAGTTTAAATAATTCAATGGAGGATTTGCCAAAGAGTTAATGTAGCATATAGTCAGGAGGAATGGAGTTGGGAAGTAGGATAAATTATTTATTGTGCGATAAGACAAGATAGAAACATATAATATTCGTGAACCTCTCCGAGCTAAAATGATCCAGGCTCATAAATAATTGATATTACTTTATCCTTTCGATGATCTTCTGTCATACGCAGGTATGGAACATTCCGCATTATTTGCTGCAACTAGGACCTTAGGCGATAGCTTTCAGAGATATTGAATGTATTGAATATTGAATGCATGTATTTTGTTACAAATGTTATGTTCACATCAACATCAAAGCGTACGAGCTCAAATAATGTGTTAACGCATTCCCGTTTGAATTGAAATATTCAAGTGAAAATTTTAGTTTGTTATCATTTTCAAAATATGTATTTCTATAACAGCTCTTTCTTTTATATGAAGGATGTTTCATTCTTAGTATTTACTTTGTTATAAATGTTGAAATTTTATTGTCGGAACACACCGTACAGTGACTAGCTCTATTCTCTTGCAGCAGCAATTTAGTTCACTGTTTCGATATTTTTGCATTTCTATAATCAATGATCTAAAGGAAGCGTTTTGGAAATAATCGCAGCTAATCCAGGAATAAGCACTAGAAAAAATTCTGCTATAGTTTCGAATCAAGACGTTAGTGTTTGGATAGAACCATTAAACCATTATGATACGGCCTTATGTATTGCCAAAATATTTTGGTTTTGCAAAAAATATTTTAAGAGGTCTGTTGTGCTTGTCAATTGAAATGACTTTGTATTGGAACAGATTTACATAATATATACTAACAGAATGCGATAAAAAGTTTAGGGCAAATAAAGTAACTGTCTGGTTGAATATAATTACAATAAAACTACGAATCAGAAAGTTTATAAATATTTACACCTTAAAAAGTAAATCTCTTCTCTAGTTATTTATTCAACAGTTCAGCTTAAACTTTAATAACCTCATTACCTTTGTAATAATAAGAGAGGCAGGTTCTTGATTAAAACAACACGGCACTTGATAGTTCAGTCGCGTCTCGCGTTTATTGTGCACAGCCTGCTGTGCATCCATACGGATTTTTATAGTTTGTGCGGAAATAGGAGTTTATTATTCAAAATATTTACGTAGACAACTTAAATTGCAAAATACGTTTTAACAAAAACATAACGGCTAGTTTAGTTAGTTTTTGTGGACGCCTGAAATTATATTCGGACGTGAAATAATAATTATAATTCTAATTGAAATTATTTATAATGGAAGTGGTAAAAATATCAAACGAGCAAACTTTAATTATTTGTGTTTTGTTTAAATGGGAACTATGTTCTATATTTTGTTAAAACAATTGGAGCGGGTGTAATCTAGTAACACGATTAATTCAATATTACGTTATTATACAAAAATGTAATTGTTGTTTGCCTGAGCGGATAATTTATATTGTATTGTCTGTTATAAAATTAAAATTACAAATGACGCAATATTCATGTATCCGGGCAATTAGAAAGATTTATTCAATAGTTCACGTAAAACATGATTTGATTCACGAGTATTTTATATATTCATATTTATATATACATGCTTGTCATTATATTTCATTTATGTACATCTTTTTCATCAGTAGAAAGAAATGTTTGCTAATAAACATGCATTTGACAATAATCAGTGGCGACCAGTGAAATTTAACCATATCTTAGTATTGAAACATGGGATGGCAAAATCCACGGGGATTTAAAAATTCATCAGGAATATCCACATAAATTAAGTTCTCATCGAAAAAATACCAAAGAAGTAGTTGCCTTGATCAGCGCCTTTTTATGTAAAGCTTTGCAGATTTGAACCATCTAAGACACTTTCCCTAGATAATATTGAAAAAAAAATTTATAACGAGACAATTTCCAGTAACTAAGGAACAACTTATTATTACAAATAATGATGAAGTTGTTTTAAGAAAGTAATATGCTAATGATATATTTCATTAGTTATTCTTCCAAACAAAATTTAAGCACGTTTAGTTTTCTGGGGATTACCCTGTACATCCCAATTGAATAATACAATTTCAATAAACTAATCTTAAATGAAATCTGCTCATTGCAATTAGAACGATTTAATAGTAATATAGAGTTTATCAATATTTGATAAAGATAAGCAGCGATAGATAACAAGTACTACAACAGAAATATGAATATGCAAATGACTTTTAGTATTCGATTTCGCTCAGTGAAAAAGTGAAAAGGGTGCTCTTAAATGTATTTTTGGGTTCTGCGATTCTGATGAAAATGCATATAAATGAAGTGATGGAATGTTTTAACATGTGGTGTCAGAGGGGCCTTTACAAGCTGAAGCCGCACTCAAAGGTAGGTAATTTGGTTTTTTTGAACTGCTATTTATTTTAAAAACTTACAATTACCGAAAAAAAATATATGGTGTAAGTCACATCTTCAGAGTCTGCTATTTTTCAAGGTAAAGAAGAAACAAACATTGTAGGTGTTTTTTAACCTAGAAAATATTTCTAAGCAATTTTTAAAAATTGTTCAAAATATCTATGCATTTAATCCTAACATTTCCATATGAAAGATATAGCGTATTGAAGGTTTAGATAATTTTATGTTGGTATATATAATAAAATGAAAGATTTATTTGGTAGATTTGCAGAATAAAATGATAACAATATTTTACCTACTTACGATAACCGCGGTGGCACGTGCCTTCATAGCTCATTGAATTAACGTTGATAATCAAATCAATTTAGCAGTTAAAATTATTATTATTATAATTATTTTAGAATGAGTGAATATTTCTCACATATATTTGAATTACTGTAATCTGTTATGAGTACGTTACGCTCTGTTTATTAACAAAAGGCATTATGCACATGCAGCTCGTAGCTTTGTAAATAGACAGACTTCTGCAATTTATGTTGAAATATAATTCACACACTTTGGTCGATTTAAATGAAATTCATACGAATTTAACTCAAATCAACAATAGACCTAGTGACAAGGAAAAAAGTTCTTAGCAAGGTAGGTGATTGATTGCTTTCATTTTATAATTCGTTGCTTATTCTTACAATTTTTTAAAAATAATAATATTTTAAATATTGGTCAAATAGTTCAAATATTTACTCTAAGATGTTAGTCACCTGAATAACTTTCAAAATGTTACATTGTAACTAAATCTATTAATAAAATTATTGGGATTGAAAAAAATTACTAGCCTATAGAATGTGCAGTAGTTATATAAAATATGTAATAAATCGTGTCAGGGGTATCAGGCAATGAAGCACAACTCACTTAGTTTAACACTATGTATTTATTAGTTTACCATAATAACAATACATTAACAATATATACGAGAATCAGCTCATGAAACGACATAAGCAGGACCGCCGTCCTGCTTGTCACAATGACAGACACCTTCTGCTCGATAGGTATATCTTCCCATCCCGTCTCTCTTTACTGATGCGGCGTTGCCTCGCTTGACGCTGTTCACCCTATGTCAGGATACTTATTCCTAACTCCTGACAGTCGTCCATCCTGACCCTGGGTTCGTCCTCGAACCACCCTTTTAGAACGTCCTTGGCGAAAGTTTGAATTGATCGTTACCAGTGGTCTGAGGATACGTCGGATAACCTGTCAACATAATACAAACAATTAGATAATCTGTCCAGAGTGCTGCTTGCCAGCAGCAAATATTGAAAATATAATTTGTTTCCACCACCTCCCCCCTCTTTTTTTTTATTATTATTATTCCAGCCCAAGCTGGTCACCCCAGACTATGCTGGAAACCTTAGGCTAAGCTAAATACCCCAGCCTATGCTGGACATTTTAAATTATACTTTACACCCCAGACTATGCTGGAAACTTCAGATTTTACTGAACACCCCAGACTATGCTGGAAACCTCAGATTCTACTGAACACCCCAGACTATGCTGGAAACCTTAGATTATACTGAACACCCCAGACTATGCTGGAAACCTTACTTATTGTAGAGAGCCAAATCTCACATTTTATTTTGAAAGTATAGAATTAACATTACTTACTCTAGTGGTTTGCTTTATCTTCACACGGTGCCAGAAAAAGATTTAACAAAAAAAACACTTTTTTTTTTTAATTATTATTTAAGGCTGGCCAGTCAGACTTTTTACGACTGAGTTTCACATAACAGTGCACCCACTTCCAGTATCTATTAAGGATAGTAACATTTTATTTTTAATTTGAACGTTTTTACAAAACAAATTTGCTGAACGCTTACACAATATGTTAACTTCCTTTCAAAACTTGTCTTTTTCCAGGTGATTAGTTTTTTTTCATATTTTACACATTTTGCTTGTAGAGCTTGATTTAACTAAAAAAACTACGAGGTGGCAAATTTAAATTTTTGAACCTTTTCTTAGGGCAGATTATCTTTTTGTGACCCGGTTCTTGACAATAGGAGCACATTAACTTTAAATTTTAAGGCGCCGGGGTTTTGCCTTGGGATGCCGGTTTTATATTTCTCCGCGTTTTGGGCACTTTTTGGTCCAGCTCCCTGCACTGAGCACTGACCTGTATTTTTATTTTGATCACAGGTCCTTAAAAATATTAACAGTTCGTCTAAATGTGTATAATTATTTGCAAAAGCGGCTTGCTTAATATTGTAATCCAAATATCTGTTATAATTATATTGACTTTGTCACGTTCTGGAATTTCCCACAACAGTTTATTAATCCTATTTATCTTATTGTTATAACAATTAACTAAACATATATCTTTTATTGAACTATGTAGTGTTGCATCTGAAAACAACGTACCAATCGCATTTAAATCAATATCAAACATATTACGCAATTGGTTTTTTATATCATCCTAGCCGTTACAAGATATGTCGGAATTTAAAAACCACTCACAGGCTCCACCAGCGAACTTTTCAATTTCGTAACGTGTTGCTGTTACATCGTTCCATCGCATGAAGTAGGCTCTTTGGCCAACCAGTCGAATCCACTTGTTAAGGGAATTCTCTTTGTCGACTGGGTCAAAATTTGGTATATCTCAAGTGAAAATATTATATGTTGGCTTATCCCTGTTCGACGTGGTACTATTAATCTCAGCTTGCAATGCTTTCACCTGCTCTTCCAGAGTACTTAAAGTTGTTGCTCCAGCTGTACCACGTAACAAGGGGGTCCTTTGGCTTATGCTGTACCATTGTCTATATAACGTTATATAGACAATGGCTGTACACATTATTTCCTAGAGAACGTGTGTTTCCTACGCGTTCAGGTTTTCCAGATTCCCGGCATGTCATTGTGGAATTTACATTAAGAACTAACACTAACTAGCACGATTGTTTATTTAATTTGTGTCCACTCAAATCAACGTCACAATCACTCTTGCACTTAATTATTATTAACAAGATTTGAACGTATGATTTTAACTGCGGGTTTCAGAATTTGAGGATCCCACTTTCTGACTATGTCAGGGGTATCAGGCAATGAAGCACAACTCACTTAGTTTAACACTATGTATTTATTAGTTTACCATAATAACAATACATTAACAATATATACGAGAATCAGCTCATGAAACGACATAAGCAGGACCGCCGTCCTGCTTGTCACAATGACAGACACCTTCTGCTCGATAGGTATATCTTCCCATCCCGTCTCTCTTTACTGATGCGGCGTTGCCTCGCTTGACGCTGTTCACCCTATGTCAGGATACTTATTCCTAACTCCTGACAGTCGGTTGCTTGTAAAGAATCTAATGTTAAACGTTTTTGTCTAAAGTGGTGGTAAATGTTACTAAACAATCCAGGTATTGTTGTGAAATTTGTAGATTGCTGCACAAAACTTATTAGTACAGGGTTTTTCCCTCGGTTTTTTCTTATAATTAGCCACCCCCCTACAAAGTGTATTTGAAGAAATACAGAAAAATTTTGTTTACAAAAGTTGCAGTATTTTTCCTGAATTTTAATAATCTGCCAATAAAACAAACAAATTACAATTACAAAATGGCGAAATTCTATAAGCTCAGGGTTTTTTTATGGAACACCCTATATATTATTATATTTTCGAAATCCTCATAATTTCCTGATTTCAAAAATATAATAGTAACTCTATATTTGGACTATCCGTTCTTTAGATATTCAAAATAAAAGGTGTAAAAACATATAGGTATTGTCTAGTAAGTACAATATCGTGTTTTTACATTCATTTTTATTTTGATTAATTGGAGAACTGATAGTGCAAATATAGACTTATTATATATTTTTTATATCAGGAAATTATAAGGATTTCGAAAATATAATAATATACAGGATGTTCTATAAAGAAAATCCTAAGTTCATAGAATTTCGCCATTTTGCGATTGTCATTTGTTTGTTTTAATAGCTTACATAATTAGCTAACCAAATAATTTTTGTGCTTTCAACTAGTGTTTTGTGTATGTAATGAATTTAAAAACGTCTTTAGAGGTAACATAGGTACCGACTTTACCCTAAAAATTGTGCTTTGGTATTAACTTTGGAAGTATTGTATTTTTCTAAATAATTAAAAATGAAAAATAAATTAATACAATATTAAACATCATTATATTCTTATATTCTTTATTATATTCGTCATCTTAATCGACTAATTCTGTTTCCTCTTGTATTTTCTTAATTACATATTAAGTTTCTTCTTAAAAAGTATCTTTATTATTTTAATTTTCTTTTTGTATAATGACACACACGCAAGTGAAATACATGCAGTGTCACAAATAGTAGGGATCGCAGTTCCAATATTTTTCCTTCTCCTCAATACCAGTTTATTATATGCCGAAAGAATCATGCGCAGAACTATATAAAAAAAACAACTGTTTCAAAGTCATGCGACTCAATGTATTTTCTGATAAAATGTAGACGCATTAATAAATTAAAATGATACCATAAATAATTAGCATCTTAAAGTTTATAATTAACGAAAAATTACAACAATTTAAAACCATATTTATCCTACGAGTACAATAGTTTTATACATACGGATGTAATGGGTAAATTTTAAGAAGTTTTCAGATCCAAACTGCGGTCTTCACAACAATTTTTCAATGAGGTCTTATTTTAAAAAAAGTTCAATATCAAAATCAGAATTGTTAGCGCGACCGGTGTGCCTCAACGTTCAATGTTAGGGCCATTATTCTTTATAATATATACTACTGACTTTACAAATATCTTAATCTTAACATATTGTCAATCACATTATTACGCAGATGACATGCTATTAGATATATTTAACCTTTGGGAAGGAACTTCGATCTGTCAATTACCAAAATTAATGATGATATTAAAGATTTCATACAATATTTCTTAAAGTTACAAGCAAATCATCTGCACTAATATTGGCCTTGAAAAAAATCTGTAAGCTATTCAACGGATCAAAAACTACCGTTCTTGAGCTACACCAAAAACCTTAAACTTGTTATGGATAAAAAGCTAAAATATAATCAGTGCATTAATAATTTATTCAAAAGATCGATTTTGATTTAAAAAGCATATTTTTAGTCACCAAATATTAAATAAAAATCTAAAATAAAAATTTGTTTTGTGACTATTTCTCTTTTTTTACTTGGGATTTACTACCACACTCCTGAACATTTCCCAGGCAATCTAAAAAAAATCTGGATTTTTTAAAAAACAACCTTTACGCATGTATTTATCTCTTAAAAAAAAACTTTTGAATTGGCTCGCCATGGCTACAAAGAAAAACTTTAATTTTGCATGCGTCACTCATAAATTGATGCTTACTTCAAACCCAATCTAGTCATGGTTAATACCACAATTTGCTTATCATAATCCCATTTTTCTCTAAAACGGTGCGTCCTACGGCTTCCCAACAAGGGGATCTTTCTTACATAAAATTGTTCAGGAAATTCATTTCCGATATCAAAAATGCAAGGAAATGACAAACAGAATTGGTGGGAAAAATATCTGAGCCCCCTCCAATTTCGTACACCCCTGGTTAATATTTTCTATTGTTGATAATGCAGATTCATAACCCTTATTAACGTTAGATAGCACGCCAAATTTGATGTTAGTAGCTCAAAGAGCTCCTGAGATATTTGACAGAAAACACATTTGGGGCGCCAACTTCAGGGGGGCGTAGCTTCCTTAGGAGCCATTTGCGGACCCATGACCATAGGAACTTTTCTTCATACTTTGACGCATGCAATCATCTCCCGAATTTTCCGAACGTAGTTTAGGGACACCCAGTATATACATTATATTATGTTCAGAAAGTAAAATTGAATAATAATGCAAAATTTTTTTTAATAGACGGATCAAAGTAAACTGAACTTATTGAAATTTTACACACTCATATAATTGATCATTCTAGACAACTTTTCTTAACGACATTTTCAAAATCTTCAAAAAAAAGTGAGATATAAGACAAAATATCAAAGTAGGCGGAGGGCTTTGAAATTTTGAATTAGAACTCAATTTTACTTTCTGAACAACTTTTCTTAATAACATTTGGTCGTATCTCCCACAGAAATAGCACTTCACTATTGTGAAAAATAACTTTTTTGTAAATTTCCAAAGTATACTTGATTTTTAGGAAATAAAATTATGGCACAAATTAGTTTCTATCCAAGCAGGGCTGAACCCCAGAATATGAAAATTTAACTAAAAAATTTTCAGACTTTCACCTATTCATGCGTCGATCCGGGGACACACTGTATATTATTTATTTGTAATGTATGTTTCTGCATCTAGTATACGGTATGTATTATTCTTTTATATTGTTTGTAACACATTAAAATGTATTTGGTTGAGTACAAGAACAGTCCTTGGACTGAACCATTAAGTAAAAAATAATAAAGTGGTGCAACTGTCAAGGTTTCGAGATTTCAGTATTGTATTGCTTTGCCAATAATTTCATGATTGTCTTCAATTTTTAGTGATACGGGAAGGTATTTGTAATGTGGCTGTATAGCCCTTAAAATTGAGGACAATCATGAAGCTATTGGTAAAAAAATACAACACCAAAATCTCGCAACCTTGACAGTTGCGTCTCTTTATTATTTTTTACTCAATGACTGAACGTAACCAAATAAACACTATTATTATTATAGGTATATTATCAATTATTTTTCAAACGTTAAATTAATCTCGTTTTATTAGCACGTGTGGTATTATTTTATCTATAAACATATTTTCACTAGATAAGGACGACGAAGACATGTGGGCGAGAGATCCAGTGTCTCACAGGATATAATGGAATATAATTTAATTAAACCATATTAATATTTCGACCCACGCATTATCAATTTTCCACATCAGCTGGTCCATGTTTGGAACTGATGCACCCTGATAGACAATGCATAATATATCAGGTACTATATTTGCGGTAGTGGTCAAAGTGATTCATGTATGTATGGGTCGTGGATAGCAGTTTCACCTCAAAAAATTATTAAGCTTCCATTATGTTTTTCAAATGAGTAGGTATGTAGGTACCTGTACCATATTTGTATTTTTGGTAAAACTCGCTCCCAAGGGAAAAACCAAAGGTCGCCGCCAATGCTCTCAGAGTATATTTGCATACTCAATGGAACTTATGGCTGGTAATTTTCAACAATTACTATCTTGACACTGCGAAAACCATTAGCTTATCGCGATGCGACAAAATATGATGGAAATATGACGTGATGAAATTTCTTATTTGTTGTCGTATTGCTATCATTAGGATAAACTTCAATCAAAAATATATTTATAACTTCAGTTTGGGACGTGTTGCGAACTTGATAGGTATCTGGCACCATCTCTTCGTAAGTTCCAAAAATTCGTCTACTCGACAGTAACGTAGTTTCTATTTGACAACACAACGCTGACGCTGACACCTCCAACCGCAGTTGGCATCATCAGAAGATAAGTACCACTAATTGCTAGGAGTTGCTTCATTAACTAAAAAACCTTTCTTCGATATTGTCAAAACTGAAGGTGTCGTTGACGGTGTACTAAAGACCTTTTAGGCATGGCATATACGAGGGAAGTATAGATTTGACCTGGACTTTCTTATATAGCAAAATAATAACAAAGGACAAGATAACGAAACAAATTTTATTTTTCAATATAATGTCCCTGTCTTGGTATACATTTGTTCCAACGCTGAGGCAGTCAGTAGAAAAGAAGTTCAATCAACTGTCATTATCTTTATAAACAAAACACAATCTCTGCTATCCATAGGCTACAACATGGGTGTCTTAATAATTATTTTGAAGTAAATTTAAGTTTATATCAAATCTATACGTCCTCGTATAAAATCAGCAGTACGTTTGCCGGTACACGTAACATAGTCAAATCAATAGAAACAATGTTTTACCATTCCGGGATTCTATAGCTATTTCAAAACATTGACGAATTTCTTCTTTAGCATATAGATATATGTCGCTTCACTTTCAACTATACTGATATCTACTGAGAACAATAAACCGACTCTGAAATCCGTATTTTCAACGAAAATTTGTTACTTTGAAAACGACGCAATGCGGTTTAAATAGAGTTATGTAGTTTATTGCAGAGCAAGTCTTGGAAAAGATACGATTGTTATTTGGCTCGTAAAATTTAAGGTTTTATTCGCGTCAAGAGAAAAAGACAAACAAAACCCACAGTTACAAACAAAAACCACAGAGTTACTCTGCGTATAAATTATTCAGTACATGGTTAGCCAGCCAAACGTGCAAAAGATTTATGTTGGGCGTTGCCGAGTGCACATTTGGCAAATTACTTGAATTCACGTATGCAGGTTGTCACTGAGATTACGCTCATATGATATCAGTTTTAAACTGAAAATAATCGTAAATATGCTGAAAATTTACGAACTCCTGAAAATGAGCCAAAAAATGCAGGGCTCAAAAAGGTCTCGGAGCGGATTACAGCCAACTAAAAAAGATTAATAGAAGTTAAGTATTTCTTGAATATTTCTAATTGGTTATGTTGTATGTGGTTGAGTGGTGGATTGGGTGTGCTAAATTCAGTCAAGAAGTGAAGTTATTTGTTTGTACTAAAAATTATAGCAATGAAAGTAATAGTAGGTTACCTATGTCTTGTGACTTAATCATTAAACTCAAACCTGTTTAAGAATAAATGTACAGTCTTATCATTTTGTTTGGTACATATTTTAATCAGAATTTGTGAGTTTATTGTAGAAATTAGAAAAAAAATGTTTTATACAAAAGTTGCAGGATATTTACTAAATTTTTATTTGGCACTAACAAAAAAACAAATGAATGTCGATTTTTTCACATATGGACAAAACCTATGTTTTTTTAAATGGAACACTATATGTTTTTATCTAGTTAGATTTGGTTCTTTTTTCTAATTACAATGATATAGCATACTTGATAGTTTTATTCAGGATGTTTTGAATTATTAATCAAAAACAAAAATATTGTAGGTAAATATCCCTACTAGAATTTAAACTTTTTGTGTTAGCAAAGAGGGCCGTGGATGAAAACAATAGAAATTGTGCTATAATAATTCACATTTTAATGTGAGTTTGAATTTATTTTAGAAAATACAAAAAATGTTTTATTTAAAAGTTGTGGAATATCTTCTAAACTAATAAAAAAACAACCTAAAAGGGCTTTCGTATCGTGTAATGTATTACATTTTTCTACTACCGAAAGATATCATGGGATTTAATAATTTAAAACTAATTATTTCACGAAATTATTTGACGTTTTTAATAAATTTTCTAGTTTAGGAGGCTGTCTTATGAAAATTGTCAACGAAACAATTATCTGTCATAGAGGTTTATGTTAAACATTTTAATTTCTGATGGTTTCAAAATAAAATAAACAAATAAGTTTGGAAATTTGGTCTGAAGATGAGAACAATATATGTACCTAGTATCGAAACGTTAGTCCAATGCTAATAAAAAATTAATGTATTTTCATCACAGATTGTACATAATTTAACTAAACGTCATCTCTCACGTAATTGTTTCGTCAGGTTTTCAAACAATCGTTTCGATGGAACTGTATACGCTGTGGATATTTTCTTCTATATTTTCTAATAGTAACCGTTGCACTTTTATTCTTCATTAAATATAATTCAAGCATATCATATTTTTTCTTCTTCTAAATTGAATTTCATTTTAACGTAAGAATTCACCAATTTCATTGTTGATGTATAAATAATGACATTAGTTAAAACAATTTCTGTAACAGTTTCTATTGTTTTCATCCACGGCCCTCTTTGCTAACGCACTCTAGTAGGAATACTTACCTACAATCTTTTTGTTTTTGATTAATAATTCAAAACATCATGAATGTAACTCTCACGTATACTATATATCAGTGTAATCAGAAAAAGAATCAAATCTAACTGGATAAAAACCTATAGGATGTTCCATTTAAAAAACAGAGTATGTCCATATCTGAAAAAATCGACGTTCAATTGTTTTTTTATTACTGCCAAATAAAAATTTAGTAAACACCCTGCAACTTTTACATAAATAATTTTTTTCTAATTTCTACAATACACTCGCAAATAAAATAACAAAATGATAATTTTAATTGAGTTTTGAGGGAGTAAAAATCTCAAATTATGATTTAAAATAATTATTTCTCAGTTCAATTATTACAAAAGAATGAATAGTTATTAATTTTTTTTCTTGTCCTGTAAGCATCGCATCACTCCATCTGCTAGTGCTTTAAAAACTTTTGACAGAGACTCCTTCATATCACCACAGTTGGCTTTTACAAGCTTATTGTATTCTTCAATACAAACAGATATATTATCCATATCAGGCTTTTTGCATTTATCTGACACAGTGTTATAGTAGTCTTTGAAAACACCGGCATGGCTTTTAGCTTCCTTAATTTTATCCATATCAATACATTCGGGCATTCCCTGTGATTTAATTTGCTCCATAATTTTGGACATTGATCCATCCCCATTGGTTATCTGAAACATATACGTTGATTATTGTGAATGTTTAAATCCATTTATACGCTTGAATCGTGTGGTAATTTCCTTATTCATCGCCTAAATATAATTCCATCTTGCCGTTTTTAGTCATATGGAGAAAGCACTTTTAATATAAATTTAAAAAACCTGTTCGAAAACAATTTAATATGTCAGATATATCTGACATAGATATATCACTAAAGTAAAATATCCAAAATTTGCCCATATTATACTGCATTATTAAAGCACAAAACATAAAATATATATACAGTGAGTTAGGGTCCACACTCCACAGACATTAGATTATCTCACATTATATGTTTTTAACACTTTTTAACTGCTCCAATTATTATTTGGTATTAACTCATTTATTCTGACCGACACTTTTCTGTTTGTAAAATTATTTAAGTTCGTTCGATTAGTTTTAATGTTGTACACAATTCTCCTCCTAGACCTTATGACATTACTCCATACTATTTATATTATTTTTCTGGTCTTCAAAAGTTCCAATTATAACATTGATCATTTACAAATCAGAATTTCAGATAAATTTGAAGAAATAAATAACAATTCCATTTTTCTAATAAAATAATATTATATGTAAGAAAAAATATTTACCTGTACAGTAGCAACCAGGGCGACAACGATGAGAAGGAATTTACCATTCATTTTAAAGGCTTTCAAGTTACGATTTTCACTTTTCAGGAGGTACCTACTTATAATGTGCCTATGTTTGCGACACAATTTTATTTACCGCAGTTCTTTAATGACCAAGAATTATTATCTATTTAATTAATAACTACGGTTAAGTAGCTATAATTACTTATATTCTTTATCAATATTAGCTGGCTATGACTAATATACCTGTTAGTTTATCGTTTTAAGTTATGCGCCTTGAATATGAAAATGTATTCAGGGAAGGCAACCTTACTGGAATATTCTCAAGCAACCTGAAGTAGTTCTTTGTTCGATGTGTCGCCGATCTTGAAACTTTAATAAATAATTCCTTTTAGTGTAAATGCTTCACAAGCTTTAAGCTTTTGGCTGGTATCAATGGCGGTCGGTGATGGATTTAGATGGACCTAGATTTAACGAGAACGAGTAAATGAAAAAGTTTTGTGGAAAAATTGCGTTTTAAATTTGGAAAAATATTCTTTAAAATTTTTATTAAAAATTGGGACGAAAATTAGTCGTTATATTTAAAAAAAAAAGAAGAAAAGACAAATATTCTTAAAAATATTTACAAACCATTTTCATTAAACATTAGGACAAAAATAAGTCGTTATTTTTTAAATTTTACTAACAAATTTTTATTTAAAAAAAAAAAACTGTGTTTTCGAACAACGTTCTATATTTGCAAATTATTTTTGTTCAAAATCAGGAAGAAAACTGGTCCATATATTTTGAATATTACCAAGACATTGTTTTCTCATTAATTTCGACATTGCAAAAAAATAAATCTTAATAAAATTTTAAATTTTTTTTGCAGAAATCTTACTTAATAGAATTTGAAACGTTTCTTCTAATATTGTAAAAGAACAATTTGCAAATATTTTAATAATATTTTCAAAAAACTAGGGCGGCTGATTTATATTTTTTTTTCGCAAATTTAATAGTTATTTACATTACTAGATGCGAAAGTTTAGTTTTATGTGTGAGGTAATTTTTGAAAGGCCAAGTCGAAGCCGACACCTTTCAAAAAACACCGAACACCTAAAAGGGCTTTCGTATCGTGTAATGTATTATTTTTTTTCTACTACCGAAAGATATCTTGGGATTTAATAATTTAAAACTAATCATTTCATTAAATTATTTGACGTTTTTAATAAATTTTTTAGTTTGGGAGGCTGTCTTATGAAAATTGTTTCCATGTCAACGAAACAATTATCTGTCATCGAGGTTTATGTTAAACATTTTAATATCTGATGATTTCAAAATAAAATAAACAAATAAGTTTGGAAATTTGGGCTGAAGATGAGAACAATATAGTATCGAAACGTTAGTCAAATGCTAATAAAAATTTATTGTATTTTCATCACAGATTGTAAAGAACGAAACTAGAGTTACCAGTGATAAATGTTTTAAAATAAATTCACAAAAAGGTTTCCCATAAGTGACCAAGGATTTTCCCAACTATTTCAGGATTACAGCAATACTCCATACTCCTCTATTAGTCCAGTGCCAATAATTTTTTTTTCATAAAAAAATTCTAAACAGTAAATGGATGGTCGGAAAATTTAGGATTAATTATAAATGGGGGAAAATCGAATGAACCCCCAACAATTAACCAGATGTAGGGTGGGGGTGGGAAAAGGGATATTTTAGGGGTGAAACGTGGTTTTTTACGATTTCTGGCAACACTGGACCTCATATCGAATAAGTTAAATTCAACATTTGTAGATAATTGAAAGGTCTACAACTTTTATTTCAACCATTTTTCAACATAACCTCAAAATTATTGAGAAAAACGCCAAAACCAATTTTTTTACTTTTTCCCACAAAAATGATTGGAATTTAATGAAATTTGGTGAAAATGTACATTTTTGCGTCTCAAATAATCTGTAATTTTTTTGTAGCGAAATATTCATTTTTTGATTTTATTGCGAATTTTATTTGAAAAAGAGGCCTAATTTTCAATCAAAATAGGTGATTAACAAAATTTAGATTTTTGAAAATTTCAGGACGGAATTTCTTTCGTTGAAACCTCTACTTTAAGATGGTGTAAAAAAATCATATGTTGCTATGGGAAAACATTGTCAAAAATGGGAAGAACCAAAACAAAGATCTTTTCAAGATCGATTTTTCCGTAAATGTTACGAATTCATCATTGTTTATTGAAATGAAGTGTTGAGAGTGAATGGTAATTTCAGTGTAATATCAAATAGGGGAACTTTGATTAACCGTTAAAAGTTCGGAATGGTAAAAAACAAATTGTTTAAACAATAACAATTCGAAATAAATTAATCGATTTTAAATGCAGTTTTCAAATAATATTTTAATTTATTTTTCACTTACATAATTTTTAAAGTAAGATAGATACATCAGTTGTAAAAACCTTGTTCTGAAAACGCAATTATTTGGAAGTTAATTCTTCTGTTTTACTCAGTTTAGTATCCATGGTATCCTTTTTTGAGATCCTGAAGAAACCGAAAACTATGTTGAATCTGATGATGTAGAGCAGCTTTCCAAAAAAAAAAAAATTAAATTAAAATAGAATTTTGATTTTATATTCCTACTTTGTAAATTGAAATAATTTGTTTTAATAAACTCATTTTCATATTTTTGCCCATGATGCATAAAAAAAATACTTCTGGTTATTTGTTGGGTCCAATCGATTTTTCCCCATTTATACCGGGTGTAAATGAAATTAGGTTCACCCCTATAACTTTTTTGTTTTTTCAGATATCATTTTGAAATTTTGGTAGTTGCAATAACAAGTAAATATGAATTAATGCATGTTAATAAAATAATTCTAGCACTTCCGGTTTCACCGGAAATGACCATAATATCTGTTTTTTAAATGGGACACCCTGTATATTTTTACATTTTTGGATTCAGGGATTTATTCTGCATACGATGGTATCAACTTCGAGGAAGAAACATAACCTCAAACATTTTTTTAAGATAATTTAAGTTGGCATCTAGGGAGTCATTATGACTGCTGAAAAACTTTTCTTTCTGAGCCGTTGAATATTGGAAAAATAAAATCGTGATATTAAGTGAGCTAACTTTGCTTTTATAGCCATTTAAACATCTCGGAAATGGTTTTTTCGATTTAAGAATTTTTTTTTAAATGGAACCATTATACCTCATTCTTATGCTATTTTAATAGAGATTTTCTTTACCTACATTTCGATAACAAACACTTCACTATTAATTCATAAATAACTTACAAAAGATACTTTACCTTGGTTCAAATTTATTTTAGTTTAATAAATTTGTTTTTTTTTCAAGGCATTCCCGATTAATTTCATATCAAATGTTTATCTTGGTCAGAGCTTAGGTACTAAAATAAATTTGAACTAAGGTCATAAAGTATCTTTTGTAAGTTATTTATGAACTAATGGTGAAGTGTTTGGTATCGAAATGTAGGTAAAGTAGGCCAGTAGTGTAAAACCAAAAAATTTGACGAATCGGAAATAATTGCTACAAAAGGTTTTATTGTTTTAATGGCTTTATTTGTTGCCAAATATGACTATCCTAGGTTTTCCCCCTCGGCGGAGTTGTGTTAAAGTAGTGGGGGGTAAAAATGTACCCCCAAAATGGGTATTTTTTCGGTTTTATGGTTATATCTCATAAAGGACTCACAATATCGAAAACATTCTTCCATTATAAGTTGTAGGCCATTAAATTCTGCATTGAATGATACTAGGCGCATATTCTTTGGACCACCCGTTCCCATACTAGTGCTCATCAAAGATGGACAAATTTTGCATATTTATGAAAAATGTTTTATTTGCACTATATGTACTAGTCTTCTTAACTGATATAAAGATGGAGGCAGGACAAAGAAACACAATTCTTAAAATCAATTAGTAATGATTATATTTCATAATAACAAAAATTGTAGTTAAAGGTATTAAAATGAAAAGGGGAAAAAATAGGGAGTTACACAGGTTTCACAGACGGCGACGTTTGATTCTCGTTGGGCATCAAGAGCATCAAATTTGCTGAGCGCCTCCGCCGAAGCAAAAGACACACTACTCCTGATGTAATTTTTACCGAGTTAATGGTGGGTGACCATGACTCAGGAGCAATTCCTTTCCAAAGACAGAAATAAAGCACGGCTTATTAGCTTGCATACTGAGAGGCCTTCCCAGTAAAGCAAGCTAATGAAGATGCAGACCACCTGATTGTTGCCACGGTCCTTGAGGTATCACATGAGCATAAGAAGGTTGTGGTAGTTGGTGAGGATACGGACCTCCTCATTATGCTCAATGCTCTAGTCACACCATCAGCAAACATATATTTTTTAAAACCTGGAAGAAGAACGACCCCATCAAAAGTATTTGGTCCTAACAGCTTCAAACTGGCAGACAACATCAGAAGGCCACTCATATTTCTCCACGCCATAAGTGAATGTGACACAACTTCAGCACTCTTCAGGCAGGGTAAGAAGAAGGTGGTCAAGCTGTTGGTCGAAAATAAATATCTTCTCGAAGAAATCAAACCTTTCTTCGAGCATGACACACAAGCTGAAGCTATTGCCGAAGTTGGCCTACGATTTTTAACAACCCTCTACGGAGGTAAGGCAGGGAGATACTTTAGATAAATTGCGATTCGACCTGTTTTCCAAAGCCCTAGTGAAATCCAAATTCAACCTGGCATCCCTACCACCAACATCCGAAGCAGCCCGCCAACATTGCTTGAGAACTTACTTAAAAAATGCAAATGCGGTTAGGACACCAGATGGATCCGCTCCTCTGGGGATGGCAGGCTTCAAAGTTTGGTCTTGACCCCGTTCCTACCTCTAAGAAACCAGCTCCACAGTCTCTTCTCTCCACAATTTTCTGCAAATGCAACAAGGGGTGTGCAGGTGGTTGTGGGTGTCGGAAGGCTGGGATTAATTGCTCGTTGATTTGTGCCAACTGCAAGGGGAACTTCTGCACTAACTCCCAGATGCAATTGACGAACCAGATGTTGACGAAGACCTGGACTGCATATATGGGGCGACGAAAATTACAGACTTTCAGGAGCCGAGTGATGGGGCGACGAACTTCGTATCGGAAATTACAAACTTTGTGGAGCCGAGTGGCCCAACGAGAATCAAACGTCGACGTCTGTGAAATCTGTATAACTCCCTATTTTTTCCCCTTTTCATTTTCATACCTCATACCTTTAACTACAATTTTTGTTATTATCAAATATAATCATTACTAATTGATTTTACGAATTGTGTTTCTTTATCCTGCCTCCATCTTTATAACCGTTAAGTACAAGACTAGTACATATAGTGCAAATAAAACATTTTTCATAAATGTGCAAAATTTGTCCAAACTTTGATGAGCACTAGTATGGGAACGGGTGGTCCAAGAAATATGCGCCTAGTATCATTTAATGCAGAATTTAATGGCCTACAACTTTTAATAGAACAATGTTTTCGATATTGTGAGTCCTTTACGAGATATAACCATAAAACCGTAAAAATACCCATTTTGGGGGTACATTTTTACCCCCCGCCACTTTAACACAACTCCGCCGAGGGGGAAAACCTAGGATAGTCATATTGAGCAACAAATAAAGCCATTAAAACAATAAAACCTTTTGTAGCAATTATTTCCGATTTGGATTTTAAGCATACTGGCCTAAAGAAAATATCTATTAAAATAGCATAATGGGGTATAATGATGCCATTTAAAAAAAAATACTTATTGTTAGCTAGTCTCTTTATTGTTTGTGTTAATTGTTATTGTATCATACATATCGAATAAAAAAAAAGAGATATTGATAGCAACATTGACAATTCATGTCATAAAGAATAAAAAATATATTTATTCATAAAATTAATTCAGCATTTCATTTTCAATAAGCAGGAGTAAAACAAGATAAAAGGGTCAATCCCAAAGTTCAAGATATAGTACCAACATATGGTCCAGACGAGCCGGATATGTTTCAGTGACGAAGATAGTAAGCAGCCAGCAACAAATTCGGAAAATACATTAAATATCAATATCAAAGACATATTTTTACAATCAACAAGAAATACAGTCCATATCTAGATCAATCCGATCCAGCAAGGAAACAAGGTACATAAGTGTAGTTTAGCAACGTAATTATTACATCAGATTTGATAATCGTTGATGAGCCATTATTAAAATAAGTATGGAAGATATACATACCTTAATAAAGAAACGTGGAACAATTAAAGCTCAGTTAAGCCGTTTTCAGAGTTTTTTAAGTAATTCTAATGTCGATCGTCATGATCAATTGCAAGAGCGTTTAGTTAGATGCGAATCACTTTGGAACGAGTTTAATAGAATCCAATTAAATATTGAATGTCAAGATGAGTCAGAAGTACAAGTAAATGAAAGAATCGCGTTTGAGGATAAATATTTTGCAGCAATAGCTACAGCTAAAGCTTTATTAAATTGTCAAATTAATCGAAGTAAAAGAAATATTTTTGATCCAAGTGCAAATAATGTTAAGTTACCAACTATCGAGTTGCCAACATTCGACGGGGCTTATGAAAATTGGTTACAATTTTTTGATACGTTTAATGCCTTAATTCATATAAACACAAATATAAGCGACGTTTAAAAATATTTTTATTTACATTCATCACTTAAAGGTAATGCTGCTCAGGTTATACATTCACTTGAAATATCTGAAACAAATTATCAAATTGCATGGAATTTATTGCGCGAGCGATTTGAAAACAAACGTTTGATTATTCAAAATCATATGAGATCACTTTTTGAAATGCAGCCAATAATTAGGGAATCCCATTTTTTATTACGTAATCTAGTAGATACCGTTCAGAAAAATTTAAGAGCTTTAAAAGGTTTTAAAGAACCTGTAGACAAATGGGATACAATTTTGATTTATTTAATCGTTTCAAAATTGGATTCAACCACAAAAAGGGAATGGGAATCATTTACTATAAAAAATGATACAGTCAAATTTGGTGAATTTTTAGAATTTTTGATAAACAGATGTCAGTTATTAGAGTCATTAGAAGCAAACAAAATTTCTAAGACAGATAATGACAGTTTCAATAAATCTCGTTCATATAAGACAAATATTAACGATTCATATAACAAAATGTATTCTTCAAAATCACAATCAACTGTAAAGGCATTTGTATCAACTTATAAGCCTTGTTTAATGTGTAATGTTCCTCATCCACTGTTTAAGTGCGACAAATTTTTAAATCTTTCTGTCACAGCCAGGTTGAATGAAGTTAAACGATTAAAATTGTGTATTAATTGTCTGAGATCCAATCATTTTAGTAAGGATTGCATGTCAAGTGGTTGCCTGAAATGTGGAAAGCGACATAATACATTAGTTCATATAGACTTCGTATAAACTGAACCTTCTTTCGAATCTCAATATGCAAGTACACATATAAACAGCTCAGAGGCAACTAATTCAAATCAGGCCTCTATATATTTAGATACAAGTGACCAAGAAAATATAGACAATCTTCGAGACCAAACACATTCAACTTCATTCATAACATATTCTCAACATAATTCGATGCAAAATTTTCATCCAAATCAAGTTTTGTTGTCAACAGCAAAACTATTTATTTTGGACAACAAAAATAAACCACATGAAGTAAGAGCTTTGTTGGATAGTGGGTCACAATCTAATTTTATTACAAAGGAACTAAGTAAGATATTGAGCATAGAGACAAATAAGGTTAGAATGTCAGTGGTCGGCATAAATGCTTCAATAACTAATATAATAAGAGCCACAATTCAGTCAAGATCAAATTCATTTTCAACAAATTTATCATTTTATGTACTCGACAAAATTACCAATCATTTGCCAACAGTTTCAATAAATTCAAATATTTTAAAAATTCCTGAAAATATCAATTTAGCGGATCCCACATATAATATATCAAGCAAAGTTGATATTTTACTAGGCGCTGGTATATTTTATGATTTATTGTGTGTGGGTCAGATAAAATTATCAAAGAATTTACCAATTCTACAAAAAACTAGGTTGGGTTGGATTATTTCCGGTAATATTCCAACACAGGTTAAACTAAATACGTCGCTACATACTGTGTGTCATCTAGCAGAAACAAATATTATTGAACAACAGCTAGAGGCATTTTGGAAACTTGAGGAATCACACGTTAACAAAATATTGTCAAAAGAAGAGATGGAGTGTGAAGAATTGTTTAGGAAGACAACAAAACGTGACAATCAAGGAAATTTTGTGGTAACACTACCTACCAAGGATAGACTCATAGATATTGGAGAATCCAAAGACATTGCGATAAAAAGATTTTATGGAATTGAAAAAAGATTAGCCAGAAATGAAAATTTAAAACGTCAATATGTAGATTTTATGGCGGAGTACGAGCAATTAGGACACATGTCGAGAATTTCCGAAGACAACATTGAACTTCATGGCGCACCAATTTATTATCTTCCTCATCATCCAGTTTTAAAGGAAACCAGCACTACTACAAAATTAAGAGTGGTATTCGATGCATCGACAAAATCGAGTACAGGTTTAAGTTTAAATGACAAACTCAAAGTCGGTCCTATTATTCAAGACGATTTATATTCAATACTATTAAGATTTAGGAAACACAAGTTTGTGATAGGTGCAGATGTTGAAAAAATGTACAGACAAGTCGTGATTTGTAAAGAGCAACGAGATTTGCAGCGTATTGTTTGGAGAGAAAACGTAAATGAGCCGTTAAAACATTATCAACTCAACACTGTGACCTATGGAACTACATCTGCTTCTTATTTAGCTATTCGTAGCCTACATCAAGCGGCACTAGAATATAACCAGCAGTATCCAGAGGCAAGTCAAGTGATACTTAAAGACTTTTATGTAGATGACCTTCTTTCGGGGTGCGACACGATAGAAAACGCTAAAAGGTTAAAACTAACTATTTCTGAGATTTAAAAAAAATCAGGATTCATTTTAAGGAAATGGGTGTCAAATGAGAGGCAAATATTAAAGGACACGGATGCAGTTACGAATGAAGACATAACACATTATATCATAGAAGATACTGTTACCAAAACCTTGGGTCTTTTATGGAACGTCAGTATAGATTCTCTACAATACACAGTTAAAACGCATTCAAATTTGCGAGCCACAAAGCGTAACATTTTATCTGTAATTTCACAGATATTTGATCCACTGGGACTCATTGGTCCTATCACAATTAAAGCAAAAATATTTCTACAAAGGTTATGGCAAGAGAAATTAGATTGGGATGAATCTATTACTTTAGAATTATTCACTTTATGGTCGCGTTTTTACAGTCAATTGCATTCATTGAACGAGTTAACTATTCCTCGACATGTAATTTGCAGTAATCCTGTTCACATAGAATTACATGGTATTTGTATTTATGCCTTATCCATAAATTCAAATAACGAAATTTGTACAAATCTTCTTTGCGCAAAATCCAAAGTAGCACCGATTAAAAGCATTAGTTTACCCAGACTTGAACTGTGTGGAGCATTGCTATTAGCAAAGATAATGAATAAAACTACTGAAGCTCTCAATTTACACATTAATAACATTCACTATTGGACGGACTCTACAATAGTTTTGGCGTGGTTAGCAATGGAACCATCAAATTGGAAAGTGTTTGTGGCAAACAGAGTATCCGAAATTCAGCAATTGACAAATATTAACAACTGGGGTCACGTACGCAGCGAGGAAAATCCAGCCGATTAAATTTCCAGAGGTTGTAGCCCAGAAATAATTAAAACTTCTGATTTATGGTGGCAGGGACCTCATTGGTTAAAAAAAGGACCAGAAGCTTGGCCCAAACAACAAGATGCATGTATGGAGGCACCAGAAAAACGAAATACCATTCAGGTTTTCACGGTAGTTTATGATCAAGACATACTTATTTCATAAATTTTCAACTTTTTTGCGATTGCAAAGAGTA
Organism: Rhagium mordax; assembly: GCA_963680705.1. Lineage (NCBI taxonomy): Eukaryota > Metazoa > Arthropoda > Insecta > Coleoptera > Cerambycidae > Rhagium > Rhagium mordax. The sequence continues at coordinate 16,494,239 of OY796661.1, forward strand.
ATAGCTTATTGTTTTAGATTTTTTTAAAATACATTGTCACGCAAATTCGAAAAATCAATCGACGTCCTTACAGTACAAGAACTAGATTGTGCCACACATTATTTAATAAAATCTGCTTAATCACACGAATTTTCACGAGAAATTCAAGCGCTCAAACTTAACAAACCTATCCACCACTCTAGCAGATTAAAATCTTTATCTCCATTTTTGGACAAAGACGATATATTACGTGTAGGTGGTCGATTAAATAAATCATTATTATCATATAATCAAAAGCATCCTATAATATTGTCAAATAATCATCGTTTGAGTCATTTAATTGTTATGCATGAACACAAAAAACAATTACATGCAGGTCCTCAATCTCTTCTGGCAAATATTAGAACTAATTATTGGTTACTTTCGAGTCGTAGTACAGTCACAAAAGTATTACGTAAATGCGTAAATTGTTTCAGATTTAAAGCTAAAGGTATTAATGTTTTAATGGGTGATTTACCTGAACAGCGTATTATTCCGACACGCCCTTTTTATAATACTGGTTTAGATTATGCCGGTCCTTTCAACATCAAAACATCAAAATTGCGAAATAAAAAATTAGTCAAAGCCTACTTGTGCATATTTGTATGTTTCTCAATAAAAGCTGTTCATCTTGAGGTATCATCGGATCTAACTACTCAATCTTTCTTAAATGCTTTAAAACGATTTATTTCTAGAAGAGGCAAATGCCTAAATATATGCTCTGACAACGGCTCTAATTTTGTGGGAGCAAATAATGAGCTCCAAGATTTAAGTAAAATGTTACAAAGTCATGATCATAAAAGCAAGAATTCAGAATATTTAGCCCAAGATAACATAACGTGGCATTTCATACCTCCAAGGTCTCCCCATTTTGGAGGATTATGGGAGGCAGGCGTAAAAATAGCCAAGAGTCATTTGAGAAGAGTTCTAGGAAATGCTAGTCTTACGTTTGAAGAGCTTTCCACAGTAGTTGCACAAATAGAAGCATGCATGAATTCTAGACCGCTTACTCCTTTGTCCGATGACCCATTGGATTTAAACCCGTTAACTCCAGGGCATTTTTTAATAGGAGATGCTTTAGTATCACTTCTCCAAGAAGATTTTAGAGATAATAACTCAAACAGGCTTACCAAATATCAGCAGTTGACCCAAATAGTTCAACACTTTTGGACTCGGTGGTCTAAAGAATATTTGACCAATTTAAATTCCCGATCAAAATGGAGACATAACTCTGCAAACTTAAAGATAGGGAATATGGTTGTAGTAATAGATGACAATCTTCCTCCTTTGAAGTGGGCGTTAGGCAGAATCATTCAGCTCCATCCAGGTGAAGATAATGTGGTGCGGGTAGTAACAATTCGAACAGAGAAAGGACTTATAAAACGTGCTGTTACTAAATTAGCTATTTTGCCTATTAATACGAACTGAATTTAATTTAGTAGTTTGCTATCTTTTTATTGTATTGTTGCATATGTTAGACCAATATTTAGTATATCTAAAATTTTTATAGAAAGTTTATCCTTTATTGTTTGTGTTAATTGTTATTGTATCATACATATCGAATAAAAAAAAGAGATATTGATAGCAACATTGACAATTCATGTCATAAAGAATAAAAAATATATTTATTCATAAAATTAATTCAGCATTTCATTTTCAATAAGCAGGAGTAAAACAAGATAAAAGGGTCAATCCCAAAGTTCAAGGTATAGTACCAACACTTATATCGAAAAAACTATTTCCGAGATGATTAAATGGCTATAAAAGCAAAGTTAGCTCACTTAATATCCTGATTTTATTTTTCCAATACTCAATGACTCAGAAAGAAAAGTTTTTCAGCAGTCATGGCTCCCTAGATGCCAACTTAAATTATCCTGTAAAAATGTTTGAGGTTATGTTTCTTTCTCGAAGTTGATACCATCGTATGCAGAATGAATCCCTGAATCCAAAAATGTAAAAATATACAGGGTGTTCCATTTAAAAAACAGATGTTACGGTCATTTCCTGTGAAACCGGAAGTGCTAGAATCATTTTATTAACATGCATTAATTCAAATTTACTTGTTATTGCAACTGCCAAAATTTCAAAATGATATCTGAAAAAACAAAAAATTTATAGGGGTGAGCCTAATTTCATTTACAATAAATCCTAAATTTTCCGACCATCCATATGCGAACTTTGTCTATTTTTGGCCTCTGAAAACCGGTTCGATACTAGACTATATTGCTTTGCTTATAAACTTAATATTTGTCTTACCTATCGAGACAACGCGATGGGGTTGTAGGTTTTTACAGAACATTTCTAACTACCACTTAGTTGCAGTAGATGGAAATTTAGCAGGAAATTATTGTATATATTATTTACTGGAAGTAGTAAAAAAACATGTTTATTGTTTATCTCTTTTCAATTCTGAAATACATTCTCCCAAAATACCAAATAAAAACTTCCTTGAACTCCTAAGCGCAAAAATCTCAAAGACTATACCAGTAGAACAATTTGGCTTATTTATTAGTTTTCAGCTTCAAATAATCTATCGAATTCACCCTACAGCATTCTAGAAAAAATATATAGGTATTTTTGTTGCACTGTGTAAATGTATCTGTTGTAGTAGCAATGATAGCAAGGTAGTGAAAATAAAGTAATAGTAGATAAACTATTCCTTGTGGCTTATTCATTGATCTCAAACTTTTAAATAAAGCTGTATTCTGTATTGTTGTGAGTATAGTAGGAATGGAAAAAACATTAAAAATTTTGTTTTTATAATTATTTCTCAGTTTGTTTAATTATGACATGGCTAGTTATTTTTAAACTGTCCCTAAAACATCACTGTAATCCATCAAATAATGATTTAAAACCGTTTTTCATGGTGCCCTTCATATTATCAATGTTTGAGTTAACAGGATTACTGTATTCTTTAAAACGATCAGATACATCTTTCTTCTTGGGTTTTTTGCACTTTCTGACATAGTGTTATAGTAGTCTATAAATACACCGACATTGCTTTTAGCTTCATTAATTTTCTTCATATTAAGACATATGATTGTTGACAACAGATGAAGTTGTTCAACAAGTTTGCGTCCAAGGTCGGTCAATGTTTTAAAATCTGCTGCGCCTTTGGTTAACTGAAAATGAGTAAACATATGTAATGTTTAAATACCTCTTAAGAGACAGAGGTTAAAGGTGAAGTAATACTTCATACATTTCAAAAAGTAGAAGAGGTAAAAGTTAAGATATCATCCCACTTAAAATTTCAATCGCATTTTTCCAAATAATATTTTAATTATACTATACAACCGTTATATTTAAGTGCTTAGTGCTCTTGAAGCAATAATACCAACTTACTCTGGCCATGATTTTTAATCAATTCGTTTAATATAAATAAATCACAACTTCGTTTAATTAGTTTTAATACTGATGTATACGATTTTTCTCCAAGACCGTGTCCATTAATCCATGCGATTTCTTTTTGGGGTGCTTCAAAAGTTCTCATTTTAAACGTTGACCATCTTCAAGTCAGAATTGCAGATAAATTCGAAGACATCAACGACAATCTCATTCGCCTAATAAAATTTTATAAATTCGTGTAATGGCGTGTAAGAAAAATAATAACCGAAGGTAATAACAGCCTAATAGAAACCAATCTAAGCTTTACGTATTTCCGTGGGTACTGACGTCGGTTTTTGGTTTGCGATAAAAAATGTTTCTGCAAATAAAAAATAATAAAAATTTAAAAAACTTTATTATGTCGAGAATAGTTGCTTATTATACTATAGTTGCAAAAAAGTGTAAGATATATTGCTGCAGTTTCCATTTTATATAAATCCATCTAGGTGGTAAAATAATTTCCATTTTTATCATGTTGAACATAATGAACATATAGTTTTTTCGCCGATTATTGAGAATTAATAATAACCATTTTTTACCGATTGACATTAATAGTGTGATAGTCACTAATGTGTCACTGACAGAAGAAAACTGAATTTTCTTATCTAGGAGGTAAAAGTAACACTTTATTAACTGTCGAAAGTCCATAAAATTAACATAATGTCAATCGGCGATAAAAAATTACCTGCACAGCGACAACGATAAGGAGAAATTTTTCACCCATTTTTTATGCTTCTAATATTACCAATTTTCAATTTCTACTTATAATGGCAATGAACATCCATGTCTGCTACACGGTTTTCATTTATCGCAGTTCTCTAATGACGATAATAAAAAATTATCTATTTAATTGGCAACTGCATTAAAATGGCTTTAATTATTAACATATTTCTTTATCTAGATTAGCTAGAAATGCATTTCTTGCTTCAAGTTATGCCATTTGATTATGAAAATATATTCAGGAAAGGCAAGACTGAAGTATGTAGTTCATTGTTCGAGGTGTCGCATGTCGCCGATCTTAAAGCTTTAATAAATAATTCCTTTTAGTGTAAAATGCTGCTGCAGAAGCTTCTAAGCTTTTAGCTTATAGGTATCAGTGGTGGCCGGTGAAATTTAGATGGGCGGTAACTTGGGCATGAAACGTAAGGCAAACTTTAAAACATAACTACCACGACTAAATGAAGTTTTCGGGAAAAACTGCACTTGAAATTTGCGTAGAATGCTCTTAGAAATATTTGCAAACCAGTTTTAATCAATACTAGGAAGGAAATTGGTCGGCAGACTTTGAATTTCATCAAGAAATTTTGGTTTTTGGAATTACAAATTTTATTCACAAAAACAAATAAATAGAAAATAGCAATGATACAGGATAGATTATTGTATGAATTAGAATGTCAGGTTTCTTATGGTCTTGATAGATAACGATGACAATGAAGAAAAGTTCTAAATATTTTTATTGACTAATATGTTATAAGTAGTTTATTTTGTTACAACTGAACATTTCCCACAATTACCTTTTCTAAGCTTTACTTACTGTTTTTCGACGTTTAGGACTATATAAATGGGAATATTTTATTGTTTAGAGGTTTTTACAAAATAGAAATATATACAAACACTGCGTCTTTATATAACACGTTAACGGCCGCAGAGATCTCAAGGGGCCCAAGCTTGCAAAGCTTCCTAGGCCAGAGAGGGCATTAGAAACACTGAATGAATTGCCTATGGAAAATTCTCTACAGGCTCATGAACCTCCTCTCAGTTAACTTTTATGCTGTAATAGGCCAACTGTGGCTTCGCTGATGTTTAAACTACCCAGAATATTTTGGTGTATTTACAAAAATCTGAGAAAAAGCATGTTTGGCTAAATAAAACGATATACCTCTGTAATTTTACTAAAGCAGTTACTGAAAATAATCCTTTGTAATCCTTTGTTTCTCATCTCATCATTATAAATCAACTTATTTTGCAAATTGTTTTAAAAAAAGGCAAAATGGCAAAAGAAAATTGTAGGATTATTTGGAGGGCGGTGGTAATTTTTTGTCCTTAACCATTTAAATAAAAGAAAATGATGGTATAGTCTTCATCCAAAAAAACTTCATGTTTATCTGTAACATTACTATTTGACGATCTTTATTATATTTAAGTATATTTAATTTTACGTCGCAGAGCTTAAAGTGGGTTTCATCAGAATGTAAATCTAGATGCTATACTTGTAAAAGCGCTTGTATCTATAGTCATTTGTTATTTTCTATACCGAGTTCAATTAAGGGTTAAACCCGCCAAAGGGTTGGCTTTTGTTAAGAATGGAGTTTGTTTTGAATTAACTGACCACAGCCTAAAAGTTTCGAAATAACTTTTACGGCATCACAACCTTTGATTAAGTGTACAGTACACGAGGGTTAATATTAAAGCACCTAATTGAGAGTGGCCTGGCCTTAGAGTGAGAGAGAAAGGGATTAATTATTTTTTTATACAAGTTTTATATAAATAAAAATTTATGTTGCATAACCAAATTTAACGGAATGGTCATTTAAAACAATAATATCAAAAAATTATAAGGCTATAAATAGCACAAATTCTGTAAAAACAGCAATGATGGCAAACCACGAGTATTAGAATAACAAACAAGCAAAACACTTCTGATACAGTTCAAAGAATTACTGTGAATTATCACTTTTGTTTCGCAACCAGTTACACTGGAGGCAAAAATGTTTGCACCGCTGCGCTGTGACCACCATAAACATTGGTGATAATTAGTCAAATCAAGACACCAAGTTTTGATATACCTAAGTAGATTTGCAATGGAGTATTCGTAGTTGTCCCGACTGCATATATTTCGATCAAAACTGCTGGCTCAGGCAATAGCGAGTGTTGAATCTATCTTAAAAAATTGCCATTTAATTTTAAAAGTCTACAGAGTAAAGTAGAAATGTTTGAACTTCTACCAACAGTTTAGATTTTACGGAGACTGTTTGTATATCCAAAATTAAATATACTGAGGTGGCATTTTACTATAAATTTAGAAAAGTTTTTAAAATTAAGGCATGTAGAGCTAAAAAAACTGATCGAATATATTTTAATTAACATACTTGGGGAATAGTTGTTTGACGGTTGTTTTTATAGGTCTTCCTTTAACACATGGATTCGGAATATTTTATGTCTAACTAAAGAGTAGATTCTTCTTTAATCTTTGATCTAACGTGAATGCTTTGTTAAGTTCTGTTTACAAAAGGATCCATTCCACTTTCCTATGTGGCGATTCTCATTTCTACTGCAACGACTGTATCGAGGATATAAATGTTAGAAGTCTATTTCCAGTCTTAGTTATTTTAGTTTAAGTAAATGTATTACTAAGTATACTCGAATTCAAGGTAAATCGAATATTATTGATATTTCTTCTAATGTTGATATTAATTCACTAAATCCCATAATTATTTATTCAGATACAGCTGATCGTTTAATGTAATTAATTAATTTCTATACTTAAATAATAAATGTGCTTATCAAACAAACGGGAATTTTAATAAAGTTGACAATTTAAATTACTTTAAACATTTATTATCGCCAGAAAAATGGAATTTTATGGCTGAAGATCAATCACAGCTGTGACACATGTTTTACTAACTTTTATCATACATTATTGGTATTAATGGATATGGCTCTTCCAATAGTCACGTAAAATAAAAAAATGTGAAAGCATTAAACCGGGAATGACTAATCATATTATAGTTCATTTGAAGTTCACTCCTAGTAAAAATAGCAGAATTTTTTGTTAAACTTATCTTATGTAAATCTATCTTTAAGGAGGGTCTTTCCACTGATATTTAAAAAAATCTTTAATATTACCTATTCATAAAAAAAGTTTAATTTTAATCTATAGAAGTATTGCAAAATCTAGATAGCAATAGATTGCAATACCTCTATAGAACGAAATTCTATCTATTTTAATAGTAATAATAAATAATAATTAATAACAATAATAAAATTTTTTTTTAATAAAGAGCCAGTTCCTAGATGGAGACCTTCTCCTATTAGCCACATGTTGAATTTCATAATTAGGATATCTAAGGTACCTTCGAAATCTGATTGTGGAAATCTAATTATATCTCAAAGCAGCGTTAATGCTCGTAAGATTCATATTTTGGGAGGAGGGATATGCATCCCTCGGTGCGCCAATAATGGAATATGCAAAAATATATAGTCACAGATAAATCATACGATTTCAAAAATTAATTTAGACCCTTCGTATGTATTGTAACGAAGTGATTTTTCCAATCAAGGAATGTACATTTTTGCTTTAAATATTACCGTCACTTGGGTACACCCTGCCGCCGTTTTTTAGTTAAGTTAGTAATGAGTTGTAAAAAAGCCCGCTGGTAAACAAGCAGTCAAGTAATTAATTGATTAATCCCCCGTATAAATAAAATCCGAGAATTATTATAAATAATGGCCGAGTCGGAAACAAAAATCATTCGTTACTAAAACAAATTAAAATGTTAATCCTTGCCCGTTTTAATCCGTTTCTTTTTGCAATGTAGTATAGAAATTGCAAGTAACTCATTTCCGGTTAGTGACGTTCTGAATTGATGCTACTAATTGCATAATCCGCTCGAACTCCGCAAGTAACGTCGAGTTGAGAATACGATTCCATCGTGTCAAATCAGTACGCCCCTTTTACCACGACATCTAGATACGTCAGAAAGGTGATAACATGCCAAAGAGCACTCTAGTCCGGATCAGATCCGATCGACAGTCATCAATTGCAGATCAATCCGACACCGTCACCATTTCCGTTCGTACCGCCGCTCCGAGTTTAATAGTAAATTTTCTTGAATATAATATTGGTAAGAATACACCGTGGTTCGCTGCAATCCGTAGGTACTGCCTTCAGTTAAGTATAGATATTCACAGATATTATTGTCCGTGAGTATCGCTGTATTATACTACTAAATCAAACTAGAGCTAATTAGTAATACCTCCGTTGGTCTTTTGTTTTATGATTTATGCATCAGCTGGTTAGATATGTTCACTTGGGCCATCTATAAAGCTTCCATGCATAACGGTTACCGGAAAACCTACGTTAATCCAAATAGTCATTATATGCATCAGCTGGTTAGATCTGTTCACTTGGGCAATCTACAAAGCTTCCATGCATAGAGGTGACCGAAAAACTTACGTTCATTAACATAGTCATTAACAAATAGCTCTAAGTTTGTGGCAGTAGTTCGCCGTATGTTTAAACATCCAGTATAGACTACAATATCTAGACTACAATATCTATAGCTAACCGATTGCCCGCCGTTCATAATACGTCCTGTTGGAGATTTCCGTTTGCTTGCCGTACACAATAATTTATTATTCAAATTTATCCAAAATTCCGAAATAAAATCGTAGACACGCGTAAAGATTCTTGGTTGCCAGCTTGCTTATTTCTTATGGTTTTAACATTTGTACATACTGGACTATACAGTCGCTGAGGTATTAGAGTTAATTAATTTGTTCGTTAATGTTGCTGAATAAATACGTTGATTTAAAGGGGTAAAATTCACGAGTTATTATTTCTGTCATTTATTTCTGATAAACCCGTTTGAGTAGTGGTCGAAGTCCATTAGACAGACCCCCCAGCTTACGACCCCCGGACATTCCGTGTCTTCAACTGTTTCGCTATACTGGGTTGTTCTCCCAATAGGAGAGCCAAAAAGTGTTGTTCTTTGCACTTAAAAATTAAAGAACTGACGCCCGAGTTTTCCGTCTAAAAAGTTTACGTAAGTATATAGAAAAGAACTCTATTGAAAGTGGCACCATTACAGTATTTACCATTTAGAAATCCAGTTTTATGTTATTTACTGTATGTTAAGAACACACTTCGAATTTTCCTTTAAACAATACATCAGAAACAAAAAAGAAAAGGTAGAAATCATATAGTATTATTAAAAGACATGTTTGTCATCTTCAGTGATAACACTTAAGAGTTGGAATTCAATATAATATTGGGCACTGAACATCAGACGTTGATATGCTCGCCAAACACAAGATGAAAAGGAGGCGTTTTATTTACAAGTTAATCTAAATACAAATTTGAATCTGCATGTTGATTATTTCTTATCTCGTTTTAGACCCTTTGTTATAAATTTCTATTTACTTACGGTCTGTTAATTGAGCTTAAATACTCAGTACGAAAATCCTTTCCATCCATCCATTTTAAATTAAAACTTGAAAGTTGTTCCAGACTTGTAAACGGAATTATATAAGTTGTTTAGTGATAAAATTTTCGGGCCGAATTTAAGACGGAATTCATATCAAAGTGATAGGCACCTAGCAACAAACATACGCATCAGTTTTGAAAATGATCAAACAAAAGAAAGAAGTTTTTGGGGAAGTTAAATAAAATAGAGAAAGATTTTGACATTTGCCCTAAGAAAGAAACATGATGCAGCTATGCTTGGCTTCATCAATTATATGCTTGCTGATATTTTTGGCATTGATAAACATTATCGTGATAATGAAACACGAGGATGATAAATAGGATATTATTATGGTGGAAGGTGAAATAAACAAAAGAAAGCAAAAAATTGCATTTTTTCAATATTTGCTCATTATTTTATTGTTAACAATCAACTGATATTTTTTCCCTTGGTAATTATTGTTATGCATATTTCAATAATAATCATAAATCGGTGACGTCAACGATGAGTAATTTCAGTACTGGTGTTTAATTTGTCATTTACCTAATAGCAATAATAATTCATTGTTTTTAGTCAGAAAATTGCTTGTCTAATACAATTGGCAAAAACTAACTAAAGAATTTAACTTGTTACTCATTTGTTCTTGTTCTTAGGCAGCTGCGAGTGCGGTCAGATGTAACGAACGTCAATTTTAACTTTTATAAGAATCAAAAGTCAAACAACAATCGTGGCTAATAGATGGTTACCACCAAAGGAATGAAGCGACCTCGTCCCATCTTCTAAGAGCTTAAACTATACAGTCTTATTTATGCGATTTCAGGCCAGGAATACGTATACCTACCATCCTTCGGAGGAGACGTAAATCCATAGATTATTTGTCTATTAGTTAGATAAATAATTAATATTGTCATGTATTCTAACCGATAAAAATAAAAATAAATTCTTTTAAAATTAAATAAATCAAAAATATATCAATATTTAAAACTTCCTTCTTTGAATAAAATCCGACGAAGGACAAACCAAATGTGTTTAAACATAAAAGGCTCAAAAGGATAACAGTCTTGGAAACAAATAATCTTTCTCTGGTAAACACTTGCAATAGAACAGCAATAAGGCAGTCCTTGCAGATGGGGCTCGTCCAACCACAAAAGTAAATCTAAAGATTAATCAACTAAAATAGTAGTAATTTGACAGTAGTGAATGAGATTCTAAGTTTCTCCAGCGAAACGTAAAACATAGTGTAATCTATTTACGATATACATGTATTTAAATTAAAGAATTAGTATAATAATTGATATAAAATCGATAATATATGTCAAATGGCTAGATATGTTGCAAATTTAGACTATAAGTAGTGACAGTGTAGTGAAATTTAAAACGCAGTGTTCGTACCTTCCGAAGAGCGGTAGACCTAAATCAGTTTCAACGTAACACAATGGACATTCACATAGAGGTTATCTGACAAGGATGCTGAAAACAAGATTAATTCTGCAAAATAACTTAAAATAAAGCAGATAATTGGGAAATTACTTACCAAAAATTGCATAATTCCATCTTAGTATGCTGTGACAGGTGGAATTCTGTTGGCAATGTCTTGGAAACAATACAAAGAAAATTGCGGGGAGAACGAGTTTGAAGAGATATACGAAGACGTATCCACGTTGCTCCTAAAAAAAGTATGAAAATTTCGAATAAATCCGTTTAAAAGTAAGAAAAAACGGTGACATTGCAAAGGTATGTTTATCCATTATATACAGACCAAGTTATTATGCTGAAATCAAAAAGGATTATTCAGTTAGAAGATAATTAAAATCAGGTACCTACCTAGCTTATAATATTGCATCAAAATTGTCCAATCTAGCTAGTTTCTAATTAAATTTAATAATAACGGTTTTGTCCATTAAATATAAGCTAATTTTAAGTTGTCGCAGGTTGCAATAAGCTCACCATCTTATTTTATTTATCGATTTATTTGCTAAATTAAAAAAATCGTTCATAATAGAGACACCTAATGTTTTATAATATTAAATTTGTGTCCCATTCGTTGCTCTCGGGTTAGAGAAAGAGAGAAGTACAAAAACTCATAACAGTTACATCTGTGTTCGAAAGCCACAAGCTGTATTACCCAGATTTTAAAGTATTCTTGAAAAAAATCAGTTTAGATTCAGGTTAAATTGAATAAATCTTTATTAGTACCTATTACAAATCAAATAAAAACTAGAGAAAGGTAAGTTTCTCCGATTAATAAGATCCCTGGAACTTCCTGAAATAAGAAAAACACGGGTTTATAGCTAACCCATGTAAGTCCTTCGGCTTGTTAAGTACACGGTGTCGTTTATAAATAGTAGAAATTAAAACTTAAAAGAAAATCCTATAACAACTCATTAATTATATACAAAATTCAAATCACACATTTTTCAAAAATAAATAAAAAAATATATATAATAATAAACCTTGATAAATACATTACGTTTATTGTGTGAGAAAATAGGATAAATAAAAATAAAAATTTCCATCATTACATTACAATATCTACTATTTGAGTGAGAAAAGAGGTTTGGAAAAATTTTTTTATTGGGTAGCTTGTCTCCTGGGGTCGGTGATTGGCCGTATATGGAAATATTATTATATATATATTATAACCTCCAAATATTTTTAATTGGAATTGTTTTCAAAATAGGAAAATTTACACCAAGAAACAAACAAACCGTTTATTTGTTTATTTTTTGTCATACTTTCTTATAGAGGTAAAAATACTTATGCATCGCTGATCCTCATAGCATGTCTTAAAGTTTGTAAATACAATAGTAAGTTGGCTTAACATAGATATCAAAACAATAATTAATACTCTCCCCTAAATTCACAAAAAGCCCCGTCTTTTTGCTGTTTTATTTCAGATCTTACATGTGATAAATTAATTTCATCAGTGGAAACCCTTAATCAAGAGGAAGTGTTACATCGCTGGACATGAGTCTGGCAATAATGATAAGAAAAATCATTTACAATACTTAGCAATCTTAGCACGAAACGATGCCATATTTTACCAAAATAACGCAATAAGAAGGTCGAGGAAATACAGCAAGAAGAACAAATAATTATTATCAGTGGAAAGTGGTAAATACATATAAGATATATACCAGAAATTTATTAAGAAGCAATACATTTTTTATTCGGTTTCAGTACATGGTACAAAGAAAGTAAGAATAAAAGTTTAAATTTTATATAAGTATGTACAAACATTGTAAAAAATAGGTAATTTTATACATAATAGATAGATATATTTCCTTTTCCTATTAATATTTATCAGGGCTGGTTTGATCCAGAGATAAATGTCAATTGTCCAATCGGAAGGTGGCATTTATACCAAAACTAGGATTTTGACACTTACAGCCGATCATATATTTTCGTCATACGCTCTCCCCAAAAATGTTGGAGAAATTGTTTGAAAGATATAACAGGGATGCTAGTGAGCGCAAAACATCAACAGCAACACCACTACGGCTATCAAATTAGTTCTGTAAGCTAAACATGAGTTTACTCGGAGAATACAAAGGTAAAGAAACTGCAATAGAAGCCCTTCTAGACATAGATTAAGCTTTTGATGACACCGTATTTACTGTTCGGAACCACAGGATACCCATTAGTAAAGGCCCTATTACCCCCTTGCTGTATTGCCTGGTCATGGGTGAACTAGCTGAATTGGAACAGCGAAAATTATATGTGCTAAGATATGGCAGGCATGCCATTTAGTAATAGGAAAATTTGAGGACATTACATTAAAAATGAAGCAAAAACCTACCTTATTGAAGTTTCTTTGGATTTCCCATTACAAGAAAGACCACCGTGATTACTTTCATACAAAAGAAACTCCCGAGTCTGACAAAATGGTATCTTCAGGATTAATTAAAATGATTTTAGACAAAAAAACTTTGAGGCTTGTTTAGACTAGTGACTACCAAAGCAACGCGCAGCTGTAGGAATACAATAACTTACGACTCAAAGGTCAGGTGACACACAACCGAAAGGTGATGAGAGAACTAAGCAAAGAATCTTCAGCTAGAGGTAACTGGAGCCATAATAACAACACTTATGACAGTCATGTAAATGCAGTTGCAAAACTGACAGAACACACAGTGTACAAGAGCTACAAGAAAACAGGCGTGCTAGTCACAGAAACTGTCGAATCGACCATACAATTCAGCAAAAACGTTGGGGACGACAAAGACGTCAAATTGACAAAAATTAGGAAAGAATATTAGTGTGGTGCGATCCTGACAGAATACTAAATAAACACGTAATCAACATAAGGATGAGGGATAATCCAGAATTAGGATCAGTGGTGATAGGACGGAATCCCTCGCCACATCTTATTAATGATTACGCTTACTCATTTCAGAGGTACATTTGCTACATCTGAAAGTAGCGTCCACTGTTGGATTAACAATATTTTAAAAACTGGTTTGAGTATTACTTGACGTGATCATGTTTATTAATACGAGCATAAAAATGTACTAAAATCATTTTTTTAATAACTTAAACTCTAACGTCCAAAACACATTTGCATTGTATCACTTTTTTAAAGCCCACCACAGACGGTTTGCTTTATTTATGACTGCATGTACAAGCAGAATCATAAGCACGAGGCGCTTCTGTCGGAGCTAATATAACAAATCCTATTATAAGGATAATCCTTAAAATACGCTACTTTTCAAATAACTTGCAACAGTTAGGATATGAGAAAATCTTTTAATAAGTTTTTCACGGATTATTTCCATCATATTACTTTTGTCCAGTTAGAAAATTTATAATTCTCAGTTAGAGATGATGAAATATTCTCCACTAAAAAACATATTTGATGCAATTTACATTACTTCTATCAAGAGCTAACTGAATACCCATTTGTAGGATCAGACTTGTAAGATTATGAGCCAATGGTGATGGTTACAGAGAATTAGTAGTAAAAAGTGTATTTAAGAGTATACATACTTTGAGAAATTCAGTAATTTATCTTGGACCTTTTCAAGAGAAAAAGAAACGCACGTGATACCAAACGAACGGTTGTGTAAATTAAATAAAACCAAGCTCATCTTCCCTTAGCTGTAAAGAACATGATGCGATGGTTTCTAATTACGATGAAGATATATTATATTCAGTAGAAATGATTTTAAAAAAGACGCTACTCGACTATAACCGTTATTATTGACATCCACAAATGAATTTTCAATAAATCACTTCTTCATACCACATACCTCCACTTCAAACACGGTATCCCATTATTCTTACATATTATATTTACAATCCTATACAATTTTCGACAATTGTTTGTCCACATTTTATGATTTATTTGTTATCCTAAGCATCTGTATATAAATTTGATGAAATATCCCGTCATACTCCTTTTATAGATTAATTGATGAATTTACATTTAATCAAATGTTACGTAGTAAAGGGGTCGGGAGGTGATTTACTTTATTTTTGGCCTTCTCTGGGTGTTGCGTCACTAAAAAAATTGACAAACGACGCTCTAGACTTTTGGTAACATTGAAGAATTAAGAGAATGAGGAAAAAATGGAAAAAGAAAGAGCATTGCATTTATTCTTTTGTTAGTTTTGTTGATTTAAAAAAATTGAACGTTAAAAAAACTTAAACCTCATGGAATGGGTCAAAAATAAATGCCTACACTTTCCAATTCTTTTGAAAACGCAAGTTTTTTCTTCACCGTTTTCCTCGAAAACTTCTTTTCCTACAAGACTAATAAAACAATGACTAAAGACTTATTTTAGACCTTAATTCTCAGTAGTATAATTGGTTATTTAAATTTTCCCAAGAAAGAAAGCGCAGATGGTTTACCATCCCAATAAAATTTGTTTTTCATATTGCATCAAATTAACTCTATCCTGGAAAGGCTGAAACCTTTGATGTGGCGGTAGCACCAACATAGTTTCCGCTAACACCAAATCACCAACACTAGATTTGACGCGCGTTTCGCCAACCAAGTTGACATCATCCGAAAGTGATTGGTTGATGAAACACGCTTTAAATACAGTGTTAATGTTTTGGTGTTAGTGGAAATTAACTCTGGATCAGATCTAAAAATTCCTACCAGATTAGTTACTGTAGTTACCCCAATTTAATTCCATATTCTTAATTTCTTTATCGCAATTTTGACGTATTGTAACTATTCTAGTAAGCATTTTGGATAATAACGTTTTGGTCTATTGTCATAATTTCGACTCAAGAATTCTCAACTCAGTTGTTTGGAAGTTGTATATCTTGTATATTTATACGATCTGATCCACGATAATAAAGGAGGACCAACCTCAATTTTCAGAAGCTTCTTTATAGAAATATAATGGTTATCGAAGGGTTTGCTAAAGTCCATGTATATTAAATGCACTTCGATGATCTCTACTAGAGTATTAACTATATAGTTGGGTACAGATAAAAAAAGTAAAGCTTTATAAGTTGCTGATATGAAATTTATTGCCGGATTTGTAAATCGAGGTTACGCATGTACATTTCCAAACAAAATGGTTGTAAGGACAGGGAAAATATGAGGAAGGGTGGATATTTATCAGGATCTGCATGTTTACTAACATCAAAACATTTGAATGACTAATATACACCTTTAGTAAGTCGAGAGTAAAATTCTATTGAGCATCGCACAATGGACTGTCAACTGAAGAAAAATAGCTTGTAAGCAAGTTCAATATATCAACAGCACCCTCATCAGCCTTGATATTTTCATAAAATATTGAGAAGGTCAATCAGATTTTCACTTTGGTGAGTTTAATTCCAGGATGACATGCAATATTTAACATTATTAGGAATAGATCCTTTGAGCACCCACATATTTAATATAACGTTATTTAATCATTTTTGTGAGGATTACTAAAAATAAAATACTTAATAAGCAATACAATTGCCCGAATTGTTTTAAAGTTTAATTTATTCTTGGATTAAAGATTTTAATTCACAATTGAACCAGGTGGGATATTTCACGTTTGCTTCGTAAAGAAACACACTGTTCAACCCAATAATGGTTATAACACTAATATCTTCAGTAACTGGAGAATAACTAATACCAATTCATTGATAACAAATGATTGTTTATCAAATTATATTGTGTCAAAATGTATTTCTTCCTCTACCCTAGAAGGACGGTATGTATTCGTGAAAAGAAATTTTAAATTCTTAATAGAAGTTGCATATAAGTACAGGGTGGGGGCAGTACTGCATTCGACTTAGATATCTAGAATTCTATCATTGTTTTCTCGCGACGTCATATTGTCTAAAAATATGCAGTGTTCCATTTGAAAAATGTTTGTCGATCCCGTTTATTTTTTGGAAATAAAAATGGTTTAGAAACACCACACAGCTGTTTCGTAACTGGCAGTAACATGAACGTAGGGATTTTTTCAATGCACATTAATCATAGATGGCATTAATTTAACAAAAATTTTATTACATCCAAATAGTTGGGAAAGAGTCGTTAATAAATACAAATGGAAAGGGGCTAAAAATAAGCTCCAAAAAATGTACTGATAAACAACACTTTATTGAAGAACCTCTTGACTTCTTTATTATTCTGCAGAAATGTATGACGGAACCTATTTTAATTTCTTTCGATGACTTATTTAGCCACTCCCCTATTGATAATCTTTGTAGGTCAAAAAGAGCTTAAATTAGACTTTTATTCCGACGAAGCGAATATTTTTACATAATTTTCAAATGTTAAGTAATTAAACTGTCCGCAATCCTACAAAATATATCTACATGAATATGCATTATTTAAATTTAAAAAAAGAAGTGCCACAAGAAATGAATGTAAATATAAATTCATTTTGGACAAATGCACTTGCTAATTAAATTCAAGAATTAAACGGTGTAATGTATATACTGCAAAATTGTTCTATTCGTAATTCAGCCACGTCCTTTATATGTCGTGTTTGCAAGGGGCGACGCTTAGTTATGTAATAAGTAAACTGTTACGTGATTACTTCAGAGCGAAATGTTTTTTGTTTAACAGAAGATACAAAGGCCCTTGGCAAAATTATATTAAATCAAATTTGTATCCAAACACTATTTACTCAGGTTTTTTGTTAAGAATATTAAAATAGTAGTAAACGGAAAGTTAAAGCGGAAGTTTTGACAGCGTTGAGCAAACTCTTAGATTAAACTCTGGAAGGAAAATAATATTAAGGTTTTGTTTTGTTTGGCAAAACAGACAAGAGACATGCGACATGCAGCGCTCGTGTACCGCCTTATATTAAAATTGTATCGCTTAGGTACGTGGAATTTGACGGAGCAGAGCAAATACTGTTACGAATGTTGACGCGAATTGGGTATACTTAGCGAAATAATTCCTATATTCAGTTATACTGAAATAACTCTCATTAAAAATTGCAAGATATACATATTTAATCTTTGTCTTCAGTACGCGCAACCAGGAACACTTAGGGAACCGAGTAGGGAACTAATGCAGCTCTAAGCGTTTACAACAACTTTATTTAGATTTTTAAAACAATATACGTAACCTATGTCCATTAAGATTTGACATAATTACATGTGGTGTATTTATTTATTATATTATTATAAATTTCAGAGTCCATTAAATGGCAAAGCAAAAATTTGTTCGACATCTTAACTTAAAGTTGACAGTTTAGTTTTTTAAGTCGTTTACGTCGAAATTCTGAAAATCATTTATAGTACAGTTACTTGATGATCTCACTTCGAACTAATTCTATAGCTGCTTTAAATTGAAGATGTCCGCGCCTTGTGGAAGACCATTTAATTAAAGTTTATAATTTTCCAAAAAGGTTTTGTTGAAATTTGTGCCAAAACTTAAGGGACCTACGTTATCAAGCAAAGAAAGAATAATTGTAAAAGCTCTAAACCTCTCACGATTAGTTGAGAAAGGGGAGACTTTCAATAAGTCTCCAAAAAATTGCAGTTATCCGTCATTCCAATTATCAAGCTAAGAGTCCTAAAACTTTATGGGGAAGAAAGAATAGTAATTGGACTGAAACTTTGGCCAAACTTGGGTATTTAAAGCTGTTATAGCTGTTATGCCACGTTGGCTCTATATCACGGCTGTAAGACATTCAATTATGCTTGCAGGCCTGCCATAGTGACCCAAGTGCCACAAACAATAGCTCAAATCAATTAAGTAAGATACAAAGAGTGGCATTCTGGAGAACTGATGTGCCGGAATCAAAGAAACTGTGGCGAACCTCACCTATGTTGATAGACCACAAGATTTCCAATGGCCCAATACCACTTCCCCAAACTTTGAAAGCAAGTACACCAGATTTCCTCAAAGAAGGATTACCTGGTACACACCTGGTATACATGATAAAAATCCAAGAGCAAGCCTTAACTATACATTTGAGAATCACAACACAATATTCCACACCGAAATATACACAATTCTACAGCGTATTCGCGAAATCTTAAGGAGATGGATGTTTACTCAACAAATTGAAGACACTATAATGCAATGTAATGTAAAGTGACGTCAAGACTGATATAGGAAGATCTAGAAGAGCTCAAGGCCCTGACCAAATGGAACACAGTCAAAAAAACTTGTCAAAAATATATGGATAATTCTGAAGAAAAGAACAGTGTCATATCTAGATAAATATAATATTTTGTCGGAAAAAACAATATAATTTTAAAGAAGTTAAATCAACTGAATATGCAATGGTTGATTTTATTTCTGAATTTTATAAATCATTGGATGAAGCTAAAAAGTCCCTTTGCATCTTCGTTGACTTAACCAAAACGGTTGATACTATCAGTCATGCAACTCTTAAAAACATTGGTTTTCGAAATACATTAATGGACTTAATTTATTTGATAAGTACAACACAACGAGTAAATGTCAATAATGTGATATGTTCAGGGAGAAATGTTCAAGGCACAGTGTTAGGTCCTATAATTTTAACAGCTTCATTAACGACTTGTTTGAACTGCTTTAGGTAGGAAAAATCATAAGTTTCACAGACGAGACCACAGTATTTTACAAAGCCACAAGTTGGTCAGATTTAAAACCTTTATTTTGTAATTATAATATATTTTTTAACATGAAATTGTTAACTATTATCTTTACAAAAACACAATTTTTATCACTTAGGACTGTTTTGTGACTACCAATCAAAAAATATTCACAGTTCTTTACAAAGATGCAACCGGAGGAGACATTAGAAATATCGAAGTAGAACGCAAATCTTGTGAAATTTCGGATGTGATAAAAATGAAAATTTGTTGCAAAGTAGTAAATAGTTATTTCTTTAACACAAAACATTTTCAAACCGTAAAATCATATTATCAGTATTTTTATTTAGAAATAACAAAAAAGGTATTTTATTAACAAAAACATTTTCACAATTAAAACTAAAATAGTAAATAGTATTATACAAATTTATTTCACTAACAAACATTTTTAATGTTAAAACTAAAATAATTACTTGAAGATGAAACAATTACAAATACCGATATCGATTAATCGCAAATAAACGCAACTGATAGTACAGGCAAAGTGTCCAAAATAAACAAGAACATAGCGAATTCGTTGAAACTTGACATATAGGTACGTTTAGAAATACATATATTTTAAGAAACTGAAGAGTCCCGAACCGTGAGGGATGTGTCCTGAAAAAAAAAACGTGGGATGAGCTAGATTTTCACATGTATAATAAAAATTGTCAATTGAACCATGAGAAATTTTCAAAAAATAAGAATGACTTGTTATATTTTCATTTATAGAGAAATATTAATTTTTAACTTCTTTATTAAAATTTTGTTCCTAATTTTGCGTTTGTTTCCTTCATTTTCTGCTTGTTTATCTGTGAGTATATTTTGCAAAATGAAAAAAGTACATAATCATTGTGTATAAGTGAGGATTTTCGAGTAGATTAAAATATTATATTATGCATATTGAATGAAACATACTTTCTATCTAAAGAAGATCAGAATCGATAGCATCCATTTTCTGGACGATATTTTCCAAATTAGTTTCCGCATTCTCGTCGATTGCATCTAAATCTTTTGCGTCGTTTAGATCCTCGATAATTTTATCCATGTATGAATTTAGACGTTGTACTCTTAAACTTGCTTTCTGTTGCGGTTGCAGGAGATAAGTTGCAATATTGCTTCTGATGTTGGCACAAAAAGTGTTGTCACACTATTTTCCATCGGCTTAACTTTATTTAAACCAAATTACCTACTGTAACTCCTAAATAACTAAAAAGATTTATCTAAATCTTATTTGATTTAGTATCTTGAATCTTAAGAATAAAAGACATATAAGTTTATAAATCTACTAAAACATAAAAAATAATGCAATACTTTTATTATGTAGAGATTATAAGGAAAGTTTTTGTGTTATTTATATTCCCGTATAAGAACTTCAATTAATCTAACTTGTTACAGTGTGCTCGATTTATTGTGTTATTATTCGTTTTGAATTGTTTGTAAGGTTGTAAGGAGCCGTTAATTTTTTTCTATCCTCACTGGTGTGGATTTTTTTCCAAGCCGTTTCTGAATTTTGTAGAATACTCGTAATGAATTCTTGTCATTGAAAGTTCTCATTACATTAACTAAAATAACTGCATTTCTTTCTGAAGAAGTTTTTAGTTTTCCTTCCTGAAATATTGCAAACGTGGTATCACAACCACTGAAAGCATGAGCCAGTAAAATTTTATTTTTATACGTTCATGTGATTTCTGGATTTCTGACGAATAAAGAATTTTCCATTTAATTTTTCCTGTTCCTGGCCTTATGAAAAATATCTTTTTCTTCTGGAGTCAAAGCGATTAATAGAACAAGGAGATCAATGTCCTGACCGACTAGGTACAGATGTTCGTCTATTATTTGATATTGCAACTTATAATTAATTGCATTTGAAGTTTAAATATTAATAAACAATTTAGCAGAAGTGAACCTAATAATATTTAATATTTACTTCAATATAGTCTCCCTGATATGTTGGCCACATATATTTGAATAATTAACGATACAAAATGAAAGTGACACAACTCGTACGACAGATACTAACATGTTGCCTTTTTGTTTCAGACCTCCGTAACTCTTTGTACGCTAGGTATAGGAGCAACTTTTGGTGAATCAATCTTGCAGGATTTACCCAGAGACAGTACAGTAGTAACGCAAACAACTTGTGAGCTCCTGCGCGTCGAACAACACGATTTTAGACTGATTTGGGAGGTAAGAAAACATAATTATAGCTGTTGGCTTTCGAGTTTAATCATTTTAGATATGCTTCGTAAGTTATTAAGGACTAAGCTACTATTTTATTACAATTAAAGCTCAGTTAATTACTCGTCATTCGCGGAACTTCTATTAGAATTAAATATATCATGGGATATGAGCTTAATATGACAGAATCTGTGTTGACCACATTTCGCATCGCGTACATTAATTAAATGTAACTCACTGAATTAAGGACGTATAAATTACGGGATTAAAAGCCGAATGTAACAAAGTCGTCTGGAATCAGTTGTGTTATCACGCGATAGTACTGTTTCAGTCATGATTTGATATGTGATTGTTTATAACAATAATTAACTTGTTGATATGCGAGTGTGAGGAGAAGCAATAAATAGATTACTAATTTTTAATTATTTTTAAAACTAAACTGAAATGAAAAACTCGGCTATCCAAAAATACACTATTTTAAAATTTGTTTCCCACTCATAATATAAAAATTGGTACATGAAAATGAGTTGCAGACAATAAACAATTTTTTAGAAAATCAACCACCAAAATTACGTTTGAACAATTGCAGAGATCACCTTTTCCCAATAAATTTACTTCACATGAGGGATGTGCAAAATATCGTAGACTTGCCCTACATTTACCAATGTATTACAAATAACCTACTACCTGTTTTATAAACAATAAGGAAGAAGTGTGCGTTCGATGCCCACTAAAATTAAATTAATTAAGTTAATGGTTTAATCTAGCCCCTCTGATATTCTAATTTTGACGCCCAACGTGGGCTGAAAGTTTCTTAGTGAATGCAGAGTGAATTCTATGGGTACGTCTCGTACTAAACGAACACATAAACATTTAATTTATTTTTATGAAATAAACAATTCAGTTATCACTTTTGAGAATACCATATATAGTCTGTGATTCTATTTCAAATTTTTTTTTGAATGCGTCTCTTGAGAAATCATTATGTTCTCGTAGGGACTCTATATAATCCAGAAGTTAAATCTCATCTGCATACCATAACTTTTTGCTCGCAATTCGAAATTAGTTTAAGGAAATATTTGAGAAACTTTTCTGCCAAAAAATAAATATCGTGGTGATATTTTAATTACACGCTACTTAGCCTTGTTAGAGACTGAATAATTCATAAAATGTAAATACGTTAGACGAATATTAGATTAGAGCTGGGTGGACGTATCCGATATTGTTCTGTAACGTTACTCTGGAAATAAACGTACACATTTTATGAATTGTTTAGAAGCATTGTAGTTATTATAATAGCATTCATTTATGTAACAAACAAGAGTAAATAGTGTGGCGCTGGCCAGTGTGGCTATATAATGGTAAAGATTTCCAATAATCATATCTTCCTTATAATTTAAGCAATATTTTATCAAAAACTAATGAAAGTCATTGTAGTTTATTACAAATGAGGTAAACTATAGACTTCGAGGAAAGCTTAAAGCAAAATATTGGGACATAATTCGAGTATATTATATTATCACCTAAACGACGGTGTTGTCGCATTGGAAAAATACAAGGAGCATGGATAAACAAAAAAACCGCTGCCAATTATGGGATCAAAACTTCCTCACCGTGTGGTGGAGTTTATAATAAAAGTAATTTTTGACGTATTTTGATTTTTGACGTATTTTGATTTTTTGACGTATTTTGTTTTTTGGCGTATTCCGTTTATTTATTTCATCTTTCATCACAAATAAATTTTTTTGTCAAGTTAAAAATAAAAATGTTGGGTTCCGGTAGAGCCTATTCCAGTGGACCGATTTGGCTCATCTACGAACTCAATCTTTTCCTTAACCTTTAGAACGTGTGTACCAAATTTGAAAGCTTTATCTCAAAAACTGTAGCTGCTATCGCGATACACACACACACACACCCAGACACACACACACACACCCACACAGACAGAAAATTTTTTTTGTCTGAAATTTTGTGTATCGTCATAATTCGTCGAGAATCGTCCAGAAATGCAATAAAAAATTTCAAAAATTTTTTCACGAATACATACCTTCCTCACTTTTGGTGAGGAAGTAATAAGTATGTAGTGCTTTTAGTATAAGCAATGCTTTTACTTGGTGGGAAATTAGTCAAAATTATTGATGAAAAGTGATAGTCGGGAAGTTGATTTTTTTGTTTTATACATGTTTTATACAAATGAGTCGAAAACCAAAAAAATGAGCAAAATCGTTGTCTAGATCCGCTAACTTTTTTATAAATGACTTTATTTAGGTTTTATACAAGCATAATAATAACTTTTTATAAACCAGGTGCTACAAAGGCAGCATTACGAAGTGCAGGGGATGGATGTGTTAGCAGTTTATGGATTTAACCCATCAACACAATATATTGATTTAAATTTAAATGTTATACGGTTAGATATTTGGTTTAGCCGTTTTCGAGATATTTGCATTTAAAGAACGTGGTTATATTGTTTTGCCTATCGCGGTTGCCATGAAAAAACAATTATTTCTAACATTTCTCCTTCTATATAACCCATTTTACGGATAAAACGAAGAAAATGTGATACCCGAATAAACAATAGTTATTTTCCTAACAAGTGCGGAAAGTGGTACTTTTCCGCACGTGACTGCCGGTCAACGTCAAAATGAGACAGTCATGACTATATGCTACGTGATTTTTTGATATTTAAAGTTATTTAGTAATTTTTTGATATTTAAAGTTATAGCTACTTCAAAAGAGTTAGTATAAATAGAAATGATTTAATTTCATTAAGTTTGTATAAAATTACCCGAAAATGCAAATAAAAATATAATTACTTTTCCACACTAGTGCGGAAAAGTGCAACTTTCGAAACTAATATGCGTGCGGAAAAGTTACACTTTCCGCACGCATTTGTTTTTTCATGGAAACCGCGATATGGCAAAAATATAATCACGTTCTTTAAATGCAAATATCTCGAAAACGGCTAAACCAAATATCAACATATCATATATTTTTGAATTCAGAAAAAAACGATCTACTTGATTTTTTAAAAATATATAGGATGTTCCATTAGAAATGTACCAACTTGGTGTTTTTTTAACTTTCCAATATTTATTCGTGATATTGCGCAACACTTTCTGACGATTTAGGACAAACCCTACAACTTTTGTATTTAAAGTTTTTTTTCTTTTATAATAAGCGAGGTAGACGCTGTCTAAATATATGGAATACCCTGTACTTTTAATGTAACCATACCACAACAGTTCGATAGTTAATCCAAATGGATTAACGAGTATTTTAGTTTTTTTATTTTTCTACGACCAATAGAGCTGAAGATATTTAAAAATCAGCGTAGCGATGTACTCGAATTGCATCAAATATGCACTTTTATGCACTTTTCGCGCGAAGCCCCAGCACGATTTTGCTCATTTTTTCGCTTTCGACACATATATAAAACAAAAAACAAAAACAAAACTCAACTTCTCGATTACATCACTTTTAAATTATAATTTCCCTCCACTATTTTAGTAATATAGTAAGAAAATCATTTGATTTGAATGATAATAAAATAATAACACAATGTATAGCCCATTGGGACCATTTAACTCATTTTAACACCATTCAGATTCTGATGTAATTTCTTCATCTTCAAATTTAATATCATCATTGAAACGGAATGGCACTTTTGTATCAAAGAGTTCGTTTTCTGTTGACGTGTTGTAATTTGGAAAGATAAAAACCTATGAAAAGAAGGAAGAAGCATTTTCCTAAAATCTGTATATTTGTATTATAACGAGAAGATTTTTTTGTACGACGTTCTGTAAACCCCCTGACGGCTTTATTCCAATGATTCATCAGAAAAATTTCCAATGGAAAATAACAATGAAAAAATTATATTAGTTCCGTGTATTAATTAACAACTATGTGGATATAGACATTATAATATCAAGAATATTTATTTAAATGCATTTTTTTTTGTTTCTTTTGGCAATTCTTTGAATTCAGTCATGTTTATTTGCCTTCGATTTGATAACTCTTATAAAATAAAACACGTTTGATATCAATTTAACTTCGATAACTATGATCGTTCCACTTAATAAAATTTTTTTAAACCTACTGGCAGGTTGTTGCTTTCATTTATTGAATCAGAATTAGGTTTGTACGCCTATTTTTACTTTAATTTTCGTTAAATTTTTTACTTTGTCGCATAACCTTCTTTGTATAATTATCTTTGATCTGTCAAATTTTTAACTGAACTAGGTATATAAACAATGTGTAAAACATATTAAAGCAACAAATCTAACAATGAAGTATCATCATTATTATTTGTTTCATTTTATTGTATTTCCCTTGAACCAAAGATGATGACTTCATAACAAAAGTAAATTTATTGGAATGACAAAATAATAATAAATGTCTTTATTAAGGACGAAGTTAACCTTACAATTAGGTTCTCTACCACTTAACCCTGAACATAACACACTAAAAACAATAATGCTATAATAATAACCTATCTACCATTAATACTATAATTGAGATTTAAGACATCGCACACATAATGTACACTAATATTTTTATGAAGATTACAGCTACATATTGAAGGTGGAAAGAGATGTATAAAAACAAAAACAGAGCATAACTTTTAGGAACTTTGTAATAAATGATGACGCATTGCTTTTTTAAATCTAGGCATTGTTTTAAAACTTTTTGATACTTTATTATAGTTATTATATTAAAGTTGAATACGGTGTAACATTTTCCCAGATAATATTCTCTGAACTTTGATCAATGAAAGCTACAAGGGCGGTTAAATTGGGAAAATCTGTTAAGAAATCACGGGTAACCGTTTTCGACATTTTCCAAAAATAAAAACGAAAATTTTGTGATTTCTCATTTTGGTTGTCTTGGTCACGCAGGTATTACACTTTTTACATTGGCGTGACGCTTTTGGAAAGTAATATTTTGATGAAAAACACGAATGTTCGATAATCTTTTGTTTTCGAATATTCGAGGAAAATCATAAAAACTTTTGATTTTCGTTTTTCAGATTGCGCTTAGAAAGAGCTTTTAAATAATGTATCACTTGCCGAGGAAAAATTGTTTTTTAAGGCACTAATTTAAAAAAAGTTATCCATTGCTTAACAAAACAAAATACCTAGTAGGCCATGAAAAATCAAAAAGTTTTTGTAAAGCCAGAGACAAAGAAGCTGCTTGTTCAGATGGCGACTAATTATTATGTAATGCACTTAAAATCTACTTGTACCTTTCAGTTAATTGCATTATTTGTACAATTTTCTAAAAATGCAAATTTTTGGACGATCATTAATGTTTTATTTGTCATAAATTTGTCAATAAAGTGTTTAAAATTTTACTCTTCACCAAGGGCATTCCTACACGCAAAGCAGCATAATAGCAAAATCATTTGATCTGAATCAACATATCCTTCAGTGATATAACAACAAAATCATTTCAGATCTTCACACAATAATTCTAGTATCCACTGTATAATTGGAGACCCCTTGACAGTATTATCGTTTCAGATTATTTAAATATTTAAAATAATTTAATTTTATATCTACAATTAATGCACATACACGTGGGTATGATAAGTCCGAATCATGTATAGACTGTACACTGTGTGCCAAATTAAATGGGACCCCAATTCTTCTTGTAATAATTTCTTTATTACTCAACGATTTTTTACCATTTTTGGGTATGTTGAACTTAAAACTATCTGAAATGAAGGCCTGGTTCAAATATAGCAATATTCAACTGGCGTGCAAGAAAAGGGGCATTTATTTAAAACTGTGCATTTGAAGTCGTTGCAAATATTAGTCTAATAGTATAAAATTAAAGTAGGTAAACGATATTTTAAAAGCAAACGACTCGTATGAGATTTTAAAGATTTAAGAAGTATTAGGTTCATTTTTTATTTTGTTTCTTCCCCGTCCCGGCTTAATATCAATGGACCCATCTGTTATTAATGCAAAACTGCTCATACGAAATCCGTGTAATGCTTTCACAAAAATGGCTATTTCAAACCTAAAACTTTTTAAATCTTTAAAACCTCATAGGAGTCGTTAGTCTAGATGCTTTTAAATATCTTTTACCTAATTTGAAAATTTTATACTATTAGACTAATATTTGCAACGACTTCAAATGCACAGTTTTAAATAAATGCCCCTTTTCTTGCAAGCCAGTTGAATATTGCTACATTTGAACCAGGCTTTCATTTCGGATAGTTTTAAGTACAACATACCCAAAAAACGGTAAAAAATCGTTGAGTAATAAAGAAATTATTACAAGGAGCATTAGGGTCCCATTTAATTTGGCACACAGTGTATAATCGTTAAATACCAAGGGTCTGGGGCGGCTTAAGGGTCGAGAGAGCCGAGCGGCTGCCCAGAGCTCCGACTCGGAAGGGCGCCAAACTGAGGGTAGAAAATTACATTACGTCTGTAAAATTCTCATGGCTATCACAGGGGCGATCAAAGACGATCTCGTCCGGGTGATAAATTTACTTAGGGCCGCCCCTGCCAAGGGCGTAATTTAAATAAAAACTGTTTTCCTTTTCTGTTAAGTAATCGAATTACCAACCATTATGCAACAATTGAAAAAAAAACAACTAGAATATTATTAGAAATTCTCTTGCTAACGTAGATTATAAAACATTAAAAAATTATTTATAAAGGGAGAACTGGGATAATTTTTATCAGATAACTGATTAATAATTCAACTATATATTTACAGTATGATAACAGTATGGTTTGCAACAATGTGGAGGTAACATCATTATCCGTACGTTTGTAACAATTTTAACCATACTGGCAGTCTCTGAATCGATGCTGCAGGAGTGACATCTATTATTGCTCGCTGCTAGTAAGACTACGGCGTAGCGCCTCTTCATAATTCTTTCTCTCAACGAATAAAGTGGCAGCTATCGACCAATACCACTTCTAAAATTTATAAAGTTTTAGATGAACTAACTACAGCACTATATCTGTTCTTGGATTTAAAAAAGCTTTCAATACTCTGGATTATCTACAGCTTTGCATGATATAGACCTTATAGTTGCAACGGATAATTTAATGGCTAGTTATTTGGAAAACCCCAATCAATTCGTTAGTATAAATTCTGAAATTAGTAAGGAAGATTAGTACAATATGGAGTACTACAAGGCACAGTTTTAGGACCAATCCTATTCATCATCTACATCAATAACCTACTTATTTTAGATACCTAGGAATCAGTTTAAGTATCGCCGATGACACCGCAATATTTTATCGAGCAGAGTCATGGGATGTACTAAAATATATAAAAAAAAAACTTCCAGTTTCTTGTACTAAACGTACGATAACATTTTCCCAGATAACATTTCCTGAAATTTGAATAATATATTCACACATTATAAGTATTTAGAAACATATATTCGTCGGTTCTTGCAGAAACTGGATATTTCTGCTTATATATGACGAAAACTACTATCACAACCCTTTTCTATTATTTTATATTGTTAAAGAGGAACTTTTTAATAAAATTATTTTGAACAATTTGTATAATGGATTCTACTGATTTTGTTAATAATTCTCGTAAAGTAGCCTCAATGTAGACTTGAAACGTCAATTTCCTTCGAAACTTTTAATAGCTAGGACGCTTTATACCTACATATCTAATTATTAACTAACTGACGGATCCAGGGAGAAATAGTTTTAACGTAATATGTATATGTCAATAAATTTCCTATTTTTACTGGACGCATCGGCAGGAAAACAAAGATCTTCACAGGATCTCGTTCTTATCAACTCGGAAATTATTTTTTAGCAACCTGTAATAGGTCAGCAACATTGATTGAATCCAAGTTCTGAAATTAACGATTTATAGTAATCCAGGTAAATAATAACACAGTCAAGCAAAATTTTCCCATCTAGACAAGACTTATTATTTCCTCAGTTTAGTTGATTTGGCTCAATTTGGTTTAAGTCTAAGGCATCCGATAACTGTTTCGTATAACCACAGACTACAACCTTTGAAATTTACTTCGCTTACAATATATTCGTTTAATGTCGTCAATTTTTGCTTTTCGGGTTATTTTCTCATATTCGAGGACAATCGGGGATTGTAATCGACTGACTTGTATCAAAAAAGTAATACAAATCTCTTTCCATCGAAACTAAAATTATATAAATCTTAAACAAAATTAAAAGTTTACTAAAATTTAGTAAACCATTTAATGGTTCATATTTGGAGAAAAAATTAATTTCTAAAAAGTTGAAAGAACCTAATTTTAGATTTTTGCTCACAGGTCGTCACTGTTCGATGTTTACTTACCTCTGATTTTTAAACAAAAAATGCAATGCTGTAATAGCGTCTTTCGGTTTTGATGTAGACCTAAAAAATTAAGTGATTTATCAATATTAAAATATAGTTTTATTAAAGTTTTTGATAAAGTTGGGAAAATAAATAAAAAAATTAATATTTTTTCCGGTCGCCCTCATTAAACATTTGTTTGCTGACTTACTCTGTGCTACGTTTGATGTCAGCAACTATCGATAGATTTCAATTTCTATTGTTAGCCTATTATTACATCGTACATCAAACACCGTCTTTAATACATTTCCAAAATTTTCAAAGCAATTATTTATTCCCATTCCTAATTCTCTAAACTTAAATTTCAGTGCAGTCTGGCATTCGTATACGCCTACAACATTTTTGACGGAATACGGCATAGCTAACTACTTATTCACTATTATAGAACTATAAAGGAATTATACATTTGAATGCGGTTCTTGTACGGTAAATTATTTAAATAAGCCAACCCAGGATATCCGGATTATTAAGGGTTGAGTTTCCGTTATATACAATCCCGAACATAGTAAAATCCATTGCGCTTAGGGACCACGACAATATTAGTTAGTTATTTTACAGGGTGTCTCCCTAGCGTTATATCCAATATAACTATTTTGTCTACCATTTCAGGGAAAAATTTTGCCATATATTTTTTTATATTGTTGGGATAAATTGTTATGAAGCATCGATGATAACGCATGCAAATATTCTACACTACCAGATAACTATATAGATAATAACATAAACAGACTATTTGTAAAAACATTTACCTAAAATATTATATGGTTTACAGATAACGTTAATTTATACCATAACACATAGGGTATCTTATCATGTGATGATCCCTTTGTGAGTTGTGACTTTTTGTTATAACTGATAACAATATTTAAACATCTACCTGGGAATGGACGATCACGGATGATAGTAATAATAAAATATTGTAGTTATATTCTTATCTTGTTGAGCGTATCGACCACAACTGCTGTACTGGCACATGTGTTTTCATTTTTATTAACAAGAATATTATTTTTGTTATCATTTGCTGATGTGTTCTTCGTTGGTTTCAGAAAAACAAAGAACTAATGAACGACCTTGTTTCCAACTGCAAGCTGAAAAATGGTAAGTCGTCAGTGTAATTATTTGCATCAAATGTAACAAATAAATAAATATTTCAGATATACTGCGCTGTTTAGAATTTATGTTTTTACTGTGAAGGAGTAACTATTATAATTAATTTAAAAAATATATATAAACTGCCTCAAAAACACTGAATATGAAATAAAATCTCATTCAGTTTTACACGATTTGAATTCAGTGAAGAAAAATATGTTGAAACGTCTTCTCTTATCTTTGTATGGAATGGATTTTGAATGTTTACCTTAGCTTGAGAGTAATGATGAATTTGGCAAGTCACTACAGTAAAACTATATTTGTAGTCTCTAATATTTTATTTATCCCTCCCAAGACAAAAGTCATCAGTTTTTGGATGTTCTGCTTTACTATGAAGGTGATAAAATATCTATAAGTGTGCCAAATTTCAACCGTCTGACTCTGGTAGATGATTTAAGGTCTACAACCCCATTTCCCATCCGTAGGATAAAATTTGGCTGGTTTTGAATTTATTCTTTCGCCTTGGGGCATTGCACGAGAG
Source organism: Rhagium mordax (assembly GCA_963680705.1). Lineage (NCBI taxonomy): Eukaryota > Metazoa > Arthropoda > Insecta > Coleoptera > Cerambycidae > Rhagium > Rhagium mordax. Next base: position 16,526,021 of record OY796661.1, read on the forward strand.
TCAGCCAAATCCAATCTGTCCATGCAGCTCCACTGGTGGTAGATACAGGATTTCTACCACCATTTCAGAAAATTCACTTAAGCCAATCCAAAGTAATAAATATACCGGTAAAATTTTGAAACCTGCTCCTTCAGTTAGTTAAAAATATATCTGTTTCTAATATTTTAGTTATAGTGCACTATTTTTTCAGAAACTGGAGAATTAGGTACTTTAGAACATAGGGAAACATTTGTACAGGGTGATCATTTATATTTTTACAGCCCCCTTAACTTCGTTATTTTTGGAAAAAGAAAAAAGCGTAAAGACAGAAGTTTTAGTAATTTCTGCGTAGATTTTAAATACGATATTAGAAAATCAATTGAGTAACGCTAAAAATACGTATAATACAAATTTGTTATTTTTTGTATAATAACACGCTGTATGTTCGGTGGCCATGTCATATGGTCATTCCAACTTGCACTTGGATCACTAGAAATGACCATATCCCATGGCCACCGAACAGTCCAGATATGACTCTATTGATGTTTTTATCTGGAAACAAGAAAAAACTGAAGTCTATCCCTATCAGAATGAAAATATGGACCAACTGAAACACCGAATAACCCAGGAAATTCAAAGAATTAATAATAATCCCCAGTGGGCTGTAAGGACAATCCAAGGATTACGAAGAAGATATCAAAGTTGTAAAAACATTTAGAACGTCTGCCGTAGGCAAATATTAGTTTATAAAATCATGCTTACATTCTTATGATAAATAGCTATTTATGTAATCAGTTATGAAAAGTATGATTTTATGTAACGAGTGTAAGTTTGCGGGACGAGCGAAGCGAGATCCCGCAATATCGCACGAGTTACATAAAATCATGTTTCATAACGTATTACTTACAAGATTTTTTCAAATTTTGACGAAAAATGGGAAATACAAGTTTTTAATTTTGATCACTTACAAGCATAATTTAAATGACAATTATCTAGTAGGTCAGTGTCAGTTTAAATTATCTTGTCATTTGGCTTGACATTTAACATGGTTGAGATAAAATATGGTTAGTTTTATCTCGGCTCGATTTTCGTACTGTACTGCGCAAGTAGAAAAACTTGTTGAGTGCCACTAAATAGCTATCTGTTTTCTGCAAAGTGGGAACTGTCAACTGTCAAATAACAAATTGTCAAATCTGCTACACAACATTTAAGAATGTTAAGTTTTGGTTATTTGAATTTATTAATTTAGTCTGGTGGTATCAGTTTTAATTGAAAAATGCTCAAAGGTCATGGAGGACTCCTTTAACCACGGCGAGAAATTGAAGAGGATCAAATCTTTGACAATATAGCAAAAGATGCTTGCCAGCTATGCTATTCAATTTGTCTCGTTTGGACAAGAACTTACTTAAATTCGTCTACGAGAAATCAACAGAAAAATACAAGATAACTCTAGAAAAACAAACAAGATCACAAAATTTACAGGATTCAAAAAATAGTTATGTTATGCTTTATTATGTAGTTATTATTATGTTTTTCCATGTCCTTTTTAATAGTAAGTAGATTTCAACTTTGTTGAATATCCCTCATTACTTTAAACTATATATTCTTTCATCGAATATTATGAACAATTATGTAAACATTATCTAACATTCTATATTCAATGAAATAATAAATTATTTTCAATTAAAATCTACAAATGTGAAATGCTACAACTTTTATTTATTAAAAATCATGATTATAATTTCAAAGTTTATTTCATATTATGTCAAATACATTCTAATTAAAAGTGCAGGTAAACATTCCGATAATAAGCATCGTTGATTTTCAATTTGTAGGTACTTAATTTCAAGATTAGATGTTATTTAGAAATAGCAAAATCTATCCAATTATTCTACTTTATATTTAAAATTCGCGCCAAGATTTCTACTTGATGACGTAGTCCTAGCGGTAGTCAAAATGTGCGCCGTGACATACCATGTTATATCTCTACCATGGACATTTAATAGACGCTGATCTATTTTGTGACGCTAATAGTTACTATTACTTATTTTTGCAATTTAGTTACGAAAAGTCATCTTTTTGACACTGATTGTCATTGTCAAAAGTGGTTCATTTTAGCACAAGTGCTAATATGAGATTTCATTTTAACACTTGTGCTAAAATGAGTTTTCATTTTATCACTTGTGCTAAAATGAGTTTTCATTTTAACACTTGTGCTAAAATGAGTTTAGTCACATAAACAGATATTGCGACAGATCCATTTATTTTTACTAAGAATACAACATAAATATTAAACGTACAACATTTTTATTGAGAAAACACTTATCTTATTTATTATATTATGTTAAACGTACTTAAAGAAAACGTAACAAAAATTTTATTTTTTTCGTAACAACTAAATTGTAAAAAATATTGTATAAAACACGATGCAAAACTGCGTTTTTTTCACACGATGAGTTGGACCACTCGCTACGCTCATAGTCCAATCTTCACATCTAGTGCAAAAAACACCCCCATTTTGCAACTAGTTTTATAAATAGCTATTTTCGTAACCAGTTACATAATGGTTTTCATTATGTAACCAGTTACATAAAGTAGAACGTTTTGTCACTTGTTTCAATAACAAAATATGTCACTTTATATGTCAAAATTAGAAAAATTTATTTCTTATACGTTTAATCTTCTTGTTTCTTTCTAATTATAATAAGTATATGTAATGAAGATTTCAACTGAAATAGATGCATATGAAAAATTAATTAACGAATGTTCAATATAATCATCAGCTATGATTATTACATACGTTATAAAAATGTAAATAGTTCAAAAACCGCAAGAGATATACAGTATTATATATTTTTGGAAAACTATTTTCATGCTCTTTCATATTCCGCAATAACATACAGCGCGTTACCATTCAAGAAACACAAGTTTGTATTATAACTTTTTTTGCGTTACTCAATTGTTTCTCTGATATCGTATTTAAAATCTACGTCAAAATAATTAAAACTTATAAATTTTTTTTCTTTTTCCAAAAATAACAAATTTAAGGGGGGTGTAAAAATATACCATTTAGAAATAATTGCCAATGAAAATAACTTCGACGTAATTTGTTTAACTGAAAGCTGGCTGCAGAATGTAGAAGTTGACCTATTTAACATAAGAAATTATAATATTGCTAGTTTTTTTTGTAGAACCTCATCCATTCATGGTGGTATAGTAATTTTTTTTAAAAGAAATATCGAATTTAAAACTATTAACCAATTTGACGTCTTATGTGAAGAGAAACATTTTGAATGTGCCGCTGTTCAGTTAATCAATGAAAAAACATTAGTTGTGACTATTTACAGATCTCCCGATGGAGATATAAATGTATTCTTTCATAAACTTTATTGTATGTTAGAAATGATCCAAAATATGAATTTGAAAATAATATTAAATGGAGATTTCAATATTAATATAAATAATACTCAGCATAAAGAAACTAAACAATTTTCGGACATAATAAACTCTTTTATTCTCAGATTTGGAGTCAATGCTCCAACTAGGGTTACAGAAATACGAGGCAAGACTTGCCAGAGTTGCATTGATAATGTACTAACAGATATAGATTATTCGGACATAACAATTAATGTAATTGACCTACATCTCTCTGATCATTTGGGAATCCAAACTAAATTTAACATTTCAACAAACCACACTGAAACTAAAACAATAAAGTTTCGAATAATTTCTGAATTTAATTTAAACCGCTTTAAGACTGATCTCTCTAATTTTAACTGGTCATTTTTGCAAAATATATATGATGCAAATGTATTATTTACTTCTTTTTTTAGTACTTTATGTAATAAGTTTAATACTTATTTCCCGGAAAAAAACGTTAAACAGAAACATAATAGTAATATTAGAATCAAATGGTTTAATAATGACTTGAAAAAGTTGAGAAATTGTATCGAGATAGTTTCAATAGTAAAAAACAATACGGACTCAGCGGATGTTAAGGTTTTATACAAATTGTTAAAGCAAGACTATAGAAACGGAATTCAGCAGGCTAAAAAAACAGCAAACAAAAACTTTATAGACTCCTCAACTAATAAAAGTATAGCAGCATGGCAACTTATAAGAAATAGTCAAATAAATAATGGAAATAATATCAATTTTAAAATTTCTGCTGAAAATTTCAATAACTCTTTCGTAAATGTTGCAAATAATATTATCAGAGACCTACCAGACTCTGATACAGATTTTAAAGATTTACTAAATAAAAATCATATCTCCCCTTCATTTTCATTTTATATGGCTCCTACTGACACTTATGAAATTAATTGCATTATTAAAAATTTAAAAAATTCGAATAGCAGGGATATTTATGGTTTTAACTCTAAAGTTATAAAATTTATTAAAGATCATTTAGTACCAATTTTAACTGAAATATTTAATAAATGTATTGAGCAACAGACGTTTCCTGATGAATTAAAAGTAGCCAAGGTGGTCCCTATTCCCAAAAAAGGAGATTTGGATGATATGAACAATTTTAGGCCCATCTCTGTTTTACCTGTAATATCAAAATTTTTTGAAATTCTAATAAAGAACAGAATTGTCCAATTTTTAGAGGCTAACAACTTATTTGTTAAAAACCAGTATGGTTACAGGCAGAACAAATCCACGTTAAAAGCTATTGTTACTATAATTAAAAAAATATTAGAGGCAATTGACCAAAATCTTATACCGTGTGCAACGCTCTTGGACCTTAGCAAAGCTTTTGATTGTGTAAGCCATGAATACTTATTGCAAAAGTTTGATTATTATGGTATCAGAGGAAATGCACTGAATCTACTTAGATCATATTTACAAAATAGACATCAAGCAGTAACTTTACCATCGGGTGAATCATCATGTACATTACCTATAGATATTGGAGTACCACAAGGGTCAATATTGGGGCCAATATTCTTTTTAGTTTTTATTAATGACCTACCAGTTAATGTACGTTCAGAAAGCATAACACTATACGCGGTTGACACTACCTTGGTTACTTCAGGATCAAGTGTAGATGAGGTTAAAATTAAGAGTGCCGCAGCTGTCAAAGATGCTATTAGTTGGTTTGAACCTAACAAACTGAAAAACAACTCTGAAAAAACCCAAACAATAATCTCTACAAAATTAGAAACTTCTTCTGTAAAACTGTTAGGTGTGTACATAGACTCTAAACTAAATTGGCACAGTCATATCGAATACCTCTCCAAAAAATTGAATAAGGTTGTTTACCAAATAAGGAAACTAATTGAATTAACTACCCTCGAAACAGCTATCACTTTTTATTACAGCAACTTTTACAGTCAGATCAGCTATGGCATCTTAATTTGGGGAGATTCAACAGAATCTGAGAGAATCTTTAAAACTCAAAAGAGAATCCTAAGAATATTAGCTTCTGTGGGCAATAGGGAGCATTGCAAACCATTATTTAAGAATTTTAATATTATGACACTACCTGGTGTATTTATATATCAGTGCTTAGTGTATATTAAAGAAAATAGGTCTCTTCCTACTAATTCTATATTACATAATTATAATACAAGAAACAAAGATGCTCTTATTGTTCCCTATCACCGGCTATGTATGACTCAGCAACCCATTAATTATTTGGCTATAAAATTATATAACAAACTGCCACATGATTTGAAAGATAAACGAATTAATGCATTCAAGTCATCTCTTAAGAACATTTTAACTGAAAACCCTTTTTATAGTGTTGCTGAATTTTTAGAATATGACTTTTAGATCATGATTTTTTTGTTTTCCTTTAGATTATGTCTTTAAATTCTATTCTGTGATAATTTTATGTTTTATGTTGTTTGTGAGAAGCTACGCACTTGTGGTAATACGTTTCTGTTTTTTCTTATATATGTATACTACAAATCCTATTTATTTTATACTTATCTATATTATACACTATTATTGACAACCTCAAACATTTATGTAGCTTGGGCAATAAATTATTATTATTATTATTATTATTATTATTATTATTATAAATGATCACCCTGTACGTTTTGTCGGTTTCAAATCTTTCTCTTACTTGCTCTTGTCTCCATCAATAGAAAATTCTCGAGAGAAAGTCAAATGAATTTTGATGATGAGATAAATGTGTGAATTACATATTAAAAAATACGAAATTGTTAAATATTGAATAGATAGAGAAAAAGTTTTAATTTTGTATATGAAAAATGTAAAAGTACTTCGATATTGAAAATAACGTTCGAGGATGCTTAAACCAAATTTTTCCCACCGTTCGATTACCAAGGTGTGAGTGTGGTGTCCGCCAGTTTTTCCAGACCTAACCCCGTTAGAGTATTTTTTTCGGAATATCTTGAAAAGATGAGGATGCATTAAAATATACTTCATACTTCTGAAGGTCTAAAAAAAAGTGGATATTGGAAAAATATTACCCTAAATATTTTTGGAATTAGATCTTGATACGCCCTTTTGTGATCATCAGCGAAATTCATTGACCTTCGTCCATCGTAAATAGATTTTCAATTTGTGGGTGTTTCTTTTATCTACAGGATGAATATTCAGGCCTTTACATTTATGTCAAAGTTCATTGTTCTCCCCAATTTCTAAAAAAATTTTATATTTTTTTAAACATAATCGGTAGTAACAAATTTAAAGATTTTTTATAGCTTTGTTATTTTTAGGGATATGTATTTGTTATAGAAAAACAACGAATTTTTTACATTTCAGGGTACAGCATTTTATACTATTGCCAATAACAATGTTTTCTTCGATGTTCAACGTTCCCAGCAATGCAAATTAAACAAATTTTATAACGTAATAGGAAATTAATTGACAACAATTACTTATAAATTTTTATATTTCCACCAATCTGAAAATAATGTTTTTTTAAATTTTGGTAGAATATTTGAGAATCTTGGATAATAATATTGCCGAAACGGTTTTAGAATTATTTAGTTATTTCTATTATTAATCAACATAAATTTGCTTGCAAAAAACAGTATTTGTAATTATTGAGAGAAACGCGGTTCATACATTGTTTGGGAGCGCAGAATATCGAAGAAATCATGTTAAAATTCTGTAATCTAAAATGTAAAAAATTAAAAAATCTTCAAATAGATTCTTTAGAATTACTTTAGTATCATAATGAACGTTTAAATAAATCCCAAAATGTTTCTAGAAATTTGAGAGAACGATGAACTTTAATATAAATATAAAGAAAAAAATAAAAGAAACACCCACAATTTAAAAATCTATATACGGCGAAAGAAGGTCAATGAATTTTGCCGATTTTGCTAACGATCACAAAAAGCTGTATCAAGATTAATCATCTAATTTCAAGAATATTGAGGTTTAAATATTGCCCACATTTTTCCAATATGTACTTCAATTGTGCACCAGTTTAGATGACAAAAATTTCTATGAGAAACTTAGCCACTGTCAGTTAATATTGTGTAAAAAAACCGACTTGCCGAGGTTTTCCTCACAACTCCTTTGTAGAAATATAAATCATAACACATTACACATACAAAATGTCCAAATGCTGTCCTATTACAAAGTAATGTAATGTAATTTCCAACCGCCGAATTAACAAGTTGGTCTTTTAACATTTACCTACTTAAAGTGTGTTGAGTTGTTGATTACTAAAATATGAAATACTATTAATTAAATTTATATTTTTGTAAAACTTGTTGACACGGTGTGTTCAAATAGAATTGTTAAAAAAAACTTTTCTACGTGACAAGAAAATCTCACCTTATTCTATCCAAACCGAAAGTTTAAAAGTTACAAGTTTATCTATCAAATAAAAGAACGAAACCGAAGAAGAGTAAAAATGTACATGAATTTTAAAAAAGTGAATGGCTTAGTTTCCAATGAAACTATCCAATAAAAAGAAGTTAAAAGGAATGTATAAAACTTTGTCTATTGCCGTTTTATTGGATTTACAATCAAGAAACTTTTACATTGTAGAAATATTATTAATCGCCATGAATTCAGTCTGATGTGAACTTTCAAATTGACGATTAGTTATTAAATAATGATGTTTTTCTTATTGGCCATTTCTATCTACCAATAGCAACCTATATCTGCTTTAAAATTTAATGTAAGCAATTTGTTCGTCTTGAATGAATTAATTTCGAATGGTATTATTACAGGTGTTGTTGCTCATATACCTATTGTTATCGCTACAAAAGATATCAGTTGCTTTCTCAGTTAGTTATTTAAATAAAACAATAATATCCAACATTAGGGGAGGAGAAACAATTTACACATCTACGTGTTAAACTCATAATATCTTAAATATCAATCAATACTCAACAGTAATCTTTCTGACAACCCTTGTATAACAAAAAAAACAACGCTTCCGCAATTTCATCAAAATCGTTACTCATACATAAATGACACATACATTCTTAATAACACCCTGTATGGGTAACAGGAGGGTGACTTATGACTAATAACCCTATTCCAAGCTAATGATAAATAACCTAAATTAATTCTGGAATGTGTATCACAACCCTCTTAGTTATGCGGAACTAGTCTAAATCAGTTTAAGGTGGAAACGAATTCAGTAATCAAAACGTCAGCGCTCAACTGGGTGTAGACTATAGAGGATACCTGTAATTTTCAGTGACTATTTGCGATTAGTTCATTTTGGTAAGTGCTTTTGCGATTATACGCCTAAATTTCGTTTAGGCTTTATAGATGCGTAGTATCTGTTTTCACATAATTATAAACACAGCTATGATATAATTTTCAGAATTATTAAATGAATTCGTTAATTTCAAAGAAATGTATTCAGTTTCATTCGATTCTTTTAAAAATTTTATATCATGTCAATTTTTTTTCATTTATACCATATAAATAATTTTATAGTTATTTGATTAGTTGTCTCACATAATTTTATTATTATATTATTTATTCGCTATCAATCGCAGAAATAATCTCAGACTGTTGAATGTATCTAATAACAGAGTTAAAAGGTGATTTGTAATAATAATGCTTTAAAATCTGGTGTGTAAATAATTTTTATTTTCGTTATTATCCTTCTTTAAGATGTTAAGAATTATTTAATATGTAGTTCAGTAGCTTTCAGTATCTCCTGAAACGAGTCGTGTGTGATTTATTTTGCCACAATAAGATATATTTTTGCAAGTTTCTAAGTCCATATAATAAAAAGGTAATATAGGCGAAAACAGTATGAGAGGAACTTGCTTAAAACCAAAAAGAACAACTCTTTTATTTCAAATAATGACCGAAAACAGCTGCAATTATATGCAAAGAAACGAGCAAAAGTCTACACTATACTAAGAGTAATTTGTCAAAAGTCTGCCCAGTAGTTGGCATTCTAAGGCCCCCTTGTCTGTTTAGGGCACATAGTTCTGATGTCAGCTCATTAGTGTAGCTAGTTCGTTCGTTGGTGCTTTTCCTGTAAAAATCAGATGCAACGGAAATTTTATCTGACCCCGGGAAAGCACATAAATAAACTAAAAATATTTTTATTTCATCCCCAGCATAAACTTCAGTTTCTACAATTTATTTCAGTCAAGAGAGTACGAGTACAAACATTATTGAAATACAACGAAAGATATATTATTATGTACTTATTTATTTTTTCATACTATATAGATATATGTATAGGTAAATACAAAATTAATTAAAATATTCAGGTATGGGTATGGCAAAAAAAAACAATTGAAAGTCAAATAAAAGTGGTATAAAACAAAGCAATGTTTTTTTAATTAGAACGTATTAATTATTTCAATTATAGGCTAAGCATATTAGGATTCTCAGAGGAAAGTTTTGCTATAGTTTTTATTTTCTCACCCTCTATGTTTCTTGGGTTGCTGAACACGAATTTGAAGTTTGCAGGCAAAAATTTGGCCCGGAACTTTATTTTTTTGGCACTTTTTGCCCAAATTTTGTCACTTTTCTCAGCTATTGGCCTATATCTCAGAAAGGAAGCGTTTTTTCGACAAATCCATTCCATACAAAATTGAAGTAGACAAAATTTCCTGCATTTTTTATATATCACTTTTTGTTGTAATACTAACCATTCCACCGCTAGAGCGCGTCAAAACAAAACATATTCCCGGACCTAGTATACCTTACATGAATAAATAGGGAAAGTAACTGAAAAAATGGAGACAAACGAATGAAATGCAGTTATTACTAATAAAGTAGTTATGTCCAGTGTTTTATAGTCAGTAGTATAATATACAGTGTGAACCTAAAGAAACGCACAAAATTCATATCTTTGGTATGTCATTTTTCAAAAAAATCCTCGAACAGATCGATTTTAGTTTTGTAAATGCTACAGTTTGTCACTATACCAAAATTTATGACGTCATTGGTTTTTGAGTTATGACGTCATCATAAATTATTTTTAATGGGAACAGACATTTTTGTTTACTGTTTTTGGTGGTATATTCCTTTAGCTTTCTGGTGATATAAAAAAAATTGATATTACCTGAGCCATTCTTTTGGAAAAATGACATTTTATGTATAAATAGCTTCTTTCGCAAATTCACGAGTAATGTTCCACTTTCTTATGGACTGATAAATCTTGTTGCCTACATTTTTGTTTTAACTAGCATAAATACATTTATGCCAAATGGTTGGAGGGTGGCAATTTGAGCAATGGAGATGATTTTTTTGTCACAATTAATTACTTGTAAGGTATGAATCAATAAAAATATTTTTTCCCAATAGAATGGCAATTTTTTTATATCACCAGAAAGCTAAAGGAATATATCACCAAAAACAGTAAACAAAAATGTCTGTTTCCATTAAAAAAAATTTATGATGTCATAACTCAAAAACCAATGACGTCATAAATTTTGGTATAGTGACAGAATGTAGCATTTACAAAACTAAAATCGACCTGTTCGAGGATTTTTTTGAAAAATGACACATACCAAAGATATGAATTTTGTGCGCTTCTTTAGGTTTAGTGCAGCTATTTTTGATGAGGTCTTGAAAGCTGCCTTCTTATAATTAATGTACCTTAGACGGTTTATCGACGGTTCAGCCCTTCCTATGTAGCCGTACATGTTGACCAGGAATCTCTCCCCTGCTGCTGCAATGCTTTCTGGAGTTGCCTCAGGAACACACTTACAACATCGGCAAGATTGGAGGTATTTGGTGAGAGTTTTCACAAACTTCAATGTTCAATGTTGGTTGTAAGATGCTGAAATCACACCCGCTCATTGCGTGAAGAAACATGATGTGTTCTTTAATGGTTTTGTTTTGCAGAGCGTGCACAGGAGAGTATGTGGTTGGAGGAACGTTTCCTTTTCCTGGTTTCAGGAAGAATACCTTTTCTCGTTATCAAAGACCCGTGAGGAAGACCAACAGGTCGATGTCCTCTCCAACCATCACCACAGTCTCAGTACGTTCAGCCAAAGGCAGGGCCTCGTTCACAATGACGGTGTCGGCATCTTCTGTGGCCTGTCTCCATGTCATTCTTTGAGAGTGTAACTTGGAAATCAATCTTCTTTTGTTGTTCGTATTTTTCAGGAACTTTTCTTTCTTTATGGTCGGTATCATGTTCTCATCGAAGAGAATGTCAACGGAAATCGTTTTCATAGACCTCTTCAACCGTTCAGCACTTTTTGTTCCACCTTTCGTACCTTACATATTATTATTATATTCTTGTTTATTTACACAGGTATATCTCGCGACAAGCTTTTATATCATATAAATTGTATAATGGAATAAATTGATACACAACAGTTAAGTATTATAGGAAGAGCGATTTCCGCGAAAACGGTGAATTTCACTAGATATGGGAATATGGCCCCTTTTTGGCGCCCTCTAGCGACGGAACGGTTAATCGCCCAAAAAAACGTTATATATGAAATATGTAGGAAATTTTGTCTACTTTAATTTTCTATAGAATGAGCTTGTCGAAAAAACGCTTCCTTTCTGAGATATTGGGCAAAAAGTGCCAAAAAAACAAAGTTCGGGGCCAAATTTTTGCCTGCAAACTTCAAATTCATGTTCAGTGACCCAAAAAACATAGAGGGTGAGAAAATCAAAACTATAGCAAAACTTTCCTCTGAACCCCCATTTTCTTCCTAATATGCTTAGCCTATTAGTATTTTACTGAATATGAAGGTAAATATATATGCTGTTATATTTTTGGAAAGAGAACTTAAATCTTGTTTTCAAAATTGCAAAAATATACCTTATTCGATAAAAAAAAACATTCCCTTATTTTTTCCCACTTTTATTTAATATTCAATTGTTTCTTTGTTCAAATTTTCGGAATTCTTGGAAAAAATACTATAAGTTAGTTTAAACATTTTTATTTTATTTCTAAAGACAAACAAAAAATTGGGGTGAGAACGTTATAGAGTGGCCCATTTTCGAGCCTCATCATTGGGATCTCAGAGACCGTAAGAGATACAGAGTCGATTAAATTATGTCAAAGTTGCGCAATTTGGTGCTTATCAAAATGCTGGGCTGCAATTACTTTCGGAAATATCCGGAAAAAACAGAAATTTCATAAAATTTTTTTAATTTTTTTCTGACATTATTTGAAAACAAAATTAAAAACGAATAACACTTCGTCATTGCCTCTTTTTATCCTCTACAAGATGGCGCTGTCAAATTTGAAATTCGACGTTTCGAAACCATCAGCTTAATTTCTTTAAATACGAACCTGGATTTTTTATTTTATTTTTTGTCACCTTCGGACTCCCTAAAACCCATGACCCATCACAGATTTTGATTTTCAATCGTTTCGATGACAAAAAATGACATTTTCTGTATTTTAAAGAACCGACACTGTTTTTAAAACAAATTATTTTTTCAACATTCGAAATTTATTAGTTAGGTAAAAAATAAACATCTAAATTTATGATACTGATGAAAAGCTATATTAAAAGCCAATAATAATTTAAGTTACAATAGTAAATACAAATATAATAATTTTTATATACAGGGTGAATTTGAAATACACTGCATTATTTTAATCAGTTAAGCTCTATGGTCCGTTAAAATTCCTAAAAATAATCATTTGTAAAATAAGTGAAGTACAGCCAAGAAAAAATGTTTGAATATTTATTTAAATATTCATGACGCTCCTGAGCAGAACAGCTGATCTGAGGAACGACATAAATGCATGCACTCCCACTCTTCGTAGCTACCACGTTGCCGGCGTAGTGCATCCATGGTGTCAAGTGTGAATTTTTCCTAGTGTTTCAGTTTTGGTTTTACTTGGTAAAACTTGGTATTTCTATTGTTTTTGAAGCAACACTGCGAATACTCCGTAGAAATATTTGTTCGTAGCAAAGTCAATGTCAAGTTCACCGGTCAGTGTATGCCCAGCGGGACGAGTTTAGGGTTTTTTTTGTTGAAACATTAACTACGGAATTTTGAAATTAAAACACTGTGAAATCATTAATTATGCTATAAGAAATTACAGATTTAAAAAAATCGGTGTACATATTTTAAAACCACCCTGTATACATATTTCCAAATCCTAAATGAGTAAATAGGATAAGTCAATTACTTTTATTTCAATGCGATTTATCTGTCCATCTCGTTTATATTGAACTTATTTCTGCAATATTAACGGAAAATGGAAGAGATGGCCTTGATATTAAGAAACAAAAATAAAATAAAGTGACATTGTAACATTAAGAATATCCCTTATGCTTTTATTTAAAAAAATTGGCTGTAAACATAATTTTCAAAAATAAGAATACTTATAATATAAGGAGTGATTTCAAAAAAGTTCGGATATTTTTTACCCACATTTGTTATATTGCTACTGAAAATAAAAACTTAATTTAAAGTGACACATACTAATGGCACATTATTTTAAAATTCAAAATATTAATAAAGTTAGTTACCTCCTACAATAAGGGCTTTAGTTATAATTATAATTATTTTGTATTCGCTTTTAATATCAATATCATAAATTTAGGTATTTATTTTTTACCTACCTAACTAGTAAATTTAGAATGTTGAAAAAATAATTTATTTTAAAAACAGTGTCGTAGGTATTAAATATTTTTAAAAAATAGAGAAAATGTCAACTTTTGTCATCCAAACGTTTGAAAATCAAAATTTGTGACGGTCATAGCTTTGAGGGAGTCCAAAGGTAACAAAAAATAAAATAAAAAATCCAGGTCCGTATTTAAAAAAAATAAGTTGATGATAGTATCTGGAAGACGAAACGTCGGATTTCAAATTTGACAACGCCATCCTTTAGAGGATAAAATGGCAATTACGAAGTGTTATTCGTTTTCAAATAACCTCAGAAAAAAATTTAAAAGATTTTTCCGGATATTTCCGAAAGTAATTGCAACACAGCATTTTGTTAAGCATCAAATTCCGCAACTTTGTCATACTTTAACCGACCCTGTATCTCTTACGGTTTCCGAGATCCGAAAAATGATCCCTTTATTCTTATTGAAAATCATCAGGACGATAGTATGAATTAACGATTCATTTATGTTTTTTACACGATTTCTATCTCGCACATTGTATGGGTAATTTTATTTTTTTTTTGACTCAACAAGTTGGATTCCTAAATAAATATTTGCCCTCTAGAAAAGATTATGCTATAGATATTCCAAGAAACGGCCTCAATCAAAATGAAATTTCAACAACAACTATCTGGTTACTTAATTTTGTGAACACGTTGTTTACGATCATTTATAAAGACGAAAATGAGAAATGTATTCCGCCTTGATGAAGGTTTTATTTTTGCGCTTGAATATCTTATAATGCAATTTAATGCTTTACTCTTTTAACATTTTTTCGATCATCTTTTACAACTTCTTGAAAAAACACTACCCTCACTAAGTTTACTTAGCCAGGAAATGAGCTTTACATAAAAGCCACCATTTTGGAAAGTTTTCAGTAGTTTGAACACTTTGTTCCTAGTTTAAGTATGCGGCGTATAATTTTTTAAATAATTTATAAATCAGCATAAATTAATTTACTTCACGGATTACGGAAGTTCGTAGGTATACAATGTATAAGTTAATTACTTTCCTTCATAGTACTATTTTGATATCAAATTATTCTGAACTGGGTTAAAACTCGAGAATGTTAGTTTCACCGCAGTAAAAGCAATACCGTAAGGTATTAAAACCAGTTGTAAAAGTTACGTATTAGAAGGGTGTGAAGTAATAAAGTTTTTATACTCACTAAATGAAATTTGATTAATTTATAACAAACAACGCGTCAAATAATAAGAATATTAGATGATTGAATTCCATGGATAAGATACTATTTTGACTTTTAAAAGCATTTAAGTGCGCAGTGGTGTCATAAACGCAGAGTATGTAAAGTAAATCTTCTAATATAAAAAAGAATGATTTCGAAGAACATTTCCAAACATTAGGCACCACATTCCTAGTTAGCGGTGATTACAACAGTAGATGGGGCTCAAGTTTAAATAACAACCAAAAGTAGAGAATTGCTAAAAACGATAGATAGATCTCACTCATCTCTATCAACCGCGGCGCACCAACTTATTGACCAACCGCCCTGTAGAAAATTCATGATTCGCTAGGCTTCTACGTTACAAATGGAATAAACTCAACATACACCCACATTGAATCCAGCTGACTGCAACAATTGTAACATCTGTAATACATAGGAAATCTATATCTAAATTACACAATGCCCGATCAAATTGGAATCATCTCCACATCATTAAATATAATGATAGCATAGATCTAAATATTCAACTAAAGGAAGAAGAAGAAATAGAGACCGCTGCAGAAACAATTATAAGCAAATTACAACAAGCTGCGCAACAATCCACATGAGTGCTCCATTTCAGAAAAATAAATCAGGACTTACCTTTAGAAATAAAATATTAATAGCAGAAAATGAAGCACCAGAACAATTCCATCTGGAAACCAATTATTATAAACTCGAAAAAATCTAAGACCTCTGCACCGCCAATTAGAAAAAACAATAAAGAACGATGGACAAAAAGCGATGCCGAGAAAGCTAATCTGTTTGCAGAACATTTGGTTTCTTTATTTCAACCAATAAATGACGAAGCACACTAAGAAATGGAATAGAGCATATCTACTCCACCTGTTAGTTGTACATACGCCTATAAAAGAGTTGACACCAAAAAAAATCGTAGAAGAAATGAAAAAAAAGTCACCTGGAATTGATTTGATAACAGCAAAAATGAAGGAATTGTCAAGGAATGGGATAGTACACACATTTATCATGTTATTCTGCGGTTTGGATACTGGTCAAAATGTTTCAATACTGTACAAATTATAATGCCAGTCAAAGAACCAACAGACCCATAAGTCTGCAATCAATAACCTCGATAATACTTGAAAAATTGGTGCTCCGTTGATTAAATATAGACCTACCACCAAATAACTGGCTACAGGAACATCAGTTTGGCTATCGGCAGAAGCATTCCACAGTAGGTACAAGTACATCGGATTACTCAAACCATTAATAGAGCATTAGAAAATAAATAGTACTGTAATGGAGTCTTCGTTGGCATTAGCCAGACATTTGGCAAGGTCTGGCGCCTTGGATTAATCCATAAAATCAAGATTATTCTCCCAGCAGCCTACTGCAACCTTTTTAAGTCATATTTATGTGAGAGAACCTTTCAAACTAAGGTAAATGTTGAACAGCCTGACTGTTTTTCGATTCGTTCAGGAGTACCACAAGACAGTGTGCTTGGTCCTATACTATATGTCTTGTATACGTCAGACCTACCGTTGGGACAAATTACTGTAACGGGGCCATTTGCTGATCTTGCCACGAAGATCCTCACATAGCCTCTGATTTCACACAAAACCATTTAAATAATTTCCAACAGAGACTAAAGAAGTGGAAAGTAAATAAAGGCAAATCAGCGCACATTACATTTAAACAAAATGTATGGGCTCTGTAATTTTATTCAAAATTTTATAACATATAGTTATAAAAAGTTGTTGTTTTTAAAGGATCCGGCAATAATTGGTTTCTAAAGTGGTTTCAGTAATTTTCACGTCCAACATATTTTATATTTGTATGTTCAGAAGTAGAGCATCCATAAATTGGATATTTTTATTAGTATTGTGCTTGCATAAAATATAAATAAATTTATTTAGATTTAATATAATTTCCCTAATTTTATGGGGTCTAATTTTCATAATATTTATTATTTAAATAGCAGATTGTGATATCGTCTTCTACCTGGTGAATTTTAAATGCACTTAATAAATAATCATTTATTTTCGAGGCATTCTGCAAAAATGGCAAATTGGCGCAACGCTTAGTTTTTATATTCATGTAATTTCGCAGTTGTTTATTATATCTCTCCTAATTCTCATCCGTTTTGTAATTTTTATATTTGGGGAGTGCTTTATATCTTTCTTTTCCTAATAATATTACCGTATCCGTTAACCAAGGTACGAATGAATGGTTTGTTCATTTATATTCTCTGGACAGAGGCATGTACAAATTGTTTTGTAATATTTATCTGTAAGAAAGTCGCCCTTTTTGTTCGCCCATTAATTATTATTGTAAAAAACATCCCAAGGTATCGTTTGCAAATCTTCATAAAATAATTATTCATTTATATTAGTCCATTTTCTAAAGGCTAAAAATTCGCCAAAGTTCTAACTTCGTTGACTCAAAATCATTTTTGATGATTTTTTTTTTTAATTTCGGAAAAAGTTTATAGAAAGCTACTCATAGGTGAGAAGGTGTGCTTTTTATTTTTTCAATTGTTATTAACAAATAAGTAAGTGTTTTTTTAATACACTCTTAATTTAATTAAAAAATGTATAACTCTTTTATTTATTTAAACAAGTGCCTGAAATTTGATTACATAAAGTTTTTGGGGTCACAGATTACGAATCTGGTTTCAAAATCGGTCTAAAATCAAAATGGCGTCGAATGTCTAATTTTTTATTTTCATTTTCTTATTATATTTATCAGATGTCTGGGAGTTTTTGGGGTCGCTGATTACGAATTTGGTATTAAAACTAAAATGAAATAAAAAATGGCGGATACAACATGGCGGAAAAGGGTCAGTTTGTTTTATTGGGATTTTATTTCTTATATCAGGTGGCAGCTACAATTACTAAACAAAACAAAACCCATTTATGTGAATCACAGCCATCTTATTCCATTTTTTAAAATTAAATGAAATGTAGTTAATTCCAAAGGAAATCCAAAAAAGGCACTAAGTATTATACGTAAAATGATCGGCTGGTTTAAAAAATGTGAAAAAACAGGATGTTCCATTTGAAAAGTAGAAAAGAAATTACAGGTGTTCCCACTTTTAGTTTTGACTCGGTATCGGGTTTTTTGGGCTTTGTCATTTGTTTCCACCATTTTCAGCCACCGTTTTTCATTTTTGATAAATAGTAAGATCAAATTTGAGATCAGCGACTCAAGACATCTCTATACCTGTGAAAACTAAAGTGGGTACACCTGTTATTTCGTTTCTGCTTCAAATAAAAATTTGAAATTTGGAGGACATGAATTTCAAAGTACATCCGGTTTGACCGGAATTGACCAAAACTATTGATTTTCAAGTGAATCATCTTGTTTTTTGATATTTTTGAGACCAGCCAGCTGATCATTTTAAGTATAATAGTGCCTTCTTGGATTTTTTTTGGAGGTAATTATTTTTTATTTAATTTTTAAAAACCGAATTAGATGGCTGTGAATCACATAAATGGCTTTTGTTTTGGTTTGTAATTGTAGCTGTCACCCGGTATAAGAAATAAAATCCCAGTAAAAAAAATTTACTCTTGCCATTTTGGATTCGCCATTTTTTATTTTACTTTGTTTTACTGC
Source organism: Rhagium mordax (assembly GCA_963680705.1). NCBI lineage: Eukaryota > Metazoa > Arthropoda > Insecta > Coleoptera > Cerambycidae > Rhagium > Rhagium mordax. The sequence continues at coordinate 16,544,813 of OY796661.1, forward strand.
CAAATCCGTAATCAGCGACTCCAAAAACCCCCAAATATCTAATAAATATAATAAAAAATGAAAATAAAAAAATTAGACATTCGACGTCATTTTGTAGACGCTATTTTGTTTTTAGAGCGATTTTGAGACCAGATTCATAATCTGTGATTCCAAAAACATTATGTTATTAAATTTCAGGCAATTGTTTAAATAAATAAAAGAGTTATAGGTACATTTTTTAATTAAGAGTGTATTAAAAAACACTTATAAGTACAATAACAATTGAAAAAATAAAAGGCACACCTTCTCACCTATGAGGAACTTTTCTATAAACTTTTTCTGAAATTTTAAAAAAAAATTATCAAAATCGGTTTTCAGTCAACTTGACTTCTTTAGTAAATGGACTATAGGTACCTACCTATGTTTAAAATTGCAACGAGTACATATTTTTTTATTTAATTTTAATAGTTAGCCTAATCTCAAAAAAAACAAATCTGTGTTTCTTTACTTTGCCATTTATCAAGTTCTCTTCTATTTAACTTTGAATGACAATAAGCTAGCAGCAGATAAATCCACTTACTAAGTCATCATTGTCACCAACTTATACAATAATATGAGACTTAACAATTCAAAGTGTCATTAATGGGTATCTGATGAAGGAATATAGTCAGAGATTAATCCACAAATGAAATTTGTGTCTTGTCCTTTACGGGCGATTCCCTATGATCAGTTGATGACAAAACTATTCATATGTTTTTCTATAAATCGAGTCAAAATGACCTGGGTGGATTGTTTTCAGTGACACACCCTGTATACAATACATATCGAATATGTTCTACTTAATTATAACTAATGAACTACCTTCGTACTTCGTTATCAACGCCTACTTATATTATTTATTATATTATTGCGTCCAAATTGTAAAATGATAAACAAATCCTCAAGGCCTGTATAATATTCGTCACAAATTGAATAACGACATTAACCAATACCAACTTGTATCAATTTCTGAAAATGCTATTAAAACATAATAAAATTACACATTAGCACTGGTTAATGCGTAAACGTAAATTTAATTTTTCAATTTTCTCTCGAGTGTAGAATTTCTGTGAAAGTATAACCGAATTACCTCAAGAAACAGGCTTCAGCCGAATTTGCTTCTTATTAATTTTAAATATTTGATAAATAAAAACAAACAGTTTCCTTCCGTATAAAAATTAATCTTTTAAGGGTGTTGAGTAATTACCAAATTGATCTTTTCCCCGCGTGTCAATTACTAGATGAGCTATAAAATAAAAAATTGTTCACCAGCCACATGCAAGATACTATTTGATTACTTACTAGAAGTAAAAAATATATTTGTTACAGGATTTGGACCAAATGTAATGGCTGCTAAAAGTGGAATTCAACCGATGTCACCACAGCCGCGTAGATCAATTTCCCCTGATCAGCCAAATCCAGCAGAACCTATCACAGAATCCCCCAGCACTACCATTGGAAGGATAGGATGGGCTTTAAGGACCTTACTGTTATGTATGTATAATTTTAAAATAACTTTACACGGATAAATTCCTCGAGGATTATTTCCCCTATGGATTCTGAAACTAACTTACACCAACCAATCCAGGACTACAGATCAAAGCTCAAAACAAACTGATGGATATATAATCATGATAAATAATCTCACAGAAACAAACACGAAACATACATTGCTGCGACTTATTCTCATTCAAAATGGATCATGCAAATGATTTGTGATACATTTTTCAGATCGTTGCTGTTAGTGATATCAATTTTCTGCCGTTGTTTTCACAGGTTTTACCCAACAGAAGTTGCATCGCACTACAAAGATCACGTTGTTGAACGACAAAGTTATGGATTTCATTTATTTATTTAATTAATAATAATTATTGTTTTCTCCGAGATTTAAACTAGACAAAGGGACATATTGTCCAATTATTCCGCACTATATTCCAATATTCTAATTATTTATTTATTTTTTTATTTATCGAAAAGGAATACAAACAGGATTCTTTAATTGTGGAAAATATCAGCTTTAACATCATTTAAGAATGATGTGTCTTTGTATATATTTGGAACAGGTGAACTAGGGCACTTTAATGTCTTCTAATATTCGAATCGTACCTAACTTCAAAACTACATTAAACTGTACGCCTATTCTCGGATTCCAGTTCCTGATTATTCGGTCGCGATAAAAATAATGAACTTATGTAGGTGATGCAGCGTCTCTACTAAATAATTTGAATGTGAAACTGGGGCAAAGTTACTGTATATGTATTTTTGGAAACTTCATCTGCATAATATATTCTCTCTAAAATAGAGAGATAGAGATAGGCATAAACACATTGGTATTTAATAAGGTAGATACATAAATTTTCATATTCCATCACAAGTAAGTTCCTACATTTTCACGGATTTAACAACTGTGATTATCGTTGTTTGATGTTACTTAAACGAACAAAAACCTGAAAGTTTCTACCCTTGGGGTATTACTGCACCACAGGAATGCGTCGACTGTGGTGTCCGGAGACCAAAGAGTTGGTTATCAAGTTTTGAACTCAAATTTACGACACGTCGAGCTACGCCAATTCAGTCCAGGGACTGGACTATAAACTAGAAGTGGGAGAAAGTTGAATAACATATTTCCAGAGTTTTGCTTAAATTTAATACGAATCCTATTTTATATTTTCCAGCCCAGAACACATGTTTAAAAGACAGGAAAGTGTCAGGTCGGCTTGTGCGCCGCTGTGCCCCAGGGACAGAACTTGTAGATTGGCTATTAAATTTGTCGCCCAGCATACACACCAGGGCTCAAGCGGCTGGTATGTGGCAAGGACTGCTGGAGGAAGGCGTCATCTCGCATGGTTAGTAATTAGAACAGTGCCTTTGTTTCCTAATTTTATGTTATCCTTCCATTTTTTAATATCCTTTAGGTATCGGTACAATACTAGGGACTGAAGGATTTTTATTTTAGGCCTGTAGAATTAGACGATGTGAACGTTAATCTGTAACTAATTCGTTTCAGATAGCCGTAGGTAAAAACAGGTGTATTTAGTTATAAGGAATATACCTATGCGATACCTCCCAAATCAAATAAACAGAACATTGTTTAAAAGTCACTTTTATGTGAAAAAATCATGAAATTTGGAGTTTTTTAAAAATTACAGTAAGACTGCAGTAGATTAATTTTTTTGAATGTTTTTGTTTACTAGGTATTCCAAACCGGTTAATTTAAGCCCCGGTTGATTTCATTTCATTGATTATTTATTTAAATAATTGCCGAAAACCATCGAAATTTTCGAAAATTTCAAGCATTTTTTACTCTGAAAGGAAAAATGCTAGACTCTCGAAACTTTGGTGGAATATGTGTCTCATTACCCTCAACTTACAAAAAAAATTTCGTTTCAAAATGTTTATTATTTTTCGAGAAATTCTATTTGTTTATTAAAAAGGTCCCAAATGTTTAATGAAAAATTGACCTATTAACGTTATCAAAAATAATTTAACCACAGCTCATTTTTTTCGTCAAGACGTCAATTTTACGAATCTGTTATGGGCGTATCGATTTTCAATAATTTTGACCGTCAAAATGGCGTTAACAACATTGCTACTTTTCGGAGCAGCGTTTTTTGCAAATAACTTTACAACAAATGAACGTATCTGCACAAATCTTTCATATTTGAGTTGTTGGTATTTTTCTACAAATTTATAAAAAAAAATTGTTGCTCTGGGACATGTAGGAGCCGAGATAATTTTTTAAATTGTTTAATGCGCCAAACGTTTATTTATTAATATTTATGGCAAAATTGAAACTGGTTGTTAATAAGATCTTGAATTTTGTGAATTCATCAAGTCCTATTGAAAACGGGCCCTTTTTGAGGTCAAAATATAATTTTTAATAATTAGTGATTTTAGAGCGTCTTCAATTTGTTTGGCTCAAGGGACAGGTGAATTTTTGATCAAACGAGTTTCAAATTGGGGTAGCGAGAAAAATTCGTGATATCTCCGTTATTTTCCGGCCAATTTCGACGTTTTTTTTTTTAATTTGGGGTAGCTCACGAAAATAATAACAATGGGCACATTTGCAATATCCAAATAATAAACAAATAATTGTTATAAACAAATTTTTTTTTTTTTTAATTTTTTCTTTTTTGGGCTTATGCAACTTATAATGTGCTAATGTATTAAATATAAATTTATAAAGATTATATAATGGTAACAATGCTGTAACATCGTATATTGTTTGATGGAGAAATAGTTTGTGCATACATTGTTACCATTATATAATCTTTATAAATTTATATTTAATACATTAGCACATTATAAGTTGCATAAGCGCAAAAAAGAAAAATTAAAAAAAAAAAATTGTTTATAACAATTATTTGTTTATTATTTGGATATTGCAAATGTGCCCATTGTTATTTTCGTGAGCTACCCCAAATTAAAAAAAAAAAAACGTCGAAATTGTCCGGAAAATAACGGAGATATGACGAATTTTTCTCGCTACCCCAATTTAAAACTCGTTTGATCAAAAATTCACCTGTCCCTTGAGCCAAACAAATTGAAGACGCTCTAAAATCACTAATTATTAAAAATTATATTTTGACCTCAAAAAGGGCCCGTTTTCAATAGGACTTGATGAATTCACAAAATTCAAAATCTTATTAACAACCAGTTTCAATTTTGGCCATAAAATTAATAAATAAACGTTTGGCGCATTAAACAATTTAAAAAATTATCTCGGCTCCTACATGTCCCAGAGCAACAATTTTTTTTTTATAAATTTGTAGAAAAATACGAGCAACTCAAATATGAAAGATTTGTGCAGATACGTTCATTTGTTGTAAAGTTATTTGCAAAAAACGCTGCTCCGAAAAGTAGCAATGTTGTTAACGCCATTTTGACGGTCAATATTATTGAAAATCGATACGCCCATAACAGATTCGTAAAATTGACGTCTTGACGAAAAAAATGAGCTATGGTTGAATTATTTTTGATAACGTTAATAGGTCAATTTTTCATTAAACATTTGGGACCTTTTTAATAAACAAATAGAATTTCTCGAAAACTAATAAACATTTTGAAACGAAATTTTTTTTGTAAGTTGAGGGTAATGAGACACATATTCCACCAAAGTTTCGAGAGTCTTAGCATTTTTCCTTTCAGAGTAAAAAATGCTTGAAACTTTCGAAAATTTCGATGGTTTTCGGCAATTATTTAAATAAATAATCAATGAAATGAAATCAACCGGGGCTTAAATTAACCGGTTTGGAATACCTAGTAAACAAAAACATTCAAAAAAATTAATCTACTGCAGTCTTACTGTAATTTTTAAAAAACTCCAAATTTCATGATTTTTTCACATAAAAGTGACTTTTAAACAATGTTCTGTTTATTTGATTTGGGAGGTATCGCAGAGGTATATTCCTTATAACTAAATACACCTGTTTTTACCTGTGGCTATCTGAAACGAATTAGTTACACCGTTTTTTCTATTTCTGCAGGCCTATTTGTCATATTTGCTAACACCAGGAGTTAGGCGAGAATTAACTGCTTAAAATTCACAACTGGTATAGTATTTGATTAGATTATTTTATACCAACAGAGAGGCATTAAGTACTCATAGCAACGTATTCGCTATCTTAATTATTCTTTTAAACGAAAAGTAACTTGAAAGCTACAACTAATACTCAAAATGAGATGCTCTTAAAGTATCTAAGTTACTGCAAAATCAATCGTCGATATTTAGTAACAAATTAATTTAGAAAAATTAGAATGCACCTAGTTATTAAATTTGTTTGTTAAAAATCAAATTTGTATTTTCCATTATTTTTTGTATGAAGATTTAAAGTTAATCACAGCACTCTAAAAAAATTAAGTCGGCACAAAAACTCACCAAAATAGATCACACCTATTCAGAATTTTCCAAAAATTTTGAAAATGCAGTAATATACAAGGCGTCGATTTAAAAATCAAAAATTGGTGTCGTTTCCGGCTAAATCGGAAATTTGAAAAAATTCCCAAATACATCAAAATGTGGCATTTTTATATTAACTATGTATGCCGAGTTTCATTTTGATACCTTGAAAAACAAGGGGCAAAACAAGGGTGCTAGTGATATCGTTGTCATCCGGTATAATGTAGTTAATATGAGATCCCGTTAATATTGTAAAAGCCACAAATTTGGTTAAGTGGGAAAAAAGTTGCGTAACTAATGGATTTACAAAAATGACGCCTAAAAATCTTTGATATGATTTTTCGTTTTTAAAAAAACTGAATTTTCGGAGTTTTAATTTTATTTTTTCTGATGGTAATAGTAAAGTTAGAGCAAAACTGCCAACATTTCTTTACAGCAACTTTTAATAAACATAACCAATTTTTTCGATATTTCGTCATCGAGCAACCATCATCAACTTTTCTTATTTTCTGATATCAAATTTTAGACACCCTTTTTATTCTAAACTTAACAATTTACCACACATTATGGTTTAATTACGTTTCGAGCCTTTTTTGAACATCGTCAAGAAATTTGTACACATGAACACCTGTACCAGATTAGGTTTGCCATTTTTTTTACTAACGACGTCACAATATATATAACACATAAACGTGACCACGGATCATGGTAAACCCCCGCCATTTCCACAATTTTTGAGCTATCCAAATGAAATTTTGCAGCAGTAATGTATACGTCCAAAAAAACTCATTCACCTGTCAAAGTTACGTCTTTTAATTGTTTCTTCCATGGCTAGTGTGATAAATAGTATAAAATGACGTGTTGTGTTCGATGACTTTTCCCATTTCTTATTACTTGCACATTGCAGGTTTATCAAGGATGGGCACATCAATGGATTCCATACAAAATGTATTATTTTATGGTATCGGTTTACCATTATGATATCTCTTGGGAAAATGGTCAAAATGGACAAAAATTGATTTGGTCAAATTTGAATGCACGCCAAGACGCCATTTTTATATTTTTTTTGTCGATCTAATTTTTTGGGAGTTATACCAGTACATTTGAACCAAATTAGACCAATCATGGCACTCTAGATTAATAAATGAAATTGGCTCTAAAAAAATCAAGTGGGCTTAAAGAGTCTCCAAAATAGCTCTATCGTCCTCAGAATTTTCTCAGTATTCCAAAAATGCAATAATATACAGAGTGTTCCATTTAAAATTCCATCGTTGTGGTCACTTCCGTCGAAACCGGACGTCGAAAAAAAAATCGGATTGACCAAAATGAGTCTTTTTGGACGTACATTACTGCTGCAAAATTTCATTTGGATAGCTCAAAAATTGTGGAAATGGCGGGGGTTTACCATGATCCGTGGTCACCCGGTATATTGAAGCCAAATTACTTTAAATTATAACTAAAATAAAATTCTTTTTAAAATAGCTTGTTTCCAAAGTCCGGTATTAAAACTATAATACTTCAAAAACTCTTTCTTCTGTACTTCCTGTCTAAAGTTATTCAACTAAGTACATGAACAAATCACTCGTAAAACCAAATATAAAACTCATCCATTAATTTAAGTACCCATTTGTTTCCTGCTGTCCGTAAATCTGCAAATAAACAACAAATAAATAAACTTGCAGTAAACAAGGAACAGCCGTTCAAGGATAAATGCTTCCTGTACCGCTTCTGGCAGGACGAGGAAGGGGCGACTGCCCTGCCGCCCTTGGAGGACGTAGCAACAGCTGAAGAACAAATACAGGACTCTTTAGGACTTCTCATTCATAGGGGCCCGGACGCTTTCCTTAGGATGATACTTAGAAAACAGTAAGTGGTTTCCGGAAATTCTTGTTTTGTTTTCTACTTTTAAATCCGAATATAAACCGAGACATTTGTCTAATTTAATTTGTTGTACGTTATTTTATATCTTAAATATCGATCGGACGTGTTGTGAAAATGTTTCTTCTTCTTCTTATTAGATAACCGGTCAGTGTCGTTAGATCCGTCACTATCTAACAATCGCCTTATATTTACAAAGAACAGCACTGGAAAACAAAATCGAAATATAGGTACGTCTAACATTTACCTATAAATTTTTTTTGTGCAGGAATTTTGCAGATTATTGTTATTAAGCGTTTCATTTCGACCATCATACTTTTTATACCTGGCGATTTTACTTATCTTACGCTGTCGAGACACATTTTTAAGAGGCATTTCAAGTTCAAAAGTAGTTTCACCTTCTTAAAAATGCATGAGAGTCGTAATTTAGAATTTTGCGGCGGCTGATACTAAGAGTTTTTATTGTTCAACTTTTTTTTCAGGATAAGGGTTTTAAAACCGCTCGTAAGCATTATAAATTATTATCGAAGTTGATGAAAGTATGCTTTTACCTTTTCTTGCAAACGAAAGGCAGCAGTAAAAGAGCAATAGGTAATCGTTAATGCTCCATTCAATAATTTTTTGTTTTGAAGATGATTTTGAATGATGGAATGCGGCAAATTATATGTAACATGTATTTAAACTTAAATTGATTGTTTTCAATTTAAAATGTATTATTTTATCATTAACTTTATCAATCTGCTTATCAATTGAACAATTAAAAAAATATGATTGAAAACGTTGGGTGGAGGCACCAAGGAAAATCTGTAACTTCTCTTAACCAAGAAGATTTATACAATTAATTGTCGACTTCAAACCATCTATTCAGGAAATATTTCCAAATCTATCTTGCATATACTTATAAGCATCACCTTGGTCAAGTATACTTGAAGGATATATATGCAAACCATACATTGCCACTATAAAAACAAGATCGGACTGCTGAGTGGAAACAGATGACAAAGGCTTGATCCTCCTCTTATTTTTCTTTTGATTCATTAACATATTCATAATAATTACAACTTAACCCACTTCAAACCCTGTACAATGAAGGACATTTAACGACTTGTTCAACAGATAACGTTCAACTTATGATAAAAGTGTGACCTGTCAAGCTTGTATTTTTCAGGAGTCATGAAAGGACGGCAGACGACCAAGAGACAATATACGAGGAGTTACTTCACATCCGTGCTTTGGCCCATCTCTCCAACTCCGTAAAACGAGAACTTGCCAGTGTCATTGTATTTGAAGCTCATCCGAAAGCAGGCACTGTATGTAAGTATTATCAGACACTCTTTCAAATGTAAGGGCCAAGAAGTGCCATTCATGTCCCAGAAATAAAATGAAAAGGTTTTCTCCATTGATACGAGGGTATCGTCATATTTTAATTTCAAATACGTCTTTGGGTATACAGGATTTAAAAAGTCTGGTGAGAAACAACAAAATTGACACGCAGCAAGCGAATAACGGATATTTCCGAAATAGCATATTTTGTAACAACATGCATATTGGCAAAATATTTTTGTTTTTGGAACGTGAAACTTATGTAATATCAGTTATTACAAATGTTTTATTTTAAGAAATTAAAAAAAAAAAAGAAATTTCATCGCCTTTGCCGTCGATCCCTTATTTGTTGACCATTTATGCAAAAAAATGATTCACCTCCAGAAATCAAATGGACACTTTTTATGTCTTTAGGTGTTTTGAAATGATATATCCAACGACATAAGAATAACTAGACAAGTAATGAAATGGACTCGTCCACGTACTCAGCGTCTCATTGGTTACAAACACGTGGAGCACCAATGAGATGCTGAGTACGTTGGACGAATGCAAACAAATCGGAATCATTACTTGTCTAGTTATTCTTATGTCGTTGGATATATCTTTGTTAAAATGGACAGAAGTGCGGGGAAAAGATAAAAATTGTCGATTTTACTCATTACTATTATACACAAATGCGTTTATTCGATATGGTCTATCTATATCATCGTAAGTACTTTAAATAACGTGAAACAATAATTATTTTTCTTGAAGATTCTAGAAAAATAGAAAAACCATAAGATTCGAGAATATCACGCATGTGGAGGATTATGCAATAGATTTACAGGTGGCCAATCCCAAACAAGTTAGTCTTAAATCCTTAACCCACAAGCCCTTAACTCCAAACTGTTGAACTCCAAGTTCTTAAATCCACACTCTTACATTGCAAGTCCTTAAACCTCGAGTCGTTATCCTGGAGTCATTAATCTTCCAACAGTAAGTATGCGAATAAACTCGAACACTTTAGCAACCCATTAATCCATAACCAAAACTCATAAACCCTACATCCTAAACCCATAAACTCCAAACCTTATTTCCTGAAATTGTAAACTTAAAGTCGAAATCCATTCTAAGCCAAGAACCCATAAACCGGAGACAGATAAATCTATATACCCATAACCCATAAACCGTAAACTTATATAATAAGAACATGAAGGGTTTTGCATCGTAGATTGACGGTTTATGAGTTTTGGGTTTATAGGTTTAGGTTTTCAGGATTTAGAACGTATCGATTTAAATCTCATGGGTTTTGATATTAAGGATTTAGGATTTCAGGATTAGGCATTTGAGATTTTGAGCTTTTTAGTTTATAGGTTTTGGGGCTAATGGTTAATGGGTTTAAGATTTTAATTCAGGTAATATTTATAATTTTATGTACTTAAATTTTGTGGGTTTGGAGCTTATGAGTTTAAACTTCAAACTGTTGAACTACAAGTTCTTAAATCCAAACTCTTACATTGCAAGTCCTTAAACCTAGAATCGTTAATCCTCGTTTCATTAATCGTGGAATACTTGAAAAGTAAGTACGCGAATAAAACTCGAACCCTTTAGCAACCCAATAATCCATAAAATCCAAAACTCATTAACCTTACATCCTAAACCCATAAACTCCAAATTTTATGCCCTGAAATTGTAAACTCAAAGTCGAAATCCATTTTAAACCAAGAACCCATAAACCGGAGAGAGATAAATGTATATACCCATAAACCGTAAACTTATATAATGAGAACATGAAAGGTTTTGCATCGTAGATTGGCGGTTTATGAGTTTTGGGATTATAGATTTAGGTTTCAGGATTAAGAACTTTTCGATTTAAGTCTCATGGGTTTTGATATTAAGGATTTAGGGATTCAGGATTAGGCATTTGAGATTTTGAGCTTTTGGGTTTATAGGTTTTGGGGCTAATGGTTAATGGGTTTAAAATTTTAATTCAGGTAATATTTATAATTTTATGTACTTAAATTTTGTGGGTTTGGAGTTTATGAGTTTAAACCTCAAACTGTTGAACTACAAGTTCTTAAATCCAAACTCTTACATTGCAAGTCTTTATACCTCGAGTCGTTATCCTGGAGTCATTCATCTTCGAAAAGTAAGTACGCGATTAAAACTCGAACCCTTTAGCAACCCAATAATCCATAAAATCCAAAACTCATACACCTTACATCCTAAACCCATAAACTCCAAGCCTTATCTCTTGAAATTGTAAACTCAAAGTCTAAATCCATTTTAAGCCAAGAACCCATAAACCGGAGACAGATAAATCTATATACCCAAAAACCATAAACAGTAAACTTATATAATAAGAACATGAAGGGTTTTGCATCGTATATTGACGGTTTAGTTTTGGGTTTATAGGTTTAAGTTTTCATCACTTAGAACTTATCGATTTAAGTCTCATGGGTTGTGATATTGAGGATTTAGGGATTCAGGATTAGGCATTTGAGATTTTGAGCTTTTGAGTTTATAGGTTTTGGGGCTAATGGTTAATTTGTTTAAGATTTTAATTTAGGTAATATTTATAATTTTAAGCACTTAAATTTTGTGGTTTTGGAGTTTATGAGTTAAGGTTGTAGTGCTAAGTTTTATGATATATAGATTGAAGGCTTACGACTTTCGGGTTTACAAATTTAGTGTTTTTGGGTGTTTAGAGGTCATTGGGTTTATAAAGGATTTGGGTTTAAGTTTAGGTTTCAGCACTTCAATGGATCGGGTCCAAATCCTTTTGTTAAACGGCTGGGATTGGGCAGCTGCAATCTATTGTGAATTTCTGCAGTTTTTCAATTTTTCCAAAGCCTCCAAGCAAAACGATGATTATTTTCACATTATTCGAAGATCATATAAATCCCAAACTTTACTTGTCGATGATCATGATCGCCATTTTTTGCATTTTTTTGATATGATAAGAATAACTTAAATTGACAATTTTTACGTTTTTCCCACATTTCTGTCCATTTTGGACAAATTTTAATTTAGCACACTCAAAAACATAAGCAGAAAAGGTTCTACCAGCTAATTTTTCAATTTTTTTAACATCCTACTTTTATTGTAGATAGCGGCCAAGGAGCAAACATAAATACGTCTCTCAAATTCGTATATACCTATAACCTCCCTGGTATTTACTTGTATAATATTCATTATCTAAGGAATCAAAAATGATATAATAAATAATTTATTTTCTTTTTTGTAACTTTTGGTTAGTCGTTAACTTATCAATTCAATCTAAATACTTTGTATAAAGTTGAAAACCCTGTTGCGTCAATTTAATTTATATTTCCCCAGTATTCCATCAAGGAGACGAAGGCAGATCGTGGTACATAATAGTGCGAGGATCAGTCGATGTTGTGATTCATGGGAAGGGCACTGTCAATACACTGCACGAGGGAGATGACTTTGGCAAATTGGCTCTTATAAATGATGCTCCCAGGTAAGAGGTTGACATCAAAGTTCAAATCTTCACTTAATCAACCTTGTACATTGTGTGTCATATTATATCGATGGCAATAATCAAAGTGTATTGTTACATGAAGCTTATTGTGGCAATAATGATTTTCATGTAGAATTATCTTCTGATAACATAATGAATAAGTAACTAGACTCTACATAGAACGTGTCCCGACGAAAACTATCCACACCAAACTTTTCATTATATTTTGTGTATGAGGGACGTCAACAACAGCAATTATTTTAAAATTAATAAAAGAAACTTCTGAAGACAGCAATTTTTTCTATTCTTGGTAATTATGCCCTAAATTATGGCTTCAGTCTTATGCTAAAATATAGCAAACCTAAATTTCATCAGCTACCATTTTTTAGTATTATTTGGGATGGTGGATAGTTATCGTTGCGACGCACATTTTAAGCAAAACCTGAATTGTGTTCCAGGGCGGCTACAATAGTTTTAAGAGAAAATAACTGCCACTTTCTACGAGTCGACAAAGATAATTTCAATAGAATTTTGCGAGACGTCGAGGCCAACACCGTGAGACTTAAAGAGCACGGCAAGGACGTTTTAGTATTAGAAAAAATTAACACAAGCACCAAACAAGTATTTTCTTCCCATTTCAAGTAAGCGAAAATAATTAAATTTTTTTGTGGATATCCAATTTTAGAAGCCAAACAAATTGGAGCCTCAGTAATGGATGTATTACCTTTCAGATATACTGTGATGGCGGGCACACCGCAAAAAATGTTAGAGCACCTTTTAGAAACACGCTTAGATGGCCGGGGGACGATGGGTGGTGGAGATAATTTTATTATAACCACAGCACAAGACCCTTTCTTGGACGACTTCCTCCTAACGCACATAGTATTTGTCCCTACCCATCAGCTAATAGAAGAACTAGATAGATAATATCCTTTTTTGTTCAATCACCGCATTTCATTATACAGGATGTCTCAGTGTGTAGGTTTCAAGGAAATTGGGACACCTTGTATAACGAGATATTATGGAACATCAAGTGCTTAAATTTTTAATTATTAGTCAATGTTACGGTAATTACGACGTAAATAAAAGTTAGTTTTATGGGAAAATATATATTTTTTTACAGTTTTCAAAGTCGTAATTAAAATATTAAACAATTTTCGACGTTTTGGTATGGTTCATATAATCATCATCATAAATTTGATAAAAATTTTAAATAAAGTAATACATACAACTAAAACTATTGATTCTCACTCAAATTAGGTCTTGGATAAAAAACTACGTTTTACTAGGCAACATTTCCCAACTTTGCATATTCATTTTCGCACGTGCCTACCAAACAAAATACCCACTTACAAGAAATGGCACACAGAAGATTGATTGTTATGTCATTGGGTGCAGTTCTGTCGCTCAATTAATTGTGATTTACTTTCCACCATGCGCTAATGTGCTACTCTGTTGGTGATTTAAATATTAACAAGAGTTTCGCCTCTTTACTCAATTAGGGAGAGGCTTTAAAAACTGGTAGAAATTTGAATGTAGGCTTTCCACACAATTAAAAATCCAATGTTCACTTTCAATTAAAAGGAAAAAGTAATGTGATTAATTAGCGGAATTTGTGAGTGTTGTATTTTAACAATTCAAAAGTGAAATCTTTATTCTAATTTTGAACTCAAACTCATTCGGATATTTTCCTTAACTATAGCCACTTATAGGATAGATTTTTCAAAACAAGATAGAGAGTTTGTGTTGGCGTGCAAACGACGTGTTGTCCAGTTCGTCTACAGGTGGGTGACGACTATTAGACAGCCCGTGTTTGAAGATGATATTGCAGTTGAATTCTTAGAGGAACTTGCCAATGAATTGGAAAATGACATAATCCAGTTCAATGCCCTGCAAGAGGAAGCGTCTCTAATGCACCATGTTATGTCGCAGCTGCGTAGGTAAGATCAACATTGACTTATAGTATATACTAACGCAATCCTTTATGTGATTGGGGGCCCCACGCTAAGCGCCAAATTTAGAGACATTTTTTAATTAGGGGAGGAGGTGTAATTTTGTACAATACTTAGTGTCTGGTATTTTTGTCGAGTATATTAATTTTGCGATTCAAAATATTCCTTTCTCCTCAATCGTAATGAAATATAAATAGCCAACACGATTCTCAAATACCTTCATTGGTTTAGTTCAGTTTTATCGAAGTAAATTATTAAACGAAGAAGATAATACTTTTCTATGTATAAGCTATGTTAGCCTGGACGCCTAGAGGAGTTTTTTTTTGGTTCTGAAACTTAAAAAAAATTAATTTAATTTGCCACTGTATTTAATGACACCCTTATGGAATATTTCCGTATTTATTAACTTTATCCTCTCTTTGGTTATCAGATATACCGAGGACAGAAAAGCTCATGAAGGTCAAAAATGGAAGCTGCCTCCTTTGGGACAGCCGATAAGCTTGTTTAGCACTGGAAATGACACGAATAGGACGATTATCATGCCGCAAGACGACAGTAAGTATCCATGTACACGAAGTCGATTTCCCCCGGGATATTTTACATTATATGAAATACGTTATTCCTCTTTCATAATAGCGTCTACTGAATAAACTTGAAACTCAATAATTTATAAGGCCTAAATCAATTGATATTACAGTTTTAATGTTGAAATAATATTTTACTACTAAGTTAGTATAATAAGTTGCCTAAATTAGTGATACTCAACTTCTGAGGAAACGTACGAAATTAAGGAGGCCGCGAAAAGTTTAAATTAAATTTATCTTAAGTGCCGAGATATAAAAGCATCGCTGGTATAGATAATTCATTAAGACATACTGAACCCTGGCTACATTCAAACTAACGTTCGTATAGCACTTAAAAAAATACAGTTTGGCGACTACATAGGAACAGACATATTATTATTAAAATTATTATTCGTTGTTTTTGTTTTTGAATCGCAGAATGTGGTGAAAATTTGTTTTTCAGCGCAAACAATTTTTACTTTAAAGTGGAATTATTCGTATCTTTCCGCCGTATACGGGTGTCCCGAAATTAACTAGAAAGATTTTGCCATCACTTTCTCCTTCCAAAAAAGTTTATATAAACATGGGTCCAGAAATGGTTCCTAAGGGGGCTAGAGTCTTTTAAAGGAGAGCATCTGATGCTGGTTTTTGTAAATATTTTGGAACTTTTTGTGAGAAAGGAATGAAATTTTCTTCGTTTGCTAATTTTTTTGTTCCCGATTCAAAAATGTAAAAATTTTAAAATTTTATTCAGGGCGTAGTAATCGGGGTGTTTATAGCCCCTGTAGAATTTTTCACAATTTAACTACAGAAAATGATAATTTGAAGTTTTCTACCTAAGAATGGAACTTTTATCTAACTTCGATAGAATGAATTGGTTTCGGGTTCAATTGATTTGAAAATTCTGTTCCACGCTATTAGTTGGTTTTTAAATTCATACTTTTTTACATTTTCTCCTAAGAGATTTCTGTAGTTAAATTGCGAAAAATTCGACAGGCAAAAAAGTTGCGGCTATAAACACCCCTACCCAATAATCTTAACAATATCTTCATATTTTGACACATGTCATGGAAATGCCTAAACAGGTCAATTTTAGATTCTGGAGTGACATACTGTAACGTAAAAATTTCATCCCTAAATTCAACCCCCTTTGAATGACAGTTGCAACCCCCAAATTTTTAAGTTGGAAGTAGGGGTTTGTGATACCTCATTTGGAAGGTATTTGAATTTTCTATTCAAAAATGCAATTTTAAACATTATTACAAAAATTAGAAGTTAAATAAATAAATTCATGTGATTTATTTCTCTTCCTTTTATTTTTTGGGATTTCTTGAGATTCCTATCTAAAAAAAAATTTTTAATTTGAATATTTTTTAGATAAATCAATTTTTTTTTGGATAGGAATCTCAAGAAATGTGGTAATAAATCCCAAAAAAGAAAAGGAAGAGAAATAATTTATGAAATGCCACAATTAACATTTAAACAATTCATGTGGTTGACGAAATTCGGTACAACAAACTAAAAAGTATATAACTAATACTGTTTCGTGTAAAAATCAGAAAGCAAGCAAAAACAATTTTCAATGACCTTTTTTGCCAGTATGGCGATGACGAAACGGTACTAGTTAAGTTTTTAGTTTGTTGTACCAAATTTACATAAATTTATTTAATTTTACTGTTAATGTTTGCAATAATGTTTATTTTTAAATAGAGAATGAAAATACTTTCAAATGAGGTATTACAAACCCCTACTTCCAATTTAAAAACTTGGGGGTTGCAACTGTCACTCAAAGGGGGTTGAATTTAGGGATGAAATTTTTACGTTCCAAAATTTAAAATTGACGTGTTTCGGCATTTCCTTGACATGCGTCAGAATATGAAGATATCGAATTTATTCCATTTTGCTGTTCCACACTGTATAATAGGGGTCCAAGAAAGATTAGATTTAAGTAACAATATTATACACAGTTGAATATCACGATGAAATTTATCAATATGAAACAAATATCAGAATTAGTATTTGTCTTAGACACTAATATTACATTTACGAGAAAGCTTAACTTATTAACAACCATGAAATAATAGAACGCATAATAGTATTTTTTTCTACGAGCGTACGTAAAGTACTAACTTTACGCACACTTTATAGTGCGTAAAGTTAAAATTTACGCACTAGTACGTAAAGTAAAAAACTAAACAATTGCATATTAGAGCACTTATAATAATCGTCTTATTTTAAAAACGTTAAATATGATTATTTAATTTTATGTAGTCCATTTATTTATTATCACGATATATTATTATAATATATACCTAATTATCAGTATTCTTTAACTATAATGTTTGAATTTTTATAATTCTGAAGTTTCTTTTACTTTGATTAGTTTCACTCATTTAAAATTAAGTAGGCCATAGCAATATTATGACTTTTAAATGACATTACATTTTGAAATTTTCACATTATTAATAGATAATTTAGGTCCAGTTCGGTAGTAGAAAAAATATTGTATGCAATTGGTGCGTAAGGTGAGCTTTGTTCACTCGTGGGATTGTCCCATTCGTGAAAAATCTAACTTTACGCACTTGTTGCATAAATAACTATTATATAGCAATTGGCTAAATAGGTGTCTTTTTACGGGTGTGGAGTTTATGGTACGAGCCGAAAGCGAGTGCTATAAACCACACAAGTAAAAGAGCACCTTTTAGTCACGTGTTATATACAAAGTTTTTTGTATCGCCATTCTAAATTACAGAAATCCAATATAATAATTTTTTGAAATACGACAAATAGACAAATTATAATAGTTTCCACGTCGTGATACTAAATTTTGTTGTTGTTTCCATAGAAATAACTAATAAAATAGTGTCAAGATTATTAAAACTAAGTTTTCTTTTTTTATCCGGTGAAAAAATAGTATATTATATACCAAGGGACTAAAGTATGAGTGTGAAGTTTGTTGCCCGAGCGCTAGCGAGGACAACAATCACATGAGGGATTAAAAGGCACTTTAGTCCCGTGTTATATAAGCCTTAAAATCGAAGACTAAAATACTAGTTTTAGTCCCTGCGGTGCAAAAAATCTTTTTTCACTCTTATTTCTTTTTTTCACCCTTGTCAATAATGACATTGTTTGTTTCATTGAAACTATAAAAAAAATGACGTTTTAGGATATGGCGTTACAAAAAGTACTTTACAATATCCAAATCGTTGCTAACATTTAAACCTCTGGACTGCCACTATCAAATCATTCTCTACTTCTTTTTCTTATTTCTGAGGGTCCTAGAAGTTATATCCAGTATACTTGAGTCGGTAACCCTTGTTTAGCTTCCCGGACTCTCGAATTATAGGAATTAGAATAGCGCTTTAGCGGATAGATAAATATGACATAGTTGGAGTAACGTAGGCCAAAGGACTTTTCGACTCAGTTAAATTTACGGAATTAGGGCAATTCCCAGTTACCTTAGAATCTTCACGTCTCTTATCGACGGCTAAGTGCGGTAAACTATAAGTATAAGCTCTCTGTTTTGAATTTTACAACCTGCAACTATAATATAGAAACGGTAAAGCGGGAGTAGGGATGACGCACCACCAATAATGGCATCAAACGGACTTTTATAAAAATTTTAATATGGGTGAAAATTATAGAGTAAATATATTCACAAGGTTTTTACCTATCGCTGGTTATACTCCTACTGTCGGCTATCCTGTTGTCCTTACGATCAACTGCCTTTGCTCATATTTTTCCTTTTAGTAATATTATGTTCGCATCACCTGGCTCTTTGTGCATTCCAGTAATATATGTTTATTTTAAAATAATCTGTACAACATAATATTTTTTTTGAACTATTTTTTTGCCCACCCCATTGCTCATGCTCACAATTTTTTATAAAAGTTACTGTACCTTTGTTGTCTTCGTACATTATTTATATATTCTTTGATTTTCATATGTGTATTTATGTATTTTGTTTCGTATAGTAAATAATGTTATTTTATATTCTGCTCTTTGAGCTGCTATATAAATGGGTTCGCTTGTTGAGCAATGTATATGAATAAATAAGGAACTAAATAAATATATAGAGCCAATTCGGCAGAGTACAAAAAACAAACGAGTACAAGCAATTTCCCTTATTTTCTTCACTTTTCAGTAATATTCCGTGTGTACTGCGCGGACCACACTTATTGCACCCTAAGGCTTCCCGTCGATACACCGGCGGAAGCTATAAAACTGGTGGCGGCCGATAAATTAAAAATGAGGACGAACGACGAATTACTGCTGGCGGAAGTCAGGTCTAATGGGGAACGAGTGACTTTCAAAGACAACGATATTAGCATACCGACCGCGCTCTCGCTTAACGGAAGGATATTTGTGTCGCCGAAGGACCATCTGGATGCTCTGGTATGTACATATCGTTTTATTTTGCCTTTAAATTGAAATTAAAAATTTTAAGGGTGCGTAATTTTCTCTTAACTAATATATATGGTACAAGGTAAACACCATTAACACCAGACCCAGAACATACTATTTGGTATACCCTAAATCCATTGTAATGCCATTTTTACCCATTGAGCTTCCAAGCGTCATCAGTCTGTGCTGTCTGTGCAACATATTTTAAAAGAAATTTAAAATCATTATAGCTTGTTTAGTACCTACATCCCTGAGCTATTATCTAGTCTCTGATTACATTCAATTTATTTAGTGACGAATGGATAACTATGATATGTCGTCTTTGGTCCTCACCTCTTTGACACCATAATTAAATTGATTTGAAGTTTTGTCCTTAAATGGTTCTAATATGGTTTTTGAATTGATATTTCAGACATGTTTATCCGAACAAGAGGAACCAACACAGGGTATAGATGCTGATATAGAAATGTTTAGTACCAAGGAACTGGCTTATTACATGACCTTATTTGATTGGGATCTTTTCTGGTAAGTAATTCAATTATTGTAAGTCATGAAATATTATGACCTATACGTCTTGAGTTAATCTCTATAAATGTAACAAACATCGAAATTACTTAAGTACCTACTCGTAATTGCCTCCGCGGCAGTCTATTGGAAACAAAATTACATTATCAATACATTTACCTACATAATCTCGAGCTTGTTACCCCTGGGACCTCCAATTCTCACAAGGAGACCGTCATTATCGACAGCTACTCTACACATGTTGCAGGATTAACTAAGATTCTGGACGCTTGTGCCCTAATGGAGAATACTTTCTGCATTTGATCTATCAAATCTAAATTTTTGTCCAACCGAAATGATCTTTGGCGTCGAGAGCGTAGGCTTCCTACCCTCGAGTACACCAATTTTCAGAACGACCATCTTGACCAAGTAGCCACTCGTACCGGAGATCTCGGTATTTAATTTCTCCTTCTTCTTCAAGACGACTCCCCTGGTCCCGTGATGATCCAGGAGGACTTATATCATAAACTCAGTGTATCTATATTTTTAACCACTCTTTCCCTGGCGTCGAATACATCTGTGGTTCTTTTTACTATTTTGGAAAACTTCTTAGATTGCTTGCCACCATAATTGGTATTATTATTATTTTAGATAAAGCGTGTAAGATTATCTGCTTCCTGTTTAATAAACTGCTGGGCAATTGAAGCGGACCAAGCGGATTTTTAGGTTAACTTTGAAGTCAAGTATTTTCCAAACGGATAAAGATATCGATACGCGGTTTGCAGAATTTAAACGAAAATTTAATTCTGAACAAGCCTGTTTTTTTGTTTCAAATATCGTACTGTCTACATAGGGTAAAAGAAAAGTATGTTTTTTTGACCAGTTATGTAAGTTTCGACGTACCGGGTTTCCACAAAAAAATTTTTAAAATTTTTTTGGTTGGCATTAATTTTTTATATACTTTTCAGTTGTGAAATTTCCATTTTTTTGTAAGACCCTGTAAATTTGAAACATCACACATCACCCTATTTGAAACGTGCCCGTATACAGGATGTACAAATAAGTATATGTAACTGTTTTTGATTCATTTTTTAATAAACCATTTCATAAACCTCATTACAAAAATTATAATAGCAAAAAATACATATTTTTCTGGCAACAATAATTAATAAGAGTAACAACATTGCAATACGAGAAATATGCAAAATGTAACAAGTTTTAACCTGTCCATTTTGTTTTAAGAAACCCCGTACAATGAAAAAACTAATCTGTTTATTATTAATGGAACAATTAGCACAGAGAAATTTTTAAATAATGGTAATTACTGATTATACGCTTAGTGTGCCTTAACTCCCTACTGTATAAAAGGAAAACTTTGCGCTGGTGGGAAAACTAATACCTGGTGGCACTGTCGTATTACATAAATATCAATAAATTAAAATAAAATTAAAATTCCAAATATTATCAGAAAAAATGAGAACACTTAGTTAAATGGCAAAACTATCACAAATTTATTAAGTTAGACCGCTCAAGCGGAAGCCATCAAAATCACCGCAAGGGTACGTTCTCGATTAAAAGGACAAACACACATCATTAAAATAATCCAAATTAATGACAAACTAAAACCGGAATTAAGTATTAAACAATACTTAACGATTTGAAATTTTCAATACAATTTCCGTGTTAACTTACCGTAAGTAACTTATCACTCAATTTAATAATAATATTTCTTAGTTATTCACACTTCGGCATAAAATCATTTTGTATTCCGTAAAATATCGTTATTTGATAAAAATAAATTATTATTCCGACTCAGTTCCCAACGTGTCACACCGCCGGTGACATGTGTAGTTAATTACATACGATCATATTACGGGAGTAAAGCACAAGCAAGGGGCCTTTCAGCCACCGCTCAGGCTACGGACCGACCGGAATTACTTATATGCAGGCAACAAATGCAGAACAGATCACTGCATCACTGCATCCAGATTTAGTCAGTCATCACCCGGCTCTCACGCTGTACCGCTCCGCACCTGCAATTCAATTCAATTATATCAACTCAACCTAACTTAAAACTAATAAACATTAAACAAATAAGAAACCTAGTACTCACTTAATAAGCGGTACAAAAAAGACATTGTTTCAAGTGAATAATCAAACAATTTAAATGTAACAGTGATAAAAAAACTTTACAAAAGAAAAAAACGTATTTAAAATTCAGTGCTTAAGTGAAATTATTATTTATGACCTGAGGAAATATATTTGCGTGAATAGTAGATCGTCACATTTCTCTTTCTTAGCCATCATCCAAGGACATTGTGGGCAGCAAAAAATAAATAAATCAACAGTTTTATTTACACCCGTAATCCGGCGCTCTCTACTATTTACTATCGCTCCGAAGAACAGTTGGCAGAAAACGACTATTTCTTCTTTCTCTATCTTTTTATAAGAAAAAGAGCGAAGGTAATTGTAGGACGTTTAGGAGAATTTGTTGCGTTTATTTTTCTAATTTCATACTTGTCTAATATTTTCCATATTCAAAATCGACCCTGAGTCTCCTTCCTTACAAAATAGAGCATCCAATACGTTATCTAGGTGGACTTTGCTGGCGCCCTTCAAAATAAATTTGTAGAGTCCTGAAAGAAAAATCACAAGTCTTTATTACATATTTATAATAATTTAAATATTTTAATGTACTTACCGTTTTTAATGCTTCTAATTACAAAAGAGCGTTGACCACCTTCACATCGCAGTTTTGGCACCCCAAGTTCTTATTCTTTTTTAACTAGGTAACGAGGAGGGCGACAGCACCTCCCAGAACGTTGGCAACCTCCTGACTTCGCCGAGTCATACTTCTGAGCCAGGTTTATTAATAATTTGTTGTGATATGTTTCCCCATTCATCTCGTATTGCTACGGCAAGTTCCTCCAATATTTGAGACGAATTTTCTCTAGATTGTACACGCAACTTAAAGAAGACCACACATGCTCAATGTTGTTTAAGTCAGGAGATTTTAAAGACAAGTTTAATTATTGGTTAATATTATTTCCTCCAAAAACTCCTGAACAATTTGATTAATAATCTCTATAATTAATAACAGTGTTATCATGGTAATCTACTGCAATGTTAACCAACAAATGGTTGTTCAAAGATACGTTTTGTGGACAATGGAGGCATTGAAAATTTACCTGAAATTTACAGGGTTTAGAAGAAAATTGAAATTTCATGAACGAAAAGGGATATCAAAAATTTGAGAAATCGGTTTTTTCCTTATAAACAAGAGACCAGAAAAATGCCAATCAAAAAATTTAAAAATTTTTTTGTGGACACCCGGTACTTAGAAACTTTGGTTAAATAAATATACTTTTCTTTAACCCCTTCGTAGACAGTGGGACGTTTGAAACAAAAAAAATCGGAATAAACAGGCTTGTTTAGAATTAAATTTTCTTTCAAATTCTGCAAACCGCGCATCGCTATCTTTATTGGTTCGCAAAATATTTGACTTCAAAGTGAACCTAAAAATTCCCTTGGTCCGTTTCAATTGTCCAGCAGTTTATTACGGTTAAGACATATTTTGTGTACTTTCTGAATAACATCTTGAACAACAGTCTACCTTTACCAAAATAGAAAAACGTGCTTAAGACGAATTCTCGGGTATTTGAAATTTTATATGGACCAGACCAAATAAGAATACGGTTTAATTTCTTTAGTCGTATTTATCGTATTTCAATGAAAGCGTT
This sequence comes from Rhagium mordax, assembly GCA_963680705.1. Taxonomy (NCBI): domain Eukaryota; kingdom Metazoa; phylum Arthropoda; class Insecta; order Coleoptera; family Cerambycidae; genus Rhagium; species Rhagium mordax. Next base: position 16,568,557 of record OY796661.1, read on the forward strand.
CTTATTCTTTCAATAAATCTTTTCAGTTTATTTGTGTTTCTAAAAAAAACTGCCATAACATATTTAAAATCTTAATAGCTAACATGCAGTTACTGCAGCTATCAGCTATATTATGTAATTAACTTAGTTTTATGAAGTTCACTGTACAAGATTCCGCTTTGAAGAAACTTAAATAAAAATAATTTGATAAATCCATGACATTTCTTGACATAAAGAAAATGATTGATGAAGCACCCGTGTTTTATTACTTTTTTTTACATTTTCTTAATCTCCTTAATCTTTTTGTATATCCAAGTCCATTTCAAGTCTCAACGATATAGAATTATTTTCCACAAAATATCCTTTTAAGCATATGTATAAGTAAAGTCGATCAACCGGATCAACTAAGAATTTAAAATATAAGAAGAGAAACGTATCGCTATTCTTAAGGCTGTTCTAGCGCTCGAATTTATTTGCCGTTTCAGGCGTTTGGTAGGGCCAATATAACTGCATTTACTATGGTATATTTCCCCATTTTTCTTTAATATACATGGAAAACAATAAAGCTAGATTCTATAGCAGTAAATTTTGGATATCTGGCGTCTTTGTCGATTAAATTGAGATTTTATAAAGTGAACTATCAAAAACTTAATACTATAGAATTATCCTGTATTCTGTATTCTGTATGCATTAAAATTAAATTAAATTAAATTAAAAAAAGAAAAAAATCAAAAGCGTTCCAAAACAGTTTTTATCCATTTTACACCAAAATTTACTAGTAACAACGGAAGTCATTAACTGAAAATACACGGAAAGTCCATAGAACAAGCTGAACAGAATTGAAGGGAACGACTGCTCAGCGGGCAAAACCCCGACCTGCATTGGATTACAACTGCAAATCCTAATGGTAGCCAATATTATTATTTGTCTTTTCCTCACCAGACATAGACCGCTTTCGAACTTATTATGTTTTCGTCAGTACGACATAGTGACTAAAAAGACAAATAACAAATCCAAACCAAACAGTCTAAGGCAGACTAAGCAACTGATGAGGAATAAGTGCATATCTCTGGTGGTCAGTGCTACTATCTGTCAAGACAACAATGATGTCTTTGTGACAGATAGCGACCCGCCATGCAGGTACCAAGAGTGACGACCTGTAGCCCTAGGTGGACTAAATTGCATGCCGTAAATGCAAGCCAGTGTATTTGCCCGCTTCCTGCAATTCCTATTCAGAAAATGAGATATAATAATTACATTTATTTTCCTTTTAGGTGTGTACACGAATACGAACTTCTCTATCACACATTCGGTCGCCACCACTTCGGACAAATCACAGCGAACTTAGACGTTTTCCTTCGTAGATTCAACGAGATACAATTTTGGGTAGTCACGGAAATTTGTATGACAACTAGCCTTAGTAAGCGCGTAGCAGTACTTAGGAAATTTATTAAATTAGCTGCATAGTAAGTATCTTAACAGACCAAGCAAACTGTGAATAAAATAAAAAAATTCTAACATGCAAAATTTTCAGCTGTAAGGAGTACCAAAACTTAAACGCGTTCTGTGCGATAGTCATGGGTTTAAGTAACGTTGCCGTTTCAAGACTGTCGCTGACGTGGGAAAAGCTGCCGTCGAAATTCAGGAAGCTCTACACCGAATTTGAATCTCTGATAGATCCTAGTCGAAATCACAGGGCATACAGGGTAAGCGTGGGAAAACTTCAACCTCCCGTGGTGCCTTTCATGCCACTGTTGCTCAAGGACATGACATTTACGCATGAGGGGAACAAGACGTGCTTGGATGGTCTGGTCAATTTCGAGAAGATGCACATGCTTGCCCAAACTATGAGGACCATTAGATTTTGTAGAAGTAGACACTTAGGTAAGTTATATTAAGTCTATTATTATTATTTCTTTTAAATGAGGATTGTCCAAGGGGCAGGTAACTCGTTTTCAAAAACAAAAGAACTGTAGGATGCAATTTAGAGAAAGGAACATATGATACTCTAAAGATTATCCCTTTATGTGTAACTAGTTACAAGTTTCAGTAAAGCATCTTCAGGCGTTTTGAAGACTTTTTTAAAAAGCAGATTTGTTTTATTCCATCTTTAACATCCTTTATCTCTAAAGCAAAGTCATATGTTCATATGAACGTGTCATTTCAAGATAACCCCAGGAATTACTTGCATTTTTTCAACTTACCTAAGGACCACCTACTATCTTTTTAAAAAAATTTAATAAAAAATTGTGAGTTATATTTTATTTATGTTTAACGTTCAAAATTTATAAGCATTTACAAAAATGAATGTATTATTGTTTACCAGCAAGCAGCAAGGTAACGGCAATAGTTTTAGGAGTCAACCGAGGAAAAAATGGTTGAAAAATTAATCTAAATAAGATGCAAAATTTTTTTAAAGTAGTTTTTGTTTAATGTTTAATAACGTTTAATGTTTATTTTTGGAAAAAAACTAATAACGGACAATAATAACCGGTTAACGTGTTGACGTTATATTTTGCAATTCGTCCTGCTTTATATTGAAAGGATAACGTGCTACGAGTTGATGTCTGTTGCCCTGGCTTGTTAAATACAGAAATCAAATCCTAAAATAATAGCATCAGATTACATGGATTTATGGGACGTTATTTGTGTTTTATAACCTGTATGTTGTCGCCTGTCGCAATATATTTCATGGCTTATTCCATGTAATTGTAGGCAAATAATGATAATTAATTTGTTTAAATAGAATGGGCAAATAATTTTGTACAAAGTTGGCAAAAAATGGAAGTTTTTCTAAAGATTTCACTTGTGAGGATTAATCCGACTTCTTGAATAACAAATTGCAAGAATATTAGTTTTCTCATTGGTATTTAATTCCAATATAAAAGTTATTTGTAATAAATCTAATAATCTAAACAATGAATTTTTGTAGAGAGGATCAAAATCAGACATTAATATACTAGAGCTGCTACATATTGTCCCATTGAAGTTATACAATACGCTGGGTATAATAACACAATGATATCAAATGTTTGAAACTCTTGGTCCATATTCCATGAGTTATCCAATCCCTTTGTTAGAAAATGCTTACGAAAATGACCCACGTTCCAGGCAAACAATACGCCATATCCGCAAAGCAAAGATCCTTGTTCATCAGATTTTGGACAGACCTACTACGTATATCGAATATCAAACTTGATACATTTATGCAAGTCGAGAATATACTAAATGTGCGTAGGTGTTCCAGTGAAGGAAAAACCCGAGGAAAAACCTAAATATTCTACAGCTTCAACTTCAATAACAAAAATTTTAGTTTAAATGCCAATAATATTATTTTATTCCTTTGGAATTGTGATTAATTACGAATTGCTATTTTGTGTTAATGAAATCACCAACGGCCGACAATGGATATACTTATAACACAGGGTGCGTAAAAAGCGTGGAACATTGTGTATGTGTATATCTTTTTAAGTAGAGGTGTTTTTAAAGAAAAATTGTTTGATAACCAATATTTTATGGCAACCCTACTTTTTTTTAAATCTTGAATGATCACATGTTTCTCTGACACAATGTATTTTTGATGTGGATCCTAGGGACATTTTACATAAAACAAATAGGTACTTGAGTTTTGGAAAAAAGTTAGTTGATCTCCAGAAGATCCGTCAGTACTTTTGAAACGGCCTGTATAAAATTAGGATGAATCGACCCCGTTGAATTTTTAAAATCCGCTCAATGCATGAAGAAGATGAGCCACGAGTGTTCTCCAAATTTTAGAAAGCAAATATAGAAAACATATAAGATATATATAACAGCTGGATGTCTTTGAAACAACTGCCATCCTTTTAGGGGCGTATTCGGAGCATCATAAGAAGTTAAAGAACATCGGATCAGATCACAGTGTATTTGGACTCATATTGGCTACAAATAAAAGCATGGGGTAATATATCAAAATACGTAAAGCGTAAAGCAATGTAAATATTTAAATAAAAGGGATATTTCAAGAGCGTCAAAAAAAGCTAAAGGCTATTGGCTATGCGTTCAAATTAATTTTTGTTTTTCCTTAAGGTTATGAAGCTGAAATGGTAGATTCCGCTCAATTTAACTTGAATCCGTAGCATTGTCATTAGACCAAATGCGCATTGGTTTAGCGGATACATTTATTTCAGTGACAGCGGCCGATCGTTCTTTTCTAAATTCTTACGATTTTCGAGAACAGGCATTACGCATTAATAACGTTGAAATGCTTATAGGATAGTAATTCTATCTGACAGATGCCATTCGCGTTGCTCTTATTGGGTACTGGTCGTACGATATTATTTTGAAAATGTGTCGCCTATACCAATTAATAAAATTTAACGTTACAACCAACGTAATTTGCTGGAATAATAAAGTGTCTAATCAATGAAAAGCAATCAATCCAATGAAAATTAAGTGAATAAGGTATATCACCATTCGCTTCCGAACAATTTCAGCGAAATGGTGTAGTACGGTAGCATTTTAATTAATTTATTGTAAGGGAAAAATGTTTGTGGGTTATTTTATGTTTAGTTACATGAAACAAGAAAACAAACTATAACTGACTATAAATAAAATTTAATTGGTAATATCAGTACAATAGAAATAATTTTTCAACTGCAAATTAGATTTGAATGGATTTATAAGTTTAGGTTGTTAGGTTCCAGTAGGCGGATATTGCAGTACAGACGAACTTTCACAGGCCAACCATGGACTGGATATCCTGCAACAACAATATAAATTAGATTAATTAGAATACTCACTTCAGTTACATATATACACGCATATATTTATACGTATATACACATATGCCCATATATACGCTTAAACAAATGGTGATTAGGACCAAACACTGGCAACTGAGGCCAAAACACTGGTCATTAAGACCAAACATTGGTAACCAAAGCCAAACTCTTCTGATTAAAACACTGGAGATTAAAGTCAAACACTGATGACTACGATCAATTCAAATCATATACCGAGTGTAACAGGATCTTGGTTCACACCTTTTTTCCTTTAGTTTTGAAGATAAAAGATCGAAATTTCGAACATTATATACATTATATACTTAATAAACGTCACCGGTGTTTTTATTGTGTCATTAAAACTTGTTCAAAATTTTTGCAAATTTTGTTCAAAATGCCGCAAACATATACTGTAAATCGTTTATGGGAAATGCAGTGAATATTGAACAAAGTTTCTATGACAACGTATCGGATATTTGTTAAATATTTCATTAAAGTGGCCATGACATGTGAATCAAAGCACGAAATTAATTGTAAACAGCGTTGACGTATAAATTCAATTTGTGACAGACCGTTCTTTTGACACATAACAACCTGCTCATAAAAAATGTTAAAAATAAATAGTACTTATAAATTTCTTCAGTAAAAGATTTAGTCAAAAATATTTAATAGTCTCATGGATAAAATAGAGTATTCTACTCGCATAATGGCTATTATTCACTCAGGACACTCGCCTTCGGCTCGTGCCGTAAACTCGTAAATAATATTGGCCATTATATGCTTGTGATATAAACTACTATTAATCGCCTTGAAAATCAATTCCGAAGAGAATGAGAACAATGATTCCGAAGAAAATTTTATCATTGCAGAATTATTAATTAATTAAATAATTAAATAATTTGAAAACTAACCATAAATTTAAATGCATTAATCTCTGTGATTAAATATACCTATAATAACGTTATGGTAAGTTTTACTCCCACGCGCGGGTTTTCCTTTGTGGGCTTGAACTTTACTATTAACGTGTTATTTTAATGTATTAAGTATATATTGATTTATGTTGATTGTCATTTCTATCTGTTATGAATGTAAATATTGTTCTTATTTTTTTTACCACTTTTGATTATATACCACTGTCGATTCCCCCCCTCCCAAAGTTTGCTTGTTTATGTTTATACTACTGAAATTTATATAAATTTGTTAAACTGTAAATATTCTTTTTATGGTAAATAAACTTTATACTAATAATAATTATTATTAATTTGCATAAATACCACTATAAATCTTTTAAATGCCATATGTACCAGCACTTGTGCAAACATGATCACGAACGTAAAATGGAATATTGCATTTGGATTTTACGGAATAACGTGCAATGATTCTTTGGGAATGATTTTATTTTCGATTCACAAATTTGTGGATTTAACCGACAAGATACCAAATATTGGTCACAAGAAAATCAAAATTTATTAATGGAGGGTAATTTTCAACAGTGCGCAGCGGTTCGGTTTCAATGTTTGGCTTGGAGTAATCGGGTCCAATAATATTTGAAGGACCCTTGAATGGTCCCAGCTATTTGGGATTCCTGCAAAAAGAGATTAAGGACATTCCAGAGGAATTGCCTTTGGGTTTAGGACAGGATATGTATTTCCAACAAGATAGCGTTCCTTCCTATAATTCAAGAATAGCAACTCATTACCTTCAACAGACATTCACTCAAAACGTCATTTCGACGATTGGTTCTGTCAGGTGGCCTCCAAGGTCACCTGATTTGACTCCGATATGAAAAAAAGTTATTCTTCTTTATGCTTAGAATTCGATTTTACATATGACATTTCATTTTGGCAATCCAGTTACCAAACACCCTGTATAGTGCTAATAAATAGTACCACGGTACCTACCAATATGGTTCCATTTAAAAAAATTGTATTTTGTCCCAAAAACAATTTTGATGAATTTTATTTGCTCATAAACTACATAATTAGTTTTTTCGATGAAATTTTGATTTTTGTAACATTACACAGGTTAATTAATTAGATAAATCGGAACATGGCTCACTTAAATGGAAGCTAAAAATTAAATTAAAATAAATATTGACGTTTGAAATGTCAAATGTCACTTATGTGGTGTCATTAGATTCAGAAAATTATGCAAAATTGATGTCACTTTTGGTAAAACCGGAAGTGAAAAATATCATTTCTGTGGCGAAAAGTGACGGTTATTGAAAATATAGGGTGTTCCAAATTTCAATAATTTTTCTTCAATACTAAAGGAAAAAGAGTGTGAACTATAATCCTGTTACACTCGGTATATGTACCTAAAAATATACAATGCACATATCTACAAGGTGTATCGGAAGGAACGGGAACTAGAGGTCAAAATAAGAAAAAAATTCCTATAAATAAGAGTCTGAAAATGCTTCCTTTTCGAGATACAGGGTGTCAAAAAAAAGAGAATTAAAAATACGTTTTTCTGCAAGCAAATAGCTAAACTGGTCAACAATTGAAGTGGATATTGGACAACGATGAAATTTAACAACTGTAAGAGCTTGGATAATCACCTTGTAGATGAAACACCAACAATTTAAAAGTAAATCGTTTTACAAACAACGCACGGTTTGAACTCGGAAAAAAATATCAGACGCAGAAAAACAGTTTTTAATTATTATTCAAAAGCGATTTGTCCTCGGATTTGTCCTAACAAAAAAACTCAAGAGGCCTTTTCTTTTTAGAATTGGCTGCTGATTAAGAATCCAATACCAGTTTTGAAAGAAGACAGTGGCGTGCTACTTTTTCCGTCAAAATCATTTAATATTTTGCTGTCACGCACGTCACTGGTGACATTGTAGGATCTCCATACGTATAGCAAAATAAAGGCTATGGAAATTTATACAGACTTGATGTACTGCGCCACTTGTCATATAATATTGTTAACATAAATTTCTCTTTTTGCAGTATTGGAACCACCTTCTCCCAAAAGTGAGGGTGACATAAAATCCTATATCGCTAGCTTGAGAGTGATAGACAATCAACGAGTGCTCACGAGTTTGTCTCAAAAATTAGAGCCGAGGAGGTCTTAGTGGCACTATTTACTCTCAGCTAGGGTCATGACCTATGCTGGATGGCGGTGCTGGATGATCTGTCCCTGTCCGTTTTCATTTCCGTTTTATAAGACTCAACCTGCCTATGTATAAAACAGTTTCTTTGGAATGTATGTATGCGTATACACAGCTCCAAATAAATATAAAAAGTGGCGGTATTTTATCTCTTTGTTGTTAAAATTTCTGTACATTTGAATCAAATACGCTTACCAAATTCATAACGAAAGACACTTAATCAAACCTATTGTACAATTCGCTTTCCTTACAATTCTTCGGATTCAGCACTTCAGGAAAATCTTAGGCTTACATTATCGGGCTCGACTGACGGAATTCCTTTGGTTTTCAATTTTAGGTTAATGTTTGAGTTTGAGGTTGAAAATCCGCCACCTTTTATGATGATTTTTTTATCATTTACCATATAACAGTTTTTAACAATTAGTAAGTAAAAATTTATAATTATTGTATTAATATAAGTGATAATTATCCTTGTCACAAATGGATTCCTAAACTAAACAATTAAGTCATTTTGAACCAATCATATTTCTAGTGTTGTTCACTCCAATCTTGCATCTTATGAACTTAATAATAATATAGTGAAATCAAAACTTTACTTCAAGCTTTAATCTACGTAATATTAGGAAAATGATTAACACATGAAAATACACATCTTTACACCAGTAACGGCCAATGAAATGTATCTAAGTCATATCTTAACATTGAAACATGGCACTGAAGTTAAACTTTAAACAAAACATGACTACTAATTCGATACTAAGATATGATTAAACTATTAGTATTTTACTAGCCGCCACTGCTATACACACAACTTTCTAACCAAGATTTTATATAGTTTGTTTTGTTTTAAAAACACTGCGAGGGCGAAAAGTGTGTGAATAGAAATAATAATTTTATTTTCTTAAAAGGAATTTGTAATGTTTTTATTGTACTAAATGTAGAAATATGAAAGCAATAACTTTATAATAGGTAAGTGGTTTTTAAATACGCACGTTTCTTACATCACACGAGGTCTCTTTGGTATTTATGCACTTGAGCTTGAACTCTTTTGATGCTGCACATTTTCAATTGGTTCATTAAATATAAAATGCAATTTAATACCAAACCGACCATATCTTTTGAATATCATCTCGAATTATAATTGCACAAGTTGAATAAGATTTTAAAAATATGTATATTTTCCAAGGGTGTTTGTTTGAATTTACTTTTATGTGGATACTAGTGTTAGGGTTGAGTGTTGGAATTCTAAAAAGGCGCAATGCCGCAACATTGGTTCAGAGAATGTCATAGTGGTTTTAGCTCTTGTTTAAGCACACCAGTGTAAATTTAAATGTCGTGGAAAGATATGCTTGTTCGATAATTTCAATCACAGTAACAGTACTGAACTAAGACTGCAGAAGCGCCATCTATACCTCGGAACCAGCATTATTACGGCGTTGCGTCTCTTTAAAACCCATTTACTCAACGATAATAGTGTTGGTTATAAATATGAAATAAACTGATTTAACATTGTTCACTTTTAACAATATCTAATGATGTAGAGCTTCTAAACTTGGCGAGCAGGTTGAATGCGCAGATGACTCATTTTGTGTATATACCCGTCCACTCTTATTGCCTCTTATTGCTCACAATATAAAAGGCGTAGCCTTGCGTGCCTGAAAATAAAATTCTGCTCGCCAAGTTGATCGGCAGCTGCAATAGCTCACTAAAACAGAAAATCAGGTAAGGATGAATGACGAGAAGGTGTTGACGTCAAAAATCTCTACGAATACATTTACCTACCCGATGATTTTTTACCACCACAAAGGACTTCATACACCATCACCATATATGAAAATACGGGTTTCATGGAATTGTCTAAAATTGAAATATGAAAATATTTTGCAAAACTAAATGTCGCTAAAACAAAGCGAGCTCTATTGGCTATTGGCTCAACCGCTTTTATTTATTCATTTCGCAAAATAGTGCGTTGGCAGCTTTCTAAAATTCCGTCATGTACAGGGTGTTCAACGTAACTTATTTTATAAGGTAATAATCTTATTGCATTTTTCACGTACTTTTTAAATATGTTATCAAATCATATCCATGTCAGAAAATATACAGCGGGTGCGAAAAAATGTGTTTTTCTTTAATGGAACACCCTATATATTTTTACATATTTGGATTTGCCTATTTTTTCTAATTTCAAAAATATATAATACTTGTATATTTCGAGTAATATTAAGGAAGTTATTAATAAAAAACCGTTTGCAATAACTGATAAATTATATTTATTTTATCTTTACAACAATTATTATTTGAAGAAGACGAGATATGATCTGATAGCATATTTAAAAAGTATGTGAAAAATGCAATAAAAAGAAATTTTTTATTTTTTTATTGCCTTATAAATAAGGAAGTTATGGGGGTAGCAAGTTACGTTGAACACCCTGTACCTAATATTGAAGTATAATTTTATGCGACCTTTACGGTCTTATTCGTTAGGTCATTTTATATATGAATTGAACTTTACGACATAAAGCCTTATTTTGGCGACGCTGCGTATGGTGAGTAAACGTCACGTTGGGAAATGACTGACTTGGAAAATGATGGATACGTGGCTACCTATGAAAAAAGTTGATTTCCACAATGAGAGTAATTGCATGTGGTTGTACCCGGTTTAAAATTTTTGCAATAGTATCATATGAAGTGTTAGTATCCCAAAATCATCCAGTTTCTACGTTTATGGGTTTATTAGTCTTTTCTATTTATAACTATGGTCAGAAAATATATTCTGTGCCATATATTTTAAAACTGTGGTAAAAATATTCATCAAATTCATAAATTCATAAAGTAACTAACGGTAAATAGTTTAAAATTACCAACACGTTTCGGACTGTTGGAAAGCCATTAGTTATTATCGCTTGTGAAATGGCCCCATCTTATTAATAAACGAACTACGCCTTTAAAGCCGATTTTTATGATCGAAATTATAAAACTGAAACTGCCATGAATATAAAATAAAATAATGTTACATTCGAAAGCACCGACACGGCACGGTGAAAGTACTTTACTAGCAGATGCGGTGGTAATAAATTTATATAATTTTCCTAACTTCTAAAGCTAAAATAACCTACCACGAATGATCGGTGTACAATAGTGTACATTTGATATGAAATAAATTGGCTGGCAGCTATTGATGACAGGCGATCCCTCTCCATTAGTACGCATTAGTAAATATCTTCCTAATTTTAATGTTCGTACCTTCATGGTTTTTTATGTATAAAGCTAGAAGTACAACAAAGATGCAATGTTGTATTTTGTATTCATTGATCATATAAAAACACGATATTAAGTAGTTCAAATATCCGTTTTCCATTTATAACCAATACTAGGAATTGAAAGCGAATTAATATTATATCCTTACAAATGTTCAATTAATTTTTCATGTGGTTTCACTCATAATATATATAACATATTTTTATAAGAACCTCGATCACTTCCTAAAAACTTTTTCGTAGAATAGATATATTGACTATCCACCAAATCTATGATTAAACGACCCATTTTTGTGGCGATATATTCCAGTGTTTTCTTAAATATTTTCTACAAAGCGTACCTTTATCATTCTTCAGTGAGATATTTGTTGAGACAATCACATTGGTCTTTATCTTCCTTTATGTACAATATAATATACGATAAAGATCAATAAATAAACATATTGTGAATAATTCTAATTCTAAATCCATTGTGAATAACTATAATATAGACATTTTAATTTGATCATTTTTTTGTATATCTGTAATATCTTATATGTAGTGTACAACCAATGGAAGGACAACGAATTATAATTTTCCCTAAAAATCATTTTTGGTACCTATACACCTTACACATAAGTAAATTTATCAAGTGGTGTAGAACCAATTTATAACAAAGCTAGAGAATAGAAAAAATGTATATATAGGCCTACCTAAATCCATACTGATGTTCAGAACTAAATCATCATTCCAATTTTAAAAGTTGTTTAGTAAGTAGGTAGGTACTGAAAATTATTTAACTTAAATGAATTTGTTCAATACAAATATGATTATTTTCCAGTATTTACCAAATATTTACCTATAGTCGACACCACGCGGCCACCAAGTCGACCGCTCCCTGCTGTTACAAACTGTATTGTCAGCCCCCAGGCGCCGAAGGGCTTATGTGTACACTCCTAATAAATGTCAATAACTGAAATATCACCAAAGTCAGTTTGTGCGAGTATTTCATTCATTCATTTTATTTTATACCTATACAATGTAGAAATTTAATGATGGAAAGTAGTATTAGTACCTAATGCATATTTTTTGTTGTTTCAAATTAATAGTTATTTCTGTATCAAGGCATTAAAGTTAATCTTTTAATCATGAATGTGGAGTTTATTTAGTTGCCGAGGCCCGTAGGGCCGAGGCAAATAAACCACGTGAGTGATAAAAAGGAACTTTAATGCCGAGGTGCATATTACATTTTTTTTTAAATCCAAAAACTATGAAATTAAGATTAATTAACTCTATTTTTTAAATAATTTTCAGTGACAATAAGAAATGTCATAATTATTTAAAATTTTAAGTGACATTAGGAAAAGTCATTATTATTTTTAAATGTCAAGTCGGAATAATTTTTTATAAGAAAACCATTATTTTTAGCAATTATAATAGTGATAATACAATTCTGAATTTAAAAAACTGTATTTATTTACCTTTTGTTACAATACAATTATTATCACAAGCAATAAAAAATTAATGTTTACATTTGTCTGTCACCTGGGCCAACTACAAAAATCGTATAATAATGGATTACTTTAATGACTATTTCTATCACTTTAATGGCAATTTTGAGGTACTTTAATGCCGATTTAAAAAAAAATCTATTTAGTTACCAACGTTTCAATATTAAGATTATTAGGAATTATTTCGTTGTCTTTCCATGTATTTATGCGTTATTTTTATAGAGAATACAAATAATTTGTGTACAAAATTATTATATTTACAAAATGTTTTTCAGTTACATACCTACTTGTTTGTATTAACCGTCTGCATTTTCCGTAACTTTGGAACAAAAATAGTTGAACCAGAACGACACGGAAAACCGGACAGTAATATACCAGGAAGTCGATTATCTTTTATTTTTATTTTTACCTAAAGTAAGGTTTGTACTGAATATGAATAAATTTTAATTATAATTTAAAATAATTATATTAAAATTTTCTCTTTCATTTTAGTTTCTCAATAATAAAACTAGAAAATCTCGTAGAAAATTTACTGTACTCTACAGGAAATTTTCTTTTCTAAGTAGCTACCAACTTCCACTTTATTTGTAAACCTGTTTTGACCAACAGATTTCTGTAAAAGAGAAAAAAATGTGATTGTGATAATCAATGTTAGTTAGTAGTGATCCCAATAATCGTACTTTTATTTCGATTAGTCCTAGATATCTTATTATTTATTTTTAATAGTTTTACCATGTCAATCATTGGCAGAAATCGTAAGGAAAACACTCCAATGCATGTTGTGTCGTGAGATCTCGATTAGATTAAACCTTTTTACTGTCCAAATATTGTACATATTATAATAAAACATTTTTATTATATATACGCAATATAATAAATAAAATAAATATTGATAAATACGCTTTGTATTTTTTTCCCTAAAACTTCATTTTTCGTAGTAGCTACTTATAAAGTAACGAACACAAAACTACGTTTAGGAAATAGCTCCACACTGTATTTTTTACAAAAAATTCTAGTCACTGCCTGAAATAATAGTAATAATAATAATAATCGTCTTTTATTTTTGCGTACACAATGAGCCTAATGAATAAAAATTTAGCAATTGCTTAAAGCAATTCAGTACGTCTGTTATCTTTTTGTGAAAAACAAATAACTACATTTGTGATATGGCAGATTCGAGTGTAAGTGAGGAATTTGATAATAATGATGAAAAAATTAACAAGCAGTTGATTTTTGTCATTGGCTCTCAAGTATTAACTTTGATTTTATAAGAAAAAGCAATTGCTAAATTTTTATTCATTAGGCTCAATACATGTGATACTACAAAAAAATGAGGCGAAGTTTAGCGCACAAGGCGCTATTCTTACACTTAACCTCAACAATAAATATAATTATATAATTAAGTAAAAAATTTATGAATTAAAACTAGAAATAAGATGAGATAGATATAAATATTAAATATAATACAAACCATATGAAAACGTATGAAGCATAATATAGTACTAGTGATTACTTGAAAATAGTACTTGTTCCTCACAAGTTTACTGAATTTAAAGAAAATATAATTTTGATCTTGGTTTGAACTGCTTTACTGATAATTCTTTTAAGTAATTAGGTAATGAATTATAAAGAACTACCGACTACGGCACTATAAATAAAACTTTTCTGAAAGAGTGCAGTACGGTGCCTTGGTGTGTGGAGGGTATTAACCCTTCTTAAATTGACTTGGTGAAAATTACTAGGCGGAAGTAACATTTCCTTAAGGTAAGCAGGAGTAGAGGTGCAAATTACCTTATGCGTAGCAATCGCCAGGTGATGTTTCCTTCTGTTGACCATATTTAACCACGATAGTTCAGTATAAATATGATCAAATTTACGCAGATTGTATACAGGGTGGTCCAAAATTAGTAGTCATCATTTTACTAGCGTATTCCTCGATCAAAAATAAGACAAAAAGTTCCTACAAACATGGCCCCGAAAATGCTTCCTAAGGGAGCTACAGCCCTTTAAATAAAGGTGCATACTTGACGATGGTTTTTATTTAATATTTCCGAAATTGGTAAAAATAAAAACATGAAATTTTGGTCAATTACTAATCGATTTATGGCCAATAAGGTGATGTGATAATGATCCAAAAATTTCACTTAGGGGTGGGTCAAACAGGGAGGGGGTGGAGTAAAATGCCCCACAACTTTTTCGCATGTACAGGGTGTCCCAAAGTTGACGTCTTGGGACTATATCTAGAGAATGAAAAAAGTTAAGGCAAAATCGTTTACGTGGTTTAATTTGGGGTGCACTAAGGTACATTTTACGCTAGAATTTTTTTTTTTCGAAATCTGGAAAATGGCGAAACTGACGTCATCAGACGTTTTTTCCCAGGAACATACCCTTTTTTTGTGCTACCTGGAAAGTGCTATTTTTTCTGAACATTTTCTATTAAAAAAGTTTTTTCGTATCTTTTATATTTAAAAATATACAGGCTAAAATAGTTTGGAAATACCCTTAATTGCGTAAGAGTTAGCCATAATGTAATCGAGTGGCCTATGGAAAACAATGAACTAGGGCTGTTGACATAAGTTTGTTTAGTGAATATATTGTTTGTGTCAAATAGTTTACGGGTGTGAATTAATTTAAATAGCGCCGAAATGTTTACAAACAATGAGAAAGAAAAATGATTTTAATCTAAGGTGAAGCTCAAAAAAAAACGATTTAGAATTTTGTTACTGTTTTAAAATATTTTTTTTTATTAAAATATACTGTTACAATTCTTTGATAAAACGTATAAATAGCTTTTTTCATTGTTTTCCATAGGCTATTCGATTACATCATGGCTAACTCGTATGCAATTGATGGTATTTTCCAAATTATTTTACCCTGTATATTTTTAAATTTAAAAGATACGAAAAAACTTCTTTAATAGAAAATGTTCAGAAAAAATAGTACTTTCCAGGTAGCACAAAAAAAGTGTATGTTCCTGGGAAAAAACTTCTGATGACGTCAGTTTCGCCATTTTCCAGATTTCGAAAACAAAAATTTCTAGCGTAAAATGTACCTTAGTGCACCCCAAATTAAACCACGTAAACGATTTTGTGTTAACTTTTTTCATTCTCTAGATATAGTCCCGAGACATCAACTTTGGGACACCCTGTACGTCATTCCAGATTTTGATAGCAAATTATGGAATGCCAGAGTTTTTATGCAATAAAGGTATTCTAGTTGAACTCTGATAGGACGCACTGTTTTCGAGTTATTTAAATTTCTGGAAAACATTAATCACAAAAGAATCAAAATGGAACGAGTAAGATGCACAGTTGCACAGTTCTAGGTAGGTCCTAGTAATTAATAATAAAATTATGATTTTATTGTTTTTATTATTATTATTATTATTAGTTTCGAAAATATTAAATAAAAACTATCGTCAAGGATGCACCTTTAAGGGGTTATAGCTCCCTTAGGAATCATTTCCGGGGCCATGTTTGTAGGAACTTTTTGTCTTATTTTTGATCGAGGATTACGCGGGTAAAATGATGACCACTAATTTCGGACCACCCTGTATAAATCTGCAACAATAATTTTGAACACGTTGAATACGGGTTTTATTTATACAATCCAGATAAATGTAGTCACCATAATTAAAATTAGAGAGCACCATAGTTTCAGCCAGTGTTTTTTTTTTGGTTATATCCTAAAATTTCTTTATTCTTTAAAGCCGTATATGCTCTTCGCACTACCTCACTGACTTGAAGTGTTGCCCAGATTCTTTTTATTGTCTACAACAGGAATAGCTTCATCATTTATTATTATGTTTAATGAATTTTTTTTTAAATCGGCATTAAAGTACCCCCAAAACATCCACCTTTTTTTTGTGCACCAAAGAATAATACACACGATTTACTACTATTTAACTTTAAATTGCAGCTAGTAGATTTTTTATATAAATTTTGTAGGTCTGTATTTATGATATTATCAGCTACTGGTAGATTATTGACACTAAATTTATACAGTAACTGTGTATCATCAGCATAAGCATGCGCGTGACAATTAGTAAAGTCCACCAGTAAATCGGCAGTATAAATAATAAACACTAAGGGGCCTAAGACCGAACCCTGAGGTACTCCCACTACCTTCTGCTGCCTCTCAGTTAAATAAGAGTTTAATAAATTAAAGATGGACGATGGACCCTCAACACCATAATATTTTAATTTTGACAGAATAACTATATGATTTATGGTGTCAAAAGCCTTAGAATAATCAAATTCAAATCGAATCCGACGTGCTTTTTTTCCTCGATGAAGCAGCATACACCATTTGGTATTTAACCAGGTATTACAGAACGCAGTTACTCAAATTTACACAGAAGAGTGGACATTTATTTGTCGGCACATTTTGATAATTCAATTTCGGCAGTAGAACAGTAATGTTTAGATACTTCAAATCACGACGACAGATGACCCCGTTACGTCACAAATTAATTTCTAATCTTCAACGTACGCTTCAAGCGTTCTTTGTTTACAAAATAGTAAAACGAGAGAGACAAGGGAGTACTGATTTGATTCATACGAATTATAATGATGACACGTAACGGTCTTCTTTCGTGATTTGAACTATAGGGTGTCCCGATTTTAAACCGACAAACTTGGGGTACAGAAAGTTCACATGAAATTATGACATACCCATTTCTTGAGCGTCCTAACGGAGATACAGGGTGTTGAAAATTCAATTTATTTTTTGTTTTTCTTTAATAACTTCCACAATATTAAAGATAGGGAAACCAAACTTGGCACACATAGTTAGGTTGTGAGGGTCCATATTTGCTATGGTTCAGAGTTGAACTGAGACGCGCCAGTGGCGTGCGGTGTGGTCACGTCAACATAATTTTAAGGAAAAAAGTATGTGCACTAACTTTCTTCGCAATTCTGATCAGATTTTCATAATTTACGGTTAATTTTCTAAAAAAACTTGCTCATGTAGAATTTTGACTGAGGCATTAGTTTTCGAGATATTTGCGTGTGAACAAAACGATGCACCAAAAACACAGTTAATTAATTAAGATAGCCCTTTCAAAATTATTTTCAATCTGATTTTCGAAGGGATATACTGAATTGAACTGTCAATTTAATGTTTTTCTTCTTTTGCAATGAGGCGTTTTTAAGGCCTTTTGCAAGTCAATATTATTTCTGTCAAAAGAAAAATTTGTTTGTTACGAAATTGCATAAACAAATTATCAATATCCAAATATCAAAAAAATCAACACCCCGTATTTCCGTTAGGAATGGCTATAGAGAAATTTTAGAAGGGATATGTCGTGATTTCATCAGAACTATTCCCGACATGATAATTGTTTTTGGTGCACATACTTTTTTCCTTAAAATTATGTCGACGTGACCACACCGCACGCCACTGGCGCGCCTCAGTTCAACTCTGAACCATAGCAAAGATGGACCCTCACAACCTAACTATGTGTACCAAGTTTGGTTTCCCTATCTTTAATATTGTTGAAGTTGTTAAAGAAAAACAAAAAATAAATTGAATTTTCAAAACCCTGTATCTCCGTTAGGAGGCTCGATAGAGAAGAAATGTTATGGGGGTATGTCATAATTTCATGTGAACTTTCTGTACCCGAAGTTTGTCGGTTTAAAATCGGGACACCCTGGTTTTTTTTTCGATGTCCGGTTTCGACGGAAGTGACCTAAACGATGGAATTTTAAATGGAACCGTGTATATTATTGCATTTTTGGAATACTGAGAAAATTCTGAGTACGATAAAACTATTTTGGGGACTGTTTAAGCCCACTTGATTTTTTTAGAGCCAGTTTCATTTATTAATCTAGAGTGCCATGATTGGTCTAATTTGGTTCAAATGTACTGGTATAATTCCCAAAAAATTAGATCGACAAAAAAAATATAAAAAAATGGCGTCTTGGCGTGCATTCGACCATTTCGACCAATTCGACCATTTTCCCAAAAGATATAATGGTAAACCGATACCATAAAATAATACATTTTGTATGGAATCCATTGATGTGCCCATCCTTGATAAATCTGCAATGTGCAAGTAATAAAAGAAGGGAAAAAATCATCGAACGCAACACGTCATTTTATACTATTTATCACATAAGAAACAATTGAAAGACGTAACTTTGACAGGTAAATGAGTTTTTTTGGAAGTACATTACTGCTGCAAAATTTCATTTGGATAGCTCAAAAATTGTGGAAATGGCGGGGGTTTACCATGATTCGTGGTCACCCGGGTATACGCTATTTTTTGCACCGTGGGAACTAAAACCTTGTCTTATCGCAAATTTTAATACAATTATTAAAAATAATTCAGTATGTGCGTGCTACGCTTTATTAAATTTACAAACAAACCATAATTCTATAGTAGGCTATTATAACTTAAAAATACATACATAGAAAACGTCATTTAAACTTGCTACAACTTTAAATTTAAAAATGACCGTTTTTAATATCGAATAAGCTGCAAAAGAGGAATGATTGATTGAATGATTTAATTCATCAAATATAATGTTATAATATAGCAAATTATGCAAGACTTGAAGCGTTTCTCAAAATAAAAAATGATAGGTACCTAGTTATTAACCTAAAAAATCTATTCTATTTCAATTTTTGAAGACAACTTTAGAAAAGCAATGAACCCCACGGTCTGGCCTGATGGAGCTTGCATTAGCCGTTTTTTTCAGAAACGAAAGACAACGAACCCTGTGATAAAGTAATGTTTGATACTGATATACTTCTATTAAATGTGCAAAGTTTAATTTCACAGGCTATAAACTTATTAGAAATAGACATTAATAATTATGACAATATTAACTTTTTATGTTTGACTGAAACCCATTCTAGGGCGGATGATATTAAATTAAAACATATTAATGGCTTTTCTTTAAGTAGCTTTTTTTCTCGTAATTTATATGAAAAAGGAGGCGTGGCGATATACTCAAGGTCTAACCTTAATGTAAAAAGGATCGATTTGGATAATTTTTGTGTAGAAAAACATTTTGAAATATGTGCTATTTCCTGGAAAATTAGTTCAACTAATACAACAACAATAATTTTAACTTGCTATAGGTCTCCTAGCGGAGATATCAATATGTATATTATGATAATGTTTTTAATGTTTTAGAATTATTATATAAACCCAATATAAATCTAGTTTTATGTGGGGATTTTAATATTGACTCATCTTTGACCTCGAAAAATATTAATAATTTTAAAAAACTGTGTAACATTTTGCGTAGTTTTAATATGCATCCTGTGGTAGGGTGGCCTACCCGCGTGACTAACAGTACATCAACGATTATTGACCATATTTTTGCAAATATAGTAGGTAGATACTAGCTTGACGTGTGTAGTAGATAATGATATTTCTGATCATAGAACAATTCTGTTTGAATTGCATTCAGAACCTAAATATAGTACCCCCCAAACCTTTCAGTTTGGAAGACACTTTAGTGACAATTCTGTAAATAATTTTTGTTCGGATTTGCTTAATGAATCCTGGACCGAAATTTATAATATATATACAATTGACGATGCTTATCAGTATTTTTATGATACATTCATGTTTTATTTTAACAAGCATTTTCCTCTCAAGAAAAATTATACGAAACCTAGTGGAACTAACAAAAAATGGGTCACCAATGAGGTTAAAATGTCAAGTATAAAATTAAAAGATTTACACAATCTGAAAAATGTATATCCCGAGTTAAGCGATGAATACAAACGCGCAAAAAAAGAACATATTAGTTTGATAGAGAAGACAAAAAAACATTTTTTTCAAAATAAAATAATTAACTCTAATAATCCATTAAAAGCCGCTTGGAACGTAATTTCGGAATTATCAAATAAAAACAATAAAATGAAGAACATACAATTGCTAGAGGAGGGGGTTTTACGTAAGGACCCTAATGAGGTAGCTTCAGTTTTAAATAATTTTTTTATAAATGCGCCTCTAAAGATCACCCAGAATATAACTGTAAAACAAGGTGACACTAATAGACATAATATAGCTGAGAACCAGAACTCTATATTCCTGGAACCTTTTGACTCCAATGAATTATTGTCTCTATTAAAAAATAAAATAAAAAATAAATATTCCTCAGTTCCTGATGAAGTCCCTACATTCTTGATTAAAAAAGTGATAGGTATTGTTATCAGTCCAATCACATATCTGGTTAATTTATCCTTTATTACTGGCAGCTTCCCAAAGAGCCTAAAAGTAGGTAAAGTTCTATTCACAAAAAATATGATCCTCAAGATATGGAGAACTATCGACCAATCACAATGCCCTCCAGTTTTTCAAAAATTTTTGAATACTCTTATCTTGATCGGCTTCTTAAATTTATCGATAAATATAATATAATTACGGAAAATCAGCATGGATTTCGATTAAATAAATCTACTAGTACTGCTTTGTACTCATTTTATCAGAAATTAATTGAACATATCGAGGCAGGCGAGTGCCCTGTTGGGATCTTTTGT
This sequence comes from Rhagium mordax, assembly GCA_963680705.1. Lineage (NCBI taxonomy): Eukaryota > Metazoa > Arthropoda > Insecta > Coleoptera > Cerambycidae > Rhagium > Rhagium mordax. The sequence goes on from OY796661.1 coordinate 16,589,657, forward strand.
GATCTCAGTAGGGCATTCGACTGCGTCGATCATGATAAATTAATGACCAAACTATATTCGTATGGCATACGTGGTGTTGCATATGACTGGGTAATTTCTTTTCTAAAAGGCCGAAAACAATATGTTAGTTTAATACACTCAGAGACCAAAGCCATCTCTAAAATAAACTCCGAGTACAGAGCAGTTAATACTGGTGTTCCTCAAGATTCTGTGCTGGGTCCAATACTGTTTACATTATATACGAACGATCTTGAGACCCAGACACCAAGTGCATTTTCAGTGCTATACGCTGATGATAAATCATTGCTTGTTTCCGATGTATCGGACGATGTACTGACGCGCGAATGTAATAATGTGTTAGAGACTGTATGTGATTGGTATGGTAATAATTCACTTTTTTTAAATAAGGACAAAACATCAGTTATTAGGTTTCATAACAGACAGAAAGAATGTTCCAGATTGAATATTAATATGAATGGTTTTATATTAAATACTGATACGCAAAATGCATTTTTAGGAATCACGATGGATGAGTGTCTAAACTGGAAGGCTCACTGTGGTAATTTAATATCTAAATTAAATTCAATTTGTTACTTGTTCAGAAATATAAAATCAATTCTGACAAAAGAACAGCTAATAGGTATATACCATGCTCAGGTAGGATCTAGACTAAGATATGGAATATGTATTTGGGGCAATTCCACCCTATCCCCAGATATTTTTATTGTCCAAAAAAAGTTTTAAGGTGCATCGCAAATGTTTCCAGTAGAGAGTCATGTAGAGGTTTGTTCAAAGATTTTAAAATTTTAACCCTTGTATGTGTCTTTATCTATGAATTATGTGTGTATGTTTTTAAAAATAAATTAAATTTTATGTTGACAAGAGATGTCCACAATATAGGGATTAGACAAAATAATAATTTTTATATTCCTACCTGTAAATATAACATAACTAAGTATTCACCAGCTTATCTAGGTCCAAACGTTTTTAATAAACTACCTTCTGAAATAAAAGAAGCTAAAAATTTGAGATACTTTAAAACTAAATTAAAAAATTTTTTATCGGATAAGTGTTATTATACATTAGGTGAATTTTATGCAGACTTAAAATTAGCTTAAGTTAGTTAGTAGGCAATTTCTGGACTATTCCTATACAAATGTATTTGTCTATGAGGAAAATAAAATATTATTATTATTATTATTATTATTATTATTATTATTATTATTATTATTGTTTTACTTTTATTCCCGCAGGGATTAAAGTTTTTTTCTCCCTAAGGAAGTAAAAGTGGTACATTAGTCCCTAAAATCGGGGAACAATATTATTTTACCGCTGTCAATACTTCCACAGTCTAGGATCCCTTACTTGTAAATATATACACTACAGGTTTCTTATTGACTAGTCTATCATTTCGCCCTCAGATCATTTCTTTGTTGATCTGAGATTTCGTCATATAATTTTAATAATTTTTGTTAAAATGGCCCTTCTAAACGCACCCGCCACTGTTGCCGCGACTGTAAGCGTTTTATTGTTACAATGTTGGTAGCAAATAATCCCTACGATTCTCGAAATGTTTTGTGAATTTCAAAATAATGCTTAATTTAAAAATCCATATTCTTGAATCGATTTCGTATAGGAAAAAGAACCAGTATATGAATATTACGTTTAATTATTTTCCAACAGGTCGAGCCATTCGTAAATGCGTTAATCGGAAATCCATAGAGTTTATTAGTTATAAAACTGAGAATAGTCGTTTAATCTAATAATAATAGCATTATTTATAAAGTATTATTATAAACAATGATAATAGTAACAAGTTCCTTGATGGAAGAGTACACCCTTCGACCATATAGGAAAAGAGTACACCATTCACAAATCACAAGCACAGACCTAAAATTAAGTTTGTGTTCAAGAGCGTGTCACTTCTGTATAATTTTAATTCTGTGGTGAAGTTACCGTTACCTTGAGTATTAGGACTACCAATATCAAATTTTTAACAATAAAATAATGAATTATAAAAATTTACACATCTGTTAAACTGGTACACCTTAAGTAGGAACAACGACAAATGAAATCATACATTTACCCACAAGTGTAAAACCAAAGTAGTTCTGCAAGAAATTAAATAAATTTATTGAACCTTCAAAAGAACTCCACTTCTTCTTTGTAAAAAGTTACTGGACAAACTGACAGCTAGGGTGTATTGGTAGCACTGTTCATTCGATTTTTATACTTCGCAATTCTCACAATACAGCTAGAACAATACAGCTCATTATTTCTTAAATATTCATTCCAAAATTATTTATAAAAAGGCATTATGTAACAGTACAAGTGAAAAATTATTTAAAAACCAACAACTGGTGCAAGGTATTTGTTTATCTAAAACTGTTTTATATTTTATAGAGGTACTCTCTATTTATTAATTAAAGCAATTCATTTTATTTCAGATGATTACGTTAGAAAACAATAAGACGATGACTTTTCAAAGTGCAGAGTTATCGGCGACAATGTTCCAAAAGTTATTGGAACAGAAAAAAACTAGCAGATTTTGTGACATTACCCTTTATGTAAACAACAGAATAATAAAAGCACATCGTAATGTGTTAGCTTGTAGTTCACCTTACTTCGATTCGATATTAAAACATCACAAAGTTATAAGAGAACAGTTAACTATATCTTGTTTAGATAGTGAAATATTTAATGCAATATTAAATTTTATGTATACTGGTGAGATAACTATAGAACACTCCAACGTAGAGGAACTTTTAAAACTTGCAGACCACTTTATATTAACCAAAGTCATAGAATATTGCATAGAATTTTTAGGAACCAAATTGAATTTAGACAATTGTTTATTTACGTATTTTTTAACCCAACGATTTAAATTAAAGCATTTAGGTAATATAGTAGAAAATTGGATTGTTAGCCATATTGACGAGATCTGCAAAGGGGGAGAAATCCTTGGTTTAGATTCAAATGAGCTGCAGGATTTTTTTAAAAACAAGGTAATAAAACTATATCTAATATCTTTCTAACATACCTAACATTTTGCTTTTAGAGTTTTATTCTAACAACTAACAAAGCTCTAACAGTTCTTTCTCAGTGGGTACTAATAGATTTAGAAAAAAGGGAAAAAGATTTTGATAAATTAATTAAGTGTTTTCCTACTAACAATCTAGAGCCGGCGGAAGTCTTTAAGCATTTGGACACTTGTATATTATATGTAAAAAGTGAGATGTCCTTGTACAGATTTTTGGACTATTTATTACGAAATAATTGGATGTTGTCAAATTTTAAAACAAGATACGATGTACTACAAGCCAAATATGGACAGGTAGGTGGATTATACGCTTGCATAAACATCATATAATTTTAAATGTACCAATTTTTCTAGATTCTGTTAAATGAGAAACCTACCGAGCTTGATTTTAAACAGGATAAGATTATAGTGTCTGAAAGAAATGAGTCTTGTTCTAGTCAAAATAATTTTAGCTCGGTATTAGTTAAAGCAAAATTAAAAAATAGAAAACAGCTTATATTAAAAAGACTGATGTTATTTGGCCTTAAACCAAGTTTGAGAATGGCCGCCTTAAAAATGTTAACCTGCAAAAAGAAAAAAATTTCTCTGTCAGAAAATGAAAAGGATGAGGCTGATGGTAAGGGATTTTGTAAATTTTACAAAACCTGTGTCATTTCTACTACACATAATGTGAATAGGAGGTTAAAGATTTTTTGTACTTATACGATATTAATATATTTAGCAGGTTAATTACAATTAATACGTGAGCACTTCACGACATATTATATTGCCAGTTAGTTAGGTACGTTGTTAGGAGACGGATTGGAGTGGTCATTGGATCCACTTAAAGTGACCCAACCAACCATGTCTAGTTTTGGAATAAATTAAATTGAAATTACCACAGACTATTTGCCATACAACTCTTGCCAATCTAATTTTTCTGGTATTTCACTTATTTCAGTGGAGGAAGACCCTGATGAAAAAGTAGGCATAAAATGCCCAATTTGTTTCACAACAATAAATGATAGTCTACTTTTGGAACAGCATTTAGCACTTAGCCATGCCAAAGATGTAACGTACAAATGTGGAATATGTTCCTTTGTCTGTCAGTACCATGGAGATTATTTAAACCACATGAAAACTCATTTTACTGGACCACCATTCAAGTGCGACTATTGTAAGTGGTGTTATAGGGTTCAGTAAAACTATTTTTATAATTAATAAATCGGGGGTTATAACAAGTATGCTGTTTTTAATAATAATTAAACGTTGCTTGTATTTTAAAACTGTCATAGTACGATTTGCCTCTTCCTATGTATCCAATTTCTTAAAAATTTATTTTAAACTACATCTAACTGTACTTTTCAGGTGATTTTAGTGTAGAACAAATTTCCAAGTTGATATCACATAGGGCCCAACATTTAAATGAGTCCATATACCAGTGTACCTTTTGTTCCTTCAAGTGTCGTTTAAAGCAGAACTACGCCTCTCACATGAAACTACATACTCCAGAAAAAACTTTTAAATGTGAGAGTTGCACAAAATCATTTCGATTCAAGCAGAATTTGGAGTCGCATATGCTTACGCACACCTCTGAGAAGAGTTTATCTTGCGATACATGTGGATTCCATACCAAGTTCCTTAGCCATATGATCGCACATAAAAGGATACATGCAGGTGTGTATATAGAAATCTAGAATAGTTGATTGAGTCGATCTTTACTTGATGGAAATCCATGTTAACATTGAATGAAATAAAACTTAACTGTTTTATGATTTCCACAAATCTGAGATTTGTGGAAATCATAAAACACTTAAGTTTTATTTCATTCAATGAAATCTAGAATGCCTAGAAATGGCTTTCTTCACATAGAGAGCAAAATTCACTTGATTTACCAAAAAGTTTAAAAATAATAATGCAATTATGTCTTCAGGTGATATATATCGATGTTCATACCCTCACTGTAAGTACTCAACTTCAAAGAAAAGTCAGCTTGCAAGCCACGCCAAAAGCCACAACGGAGTTCGTCCACATACTTGTGGAATATGTGGTAGGGGGTTCATGGAGAAATCACACCTAGTTCGTCACGAACGAATCCATCTTGAGGAGAAACCATTCAAGTGTTCCAACTGTGATTATGCCAGTTCTAGAAGGGACAAGTTAAAGGAGCATTTTACCAGACATCATGGTGAGAATGCTTCTGCAAAGGTTCCTTACAAGGCCAGACCTTTAAGAAACAATACAGCAAGACCAAAGTCACAAGTAAGTTATTAATTATTTATTATTTAACATCTTTTTTATAAACTACCCCAAATGACGATCTAATAGCATAAAATAGGCTCAGTTTACATAATACAATATTCTTATAACCTTTTTACTTAAAATACCTACCAGTAGGTTAAATTTATGGTAGTTTTCCAAATTTGTGTGATACAAAAGAGATTTAAAGACTTTAATAACTTTGTTATTTCCAATACAACACTATATATTATTTTATATTTGATTAGAGAGCTTTAGAAGCTTTCCAAGTACCTACCATAACATAGTATTTATTTGGAATGATTTTAAATGAATATGATCATTTATACCAAAACAAATTTTTTAGAGTAGGTATGTCTGTTGATTGCTAAATAATTTTTTATTTCCTAGTTGTCTCAAGAAGTAGTTCCTCCAGTGACGACGACCAACACAAATAATTTAAATTTTACTCAAACAAATCCAACAACTACTGCGTCAGTTACACAACCAATGGGCACCGAAATTCAAGAATTGATTATGCACCATCAAAATCACACTACACCTTCAGCAGGTAGATTTTACAAATTTATTCGATTTTCAACAAACAAATTCTTGTTAACTTTTATTTGATGTATGTGATTTAATACGTAGTTTTTCTCACTATGGATATATTAATTATATATATTTTTTTAATTCTGAAAATTCTGAAGGTTTCATCAAAGATCAATTATCTTTCAGCTGGCAACCTGACTGCAATTAATTCGAACTATCATCATTTCGGTGACCCAACAGAATTCCACCATCATAATCACGCTCACAACATCCACAATCAAATTTTGGCTTCTGGTCACAATCAAAGAACAACCAGTCAGCATCATAGTAACAACATTGTCAACCACCATATGCTTGCTAGAACCAACCCACCGACTGCCACCTCAACAGCAGCAGCGGTCGCAGCAGCCATGATGTTAGATCCCAGATTCCATCATAATTCAACAGTAAGTTGTTTACGAAAACTTTCAAAAGTTAATAATTATTAAGGATTTGTACCAAATTTTAAAAATTATAATCTGAAAGCTTCATAATTAAATGAGCAGAAAATACGAGTTTCATAACCAGTTAAAAAAATTTTAAATAATATAGACATTTCTGTGTGCTAACCTGTTTTTTCCCAGGTTTCATATCACCCTACTACGACCCCCGTGTCTATGGCGATGGCTGCTGTTCAGTCATCGCAACAAATCCAAACCTCTGGGCAACCAACTGAATATCCTCCGACTCTACAAAACTGCATGACATTATTCTAGTCAAATACTTGTGATTTTATATAAACTAAGTTTTGTTATTTAGTCTATATTATTATTATTACTATTACTGTTCTATCGTTCTATATTTATTGTTTTGATTCAGATTTTTATTTGTTATTTTTATTATATTTGGTTATGCACCAATTCTATAACGATAAATAAATAATATATATCGAATTATTTGCTTACATTTTGATATAAATAAAATTTTGTTAAGTCAATTAATTCATCATTAATGGTACCAAAAAGTGTCGAAAATAAATGTTTGGTAGCCAACACCCATTTATTCAAAATATTTAGATGTATCGAATCAAAAAGGCACAAATTGATAACGAGAAACATAAAATGTGAAAAAGAAATAAGATGTTAATCTTTTTTTTAAGCATTATAGGCACCTCTCCCATTTTTGATATTAATACATTTTTTAATGTAAATCATTAGCTCATTAGTTCCTGTTTGTTACTTGTTGCTATACGAAAATCACAAAGTGGTTTGAAATTGGTAACATACCCTCCTCGGTATATTTTAGTCCACAATTTTTTCATTTGCTTACGAAAAAAAAATATTTAGGAAGCTAAAAAATTATCTATACATGTGTCTGACCCATACTTTTCCTCCAGCCATTTATTTACTCATCATTGTGCAGTCTTTCATTTAACTTCTTAAATTCTTCTTGATTATCTTTGAAAACTTTTAAAATACTACTTTCCAAAAGTTCTTATCCTATTCGTTTCTTATGCTCCCAAATAGCAGGTCTCGATTTTATTTTCTTTCATACCTAATGCACAAAAAAAAGTAACGCCACAAAATAAAATTTGTGCTAATAATGAGAAAGACTCCCAAGATTGCGGTTAAGTATATTTTATATATAATATCCAAATATCCCTTTTCAGTGTACGCTGGTTATAACGCACATGGGATATAACGTACATTCGGTTTTAAAAGTAATTTACGCAGTTCCCAACTTTGATTTTGGCTTTAAGGTTTTTCTGTTATAACGTACTTCCAGTAATAGTGTACTCAAAAATTAGTCCCTAGAGGGTGCCAGAGTATACTGTATGTAACTAATAACAAATGAATTGAAATTTGCTCATAAATAAATCTTTTAATAGAAATAACAAATAACTAATACGAATTTTTTTTGTTTTCAAATAATCACTATATGAGGGTCGTAAAATACACATGTGGAACAGGTTTCAGTAAATAGAATAGTGCGAAAAATGTATGTATGCCATATAGAGTTACATACATAAATGCTTCATATCCGAGATAGAGGTAATCAAATTTTTCATGTAAATGGAAAAATGTGGTATAGTTTTAAGGTCCTGTTTACGTTTCCTGCCATTTCCTTAATATAAATGCTTGGTTGAGAGTAATTTGACTCTCACCAAGGGGTCATGATTTCAATCATTCACTAAGATTCGTTTTAAAAAGAAATTAATATTAATATACTCATCCACTGTGCCTGCTGCATGAGGTCACTTCAGGGAAAAGGAAGTCTTACCTTTGGTGGTTAATTCAATTTAAAAACATCTATATATAGATAAATATTTTTATTGCTAATGAAAACATTAGTTATAATAAAAGTCTATAAAGCAAACAGTTTCTTTGTAAATAATATAAAGTTTATACAAATTAGTTAGGCTCTTACTATAAGAAGTGATTATAATGTACAGAATTCTCACTAGCAATAGGATTAGGGAAATCCTCACTAATAATATCTTTTAAATGCACCACTTCTGCATCACGATTTTGATTTAAATTTGAATTCTTGCTGTAGCTAGCTTGGTCCAGCAACCAGCTTTGTGTTTTTTCAACCTCATCATTAACAACTAAAAACAGCTCTTTATCCTTGCAGTCTAACTCATCTCTTAAATAGTTTAATAAATCTCTTCCCTAGAAAATAATCAATGTTAGAATAAATTGCCTTCTGATAATTCTACACCGATGTAGAATGTTCACTCTTATATAATAATAATTATTATTATTATTATTATGGATAGGTATTTTAGATAATATGTGTAATAATAAAAATCATAATAGTTATGAGGTTAGTATTAAAAATATAATAAATTTAAATATTTATCATATTAAAAACTACCCAAAATTTCTGCATAAATATCGACATATTTTCTGGAATATTTTACTTCCTCACCAAAAGTGAGGAAGGTACCTAATCGTGAAAAAATTTTCATTGCATTTCTGGAATCTCGACGAATTATAACGGTACACAAAATTTCAAACAAAAAAACTTTCTGTTTGGGTGTGTGAGTGTGTGTGTGTGTATCGCGATAGCAGCTACAGTTTTTTAGATAAAGCTTTCAAATTTGGTACACACATTCTAGAGGCCAAGGAAAGGATTAAGTTCGTTGTTGAGCAAAATCGGTCCACTGGAACGGGGTCTACTCGACCCCAACATTTCTATTTCTAACTGTACAAAAAAATTATTCGTGATGAAAGAATATAATTAAAATCTGATATACAAACCCATTCTAATATTGTGTCCAAATGTTGAAATAAACAAAATACGTCAAAAATCACTTTTATTATAAACTCCGTCACACAATGAGGAAGTTTTGATCCTATAATTGGCAGCGGTTTTTAAAAATAAGATAAAGAAAAATGTATAAATGTCATAAAAAATATTCAGACAGTATGTTTAATACTCACATTACTCTAAAATACAAATAAAAAAGATTTCTCTCTTTCAAACCGCTCTGTTGAAAACAAAACACATATCCACATACGTATGTGGAAATCTCCAGTACGTGAATTATTGGTGACACAGAATAAAAAAAAATATATATCAAGTCCCCATAGTAATATTACGAGTAATATTACTTTATAAAAAGAATCTCATATAAAAAGAATCTCATACCTAAATATTAATGAATGTAATTTCTAAAAATAAAAGCAATTCGCTATTTTAAACAACAACACTTACCCTTCCTATGACTTGAGGGGAATCTAGTTTAGAATCTAAATTATAAAACAATCCGTTAATTTCCCTAATTGTCACCCAATGTCTTCTCCGTAGGGGGAGAGTAATAAAACTTATTTTGTAATCTGTTGGCACATTTAGAATGTATCCATTTATATTGTCTAAATTTAAACAAATGGGGTCTCTAAAACAAACAGACGTCAAAGTTTTAAACATTTACTTTAAGCGTTGGTGGGTTGAAATTTAACTACTAAGAATATTTATAAAATCCATATTGAGCAAAAACTTATACGTACCAAAAATACTGAAAAAACCTAATTATTTATATAAAACTTACTTGCGTTTATCAAACCATATTGTCTCACATCCCCTGGCCTGCAAAGCCTTCATAATAACATTAATATCATAATTTCCAAGACCAAGCACAGATTTATGAGGATTTATCCAATTATCAGGCGATAGAGAATGGCAGATAAAATCTAATTCGGCTTTTGTGAAAGCATCCCTCGATTGAAACAGATTGTTTAAAGCATGTAAAGCACACAATTCTCGAACTTGTTTTTCATGATAAATTTCATGAGAAGTCATAGCAGTTTTCGGCAGTAGTGGCTGAACAATAAATTAGGTTATGTCCAAAAATTCAGTAATTTTGTCATCCGGGTCATTCCTTGTTTATTTTATAGAAATGTATTAAATAATCCAACACTCTATGCATAATACTTTCTGAAATATTTACAAATTAGTAATTAGAAAATATTGAATATTGATTTCTGTAACTGTCACTAGCGTTATTAAATAACTAAAACACCAACCAACATAAAGATATGAAATTACCTACTCCGTACTTTTAGATGTTTGTTTAGTGATTAATCTACTCACTCACTCTACTCAGACCTGTCAGTGTTTGTTACCCTGACGCTATTTTTGGGTGCGTTCTTTTACACAGCAAATGTGGCAGTTCTCGCAGTACATTTGTGCAGTTGGTTACATTACCAAGGTAGAGGGTCCAACTTAGAACTACATCGTAAATGGTCTTGCTGCGATTTTCGAGGCAGTAGGATCTAATGAAAAAGTGGAATTTTGACGTTTTGACGAATATTTTGATGTTGGGTTAAAATTTGCAAATTTCCTGAAGCGGTCGTTGTTCTCGCATCTCTTTCTAATCTCACAAATTTTACACACTCCTCCGACACGGAGGTATTGAAATGTTAATAACTTTCTTAATACTCGAAGGATCGCTACGAAATATTATAGCCTAAAAGATTTTCCTGACACGAAGACGTCTACAAAATACGACGCCACGCGCCGACACTCGCCCGGAAAAAATCTTTGAGGCGGCAAAGTACATAAAAAAACTCACACGAAATTAGAGCGAGTCTGCCTATGATCACTATAATTTTTTTTTACCTGCTGAAAACTTATTTTGAGGTTTGCCTTTGATACTACACTTTTATCTTGACATATTTTGGCAATTTTCTTATTTCTATTTATTTTTTAGAATTTGGCGTGATTCCCAGAATTAAGTTCAATGAATATTAACTATATCCGCCACAAATAAACTACAAACATTATTTTCACCCTTTCCGCAACATCCTGGGGCTTTCCTTCATTCATTCATAAATAAATGAATCACCCGTGTCGTGATAATTCGAAATTTTGATCGAGGACTCAGCTATTTTTCACACTATAGAGTAGGACATATACTAAATATGAGTGCGAGAGAGCTGTATACCTTTTGAGGACGCGTCGAGGAGCAAGGTATGTCCATTAATTCTTTTTTTTTAATATTTTTGCAAGTATTCTTGCGGATTAATAAACTCACCTTTTTAAGCTTAAAAGTAATTTTTTTTCAATTACAATTTGTAATTTTTCCCATCATAAAATATATTGATATTCATATAGAAAATGTTATATTGATCATGAATTATTCCATTTTCAAATAATAGTTATTATATTATAGCACGCGTCTGAAGTTTACAAACGAACCGAAGGTGAGTTTTGTGAACAGACGAGTGCTATAAAATACAGATATGGCACGTATAATAATATACAATAAGTATTGTATCTACGCTCGACTTTTTAATTCTTTTAGACATAAAAAAACTACTAATATCAATTAATACTATTTATTGACAACACCACACAGTTTCTGCAAGTAAGAAGTAAGTAATAACTAAGGGAATAACAATAACTGTATGTTGATAATAACTCCTTAGCAACCGGTGGTTTTGCGCGCTTTTTTTATAAAATGCGTGCGATAAAAATATATATCGCACTAGTGCTATAAACAACGTCATTATGACATTGAAATGAGTGTCATATTACTGTCATTAACGAGCGTATATGAAAGAACAAGCCTGTTATATGGTTATTCAAGTTTATTACTTTTTGTGTTACACTTTTCATACTTATTTTGTATTTAATGGATACTCCAGTCCAGTGCAGGTGAATATTCAGTTTCCGATATCTCAAAAATTATTAGGATTACACAAAGTATGTAAAGGTATTTATATTTATTCATAAACTTCAAAATCTAGGTATATACTATCGATTAAAATGATTTCTTCTGCCTTGTGCTTTGATGACAATATCAGTGTCAAATTTATACAAAGAATTAAATAAGCCACATCTAAGGATTAAATAAGAAATATCGATTCATAAAAACAGTAACATGACTTATAGTAATATCTAGGTGTATAATACTTAAATAAAATTAGAAAAATTTCAAAAAGTATTTGCAATTTTCAAACGCTTCCTTGTCATAATAATGAAAAATAAAAATCTGTGTCGTTCGTTGTTCAAAAATATTCACGACTTCTTCTCATTCTGAAACCTCTTTCTTTATCGTGTGTGCTAACCAACACGCTAAGAATACTCCCACAATCTGGAAATAAATTCGGTAAAACATCAAAATTGTTCAACTAAATTAAAGGCTTTTATGGCACTGAGCAATATAAAAAGAGGAGAGGTTTATTTGTATCACTACCGAAAAAACAGAGTGAATATCTGCTCACTTTTGAAATCCATTTAAATTAATGTTTTGCGAGGTTTGTTGTAGAATCCAATTTACATTTTAAACCTCGATAGAATTAGCAGCTATACAAATTAGTATCTCATGTTATTTCAACTTTAAACTGTAATTGTTCATTTGTTTTTTTGAAAAATACTAAATCAATGTATATCCCAGCTAACCAACAATCACCTATAACGTCATATTGACATGATTTTCGTAACCTCAAAATTACGTCATAGAATTCACGTTAATTTGATGATAATATTCGGTCACACAATAATCTTTATACACAAACTGAGGAAATTATTTTTAGGTAAGAAAATTAACGTTAATATAACGTATATCTATGATGTTAATATAACGTTATGTAAATTACTTAACTTTGTTCCCTATTTTCAAGTCTTGCTCGAGTCTTAAAGTTATTAGTTATCTGAAAAAGCTTTCAGTTTGAATTTGAGAATATTTTAACTTTTCGTTGTTTGGTCTTGTATATTCTCATTTATTATATATACCTATATATTCTGTAACACAGATAGTAGTGACGTTTCATCCCCACCTTAATGTCTCCATACACCCTATTATAGTGACCCTTATTGTGTCTTTACATAGGGACACACAAATTTTCATTTTAAATTTTCTAATTAAAAAAACATTATTTAACCATTGAGCTATTTTTTTTAATCATTACCAATACAATCTGCTTTTTTTCCATAATAACATTTTACTATACTAAAAAGAATTTTTTAAATTTATTTGAGAAGTAAAACATTTTTTACTTACTTTTTACTTACAGATTAATATAGTTCCCGAAGAAGACGGTTACACCAAAATATCGATATTTAGAAAAGCTCCTTTGATTTTGACCCTTATGTTACGGCTATATAAGGGAAACCTAATCATATTTACCGCGTAAGAATGACGTTATAACTAATGGAGTCTATTGGACCAATGATTTACGAGTGTTACTAAGCGCCATCTACCAGTATTGCCGGTAACTGCTGAATTCGTGCAATTTCTCAATTTGGTCGGCCATTTTATTTATGTCGTGGCTAGTGTGGACGCTGTGGTATGATCAGGCAACGAAAGGCGTTTATTTCATTGTTTTTTAGTCTTTAGTGTCTCGTTTTCCTAGTTTTTTTTAGGAGTTATAAGAGGGGAAAGTTTTTTAAATGTGGATGGGAACAAGAATGTGCTGAAACTGAAACAGAAATAATGTTTGTTCGAGGATGACGCCGTGGGCTTAGTTTGCAGTGACTGGCTTACGCCATTAAAAAAACAAGTGTATTGGCCACCATACAAGACCCAAAAAAAATTTAATAAAGCTGTTCGCAGAAATGAAAATATTGCGGCTGACTGGACTTTACAGGACATAAAAAAAATTTATTATGAATGTGGAATGTGGTACGATTACCCGTTAACATTGAAGGAACGTAACTCCAGATGAGTATGCAGCTCTGCGGATTAAGCTGTTTAGTTCAATCATGTTATTAACCCTTAACAATAGTGATGGTTATTATATAACACCCTGTATAGAATGTTACCACACATGGCTTTAAACTGTAAAATTAGAATATAGGAAGAATAACTGTAAATTATTTGAACTTAATAAATATTATTTATTTTAAAATTTGTTTTTATATGCCAACCATATTACCATTGCAATATAACCTCCGTTAGGTTACGATGGTGATGGTTTGATATGAACTTGTGGAGCAAAGAAACACCCCTCTATAACAATGTTACAAATATATCATCATATTAACGTCATCTTTATGACGTTATAATAATGTGACTGCAATACCGTTATATCGTCGTCACTTTTATGACGTCATTATACCCCGGTCATTTTGTCGTCATTATACCGTTAATATCACGTCATTTTAATAACGTCAGTGAGGTGATTGAGTGACGTTATTTTGACGTGAAAAAAACATCTTTTGGTTAGCTGAGATTGTGTATCCATAAATTAACAATTCTGGTAAAAAAAATAAAATAAGAGAGTTCTGCATCAAAGTGGAGCACATATTGTAGATATGAATCGCAGACAAACATAACTTAGGGTAATGCATATTATAAAGTTGACTACAGCATTATAAGGCACATGATATTTTTATGTGTCTTATAGAGATGTAGTCAACCATACCTCTACACATGCCTCTACCTTACCTCTACAACAGCGATTCCAACACCTACACCTATGAGAATTTTCAAATTTGAGTTTATTTTCATGGCAAGCTTTTTATAGCAACCAGACTGATGCCGATATTTTCCACTGTCATCGTTCATACATTTTTCAATCGGTATGAGAAACGAAGAACAACAGGAATGAGGGGGTATTTTCCAATCACTTGGTCCATCTACTCCGCAACACTTTAACTGAAACATGATTCGTTAATATACAAACCATAATTTATATGTGAAACTTGTGTAAGTACTAAAGATTGATTATCTAGCAGAATACAACATACTATACAACTGAAGTGGTCACGCTAACTAGACAAGCCACACGAACAGTCATGATAGGACTTGAACCGATCCATGGGATATCATACAGCACAGCGAGAGGCTGATAAAAGAACTACCAGACAAATATGTCGCACTTGTATTAGATGGAACATCAGAAATGAGTTTATCTAAACCAAGGAATTGCTAAAGCCAAGCAGAGCAGGACAATCGGGATGTGTCTCACAGGAGTCAGGACTGAACAATAACCAAACGCTTAACCAACAAGGGTGGGTGAAAATTCGCGGAGTGCAGGGTGTGATGAAGGGGACGAAAGACGAAACTCCTAATCAGTCACCACATCTTATATGCATGCTTAGCTCTAATGACTATAAGGCTTATATATTTCCAAAGACCATTTGCGACATGAGAAGAGAGGGAGAGAAAGACAAAACTCCTGCATTGACCGTACACTTGTCTCTTGGAGAAGAATATGGATCTAATAGAAAACTGGAGTACAATAAGCTTCAGTACCAGTTCCATAGGAGTATCTACTACTAATTATCTTCCCAACTTGTTTGGGTTTGTCCTAATCCGACATTTTATTACCGAGATACAACGAATTGAATTTAAGTACCTTTAAACTCAACACAATGGGAAAAAAACAAACTTTTAGACAAACATCTACCGACAGCTCAAACTTCACAGATTTTGGTGATACTTAGAATACTTCGTCAAGATTTTTAATTTCACGTGCTCTTAAACACCAAAACATTAAAACCCCAAGTCAACAAAGTGTAAACCCTTAAACCCCATGCCCATACACCAAAGACCTGAGGGGTTCCAGCCGATGAAGGCCAGCTTGCAGCCTGCCAGGTGCATCATAATGATGAAACACCAAAATATTTCGATGTAGGAGTAGATCTTACATTATCAAACGGGCACTGAATCTGACAAATTATATCGTAGCATTTTTGATGACGAGTCATCAAAACCAATGTCAGTGATCAGACGCTTTGAATTTACAAGCTAAACATGATTAAAACGAAATTTATTTTAATATTTCTTTGAGCCAGCTGTATGAGAGTTTAGCAAAGTATAGCTGCCGTGGTTCATAAGTCAAGGATACCATTCCTGTCGCAATTAATTGTCCCTTATCAGAATATTCGGACTGCTAATTCTAAATTTTATAACGCAATTGTTGTAAAATTTGATTTATGTATAGATCGACCCCTGATTTAACTTAAAAGTGTCTTTTTTAATGATTATTGCAACGTATTGATCTTGTAACATGTCAAAGGAACAAATAGGCTTGCAGTATAATAAGCGTGCAGCCACAGAATATTAAAACTAAATCGTTCGTATAAAAATCCATTCATAGTTGTCACCCGCTTACTTTGTCTTGGACAACGTCCCACGAGAATTTTGCTGCAAGTGTGTGTTTGCTTTTAGAATCTTTTTCATATATTGCCAGCGATTTCGTTAATTTCTCATTAAGTTCATCTTCAAGGTCTGATTTGTAAATAACAGCAGTTACACCGACAACAAACTCCACTATGAAAATGACTATCAGTAACGCTGCGAACTGAAAATAGAAAAATTGTATTAAAAATGCTCCAAAAGATGTTCCATTTACTTACGGCCATTAACATTTTGTATGACTCCTTTATGGCTCCAATACATCCCAGGAAAGCTATGACAAAAACGATTGCGCCAGTCACTATATGGACAATAGACAATTCAGTCAGACCACTGTCTAAGAATATAAAAAACTTAATTTTGGACACTTGATTTAGTACTACAGCACCAGCTACTATCAAACCTATTCCGGATATCTAAAAATATTCATTGGTAGAAGTCGAGGTGGAATTTTGTGTTATTAATATATGTTTTTATAGGACGTTATAGATACTATTTTAAAAATAATAATTGGACATTATTCATCTCCTAGAAGACTTGGTCCACAGTTTGTGTAACACACCTCTACTGTTAGATTTAACATTTCTAGCGGTGAAAAGAATAATCACGTTTTTAAAGCAATTTTTAATGATTGCAAACGATATCGGACATACATTCTTGATAAAGAAATATTATAATCCCTTAAAATTAACTAAAATACGAGATGAATACTTAATATAACCATGTAGTGCCTTAAATGTAGACACTTACCGTAAAAAACAAATTAAATATAAACAAAAGGTACTTAATAAAACTAATTCCAGAAGTTTCCATTTTTATAAACGCTGCGCACTCTCAGCGGGAAAACTGCAGCTTCGACCTCTTCCGTGACAAACTATTATATAATAATAAAATAATTATCACTGTAACTGTGATTTTTATAAATTTTTTACCACTGTTGTTATTAAACCATTGTGTTTGTTGCTACGGCATATTAGTTCCTATTGGTTGCAAGTTGCAATTTTATTTCACGTATTGTCTCCTGACTCACGCGTTTTCTACCCCTCAAACTCACTAATCGTAAATTCATAAAATGAACACCTGGTAACATCAAACACTGTTTTCTTAACTTATAAACTAATTACAAGCAATGACTTAATAATTACTATAAATATTTTATAATCCACCATGGGAGTCACTTGTAACAGTTGTGACTCTACTTTATAATTTAAATTTAAAAAAAGCCTACTCCTTAGAGATGTCCTCTCTAAGAAATAGACAAGTAGAGATCTTAAAGACAGACAACAACGGTTCAACTTGGGGAGTAGGCAGATTGAGGTCCTGACTCAAACAGCTCCTTACCTGTCTTAGACACTCTTCCTTTATCTTGAAAATGGCTTCAAATTGGGAGCTGAAACGTTGAGATTCTAATAATCTCAGACACGATTCAACCCGAGAACTCAGTAATTTTCAAACTGCATAATTCCATACTAGCAAAAATTTTCTCCTAGGGTGCATTTTTCTTGTATGCGCATACCTAAAACACCCCCAAACAAAATTCTGGACAAATGGAATCGAAATGCCAAACCGCAGAATGATACCTCATTCTATCAGTGCAACCAAAGACTGTCTAATATAATCTTTGGTGCAACGAAACAAGCTATCGAATTCGGACTACAGTCTCTATCTCCATGAATTTTTCCAGAATTTTGGGAATTAATTTTTATGTAAGACGATGTACCGGAATTAAATTCGTGCACTTAAACTATTCTGTTATGGGATAGTTCATAAAGAAAAGTCACTTTCCAAGATAAACAGTTTTATTGTACTAAGTAACACGAGTTTACTCTCCGAGCGCTAACAAAGAACTAACTTAAAACTAACTTAGAACTAACTAGAAAAACACTCGTCAAATGACTGTAAATACATGTTAAGTAATAGCCCACAAAACAAAAAGAATCAGCAAAGAATAGATATATATAAAAACACAGGTAAATAAAATATACGCGTAACATTCGGCCATCCTGTATATTTTCTGTCCCCAGAAATACTGAAAGATGACGTCTTTAGTTTAGGTTTCCGCCATTTACCTGCAAAATCAGAAGAATTAAGGCAGCATCTTGGATTAATTACTACGGCGTGCCCTAGGGTCCGATCTTTAAAGCAATACAAAACTTTAGCAATACAGAACTTTAGCAATACAAAACTTTAACAATACAACGGTCTTAGTGATGCTTGGCCAGAACACTCACTAAGATTTTTATCTTGCATACACAGGTCCATTTTCTAGCCGCCCTTGTACGGCCCCCTTCATGCCAGGGTAAATAACTATCTCGCAGGTTCCCTTTATATAGTCGTCCTGCCCGACTTAACTACTTTAGCGAATCGGATCGGACCCTAAAAACACCTTAAATTCTAGCACCCTAACTCTCTAACAAATCGATTAAGTCCTCTGCATCTCTTGCCCTTTCATCTGAGTCACTACCCGATGAGCTTACATAACCTCTCACATTGCGATAGGGCCTTAATGAATCAGCCGCTACCAGGGTACAAAACTTTTTATAGCCCCTCATCCCTTTTACACTCTTTATTTTATACCTGTCGTTGTCAAACAGCTTCGTTATTAAATACGGACCGGAAAACTTATTGCTTAACTTTGTAATTACGCCGGTTTCGCTACAGGAAATACCACCTCTCCACAGTACCAGGTCCCCCCTTTTGTATGTTCTTGGAGTTTTATGTTTACTGTCATATCTAGATTTCATTTTATTTGCTACATTTTCTAAATTATTGCTAGCTTTCCGTCGTTTATCAGCAAAACTAACAGAGGTTGATTCCTCTAAGTTGCCCAACAAGTTGCCCCTATAACCAAACAATAGCTCAAAAGGAGTATGCTTTATACTACTGTTTATTGTATTATTCATTCCCCAAACAATGTCCGGTACTTTATCGTCCCAACACCTATCATCATCATCGCTCATCGTTCTCAGTCCGTCCAACAAGGTTCGGTGAAACCGCTCAACTTGACCGTTGGCGCGAGGAGTTGCAGTCGCAGTCATTACATGTTTAATTTGTCTATTATTCATAAATTTTTTAAAATACCTACTAGTAAAAGCTCGTCCATTGTCGGATATAACACGTTTCGGATAGCCCAGAAATTCCCCAAAAATTTCGCGCAAATTTTTAATGCACTCCGTTGAACCTAATGTACGAGACGGTCTTGCTACCAAGTATTTTGTAAATGAATCTACAATCGTTAAAATATATGAAAACCCTGTTCGACTTTTCGGAAAGGGGCCAATGTGATCTATGTGTATAGTATGCATAGGTGTATCCGGTTTTGGGATAGGGTGTAGTTCGCCTTCGGGTTTGCCGTAATTACCTTTACTATAAGCACAATTTAAACACGCACTCGTATACTTCTTTACAAAACGGGACATTTTCGGAAACCAAAAGTTATCTTTTATAAGTTCGAGGCAACGAGCAAACCCGGTGTCCGATTTCGTCATGGTATTTTTGTAGCAATTGAAACCGGGCAAATTTGGGAATAACAAGTCTCTCGCCTCCTAGGGCTTTCCTATACAAGCGATCATTTTTGAAAATATATTGACGTTCCAAATCTTGGTTGGATTTGTTCTGAATTTGTTTAATAATTTGTTGAATATTGTCATCCTGCATTTGAGTTGTTAAATACCAATCTTCTGTATGAATTTGCAAAATGTTTGACGCGTTTCTGCTTAGGGCATCAACGTGTTTCATGCTTGAACCGGCTTTGTGCTCTATTTCAAAATCGAAATCTTGGATTGACAGCCACCAGCGAGCAATTCTTGGATTTAAATCGCGCTTTAAAAACGTGTACCTGACGGCAGAACAATCGGTAACTACCTTGAAATGAATGCCGATTAAATATATTCGAAAGCGCCTCAAACTCTCTACGACACCTAAGGTCTCTAGCTCGTAACTGTGATATACTTGTTCGGCCGGACTGGTAACGCGACTAAAATATGCGACAGGCATTAACGCTTTATTTTTTTGTAGCTGAAAGAATATACCCCCTAAACCTTTTGAGCTAGCGTCAGTATGTATCTCGGTATCCAGGGTCGGATCATAAGGTACTAAAATAGGTTTGTTAATTAAGATTCTTTTTAAATTTGAAAAAGCAAACTCTTGCGAGTCACTCCATTCAAATGGAATATTTTTCCTCGTCAGCTTAGTAAGGGGTAAAGCGATAGTGGCGAAGTTTTTGACGAATTTTCTAAAATATCCTGCAAGACCTAAAAATTGTCGAATTTCGTGAACACTTGAGGGTCGCTTGAAATTTTCCACTGCCTGTACCTTTGCCGCGCTTGGAGATATACCCCCCGAACTTATTTCGTGTCCCAAAAATTGTATAGAGTTTTTTTAAAAACGAACACTTTTTTAGATTAAGCTTAAACCCGGCATCGCTTAATATATGTAGCACGGTATCTAACAGTTTTAAACCCTGCTCAATTGTAGTAGACGGAATTAATAGATCATCCATGTAAACGAGCACTTGATCGTATCTCAGACTACCCAACGCGGTATTAATAGCCCTTTGGAACACCGCTGGTGCATTAACTAAGCCAAAGGGCATTTTGAGGTATTCGTAATGACCTTCCGGCGTGACAAAGGCAGTTTTGGGAATGGAGTTTTTAGAAACTTGAATTTGATGGAAACCCTGATTACAATCTAAGCTACTATAATAAAATTTATTGCCTAGGAGGTTTAGTTGCTCCTCTATATTCGGCATTGGGTACTTGTCTTTAATTGTGACTCGATTCAGAGCCCGATAATCCACACATAACCGGTAATCATTATCTTTCTTTTTGACCAAAACGACTGGGCCAGCAAAATTCGAACACGATTCCCTGATTATACCTGATTCTAATAGGCCGCTTACCTTGTTCCTAACAATATCTCTCTCTTTTACTGACAATCTGTAGGGGCGATAACAAACTGGTCTCGACCCTTCCGCTAAATTTATGTCCAGCTCACAACCCTTAACTGTACCTAACTGATCGTTAGCGCCGGCAAAACAATGCCCCCATTTACTTAAAATTTTAAAAAGCTCATTCTTGGTTTTACTATCTAAATTGTCATTTATATCAGCTTCACCTATATCTATACTACTACTTCTACTATGTCTCTTTATTAGACTCACCCTGTAATCGTTCACTGCCGAGTAATCACCACACCTGCAGCCTCTACCTATTAACTTTCCCTCTTTCCAGATAATCTCCTCCTTGCTGGTATTCGAAACAGGTAATGACGATTTGGAACCTTTGAACACAATGCCCGGGATGATGATCCAGCGATTTTCCCAACATGAACCGTTTTGCCTCTAAGTACACTTCCTCTTCATCGTTCGTATCAGTAATCGTAATGTCGACCATAGTCGTGGACTCCTGGGGTAAAGTAGCGTCTTTGGCAAGCACAATCTTTGGACGAATTTCCGCTCCTTCCAGGGTTATTTCGTTCAGCATGAGAACGGAATTTTTAGTTAATTTTGCTTCGCCGGAACTAACTACGAGAGATATGTCTTCCGCGTTTATCACTGGCTGTCCTATGATCATGTCAAAGCCACCAAGGTCCGCATCGGTAACTACGACGGTGGTTTCGATTTTTAGTCCGTCGATTTCTAACCAAAGATCTGCTGCCCTTCCAGTTTGAATACATGATCCACCGAAAGCTCTTAATACGTTGGTCGCTGGGTATGTTGATATTCTAAGTTTTTCCACGCCACTGGCGTGCATCACATTAACTTGACTCCCACTGTCCAAGTAAGCCAGAATATATTCTCCGTTGATGGAGCATTTTTTCTCATAAATGTGATTTTTGTCGACGGTGTTGATTATTTTGACCGATTTTGGATCCGCCCCTGGCTTCTCCAAATTATTAGCACTATTGAATTGCCGATTTCGTAGTCTACATGCATCCTTTTTGTGTCCGAATCGATTACAAGAATAGCAACGAATTGTTCCTTTAAAACGACACTCTCTCGCGATATGTCCCAGTTTCCCACAGCTGAAACATTCCACAACGTTTTTCTTACGATCTGGAAGGTGCGAGACGTGATCAATCCTGGGTTTTTTTGGCTGAGTTTCATCTCTTGGGCTTTTATAATTTTCTAAAGGTGCAATAAAACCAGCGTACAATTCATCGGGAGACAAACACTGAAATGCGCGAGCGTTCGCCTGTAGCTCTAGCGGTAAGCCTTTTATTAGACAGGAAATTGCAGCCTCGTTATCCAACCGACACTGTTGAATCAAATTAAGCTTCTCATGATAGTAATGCGTCATTGTCTCATTTGGTTGTTTTTTCCGTGCCACTAATTCTTCTAGAACTGTTGCATAGTCCGTGCACCTGGGGAAGGCCCTGGTTAGTGAGGTTTTCCATTGTCCCCAAGTTTTCCTATAGTCGTCAAGGCGGTTAAACCATGCACGCGCCGGGCCTCGAAGTTTTTGCTGCATAAACCCCGACTTTTGGTACTCAGTCCAGTTATGAATTTCGCCCAATTGGTCGATCTTTTGTAACCAGCTTGTTACGGTTGTAGTCCTGTCGTCTGGATCAAATGCAGGTATTATATCGCCACGAACAAAAGCTGTACATGTCTCGTGATTTTCGCAGTCATTTTCCATACGGCTCGTTCCAGCACGGTGTTGATCAAGTCTTCTTTTCAGAATGTTCTCAACCTTCCTTTCTATGTGTTTTTCCAGAAGACTCTGGTATAGTTCACTTTCTTCTTCCGACCCACTCATTTTAAATCACTAAATTCACTATGGCACTATATTCACTAAAGCACGTGGTGTTACGTAATCCCACTTCTGATGTTATGGGATAGTTCATAAAGAAAAGTCACTTTCCAAGATAAACAGTTTTATTGTACTAAGTAACACGAGTTTACTCTCCGAGCGCTAACAAAGAACTAACTTAAAACTAACTTAGAACTAACTAGAAAAACACTCGTCAAATGACTGTAAATACATGTTAAGTAATAGCCCACAAAACAAAAAGAATCAGCAAAGAATAGATATATATATAAAAACACAGGTAAATAAAATATACGCGTAACATTTCTATCTATTCTAACCTATTTCCCGAACAGAATGAGATAGTGAGCTGCGGTTTATTCCAGTCGATTCATATCATTCTTCTCTATCTCCATGAGTTATTTGAGAATTTTCTACCTTTAGTTGATTTTACAACTTAATTTATAAATACAATAAGGTGGCAACAACTTTGGTCGGTCGTTTCTTCAGTTTTTTGATTATGGATTATCCGTTAGAGATATCTTAATATGTTGTAGTGGTTGTGGTGACCATAACTATTGAAACCCATGCAACCTTCCTTCGTTCTGAGGTTCTAAGGTAGTTACTGCTTTGACGCCTGAGAGGCTTCGGTACTATCTTAGGCGCCAGTTTCTGATTTAGAGTGTAAAAACACCACTTTTCTCTATTAGAGGGATAATAGTGGCTTAGGTAGCTGCAGTGAAGAAACGGTAATGCCAGGGGTCTGTATTAACCTATAAAGAAAACTCAGGAAGTTCGTGTTGTAATACAAACGGGTTTTATTCAGGAAATTCAGTAAAGCAGTACCTAACTTACTTTTTACTACAGTAAAATACAAATAAGCATATGTACAGGGTCATCACGCGAAAATGTCCTTTTTTGAAATAACTCAGCCATTTTTCATGTTATGACGTAGATGTAAAGACATTCTGAACTAGTTTTTTCCACAGAATCAATATTTTCAGTCAAAAAAACAATAACGAATCGCATTTCAGAAATACGACATAATAATTTCTCTTTTAAATAGAACACTCTGTATATTTTGAAATATTTCGATTCTGCTTCTCTTTCTGAATTAAAAAATGTCAATATATCTTATGCTATCTCAAATGGTTTCTTAGATATTTAGATTTGATGATATTAAAATCTGATATATAAATCTGACGATATTAAAATAACGTGACCGATTTTGTTAAATAAATTTTGAAAACAAAGAAAACATTAACCATAATGAGAAAATGATCTCTGAGAAACATAGAATGTTGATTTCATACATTTAATTAACAAAGAAAATATTAATAAACATTAAAAAAATAAAAAAATATTAACAAAGAATTAACAATGTTAAATATTACTCGGGGATTGTTTTAAAAATGCTGGGCAAGTAAACTAGCGACGACCTCTTAACTTAGCTGTTAAGCGATTACACACATCAAATCAGGTAAGCCACTAAAGACGTATTACGCTGTCCTTTTTTACGACAGGAATCTAGCAGGACCCAAAAGTAAACGACGACGCCCTGATGACGTTGCTATTAAGCGATTACGCACGTCAAATCAGCAGGCCACCAAACCATCGATGCTACGCTGCATCAAAAGTTAATAACACCGACGGGGACTGAAAAAATATCGACGACGCCCTGATAACGTTGCTATTAAGCACACGTCAGATTAGTAGGCAATCTAAACTTCGATTTTACTCGGTAACAAGATTGAATCTAACGATTTGGGTTGGACCAGATAACGTTGCTGTTAAGCGATTACAAGCGTCAAATCAGCGGGTCACCAAACAGTTATATGTAAGCACAGTTTGCCTTTAAACAAAAATTGAATTGAATTAAAAAAACGAAGTTACAGTAGGTAGTTAAATATTTATTCATAAACTTCACAATCTATATATTCTTTAAAATTATCTCTCATATACAACATTTATATCAGTACCACATTCTTATAATATATTAATTATATAAATTCTGTGACATTCTAACAAAAACAAGCTACATCTAGGGATCAAAGTACACTTTATTAAAAAATTCTTTAGCAAAATTTGGTCTAAGAAATGGCAACTTATTTTATGGTAACATCTATATATTAATTAAAATACGGAAAACTGTCAAAAGTATTTGCCATTCTTATTGCTTAGAAATTAGTAAACAAAAATGTGTTTCTTTTGCTTGTAAACATCCACAATAACGTCTTCTCATTTCGAAACTTCTTCATTTTTTATCGTGTGTGCCAACCAACAGGCTAGGATTATTCCCGCAATCTGAAAAGGAATCAAAAATACATTAAACATTGTATTAATTTTAGTACCTAATATTTTATATATTACAGACTGCAAAACGCTCAGTTTGCTTTGATAGAACATTAAACAAATCTCTATTATTACGAGTAAAACGCCGAAGAGGGGATTTAATGGCACTTTCCTTCGGACTTTCACCTTAAAATTCAAATTCCAAATATATTTGCTGTTATCATCAAAAACAATTTTAATATTCTCTTCAGAATATATTTTTTCAAATTTATCGTATCGTTATAAAGTTTTTTTTTTTAATTTTTTTAACTTCGATCTATTTCCGCTATTGAGGTCAATCGCCGAATTATAACATGACTTTACTTGATAACAATAACCTGGGATTCTGCGTCAAAGTAGTAAGTACACAGATTGTAGATACACAATCAAAATACTATTACACAGTAGAGGAAAATGTTACATCTTACCTCAACAAACGCGATTCCAATACCAACACCTATGAGGACTTTAAAATTTGAATTTATTTTCGTGTGGAGCTTTTCATAACAACCCGTCTTGTAAAGATACTTCCCAATGCCATTATTAATACAGTAGGCTTCAATCGGTGCGTTAACTTCATCAGAATTATTCTCGTAGCAACAGGAATGAGGAAGTGTTTGTCCTCTGGTTTGCCAATCAGTTGGTCCATTTACTCCACAACACTGAAACTGTACGAAGAACTTGAAATCAACTGATATTAAATATATTTCGAGGATTGTAAAAATTTGTTCCATAACAGATAAATAAAAACTAGCTGTTTAACAGCTGCTACGTCGCAACGAGTTAAAAAAATTCAGAACTACTACCTTAGATTTCTTTTATGGTATCAGAAGACAAAATCCGGTTAGAGACAAGTTAAAAGAGGAGTTTTGGTTAAACATAAAAAATGCAGGACTTCTACATCGTGACATCTTGTGTATGAAAATTATTTAAAATTTTGATTCCACTTATTTTTACCGAAAAATTACGTTTCAAAGATCGATGTTCAAAACTTCTTAAATATCAGGCTTAAAGATAATCGCCACCTATACAGAAAACTGCCCCTTTGAAATGTCTTTTAGTTATATTATACAAATTTTTATAACTATCTAACAACAGTCCTTCAAGTGTCTTTCTCTTGCTAGTTCTAAAACAATATTTGGGATAAAATTTTTGCTTTACAATAATATTATGGGCAAGGTTTATGATTATTTTCAAAATAATTAGTGTTAAGGATAATGGAGATTTTAGAAAATATGTATTAAGTATGTTGGAAATAATTTTGTATTACATTTGTTGCATTTTCTCCTGGGTTATGTAGAACAATTATGCATATCATGGTTGCATAGTTAAACTTCGCCCTTCCATATTTTCTGATGTTTGTTTATAATTATTTAATATTATCTGAATAAAAGACTAATATAATTTTTATTATTATTATTTGTACCCTCTAATATGGAAATCCACCACTGCTGACTTATTGCTGTCAACGACTGATGTATAAACTTAAAATGTTTTTGAGGTCGTCGATCATGATCATCGTATTTGTAATTAGTTATATACGAATCATTGACTGAAAAAGCATTATGCTCATTAAAATCGTGATAAGCGACCTCAAAACGTAGGTATTGATAATGTACAAATAAGAAAACTTATTTTAAAATGTTGGAATTTTCAAACTGTCAGTTTGACAGTTAGCAGCTGTCAAAATAAAATTTCGACATAAAATCGTGATCAACGACCTCACGTTGGTATTGATGGTTTACACAAAAAATAACTATTTTCAAAATATTGGAATTTACGAACTGTCAGTTTGACAGTTGGCAGCTGTTAAAATGAAAATTCGACATCAAAATCGTAATAAGTGACCTCAAAACGTAGGTATTGATAGTTTACACATAAGAAAACTTTTTCAAAATATTGGAATTTTGACAGTTGGCAGCTGTCAAAATGAAAATTCGACATCAAGATCGTGATCAGCTACCTCTTAAACGTTACGCAATCGTAATAAGTGACCTCAAAACGTAGGTATCGATAATTTACACATAAGAAAACGTTTTCAAAATGTTGGAATTTTCAAACTGTTGGTTTGACAGTTGGCAGCTGTCAAAATGAAATTTCGACATTAAAATCGTGATTAGCGACCTCAAAAACGTTGGTATTGATGGTTTACACAAAAACAGAACTTCTTTTCAAAATGTTGGAAGTTTGAGACAGTCTGTTTGACAGTTGGCAGCTGTCAAATTGTAATTTCGACATAAAATCGTGATCAACGTCCTCAAAAACGTAGGTATTGATAGTTTGCACATAAGAAAACTTTTCTTCAAAATGTTGGAATTTTCAAACTATCAGTTTGACAGTTGGCAGCTGTCAAAATGATTTTCCGATATCAAAATCATGATCAGTTACCTCTGAACGTAGACACTGATTGTTTACACATAAAAAAAAGAACTTCTTTTCAAAATGTTGGAATTTTCAAATTGCCATATGTTAATGTCAATTTGACAGTTAACAGCTGTTAAATTGAAATTTCGACTTCAAAATCGTAATAAGTGACTTCAAAACGTAGGTATTGATAGTTTACACATAAGAAAACAAAATGTTGGAATTTTGGCAGTTGGCAGCTGTCAAAATGAATTTCTGACATCAAAATCATGAACAGTGACTTCTAAACGTAGGCATCGATGATTTACACATAAAAAGAACTTCTTTTCAAAATGTTGGAATTTTCAAACTGCCATATTATGTCAATGTCAGTTTGACAGTTAGAAGCTGTCAAAATGAAATTTCGACCTCAAAATCGTAATAAGTGATCTCTAAACGTAGGTATTGATAGTTTACACATAAGAAAATTTTTTTCAAAATGTTGGAATTTTCCGAGGAATTTTCAAACTGTGAGTTAGACAGTTGTTGGCAGCTGTTAAAATGAAATTTCGGCTTCAAAATCGTGATCAGCGACCTTAAAAACGTTGGTATTGATGGTATACACAAAAACCGAACTTATTATCAAAATGTTGGATGTTTCAAACTGTCTGTTTGACAGTTGGCAGCTGTCAAATTGTAATTTCGACATAAAATCGTGACCTCAAAAACGTCGGTATTGATAGGTTAAACATAAAAAAACTAGTTTACAAGACCAAGAAATTCTTTTTAAAAAGTTTAAATTATTAATGATTAAAAAAGATTATTTCTACACTGTCTGGGTCTTGTAGACAAAAAATGATGCGAAACTTAAAGTTTCTAGTGGCCGGATTCGATTTCAGGACGCCAATATACATCGGTAAAAATGGGTCCGGTTTTTGGTAATGGACTTTTTTGTAACTGTGTTTATATTATGCGGCAACAGCTATTGAGAACGAGGGAATGTATGGGCTAAAGGATAAGCACTTGGTATAGTATTTATTACTATTAACTTTAAATATTATATTAATTTCCACGTACAAAAGTTTTCTATAATAATTGTTCCTCAAATCGCTTTATTAATATTTACGTTAATTAGTACCACTGAGGTACAATAATTATATGCTGATAAATTGTCGGTTACGCAGTTGAGCTATATTTAATTCATATGTTCTAAAACTGATTTTAATCTTTGTTACACTTATCGATCGTTGGTAAATGTTACAACAAAATGCAGAACTATTACATAAAATATGAGCAGTGTTTTTTCTGTTTTTTTCAATAATATGTATTTTTAAATAAGTACAGATAATATCAATGCGTTTCTGAGACGGTAATTGGACCAACGACTTGCCATCTATAAAAATAGAATTTTGAAAATTTATCAGTTGCACACTTTGTTCCCAAGGGTACTAACCCCATAAACATTGAACCTTGAACTACCGTAAGCATTTACTCCAATTAAATTATCTTAGTACAGTAATAAAAAAAAGATACCAATTTTATAGAAAATTGTGTGAAGCAAAATTGCTTCCAATTCAACAATAATTTCAATGGGTGGTGGTAACTCCTTTTTGCCAATCTCCAATACTTTAATGCAGAATATAGTTAAAAGCAACATTAATTAGGTTCTATATTATAAACCTCGGTATAATTAGGAAACATTTGTGCTTAATTTTAAAACTTTGGCAACCTAAAGAATAAAATTGGAATTTCTAACTGAAAATACGAGTACTTAATTAAGGCTAAATCAAAATATAAGTAGATACTTCTGGAGGCATGTGGCGGCAGCATCTGGTAACATACATTCACACATTCTTCATCTACTTACTTTCTTTTGCACATTATCCCACGCGATCTTTTCAGGATCATTTGCATAGTTTTCCATCGATTTCCTTAAGGTCCCATTCAATGCAACCTGAAAATCTGATTTGTAAACGGCAGCTGCAATGCCAACAGCAAATTCCACTATAAAAATGATGATCAGTAATGCTGCGAACTGAAAATATAAAACTAGTATTAATGATAACGATTCAAGAATCCAAGTACTTACAGCCATTAACATTTTGTATGACTCCTTTATAGCTCCAAAGCATCCCAAGAATGCTATGATGAAAACAATCACACCGGCCACTATGAGGACAATTGGCGGGCCGACCAAACCGTTGTCTACAAAGTGGTTGAATTCTGACACATCTGATAGTACCACTGCACCAGCTACTATTAACCCTATTCCAGATACCTGAAAATATTTTTTTATTTGTTTCGGAAATATTCGTTCATTCACTAGATTTTATTTATGTAAATATATGTTACAAAAATATTACATTACATAGCAAAGTAAATCAAATGTACTGATGCATGATGGTCAGAGAGAAATAAAATATTTCGGAAGCCTCATTAGATTATTCATAATAATTAGCTAATATATTATCTTACTCTAGAGTTTCATTTCTTAGGGAAAGGTAAGCCATATTTGCTACTAAAACAAATTACGCAGAAAAAAATCAAAACAATATTTTAAAACGCATATTATTGGAGAATAAATCAATAAAAACTAACCCTCTAACGATATGAATAGATATTAGTCAGGAAATAGACAGAAAGCTTTCATTTGCTTTATACTAATGTAAACAATATATTTTTAATACAATAGGTAAACAAAATCATATAGCATAAGCTAGTATAATACTCATTTAACAGAAGTGCTCACTTTATCTCCGAAATTAACAAATTAACCTAAATAACACCCATCAAAACAACCGTAAAAACGATTAATTTCACACTATAGGGCGCCTAGTATTGATTATGTGTAAAATAGTAATGTATTTTGTTCTTTTAATATCAATTTTACTACACCAAAATAGAGGGAAATATATCGGAAATTTCTACGTATGTCACATTTTTAAAATAAATTTGTGACGGTAGTTTTTGTATTCATTTTTCAGCTCATTTTATGTAAATGAACTGGCATTACGTGCTTTTAATATTTAGGGCGTATGCATTAAAATACACACACCCCAGTTATTTGTCATAGGTATTAAAATTTATTATAACGAGTTTACTGACTTTGAACGAGTTAGACTTGTACAAGCAACCAGTTTTTAATTTTAAAATTTTTCCAGTTCAAGTAGATATTGTTGATCTTAACCATTGAGAAACCACTTGATTTGAGATGCAATGTTAAGGGCCGTGGGTATCTTGGTAAATGACAACAGGCTTAAGCCCAGCCAGCTCTAAAGGGATCTCAGAATATGATTTCTCCTTTATATACATGGTATAGGAACCGTTGAGATATGGGTCAAATTGCTTGATGAAAACAGCTGCTTTAGCAACCTTCAAGAAGCAATCACAGTGAACGTTTCCATTGCGTAAAATCATTAATTTTTGAGGTTTTTTAAATTCTGAGAAAAGTAATATTCCTATACCATTGCGATGTGTGTATATTATTATATTTATGTAAACTTTTTAACAATTTTTACACGAAATAATAACGTCTAATTTTAAAGTAATAAAAACCAAGAAACCCCTAACACAGTTTGTCCATACCACTGACTTACAGAAGTTTAACATTGGAGATGGCGGTGTAAACAATTGTTAATTTTGAAGTGATGGGTGGAAACTGTGGGTGCCTGGCATTAAATTCCGGTTTAGATAATAGATCATGAAGTTAAATGTTGAAATTTCATAATAAAAGTACTTACTAGGCGATGTTACTTGTCTCAATTAGCTTTTAATTTTTACACATTTCTTAACGTCAGAAACATTTTTTATAAACTTTTTCTCATTGTTACTTTTAGATTCAATATGTTCTTTATTTTTCTGCCATCTGCATTTTGCCTAGTAAAAATATACTTACATATTTTTATTTATTTGATCAAATAAATTTCTGAAATATGATAATAGATGCTCAACGGTCATGTATATACCTAGATTATAAAGCTACATTTACCAACCTAAACTCATCGCTTCTTGAACATACAATTATGTCCCAACCCAAGTGCATGTATTGATATCTCAGTTATTGTTGGATATGGAAAGATGAAAATTCATAAATTTTGGAAGAACATATTAACAGATATGCATTAAATACTGTTAAGGAGACTGTGTGGTTAAATTTTAAAGCAATGTCAGTAGCATCGATGAACTCATTTAACTTTGTTAGAATTATTTTTACGTGTTAACGTGAAAGATTATAAATAATTTGGTATTATAAAAAATTTTGTTAAAAATAAATATCTTACTCACTCAATAAAATATATTTTTACACTACTACAAGGGATTTCGAGCATTAATTAATCAGATCCGATGTGGCGTCCATAAGAGAAACAAGAGTTAATGGCATTAGTTCAAAAACAGACATAATTAGATCAAATTTGGGAACTTTATAGAAAAAATCATAAAATGTTTCAAAACTTTCCCAATTTTCCATCTCCAACAAAAACCGAAAAAACAATACGTGCATCCCCAATTTGGACACACCTTTAAAAGCATCTTATTTGTAAGTAGCGTGTTTCTAAACATACAAATAGACTTCAAATGAAAGGTGTGTAAAAGATTTAATGTAATGTGACGTTATATTATACGAAGTTGATTTGTTGTAAATTAATTTATTTTTTTAATTAACCGTTGTTTTATTTTTAAATGCTAACTTCTATTAAGTATAGTTCAATATTTTTTTGATATTAGTAGAAAAAGTAATTGTATTGATTAATTCTCCAATAATGCGTGCGTTGAAGTGCAGTTATATTTTTTTACCTAACAACGTGTGTGAACAACTAGTTACTTGCTTTGTTTTATATTAGGTATAAATAGTACCTATAATTGTATAATTATGACCACTTGTTTCTATAAGCTTTTAAGAACAATTATTGTGGATGTAATCGGTGAAAAATAATAGATGAAGAACTAGGTATTTCCACAAAATTGAATTAAAAACGATATGAGCATTAAGGATTAAGGATAAACTATAAACATATACTTACCGCAAATAACAAATTGAATATAAACAAAAGATACTTAATAAAACTCATTCCACAAGTTTCCATTTTTGTTATTGCTTTGCACTTTCAGCGGGAAAACTACAGCTTTGAACTGCTCCGTAACAAACCACAACAAAATGAGTCGAACACACAAAGCGATATAAGCGTACCATCGCATCGGTAAGATGTCAAAAACGGATAGTTGCAAATTCCTCCAAATATCTATATTTGTTGGCCTTATATTATTAGCAATTTTCTTTAAACTATTTTAGGCAAATTATAGAACTATTCTAATGGTTCTTTTCCTTACTATATACTCTACATACATAGGTACTATAATATGAAATTTTGGAGAACACGCACATTAATAATATTGGCAGAAAATTACACAAAGAAGAATATTAATATTAATTATATAATACTTAATTGATTACTTTTTAAGTCCCAAAAACTGTTGAGATTGAGTAAGGTACCTAACTAAAATTTTTGAATACATTAATTTGGTAAAGCTCTTAAATTTCTGTTTTTTTACGCAAAAATAATAGTCTGTAAAATTATCAATAATGTACAGGATGTATCATAAGTACCATCGTTCTGGAAGGATTTCAAGAAATCAACACAAAAATTTTACATTATATTATCTTACTATAAAGTACTTATAAAGAGTGGTCCGAATTGTAACTTTGATAATTTGAGAATCAATAGAAAATGTTTCACATGAGTTTTCTTAATAAACTTATATCGAAAACTCACATACAGTTACATGCTTTTTTGTATTTTTTTCATATCTCCTGAAGTAAATGGAACTGCTTATTGCAAATTTGTGTGTTTCTGAATAAGTACCACGTTTAATCATTATTTTCATTTTCCTACTTTAACCAGAGGCTTAACCACGGAGACGTGAGTTTAAAGAAAAATGGTATGCCAATGATCGAAATTGTATTTTTTCCATTTTTGAAATCTACAGTCAGTTTATGAATAAAAAGCCCTCTTTTAGTTTTTCCGTAAAACGTATTGTTTTACAGTTAAATTTTAATTAAAATTCATTGCATATTTCATAAGAACAAAAATCGGGTGTTTTTTTAGATGTATAATGGTATAGTATACATATAAATCGTGGTAATGGCCATGGTATTGGCTTTTTGAAATTTATACCATTATTGCTTAAATATGATTTCGGCCATATGACAGCCGCGGCTGGCTCGAACAAAGTATAATCTTTAAGTCTAATATTCGACCACTTTATCCAACTTTTGATATGTAGGACCATGAATCAAATTAAAGCTTATTACAGTAGCTTAAAGTTGTCTTTTGACAAATATCGATATCTGCTAAATCAAAAATTATAAAACGAAAATAAAGACAAAGTTTTGATTTTTTTCACAAAAAAGTGCTTGTTCTTTGGATCAGTAAATTCCAAATTGAAAAAAAAATTAAAATCGTGTTTTTTTAGTTATAACTATTATGAATACGCTCAAATTTTTTTGACTGTGAAGGATGCATTGTATAAAAGATTTTACAACTCAATGAATTTTGAAAATTTTTGGAAAAATTAATTTCTTTGGTTTTAAGGTTTAAATAACTTAGCAGGGAAGAATTTTAGCTGAATGTTGCTAGAGACAAAAAATTGTGGCAATAAACTAAGGAAAATGTTGCTTCTTTTATTTTTATTTTTTTTACGAGATATAAGGGTTTGAATTTAACTCTTAACATTTTTTTTTAATTGACGCATTTAAGATGACTATAGAAAAACTGTACTCTTTTGACCTCTGACCTTAAAGAGGATTAAAAGACTTTCAAAATGCATTTTTGGATGATTTTTAGCTTTAATTGTAAAGGAGATATACATATATAAATAAAGTTTTCTTTTCAAAGAGCCCGAAATTTTTTAGTGCCACAAGCCCCCAAATTTTTTTATTTAGTTCTGGTGGCTCCAATTTATCGATATTAATTTATTGGCAGCATTTTTTTATAAATATGGTTATTAGCACAGGGAATCATCACGTATGTAAAATATAAAGCATACCAATTAAATTAGACCAGTCTACTATAAGAATAAATAATAAATATATTTATTTTTGATCAAATGATTGGAAGGACATCATACTACTAGCTAACTAATATAAATTGATTTTTTCTTACTACAATTACTTAATAATTTATTTCCGCACGGTTTATTTACACATAATAAATGCAATTATTATCAACGTGTTAATAGTCCTCGTCAGGGTTATCACTTACCAAAATGTTAACTGCTAGTGCGTCAAAAAGATGATTGATATTTTAGGTGGTTAATATTTGACTTGACATGACTAAATGTATGAAGTCATCAATATGCAATAAACGTTAATAATTAAACTGGCATGAACAGGTAAAATTAGTTATGCTAATTTTTCTCAAAATACACAATACACAAGATAACAAATTGAGCCACATGACTCTCATATAAAAATTCATTACGGTATTGAAACTTTTAGTGCTCCAAAAAATGTAAAAGGTAGGTAAAAAGTTTTTGTGTAATTTATAGTTAATAATTTATTGTCAAATAGTTTTTTAATATGTTTCAGATCCTCCTCAACTGCAATTTTCAAATCTCCCCAATGGGCTCTTCCTCGAAAATTTTCAAATTACACCAGACTATAATGTTTTTTAAAATATCTCTATCTATTTTTTCTATCTATTTATTTTTTCTTTTTGCTAGTATTTTTCATTCAAGGCCAAAAAAAAATTTCAAAACGTAGTAATTAGTCATTGGTATAGGTCGTGTACATCTCTCACATAACTTCAAATTTTTTGGTTTTGTAAATTTATTTTAAATTTTAATTTAAATTTTTGTAGTTTTAACATAGATCCATTATAACATTTAGA
Organism: Rhagium mordax; assembly: GCA_963680705.1. Lineage (NCBI taxonomy): Eukaryota > Metazoa > Arthropoda > Insecta > Coleoptera > Cerambycidae > Rhagium > Rhagium mordax. The sequence goes on from OY796661.1 coordinate 16,625,345, forward strand.
AACTCTCGTAGACAGAAGATATATAAAGTTATAATATTGTAGATTATTAAATATAGACGGTTAATTGTAGGTTGGATTTCCAACCAACAAAAATAATCTTAGTTGATGTAGCAGAAATTTTGATAAAAGCGACATAATATTCGAAAGTCGTAAAAAATCCATATTTTTGAGGTTAATATTGTGACGTCACAAGCACAAACGAATTTGTTTGGAGTTTAACCAATAGCAAGACCGTCCGTTTTTGACGTCATTAACGGAAAACTGGCGGCACTTTTGAAATTGATACAACTTATTAATATTTAAAGCAACTGTAAGAATGATATATTATTGAAATTTATTACATTATTATATTTAATATGTAATCAACTTTGATGTATATCTATTAAAAACCTTTAATTCAATTGAGCCCATTGTTGTTAGTATAGAAAATAGCGGTATCATCGGCATAGGAAACAATCTGACCTATCGAATTTGCTGTAAGTATTTCATTTGGATATGTTTGTTGTTATTATGCTTGTATAAAGTCTAAACTAAACAAAGTCATTTATAAATATTTCATTTATATAAATGATAAAAAGTATGGGCCCCACGACAGTGCCTTGGGGCACCTCACACTCTATAATTTTAGATTCACTGAGTGTCGGACCTATTTTAATATATTACAGCTTCTTCTTTCTTAGGTTTTTCTTCCATTAATTTATTAAAAACAGCAAAGAGGGGAATAACGATTATTAAAAATTGTAGTTAACATTTAGAGAGACTTGTTTATTCTACTATTATAATTCTATTACATGTTGACGTTTCGCCCCTGATCAAGGGCTTTTTTAAAATATTATTACATTACTAAACAGGGAAATAGACAACACTGATTAAAATATCATATTTTATTATAATTTTTAATTATAGTGGAACAAATAAAAACGTGGTTGTGGCCATTCCACCATTTTGGGTTTGGTCCAAAATGGTGGAATGGCCACAACCACGTTTTTATTTGTTTCACTATAATTAATAATATTTATGTGGTGTTTTTGGGTTGTAGGTCCTATTTAAAGAAAACACTTATTTTTAATTTGAAAATATATCTTTATAAGAATAGCAATAATATTTTAACGATATATATATATTGTATATATATGTATAAAATTGCATATATACCGTATATGGTGGTACAGGTGCCGTTAATCTTAAAAAAATCAAATATATGTCTATTGGAAAATCCTGGAATTTATTATAATATAGTTAAAACGCGGAAAACCAAAGTTTGATAGCCCTGAGGATGGTTAAATACATAACCGAAACGTCGGCAAATTAAAAATAAGTGTTTTCTTTAAATAGGACCTACAACCCAAAAACACCACATAAATATAATATAGCTGGTCCAGAACCTTTGTTAAAATAGTTAATAATTTTAATAAAATATGATATTTTAATTTTCGTTCTTAAAGCAGCTATATTAAAAGATGTTCTATATTGCGCTATAGATTGGCGGACTATCTTAAGATATTACTAGTGTCAAAGTAATGACAGATAATACTCGCTATCGGAACTTGCATCAGAACAAATAGCAGAAACAAGTGGCAGTTCACGACCATTACCAATAGAAAGAGACTACTGGGACAACTTAAAAAATTACCTATCGTGACATGTGCTCGTAACTTGATCGGCCTAGTCCCTTGCCATCGATTCACTTAAAGAAATAGTTCTCTTCGGCTTAGGCAAAATAAGCTGAGTGAATTTTTATTCCATAAGGTTTATCAGATGGTGTACAGCTTTAACCCTCCATTGTTACATTAACTTTAATAAAATATAATGCAATATGTTTAATAACATCTGTTGAAGGTCGTAACCTCCAGAATAGGTGAATCACACTTGACAAATTGCCAACCCCCCGCCCCGCATCCCTAGAAATAAAATAACTTAAACTTTAGATCAATTATTCGGTCCTTCAATTTATACAAAATTTTAAATGAATCGGTGATTCACTTGATTCAAATAATTTTCATGTTATGTTATCTATCAGAAAAATTAGATTTCATGAACACTCGGGCTTAACAAATCTAGATATAATTCATATCAAATGAAAACTGAAAATATGCTTTTTCTTATGGTGTAAAAAAATAATTTCCCATTTAAAATTCGTTCACAAAACTGAATTGTTTTCCATGAATTTTAAAAAAAGCAAAAACTGCGGGGAAAACGCGTTTCTTTAGTAAAGAAAAATTTTGCGTACATGAAGTGACAAAAACCACGCCCAAATCCAATGCTTATTTTCTACAAGATTCGAAAATAAAATACCGCAAGATATGTACTTGTATTTTTCAGTATTTTCACATTTCGACGCCATTTTTTAAATGAAATCAAATTTATGATATATCGCTGAAATCAGAAAATCATGGCAAATAAAACAATGTAAAAATATACAGGATGTTCCATTTGAAATAAGAAAATTGGTGTTACTTCCGGTTAGACGGAAGCATTTTGCTCACAATTGTGTCAGATTCTGGTTTCAGTTATGTATTATCAACGTTCTAATTCATAATAACCAAGTTATTTCGTACTTTCGTGGCCACCTGGTATAGATTACAAAGACATTGAAAAGTAAAATAAGGCCGTGTGAAGTAAAATATAGAGAATGGACACATATGTATGTGTCAGAAGTATAAAATGTGTTATTGGATTTTTTAGTTTGAACGCTTGCATGGCGGCGCCTTTATCTAAACGGAAGTGGAATTTGTGATGTCCGTAAATCTACGCTTCCCAAACCCCAACATTGCGTGAACTTCCAAACATTTAGTTGCTATAGCAGCCCTTATTTGTTGAACGTTAACACAAACAGACCAGCGGCCGTATTTCTCAGAAGCTAGGTATGTTAATGATTTTGCTCAGTAACTACATAGGTGCTAAATTAATGCAAGATGTTAATTAATTAACAGCAATTTTTAAATCTCACATATTTAACAAATTATGAAATATTTACTAAATGTTTCTCAAAATAATCTGATATGATATTGGTTGCCCTTGTCCTCGTTCATTAAAAGCAAGAGGAACATGTTGCTAAAATTTGAATATCATGGCTAATAGGAAAAAATGAACAAAGCAATTCAACGGCCATTTAAAGCTTTGTAACGTAGAAAATACCCAACAAAGGAACCATATTATATTGATTACCCGTTTTAAAACAATTCATTCTATAAACAAAAGAGCTTCTGTAAATTCCATAGCCCTTTTTAATGTGAATTGTGACTACTAAATTACTTCATTATTTGTTCTCTGGAGTAGGAACTGCAGAACTCAGGCCTCTTTTCCTTTTCTATTACTATTACATCAAATTATTGAAATTGTAGAGAAAAACTACCCCTACTTAATATACTTGATATATTAGGTAATTTATTGTACTATACTTTTACTATATTACTGTAAGGTATAATTTTTCACGAGCAGTCACAAGCAGCCCTGGTACCATTATTTAAAATAAAATATTGATATTGATGTGTATTCAAAAAATAAATAAGAATGTAGAAAATTACGCAAGCTAAAACTATTGTTGGACTACAATTGCTGCCTAATAAAAATTAAATTATCCCATTAGCAGTAAGTATATAATTCCTAAAAATAAACAATTACTTTGTAGGCTGCTTTAAACTAGATGTACAGGGTGTCCCCGTATATTTTGCACCATCACTGAAGCCTTTATTTTTGGAGCTAGAAAAAAACTTCTCATACAAAAGTTATTGGATTATTCCTAGAGCATCGGAATATGTTATCAGATAAAACAAATAAACATTGCAAAGTTAGGAAAAAAGACAAACTTATGTTTTTTTTAATGGAATGCCTTGTATATGGGTTTTTTTAAATTTACGCTTTCTCCTGATTTCAGTGATATAAATATGTTACATTTTTTTCTCCATCCGTTTCCACAATATTCCCCATTAACATTACCTAACATAGAGATAATACAAATATTACGAGATAATACAAATATTACAAGATAAAGATAATAATAATAATAATTTGACACGAGGTGGCATTTTTAGAAGTGTGATATAATGTGAAATTTAAAATCATTTAACTAAAATTTACTCTTAATATAAAACAAATAAATAATTACAAAAACAATTTAAACAATAAACAAGTTAAAAAAACTATTAAATCAATTAAACAAATTATTGACAGTAACCATTATCGGTCGAATTGTTTTTCACATGGTAATCTTTATGATGTCATATTTGTATTATTTCTATAATATAGGTAATGTTAATACGGAATATTGCGGAAACGGATGGAGAAAACATATGTATAACATAGTCCACTGACATCGGGAGAAAGCGTAAATTTAAAAAAAACCTATAAGGGCATTCCATTAGAAAAACGTAAGTTTGTCTTTTTCCTAACTTTGCGATGTTTATTTGTTTTATCTGACAACATATTCTGAAATTATTTTCTAGCTCAAAAATAAAGGCTCCAGTAGTGGAGCAAAATATACGGGGACACCCTGTACATATAAATATTTACGTACACCATTCAACGGATATTTATTTTGTAAAATCTTTTGCTACGGTTACTAGAATTTCGCTACATCATTACTGTTATGCGTTTGCACTCCTCATGCCATGAATGTGTAAAATAATAGTTATTTATGTATCAAGGCATAAATGTTCAACTTTTTATCATGAATGTGGAGAATAAACCACATGAGTGATAAAATGGAACTTTAATGCTGAGGTGCGTATTAAATTTTTTTTTAATCCAGAAACTTAATTGACTGGATTTTTTAAATAATTTTCAGTGACATTAAGAAATGTCATAATTGTCATAATTATTTAAAATTTTACGTGACATTGAGAAATGTCAAAATTATTTTTAAATGTCAAATCGGAATAATTTTTTGTAAATAACCCATTATTTTGAGCAATTATTATAATAGTCATAATACAATTCTGAATTTAAAAAACTGTATTTATTTACCATTACAACACAATTATTGTCACAAGCAATGAAAAATGTATGCTTAGGTTTTTCTGTCACCTCTGCCAACTTCAAAAATCGTACAATAATGGATTACTTTAATGACTATTTCTATCACTTTAACGACGATTTGAACAATAACAAATAATAAACAAACTGTTGCTATATAGGAAACTACATACAGTCACGTCTACTGGGTTAGTTTTGGAACTACATGCGGATTCCGCTTTACAGATTCTTATTCTCGTAATCTCTTGTAACATTATCTAAATATAACCGTTGCAATAACTGCATTCGTTGCCGCTACGAATACTCTTGATCTTATATTGGATTTTATATTATGTAATCCTATTCAAATCTCAAACTTTGAGTGATGACAGAAAAAATTAGCCGAAGTAGAATGGAAAATTCTCTTTTTGTCACTCTTCCTCATGTTTTCTCTATCTTTATCAATATTATATAGAATCAACAAGTTTCCCTCATATTGGAAAAATTCATATACTTATAACGTACCATTTTTAAATCTAGCAATAAATCATCAACCACAGAACTGTCTGCAATCCCGAAATTACTTGAGTGGCTTGTTGAAAAAATATATCTGTTAGAAATATCATCGTTCCTGAGCGGCATGGATTCTTCTGAGATCGTTCTGTTCACTCTAACTTGTTTATCTATACTAAGTAGTTTCATAGTTTAATCTCTTGTAGAAGCACTACTCTTCGCATTCGAGGCATCAATTCCACCAATTTTTGCAAAACATTCACAGGCAAATTAAACCACGTTTACAAGAGTTTTTGTTTCAACGTGTTTGTTTTGTCTTACTGTTGTGGAAATTCTACGGTCCAATTCGTCTCATAAATGTTCTATGGGATTGATATCTGGTGACATGGACGGCCAATTTAATAAATCTATTTTGCTATTTTTCAAAATATTATTTAGTTATTTTAGCCTCATGTATTTTAGGGTAGATAGATAGATAGATAGAAATTTCTCGTTATATGTGTTTTCGTTTTTACAACGCCAAACTCTTTGTAACCAACAATTTTCAAATATTTCAAATTTAGATTTATAACTAAACACTATTTGTTTCCAAAAAGTTACTGGTTTATTCGCATATTTTTTAGTAAAATCTAGACGCCTTTTATGAGCAGTTGTTAATAAGAGCTTTTTGGCTATACGGCTCCTTAATGATGCTATGGAGCCATCTTCGTATAGTAGTTTGAGAAACATCCCACATAAAATACAAAGGTGGGAACTTAAGAATGTCAGTTCGTGGAGTGAAAAACGAACAAATGGAAAAATGTTTAGTAGGTACTAATAAAGCAATCATTCATAAAAAATATTATTTATAGATAACAAATAACAAATTATTGCTTTCGTTTCCTCACCACCTACGATATAGGCGCGTTTTTTTTACATGGTTTCCCCTGTAGGCCTAATCCATGATGTTAATTGATATAATTTATCCTAATTGGTATCTTTTTGCATTGTTTAAATATTTGAACAAAAATTACTACAGCCTTTTAGTAACTCAAGAGCTACTCGACTACAAATATAGCAGTAGAAATTTTTGTTCTCATCATACTGGTTCATCATCTTCAATTTCCGATTGTCCAAGTTCAGTCTCTGGGTCATATTTATCGTTGTTAATTTTAGTTTCATTTTATATTAAAATGTCGATACAATCACATTCATATTTCTCTTCAAAATCATTTGATTCTATAATTTTTTCAGAGGAATTAAGATATGATTCTCCACGACAATTAGGACAAACTATGGAGCATTGCAAATTGCAAATTTAGTTTTCTGCAACCGCAGTTTGCGCCACTTTTCATTGAAACGCACTGTTTCCTTGTTGCTTTAATTTTAACAGATAGTGTATTTCATATGAATAGAAAACTTGTTCGCGTAGAAGATTAAATTCCAAACCTACGTTGTAGTATATATTTTAATTCTGTACAATTAGCTTATTGCGTTCTCCTCAATATTATATTATGATGTTATATTTAGTTGGCTCTAGGTAGCTCCATTCAATAATGTGTTTTGTGATTCATAATAACTACAATAGAGTTCTGGTAAATAGATAATTTCCGAAATATTTGTGAACTTTCCGCATTATTTGATTAGTGGCTGCTTTGAAACCACCAACTCAACAACACAATTCTCAATAATTATTTATATTTCCAAAAAAACTACTTGATCTGTTCCTTTATTGGGGACCAACAAAGTTGTATATTTTTACATTTATGTATTTCATAGAAAAATATCACATGCGTGAGAGGTTCATGTCAGCAAACAAATTAATTTCTTCATAACTGTTTAGTAATAAATAATAAATTTGTAGCAAAATCGATTTACGTTGGATAGTCAATGTATACTAACACTAACGCGTATTTTACATGACTAATTTATGAATAACGTGTCGATTTGGAAGAAGTGTCTTTACTCATTTAATTCGTCGGTCGATATAAGGTATATTGACCCTTAGAACCAAAATATAGGGTGATGTAGATTTAGACATGAACAGATTGTTAACCCCTAGCACAATATTAGGTATTTAAATTTGTCTTACCTACCTAAGTTGCCCCGCGGTTTTAATGCCATTAAATTACAATGTATTGATCAGTTTATTCAGCTCTTGTCTTGAAAGCATGCAACAACTTGAGAACGCATGTTATGTCATAAAATGTATAATAAAGAGAACGTATTTTGATGGAAAGTCCTGCAAATCTTCCTTTCCTTCTATTTTAGAAGCATTTCGTTCAACTTGATCTTGAACATTGATAATCGACACAGCTGTTTATATTTCGTTAGTTTTTTAAAACAAACTAAGTAAATCTATTTTTTCAAATATAATTCTAGTCAGTAGTAATTCTTACGGGAAAAGTATGTAGAATACCATCTCTTCTATTTCTGAGATCCATGTCTTAATCCCACACTTTCTATCATGTCTCATAACCCTCATGTATATCAGGATAATAGTCCGTCCTATACCTCTCCACCCGTAAGGAAACCCATCAACTGCCGCTGATTATTGTCTAATTTTTAACATACTTGGAGATCATCAACATTACAGCTTCTATGGAAGACGGCATAACAACCTTAATCAATATCTTGATGACTCTGTTTTTAAAGGATCACTTCACGCTGTGACTGAGGGAATCTCTTCATACGGTATACCTACGTCAAAGTGTTCAATAAAATTGTAACGTTCAGGTAAAAAAATTATTTCAGAGGAAAACATTACAATATTTTTGGCCAAACTTGTTTACGAAGCACAGCAGACATGAGAAAACCTTCACAACTTTGAATGATTAAGTTGGCAATATTCATTAGATTCATTATGGTATAGCTGTGATTCGGATAATAAAGTATGTGGACTTAATATCAATTAGAAGTGATTTGTTTCATATCTGATTCGTCAAATAAGTATACCCCCTTGTCAACTTTCTATCTTATTTATCCATTTTATTACAGGGATTGTTCGACTGTCCTTTGAGATAACTAAATACTTTTGAGGTTTGCCTTTTGCAAGCATAAATAAAGTAACCTTTTTTTAAGATTTCGTTTTAATCATGGCCAAGTCAAAGTTGGTTAACCTTACAATACGAAGTGTTATTCTTGCGTGTCATAATTGCCTGGATACGCTACTGTAACCGTGTAGAGTTCAACTACAAATGTTCAATGCCGAATTTCTGAAAGCTTTACATACCTACATACTTTGAAAGCTGCTTATTTTATGTTATTGTGATGTTTATTCATACGCTCCAGTCACGCCATTATTAGCCGTTTATGGGGCTGTAGTTGAGGTCAACGTTTTACTTTTAGGTAAATTGTATTCGTAAATTATTGATCTTGTAAGAACTATATATAGGTAAACTTATCTACTAAATTAAATTTTTTTTTAAAACAATAATTAAGCAGTTTGAAATTTGCATTTTTTGCTGTTTCCAGCAAGTTACGGATCGATGGAGTGGTATGAGAGATACCTATCCTAAAATAGTTGGAGAAATCCCTAATAAGGAATGAACCACTAATTTTGTGAAAATAAAATTTTGTTTTACCTGAATATTCTTGGTACGTTATTGTCATCTGCGATTAGTGGTTTAATTTAAAAGCGACAATCATTTGCGGGAAGAGCTTCAAGCAAATAATTAGCTGAAGCCGTTACTGCCTTTGTATTGTTTTGGGAGAGCGGTGGTAAAAGTTATAGTGCAGTAAAAATATGTTTTATTATTTCACAAATTTTAATTTCTTTGTATAAATAAAATGAAAAAACGTTATAATTTTTTTTTGTTACAAATTGCTTATTCTATTATTATGTTTAATAAGTGGCAAATATTTTGGCAACCACTGTGTATTTCATGTGGTCAAAGTTGTTAGGAAAGCGTACTCTCAAGGTTAATAATAATTGTCTATATTCTGGCGAAGGCGCCGGGATTCTTCCAGAAAAATAAAATAATTTTTGTTGTAATCGTATTCCTAATATTCATCTTTTTAAATTTTGTTGGTACTGATCTGGCTGTATCGATTTTTTTTCCGATTTCGCGATGCTGCACAGTTACCGTGCCCTCCGACACCTCACGAAGAGAACGCCAGCGAATAATTTACAGCTACTCCCCCATCCCGTAGGATTAGGTTAGTGACAAATATGTGCCCTAGCAGACGGAGGGATCCTAAGATTTTGCTTTTTGCATTCGACCTGCCAACCATTCCAGATTTTTGGCAGGCGGACATGACCTTCAATGTGGACAGCAGAATAGGCGTCATACCTCCGAGTACACTATTTTATAGCTCGTCCTGGAGATCTCTGCATTTGGTCCGTCTCTCCTCCTTTAAGGCGTTGTTGGTTTCAGCAGGTGCTGAGAACTCGATGACATTCATCACCTTAGCGTGATGGTCGAGGAGGACCGTCAGGCTTATTGGTTCGAGTCTAACGGTCGGGAACGAGTAGTTCCAGTAAATTCGGCATTTGTCGTTCTCGACAGCGGACTCGATATCTGACAAGTCCTGCAGTTGATGTCAGGAACCTCTACGCCTGCGACTCCGATTACACAGATCTTAAAAAGTAGGAGGTGTTTCTAAAGTATTTTTTCGCGTATATGTAGAATCCAAAATTAACTCAACATTCTGTTGTCTACGACGTTATTTATTTAGGATCAAAAATACATAATTTGTTACCTTACACTACCTAAATAGATATAAAAAGTTTTAAAAAATAATATATTTTGCAGAATCTGAAAATGCTATTTAGCCTGATTGTTCACCACCTTCTGTACCTCATTGCATGGCTCATTAACCTCCTCATTCTTGCTGCCACTTCCTTTTTGATAGTTTATTTTGAAAATATTATTGGTTCAATATTACAATACATGTATTATCAGTAGTACGTTGTTTTTTATATTTCTTTATATTTATAGCCAACAGTAGGTGTTTACTCTACGCTATTACATAATTTTATTTTTCAAAAAATTCTGTTGAAATTATTGAGTACCTTTCGTTGTTTTGTTATATGGAATTTATTGTCACTCTAAATATTTTGATCCGAGTTTTGATCATTAAAAATCCATGTAATTTTGCCTTCATGTTGATGTTATTTTTTCTATAATTCAGTAATTTTTAGATTACCTGAATTTGTAACGATCCAAATAGGAAAGAACGTAAGGCAATAAATCTCAAATTAAAAATATTATTGGCACAATAAACTTTTAGACTATACTGTTGAGCAATTTCAAACAAAGTGCAAATAAGTGAAAATTAAAATGGAAAAAAGCAATATTAGATAAATTCTTTGAGGTTATAGAGAAATGGAGATTTAAGGCTTTATGAGAATATGTAAGTAAATAATTAATACTACTTTTTATAAATTTTACATTATTTATATTGATTCACTGTTGGCTTCTTTAATTTATTTGCTCCGTCCTACTAAAAATATTTAAAGCGATTAAACTTAAATGTAAGAAGCTGCAGTTGCATGTGGACACGATAGTAGTTTTTATAACAAATATTTCTATCAAAGACTTGATTTGTCAGTGCAAATTCAAAAATGAATAAATTATTTGCCCTAGCCAACAGATTAGACTATAGGAAAGGATATAAATTACTGTTGTTTAAAAAAAATTTAGTATTCTAAAATACATTTTGATTTATAAAAAATCAAATATGCTAAAAAATATCCGGATTATTGAAAAATTATTAGAGGTAGAGAAACAGGAATAGTTTATGCCGAAAATAGTATACCGGGTGACCACGAAATGACGCTCACCCTTATATCTTCTTTGTTTTACAAGATATTAATTTCAAATTTGGGCACGTCAAATAATGGTTAAATATGCATTATTTCAACGGTTTTATCACTTTCCGTCGCTTCCGGTTTCACCGGAAATGACACTAATTTTCGTATATTTTTACATTTTTGGATTCAGGAGGTCATTTTGAATACATTTAAGGCAAATTGAGATAAAAATATTATTGACAGACATTTTTATGAGCAAATTTAATTTTTGATCTAGGCGGCCGTGACCCCAAAAAAATGTTTTGTTTTGCTTCAATAATTAATCAAAAAATACAATTATGATATTATGCCGTATGACATTTGTGTTATAAGATCTTAAACATTTCGGAAATCGTTTTTCCATAATAACTCATTTTTTTTAAATGGCACCATGGTGACTCACTATGTTATTTTAATAAAGCATTTCATTGCCGATAATTTGGTACCAAACACTTCATTATTTGTTCATATTATAATACATAAAAATTACATTCAACAAGATATAAATGAAGATATAAATATTTTTTAATAACACTGAATTTCTATCAAATAGGTGCCTTTGAAATGTAACGAAAGAAACAAATGAATAGTTTCATAGCTCAAATTAAATGTCAAATGATATTTAAATCTATGAGAATCAGGTATTAGGTATTATGCTGCGTATTAAAAAATTATGTTTTATTCACAAAGTGACAAAGTGGTGTTCTTGAGCTACTCTCTCTTGTCTCAGCTCCCTTTCTACACTTTCTTAGTGGATAGCGTTCTGCATATATAAATCACGGGCTGCCAGACTATTTCTGCGACTTTCCCCGTATATCAACAGCATATCCACTTTGTCACTTTGTGAATAAACCATAATTTTTTTATACGCAACAAAATAATACCTGATTCTCATAGATTTAAATATCATTTGAGCTGTTAAACTATTCACTTGTTTCTTTCGTTACATTTCAAAAGCACCTATTTGATAGAAATTCAGTGTTAAATATTATGAGTTTATTTTCATTTATATCTTGTTGAATGTAATTTTTATGTATTATAATATGAACAAATACTGAAGTGTTTGGTACCAAATTATCGGTAATGAAATGCTTTATTAAAATAACATAGTGAGTCACCATGGTGCCATTTAAAAAAATTAGTTATTCTGGAAAAACGATTTCCGAAATGTTGAAGATCTTATAACACAAATGTCATACCACATAATATCATAATTGTATTTTTTGATTAATTATTGAAGCAAAACAAAACATTTTTTTGGGGTCACGGCCGCCTAGATCAAAAATTAAATTTGCTCATAAAAATGTCTGTCAATAATATTTTTATCTCAATTTGCCTTAAATGTATTCAAAATGACCTCCTGAATCCAAAAATGTAAAAATATACAGGGTGTTCCATTTAAAAAACGAAAGTTAGTGTCATTTCCGGAGAAACCGGAAGCGACAGAAAGTGATAAAACGGTTGAAATAATGCGTATTTAACCGTTATTTGACGTGTCCAAATTTGAAATGTATATCCTGTAAAACAAGAAGATATAAGGGCGAGCCTCATTTCGTGGTCACCCGGTATATAAATTGTTTGGGTAATGTCAAAATTGCATTTGAAAATTGTCAAAATATCACCAATGCTTACATTTACGAGCTACATAAATCCGAAAAACTAGCCATCTTTCTACTATGATTCACCAAAAAATAGTCGGTCATTTATTTAAGAAAGATACAGTTACTAATTTAACACTATTTTTTAGTGCTCTATTTCAATTTGTGGGAAAGTACACTGTTGATTTATATTCAAGAAACAAATTAATAAAATAATAAAAGTCTACTTAACCAAAAGTATATTTTGATAAGATTAAATATCCTCAATTTTAAGTGGTTTAAAAAATTATATATAGACCGCTATATTGAAATGGAAGCTCGTTATCGGAATTATTACTTAGTTTTACAACATCTGGGAATTTTTTTTATTGCAGGCATAAACATACACAGTATACCATATATTTGAAATCATTAAAATCGACTACAGGTTGTTCCATTTTAAAAAACCCCTTTGAATACTCAATATAAAACTCAGTGACTAATATAATGAGACTTATAACATGTTAAGTACCTATATTAAAATGCTATAGCTAATTTGTCCTGATGGTCTTCATACAGGATTGTAAACAACGTCGTCACAGATTTAGACAACGATGTATACCTACACTTAATGCTATGACCTAATACATATGCAGAGGAAAATTTTTTGCACTGATCTTGCGTTTGAAATGTACCTAATTATTGTCCACACTTAAGCGAAAAGCTTCAAATTGGTTTTCATTTTTCTTTTTTCAGTTTGATCATTTATTGTGATAAACCTTTTCTTTTTAATTTAGTTAAGATCATTATTTTCTGACTGAATACTGTGTATTTGGTTTTATTTTATTTTTTGCAAAAAATTTATTCACGTTCGCGTTACGTTTCGAACTGTCGATGTTTTCAAAATAGTACAAATATCCCCTTATTTGTTTATTTTACAACACCTTTAGAGGATTTGTAGAAAAAAATAATAAATAAAAAGTGGTAAATGTGTGAACTCGCTAGTGTTCGCAGAAAAAGAATAAAACTATATTATTACACTCATAACAACGGTCGATTTATGAGTCAGTAGGCTTAAAATCCAAATTGGAAATAATTGCTATAAAAGGTTTTATTGTTTTAATGGCTTCATTTGTTGCCCAATATTTGACTATCCTAGGTTTTCCCCCCCGGCGTAGTTGTGTTTAAGTGGTGGGGGGTAAAAATGTATCCCCAAAAGGGGTATTTTTGCTGTTTTACGGTTATATCTCGTAAACGACTCACAACATCGAAAACATTGTCCTATTAAAAATTGTAGACCAGACGCATATTTTTTGGACCACCCGTTCCCATACTGGTGCTCATCAAAGTTGGACAAATTTTGCATATTTATGGAAAATATGTTATTTGCAATATATTAAACATCGTACTATACATTGTACTAGTCTTGTACTTAGTAAATACATAAAATATTAAAATTGTAGGACATATAAAAAGATAATATTAAAAAATGGTTTTATATAGAATATGATGATATATTTCATAATTACAGCAGAATTTAATGCCCTACAACTTTTAATAGGACAATGTTTTCGATATTGCGAGTATTATACGATATATAACTGAAAACCGCAAAAATAACGCGATTATTTTCGATTCGTCTAATTTTTTGGTTTTACACTACTGGTCTATTAGTCGCCTTATTGACTTTGGCGGGGCAAATTTTTGGTATGACTGTAAGTCAAAATATAAATAAATACTGCTTGGACGAAATGGCCAATAAAACACACAGCAATAAATTTATTTTATTAGTTTATTACATTCTAATAATTTATACTTAATCTAGAAGTACTGAAATAGATATAGTATGTTGTCATAAATTGGTACACATTCAATATCGATAAACTTTTTATAAAAAGAAATTATGAAAAATATTCTACGTAAATTACTTTTTTGTTACGCTGTTTTAAATATTAAATTTCCTTGGTATATACTCTTAGAACACTCACTCGCCTTTATTTTTATTTCTTTTACTCACTCACTCTACTTTATCTTTAATAAATACTTATTTAAATTTATAAACATGTATTATTTTAAGTAAGCCGGAATCACTTAAATTTAACAGACACATTTTTCTTGCCTGTACCGAGTCTGTTCTTAATAATGGTAATTGTTTTCTATAATTTGTCGCCTATCTGTTTTAAAGGTGTTTTTAATTACGAACACATTCTCAGTCTTTATTTTTCACTGCAGATGCCAACCAGCAGGCTAAAATTATCCCGATTATCTAAAAAAAAGAGAGACTTTTAGCACAGACGAAAATCAACCAACTGTGGGCGTGCAGCTAACCCACGAAATACCTTCTGAATCTTGACCAATTGACAAGGTTAAAGGTACTGAACTAATCTTTGAAAAATTGGCATTTTCATCTCAGAAATGTCAACGTCTATCATTCTGTAATACGATAAAAAAAATTCCTCTGATTCTGTATCTTCTATCACTCTAGGTTAATTATCAAAACCCGAATCTTAAATAGTTAACGAGTTCCAAGACTCGGATATACACTAGGCCCGTGGGGCATTAAAAGATCAATTAATCCAGAACGGATCGAGAGAAAGAAATGGGCATTAGCTCCATTTTTCCTTAAAACTATCTAGCTTGTCGTCTGATCTATCGTTAACTATTTCTAAATTATTTAAATCAGAAAGCTTAAACCTTTAAAACTATTTAACATTAAGGAACGAATCCAAGCACATTCCTTTTATCATTCTTGCTACCTTTAATCTAAACCAATTTTTTATTCATATTTACGACTGATCGAGCTATTATGCAACACTTGAACCTTGCCAGTGGAGCGAGCTGCACACCTACTATACTAATAACATGCACACATGCACAACATAACTTTTATTGTTTCTAGAATAGATACAGCAATGGCTGCGCTGCGGATAATGGTGACAAAATTAACAACCCACCAGTTCCAATTACTGTTTTCGTCCACAGCGTCAATTATGCTATTTATGTACATAATGTACACCCTACCTCTATAAACGCGACTCCTATGCCCACACCGACAAGTACTTTTGATGCCCTCTCAGCTCTCATTTGAAGTTCGTCGAAACATCCGTAGTTATAAAGGAACTCGTCACCAGGTTTTGCGTTTTTGCAATTGGTTGGGGTCGGTCCAGCCACATTTTCTCTTATGGCATGACAGCAAGACAACGGTCTGTTGACCCAGTCGGTGGGGCCGTCGATTCCGCAACATTCCAACTAAAAGAAAATAACTTAAATCAGACTTAATGGAAATGTTATAGAGCTTTTAGTGAGGAAACTATCCTTTACTCAACGCCTAGAATTAATTTGTATAGTAACTGATTATGCGCTACTCTTGAGAAATAAAAGTAGATCAACATAAACCAGAGGTGTCAAGGACAATTTTATATTGAATAATGGAATGAAAATTCACTTCCTCCTTGATCATGGTTTATCGATTATGAAAATTGCCGATAAAGCAATCTCAAGAAGAAAATGACTTGCGACTTTGAAGAGTTCATTGAGCATTGCCTAAAGTTATCAACAGCACCCTCAGTGACGTAAATACAAATTTAAGGTATGGGCTACATCACTGAGTATGTCTTGACACAGGCAAATGTGCCCATAATGGTTTAACTTAACTATAATCATGCATGCAGTTTGAAAAATCAGTATTAAAAATACATTAAAAATTAAACTGGTAACTTATTCTGGACCAGTTTTTCAACAAATCAGTACAAATATAACTAAAACTTTATCCGCATGTGATGTTTTAATAAATAATAAATAAATATTATTTTCGAATGGAAGCCGCAATTTCTGCTCTACGACTAAAGAAGGAATTGCACCAATAACACTTTTCCTCCTTTAATAAAAGAAGATAGCTCGTTTATTTCTTTGTGAATATATATTTCTCTCGAACTCAACACTAAACTCTCTAACAAAGATTCTAACGAAAATAACGCCAGTTAATTATTTAATGTCAGAAAATATAGTCTGGGTAACTAAATGTTCCCTGAAAAACCCAATTAATAATAAATTTATGGGACCTGATAATATTCCATTATTCCAACCATTGACCTAAAAATGTGTGCCTTGCTTGTATACTATGCAGTCTGTTTTTCCTTCCAACTGAAAGATTTCTCGAGTCAAGAAAGGAAACGAAACGGATCCAAGTAATTACCCTATCATCGTGCTTTGTATGCTCTCTAAAGTGTTGTCATGCAGCTACTGGAATATTTTGAATTGGTAGATTTGTTGAGCGATCGGCAAAAAAATTTTATTGGTATTCCACAGGATATCTGCTCACCTATGTTGTCCATATAAGAAATGATACGATCGAGGGGTTCGGAGAATCTTGGGTCATGGTTTTATGTGTCTCTGAAGCATTTGATTAAGTATGGCATCAAGATTTTCATAAATACATTACCATCTTATATCAGATTTTTTCCTCTAATCATTTAGTTTGTGTCCTGATACAATTGGTGAAGTCTCCACAGTGTTTCTGAATTATCTCGGGCATTTCACAAGGATCTATCTTATCACTAACTTTGTTCCTTCTTCCTTCGATTTTTTCCAACATATATATAATCATATGCACAGTTTCGCTGATGATAATACTCTTCACGCAAGTCCATCTTTCTAAGACTAGAGAGTGCACTGAACGTTACACTTCAAGAAGCAGGTAGACCAATTCGATTCATTCTGATTTGGTTAAAATTATTAAATAGGTTTCAAATAACCTGGTAGGCCTCAATGCTTCCAAAACGCAGTCCAGATGTTTTCCAAAAAATCTAACAATAATGGACCAAACATCAATGTCAGACCAATTTGTAAATATTTTTATTGGGCTCTTCCTCGAACTTTTGCAAATGCACCATACTATAGTGTTTCTTAAAATAGCTCTGACGTATTTTTTCTTTTTGCTAGTACTTTTCATTTAAGGCCAAAAAAATTTTTCAATCCGAAGTAATTAATCTATTAAATTTTTGTGACGTCAAAAACGGATAGTCATTGGTATAGATCATATGATTCACAT
Organism: Rhagium mordax; assembly: GCA_963680705.1. NCBI lineage: Eukaryota > Metazoa > Arthropoda > Insecta > Coleoptera > Cerambycidae > Rhagium > Rhagium mordax. Next base: position 16,643,211 of record OY796661.1, read on the forward strand.
AACCTTAATATCATGATTCACATAACCTTAAATTTTTTGTTTTTGTACATTTATTTTCAATGTTAATTTTAATTTTTGTAGTTTTAACATGGATCCATTATAAGATTTAGAAACTCTCGCAGACAGAAGATATATAAGTTTTAATATTGTAAATTATTAAAGATAGGCGGCTAATTATAGGTTGGATTTCCAACTAACAAAAATAATCTTATTAGATCAAGGCAAATAAAACTTCAATTATAATGCACTGAACAAGGTTTTAGTTGATAGTACAGGAACCAAGCATAAATTTTAATAAAAGGGACATAATATGCGAAAATCGTAAAAAATGCATATTTTTGAGGTTAGTATTGTGAGATCACGTGCACAAACGAATTTGTTTGGAGTTTAACTAATAGCAAGACCGTCCGTTTTTTCACGGCATTAACGGAAAACTGGCGGGACTTTTGAAATTGATACAACTTAATATTTAAAGCAACTGTAAGAATGATATATTATTGGAATTTATTACATTATTATATTTAATATGTATTCAACTTTGACATAGATCTATTAAAAACCTTTGATTCAATTGAGGTGTAAGAGCCCAAAAAATTAGTAAATTTCTTAATTCCCAAACTAATTTTTCTTATTGGGAAAAATTCATTTAACTGGCCTTACATAATATACCTGTAAAATCAACAGGAATACCATTATTTTATTAATAGCTTCAATGTTTACGTTATTTACATAAATTGCAAATAATGAAACTTATACTTTTTTTTTTATAAAAAACAAGCGAGATGTTCCTAATATTTCAATAAATTATTAACATGCGCGAACCCAATAACCTGTCCATAATATAGAAACTAGCGCTGAATTAATTCAATTTGCTTATTAATCAATAACTATTGCACTCAGTATTAAATATTTAATAGGCTGCCATTAGCTAAATAAATTGCTGACAGGGGCAGATGCGTTTTTGATAATTTAATAAATAAATTTAATAAATTTTTTTTTAATGGGGTTATTTCACAATTTATATTTATGTTAAATGTACAATCAGGAACACTTAAAAATACTGTATATTTGGAAAAAAGTATTTTTTTTGCGCCTACGTATTTTTAAACTCGGTTTGTAATTTGAAAATATCAAGTTCCCGCCAACACTCGTGACGTAAATGTTTACGCATGCGCAGTATAGCGTAGATGAAATATCTCAAAAAAACTAACCTCACATTTTTCACGCTCTTAAACTCGACACTGAAATAGTCCATATTTTTCGCAAAGAATTCCTGAATCATAACGTAGTTCACTTCAGGTAAATTTTCACTGCTAGCTTTAACGAAATTAGGCTCCATAATAGTAAAAAATGATGAACTAACACAAACTAAAGCAAACTGTCAAAAGTGTCAAATGACTCTAGACTCTTAACAAAAACAAATCTTCCTAGATTTAGTTCTAAACCGTGACGTCAGAAGTTAATAAAATTTGAAATTATTGACGATACTTTTTGATTGATTTATGAATAATTGACAAATAATAAAGACATGGTATTTACCAATACATTATTCTTGCATATTCTACTATCCAAATTGATAGCTATTTTTAAGTTTTTCTTTAACATGAAATAACCCTATTGCATATATCCTCAAATTTCAGGCAAACTATACTTATTGTTGTATATTATATATATAGGTACGCCATTGAGTTTAGCAACAGGCCAATATTGATTATTAATTTAATTGTAAATTCAGGTAAACTCTCAATTAACCGAGTTTGCATTATTCAGTCAATGAATCAGATACTCCACATATTTACGATATCGGCTATTCTGATTAAAAAAAAATTATATGTTACTGTATTATATTCTTATAGCTCAGGCACCAGAAACGAAAAAGTGGCTTAACTAAAACAAAAGACCAAAATTGTTGAAAATGTTACCCTTTTTTTCAAACGACCAATAGTTTTCCTGCAAAATAAAATAAAAATCGCATTTAAATTTTTTTGATCAGGTTATGCGAGGAAAAAATTGTTCATATCCTCTACTTTTATTTTCCCTTCTAAGGATTCATAGTTTCATTATCCATATCATCAATATCATAATTGCTATTGTCTTCACAACAACTTCATAGTTTATACATATAAAAATGTTTGTTATTTATTATTTATTACGTCGTCTCCAGGTCTCTTACTGTATGTATATAACAAAATTAAATTAATCTAACCTAAACATAATGCTAATAACTATTATATTAACTTGAGAAACAATAAATAAGTGTGAGAAAATAAATACATTAAAATGTGACAAAATAAAAAAGATAACATATGGAAATGAAAATTGATTAAATCATTATTATTTTTTTATTTGTTTAAGAGTAGAGCTACTTTTTGTTTGCAGGCGAGCGCGTGAAGAGGAATCTGTAGATATTTATTTTTAAATTAAATACTTATTTTCCTAACTTTTCTTACTCTTACAAAATTATAAATTAGGACTTGGTTAACGAGATATTACAATAAATTCAGATGTGTGATGTTCACCCAAGGGGTTTTCACTACCGGCAGTCGATGTACAAATTTTTGCTATAGTCGAGTAAACTTTAACTTGGCGTGTGGATGAGTTGATATTGTGCGTATTATTGTATTTTCTCTTGCACACAAAATTGAAGCAATGGCCCAAAACCATTGTCTACGTATAAACATACGTGAACAATGTTTTTGGGTTATTGCTTTAACTTTGTGTGCAAGAGAAAATGAAATAGCATGCACAATATCAACTCATCCACACGCCAAGTTAAAGTTTACTCGACTATAGTGATACGAATTTCACAAAAACGTCTTTGGAATGATTTCAGTTGAAGTAATTATGTTTCTGTATAATGTCACATCCTTATATTATCACTTGATTTCAGGTTAAAAAAATATTTTTTATTTTTAATATTTGTGGAGTTGTGAAAGATCTTGTTTATTCGGTTCCAATTTGAAATGAGCAACAATTACGAGAACGAATTGTAAATGGTGCAAGGCAATTTAAGCAAGAATATTTCCTTTGAATTAGTATATTTATTTGCTTCTTTTACCTATGCCAGTAGCTTAGTTAAATGTGAATTAATTTAGGTATTCTAAGTAAAAATGTGTACCTACACCACTGTTTTTTTTTTTTAATTTTATTTTATTGAACTTTTTTAACTATGCACAACAAAAAAGGCATTTTTTGCCTAAAAGTAATCGATTTAAGCAAAACCAATTGTTACTGCAAACAACAATAATAAAAGTAATAAATTCCGAAATTAAAATATACTGAAAATAAATCTGAATTTATTGGAATATCTCGTTAATCAAGTCCTAAATCAAAATTTTATTAGAGTACGAAAAGTTGCGAAAACGAGTATTTAATCTACAAATAAATATCTTGAGACCATGCGTACGCATGAAAAAGTTAGGGGGTTAATGGGTACCACAACTCCTCTTTTCCCAGTTTGTGCTTTGACTTTTTTTACCAGAATTACACAAAAAGTGTATCTGCATAAGATAAAAGTCTGTGCAAAATTTCAGATAAAATCTTAAAAAATAACATAACATTATTAATAAAAATAGTTTCCAAAATTCAAATTTTAACACCCTGTATAAGGAAAACTACGTGCCAAAATAAAAAATCACATCATGAAAGTGACATTATTTTGGTCCAAAGAATCTGTGGTTAACGGCTTGACCTACTTTTTTTAACACCCTGTATAATATGTTGTTTAGTTTTTAAATAATTTTTATAATATAATTCTAGTTATTTAATGTAGTTTACTATAAGTTGCCACCTATTTTTTTTCGTGTAGCTGCTTCAGAACGAGAGTCGAGGGCCCTCCAGACTTCATCCCGAAGATCACAGGATAAGTTGACCTGGTGTTGTAATATCTTGAATCCGGTAATTTTTTATCTTTTACTCTATTTCGCCACAGAAACAGAAAATTAACGTAGTCCATTTTTCTCTAACTGATTTTATATTCAAATAAAAACGGGGAAATTTATATTTCTAAGAGGGGCACATTATTTTTAATAGCTCACGGGCGCCAAATATCTTAGGACGGACTTGGGAAAACCCTTGTTCATACGGAAACAAAGGTAAGAACATTATCTACTTTAAAATACATTAAATTTAAAGTAGCGTAAATCGATTTACTCATTTTTTTTAGACATTCACAAAAAACTATTTTTTCAGTAAAAAAAACAATTTTTTTTCAAAAACGATCCATATGCAGACTATATTTCATCCCCTATAACAAGCATTAATTTAGCTTTACTAAATTTTTCATGCACATTGGTCTTTTTTTTAGTATCTGCACTATTGCAAGAGTTTATTTTATTTAATAAATCAGATCTTGCGTGCTGAAGAATCTGCCAAGACCGATTGCCAAGTAAAGTAAATACGTCTAGTTTGTGTGTGCGTGTGCAAACCAAAAAGTAGGTAATTTTTGTGGTTTACAAATTGGATTACACGTTTTAAATATTTTCTGTAAAATTCGGATTTTGTGGAATAAAAATATAGATGGAAATTTTTGGCATTAATTTTACATCATTAATGCGTTATCAGTTTATGCAATACAATCAAGTGGTATGCTACAATGAGTCATTAATGTGATAATATCAGTATCAATCAAAACAGCGCCATGTCCATTATACCGAGAGATCAACAAAAAATAAACGATCAAGAGCTATAAGAGAATCTGCATTTTTGTTCCTAACAAAGTTCATTTACAACATCAAACGATATATGTACTTTGTTCTACAAATTATTTTGTTGCGTATGATTCTTGAACAATTTAATCAGTAATGATATTCTGACACTACCTTTTACTCCGACGCAAGGCATGATTTACGTTCAGAGGTTATCTCTTGTACATCATAAGAAGAATATGGAAATTTTGTGGGCGGAAAACCCTTACGAATTAGATTAACAAACTGCTACCCTCTCCTTCAAACATTAGTTCAATTCAATCACGAAAATCAAGCAAATGATTAAACATTGGTAAGAAATGCACAGATGTGTAAAAGTTATGGGCATAAGTGTCAACTGCAACTAATCAAGGTTTTCTCGACACGCTAATTTGATGACAAATAACTTGTTCATCATTATTTAAATTTTGTGGATGTTATTGATATTGCAAAATAACTATATTTGTTTTGAAGTATGCGATTGCGTTCAGGTAAGATTTTGTTATTATTGACCGTTTTAAAACATTCTTAATGTTGAATAAGAAAATATGTTTTATTTATTTAAGTGGTTAAATAAAATTGGAAATGGTAATGAACAATACAACTACCAATATTTTTACTCTTCTTCAGTCTCCTGAGTCTAATAATAACTTCAGTTGTATCTTAGATGGTGAAGAAGTATAAAAATTAAGTGAAGGAGTATAGCGCCTTTGGTCGTGTTCTTTCCAATTTTCTAGTACATCTCCATATGTTAGATTTGTTTTGAAAAACATACCCTTGCTAACGTAACAATTTCTAGGTATTAAAAATTGCATCATATAAATTGTTGATGTTATCGATTCCCTGTAACTGCATTGCATAGTCCTCATAAATCGGGACAAACATTAAGTGTCACTACTGGTAAAAGAATTATAGAAGGTGCGATACTGTAATAATGTTGGCTCCGAAAAATAGGTGGCGCATCCCCAGCATGGTTCAGAGATTGTCAGTATGGTTAAAATTTCCACATGGACAACGATGGTACCTTCACAATGTATCTGTACGAGTGTGGCAATTCTAACCACTTTGATAATCGCGCCACCTACATCTCGGATCATCAGCGTCCGCTTCTTATAATTCTTTAAGTGAATATTGCCATTATGATAAGAGAAGGGCCACATTAGATATATCTTACCTTGGTTTGAACATTATCCCATGCAATTTTGTCGGACTTGCTATTTTCGTAATTATTCATTGAATTCGTCATGGCTTGCTTCAGAGCTGTGCGGAATTCACTTTTGTAAGAAGCTGCCGCTATTCCAACCGCAAACTCGATAATGAATATTATTAGCAAACATGCAGCATACTAAAAAATAAATTATACGGTGTATAAAACTGATGTACAGCAATTTTGCAATTTGAATAGATTTATTGCATAAATTGCCATTTTATGTAATTTTTTCTGCAATTTTTATAGATCTATTACTGTATGAGGGTGTTCTAAGGTTACATTTCTTTAAACAAAACATCCTGTACTATATTTTCACATAATCGAAGTCGACCTGTACTTCTGATTTAATAGAAATGCATAATTGTTATATATTTACTGCAATAATGGCCGAGAAAATAATATTTTCACATGTTTCCTCGTGCTTGGAAATTTGTTCTTTATTTGTTAAAACTATTTATACTTGCCAGAAATTAGGCTAAAAATAATAATTTATGACTTTTAACAGTATTTAAATATTAAGTGGGATATAAGAATATTCACCCTGTGTACGTGAAATAAAAAAGTTTATTTACAACTCATTTAATTATTTCCATTAGAACTATATAATACTATTTTTTGCTGTCATAAAAAAAAAATTATAATGTATTTAAATGTCATTAAATATAAATTACTGCGTAACAAGCGATATTGGGCAAATTATCGAAATTGTATAATGAAATTATCCAAATATCCCATAGTGGTATTTTCAAAAAGTGCAACAAAATATATCTCGAAATTATTTAGAAGCCAAATTTTTTGAAAAACATGCAATTCTTTTAAAAAAGTTTTCACTTTTTTTTTCTTAAAGTATTACTATAAACAGTATGACCACAGTGGCATTTATTAAATGCGTACAGAATAACTTTTTCGCTAAATTGAGACAAGGAATTGATAAATACCATTGGCGTAGCATTTTTGTATTCAAAGAAGGATCAAAACACTTTTATATTTAAGTAATGTTAACCTAAAAGTATATTTTTATTGTTTGAGTTTTCCTTGATTTTTTTTAACTAAAACGAATTACTTTTCTATTAAAAACGTGTTTAAAACACTTACCGCCATAAGCATATAATATGATTCCCTAATAGCTCCATAGCAGCCCAGTGATGCGACGAGGAACACTATAACTCCTGCAACAATTAGGACAACTGGCGGAGCCAATATCTTACCTTCCATAAAATGACTAAATTCCCCAACATCTGATAGAACTAAAGAACCCGCTACTATTAAACCGATTCCAGATATCTGAAAGTATAAAAATAATGTTGGTAATAAGTTAACATTATTTGCATAAAATTAATATTATAATAAAAAGCATTTATCGAAAAATAGAAATGAACTTAAACTGAATAATTATAATTATTATTTGAAAAAAAAAGCGTCGTTACTAACCGCAAAAACTAGGTTGAAAATAAACAGAATGTACTTTATCAAACTCAATTCACAAGTCTTCATTTTCGATTAGAACCCTGTAAGTGGTCACTAAGAACTATTCCTGAAACTTGGTAGTTAGTTGGGATAACTTCAGGATGTGATTAACCTTTGAGATGAAGAACCTTTCCTTCATTGGCCGGCATTGTTGAAAGTGACCATTACTATGGTAACCTTATACCAAGTAGCCTGAATATTATTTCAAGCTACCACTCAACTTTTTTAACCTCTTTTACTAAGAATAAAGATTGTATCAAAGGTCTTTCATTTTATGGGTTTCCACGCAAAATTTGCATACATTTAGTTCGCATAGCGCATTTTTATTTATAGTAGACATTTTGTAATTGTCAAGTGCTGTTATTAGTGTCATTATCGTTAAAATATTTTTGATGAAAAATGATAGTGAACCCATTACATATAAAATGGTCATGGGCGCCGGTGGAAATTTTTTTTTGTATCCTATGAGAGGTAGAAATTTGAATTTGTATTATGTAGTAATTGAGCAGGATAATTCTTGAAATAATCTATAATAGATTCAAATTCACCTTCGATTCTAGTCCTGTCCGGAAGGGGATTTAATATTTAGACATGGATACAATTATTCGCGAATAATTGTAATAACCTAAAAAAACAACTGTTTTTTAAATAATTCACATTTCGAAATAAACTGTTTCATCATCAGTACCCATTATGAAATATTAAGATAAGTAAAGGAAAATTATATATGTATGAAAAAAATACATAATGTACATTTCATAACAGTTTTTCTACTGGGTTTTACGTTTTCTGGTAAGACACGTGTGCTGGTTGGAAATCGAGGAAGAAGTGTGGAGAAGTGAGGACGATTTGGATTGTACTTTTCTATAGATCTATACGTTTACAGATTAGGACTAGTAGATCTGTACTTTTAATAGTATATATTTTCTACAGATCTGTAAGTTTATGATTACAACTTCTAGCAGTTGTGTACTCTTGCGTGTACAGTTTTTCTATAACTCTATACGTTATAGGTATATAGGTACTAACAGGTTTGTACTTTTATAAGTACAATTGTCTACAGGTCTGTATGTTTACAGACGAATCTTGTAGAAGGTCTGTACTATTATAAGTGCAGCTTCTCTACAGGTCTGTATGTTTACAGTTGTGTACTTCTACCTGTACAACTCTGTATGTTTACAGTTACCAATTTCTATACGTTCGTACTTTTATAGGTACAGTTTTTGAGCAGGTCTGTATGTTTACATTTGTGAACTTTTACATGTACAGCTCTGTACGTTTACAGTCTACAAGTTTGTATTTTTATAGGTATAGTTTTTCTACAGGTTAGATGTTTACAGGCGAATCTTGTGTGTTATCTATAAGTACAGGTTTTCTACAGGTTTGTATGTTTACAGGTGTTAATTTTTACGTGTACAGCTCTGTACGATTACAGTTACAGATTTCTATACGTTTGTATTTTTATAAGTATAGTTTTTCTACAGGTCTGTATGTTTACACGAGAATCTTGTGGAGAGTCTGTACGTACAGCTTTTCTATAGGTTTGTATGTTTACAGTTGGAAACTTTCGTTTGCAGTTACAGATTTCTATAAATTTGTACTTTTATAGGTGTAGGTTCTATATTTACATTTGTGAACTTTTACGTGTACGTTTACAGCTATAGATTTCTAGACGTTCATATATATTTTTATAGGTACAGTTTTTGTACAAGTCTGTATGTTTACGGGCGAATCTTGTAGAATGTATGTAATTTTATAAGTAGGTGCAGCTTTTCTATAGGTTTGCAATTACAGGTAGTAGTTTTGTACTTTTACATGTGCAGCTCTGTTTGTTTACAGCTACAGATTTTAACACATTTGTACTTTTATAGGTACAGTTTGTCTACAGGTACAGTTTTTCTACAGGTCTGTACGTTTAGCGGTAATATTTATGCTGGTTATAGTTCCAAGAAGCTAAAATTGGTGCACATGGAGGAGGCATGGATAAAGAAGAGGAATAAGGAGAATTTAGTCTGTACTTTTCTATAGATCTGTACGTTCATAGGCTAAGCTCTTATAGATCTGTACTTCTAATAGTACAGCTCTTCTACACCCTACAGGGCTGTGTGTTTATAGACAAAGTTTCTAGTATTCTAGCAGTTATGTACTGTTACATGTACAGCTTTTAAATCTATAATCTAAATTTTACATTAATTTACAAATTTCAAAAGTGACAAGATTTAAGATTTCCAACGGAATGGTTCTGAGCACTTGATTTTCCCGCTTTACCCAAATTTAACTATTTTTACACTCCCTGTATACGTACATACAAACCAGTATTTTAATGATGCTTCCGTTTTTATGTTTAATAATTGAATAAATGGGAATCTAATTGCCTTGAAATGATCATAAAAATAGTAATGTCATTGTCTAAGATTTTTTCAACAACATGTCAGTCCAGTAGTTGATCTCGTCCGGCCAATTGACCTTAAACTTAGTGCAATAATAATAAAATGTAAGGTGGACTAGTACAAAGTATCAAGTCTACTTATATAAATCCATCTTTATCTAATCAGTCGCTATTAGTAATAACTTCCAACCAAATCAGTAAAGTGAGTGTGAGTGTCCTAGTGAAAGGTACGGTTTAAAATGAGTGAGACGATTTGGGAAGAATGGGAAGAACTTGCAAGAGATTACAAAGAATTAGAAACTGTGAACGTAACTTATTTGAGAAAATTAACGGAGTTAACTAACCTTCAACAAACTTGCTTAAAGCAGATAGCACACCAAAGATATAGGTTAAAAAATATAAGTAAGAATGCGAAACAATTGGAGAGAGAAGGAAAGTCGGATAAAGTGGCGCAAATCCAAAACAATATTATGAAACGAGAAGCGGAGCTGCAATTCATAGAACAGAGCCTGCCAAAGAAAAGTGGAAAATATTTAAAACTAGTGCTAGGAAACATAGACGTCTCATTCCTAAATAAAGATGATAAATTTAAGTATAAAGACGAGTACGAGAAATTCAAATTGATAAATCATGTCATAGCATTTTTCCTTGCGCTTCTCAATTTGCATTATGACTCTAGGCCCTTACAACTGTTTTATGTAGGTTTCTTGATGTGGTATTATTGCACCATATCAATTCGGGAAAGCGTTTTGAAAGTAAATGGTTCTAGAATTAAAGGCTGGTGGAGAATACATCATATATTATCAACAATCGCTTCTGCCATCTTCCTAGTGTGGCCAGAAAACGAAACATGGGCACAGTTTAAGCTCCAATTTTTATGGTACAACATCTACAATTGTTTCATACAGTACCTACAGTTCAAATACCAAAGAGGTGCCCTGTACAGACTTAAGGCCCTGGGTGAGAGGGACAAAATGGACATTACCATCGAAGGATTTCACTCCTGGATGTGGAAGGGACTCTCGTTTTTACTACCGTTCTTGTTTGTCGGATACTTTTTCCAACTGTACAATGCTTTTGTTTTATATAAGTTAAGTTACCATCCTCAAGCCACTTGGCACGTGACGGTTTCGAGTCTGTTATTTTTAGTTTTCTTTGCTGGTAATGCTACTACCACTATTAGGGTGATTCCGAATAAATTAAGGGAGAAAATGAGGTTGCAGTATAGGGTGATGACCCAGAGACTATACAATGTTGTCAATGAAAAAGTTGTTAAAACTAACTAATTTTTTTTATTTTCCAGAGAAATGTACTAGTATTATTAGGTTTTTTTTATACATAAAAAATTGCTTTTACACCTTTCTCAATATGTCTCAAGGGGTAATGTCCCCAATTAGTAATAATAAATATTGACCTTGTCTATCGATTTATATATAACTTTTTATATCTACTATGTACTTAATTTATTTACAGTTATCTATATTAGATCGATTATTGTACGTTTATGATTTCTGTTCAGTATTATTGGTGTGTTATAAATTAAATATAAGCTGTTATTTATTATGTTTAAGCAACATAAAGTTTAAATTATTTATCGGAATTAAACACAATCTTACGTACAAAGTGTGTTTTCTTTAGATTTAGGTGTGGTTAATGGGGTATTATTTCAATCAGATGATTCCGGATAAATGAATCAGTAAAGGGGAATTCATGTAATGGTCTACTAGGTTTCCAGATTTAACACCCCTCGATTTTTTTGTGAGATATATCAATAAAAAAGATCAGAACATTTTCAGATTTTAAGAGATGAAGCCTAGATGGAGCACGTATCTAACATAGTCTAGGATAACTATATGATTAAGAAGTTTTTCAGGTCAACTGGTACGTTGGCCTTGAATATTTATTGTAAACCTACCCTATTTACATATTTTGCATAACTCAATTAGTCTATTTCTACTTGTGAATTTAACACCGTGTAAAAATCAATACTATACATATTTGAATAATAAAATTTACTTTGCATGTGTATGGAAAAAGTAAACACGTCATTCCTAAAAATAATATTTTCTATTCAAATTAATTCTCTTTGTTTAATTTTCGTTGTTAACTGACAGAACGTGACTACTGAAAATAACATAAATGGGTTATATATGTTGATTTATGTACTATAATCGATTAACGTGTGATGATGTTAGAATTGGGGTAGAGCAGTTTTTTGTTGAGTGTTGAGTGAAATATGATTCTTTGACTCAGCGCTCTAGTCAATGTAATGTTACATTTGCTTTTTTATTTGACAGGGTGTGAGGATCAAATAAGTTATTGAACTCCTTGTTGTCAGATAATAGTCGTTAAAACACTGCAACCAACATATCATCGTAGATAATGGAAGGTATTATGACAATATTAAACAATAATAAATTTCGTTCTAAACCACCATAAAAGAAGCTAAGAACCTGTGCTTCGAAATTATTGTTCCTCATCAGTGGTTTAAGAAATTAAATACAGCACTTGCCTAATCTCTTCCATACCAGATTCTATTTCTTAAACAACGCCATGCTAATGAATAAAATAATTTCGAAACGTCAGTACTCATAGTCTCCTCTTCTGAAATAAACATAGGTACCATATGACAAGCTTACTATTTGTTTTATATAAGTATTGTAACGAATTTCTTCCATATAATTGTTGTAATAAAGGTCTTAACGTAATTAATTGAAAATGGGGTGTTTTATGTGCAGATTCTATGGCAAGAGCGTGTAATTATTTTTCGGTTATTTTCTCGTGTCACGCGAAAAGATGTTAGTAATCAGGTCATGCAATCAACCATTATATGAAGGGATATGCGTAGGTCACAAACATTATTACTGACTGAATAAATACAGATAGCGCTAACCTTCACGATACACAAAGAAATTATTAATTATTACTCTTATAATGATTTTTATGCAGTGACGTTAAGAATTTACAGGTTGAACTTCTATGCTCAATAAATTTGGTTCTAGTTTTGGGTTGTTAAAAACCCATCCTGTCCTAAAGTATCTCACCTGAAAAGGAAAAATTTTCTCGATATCCAAATATCTCATTTAATTTCTAATTTCTTCTCCATCTTCTTCTGAAACGAATTGAGCTACTTTAATTATGCATTGTGCATGAGGAGTGGCTTCGTTCCGGTGAAGCTTGTAATTAGTTACTTGTAATATTAATTTCACATCATTGGTTGGTGGTGAACTTACTGAACGTTACGGGAATGAGGCAACGCTTTCTGCCAAACTCAAAATTAGAAAAACCGAAGCCAATAGTTCCTTTACTGCAAGTTTACTCTATTCAATGATAGTACAGTTATTGGTGATCTCACGAACTAATTCTATAGCTGTTTTAAATTCAAATATTTTTTGATAGTTCATAGTCAAATATTAAAAGAAATAAGGGTGCTTTTTCGTTGGGAGTAAGTTTCACCCCAACTCAGGGGTTTCAAAAAAAAGTGAGTATTGGAAAATTTTGATATCTTCTGAATCAAAAATGATACACGAAAAATAAAAGCAAAATTTTTATTTTTTATAAAAAAAGTGCCCGTTTTTTGTTTTAATAAGTTCCAAATTGTGTTTTTTGTTAGTCATTACTATTACGTGTAGGTATTCGCGGAAAATTTTTGAAATAATGATTTTTTTTTACTTTGGGGTTAAATGGAAGAATCTTAGCTGAATATATTACCAGATACAAAAAAAGGATGACGATAAACCGAGCGATAAACTAATGAAAGTGCTACTTTTTTTTGATAAAGATAATAGGTTAGGAGATATAAGTGTTTCAAGTTAACTCTTAACGTTTTTATATTTAATTAACGCATTTAAGATAAATATAGAAAAACTGACCACCTTTGTACTGTTTTGACCTACCTGACCTTAGAGAGGATTAATAGACCTTCAAAATGCGTTTCTGACCGATATGACCGAAATAAGAAGCGCGCCTTATTTTAGTAAATTACGAAATTGCTCATTTGGCCGTAATTTAATCTCAGAACTTCGTTAATTATTGATTTTTTAACTTTTATAACTTTAGGGGTGGTTTTCATCCACTTAGGGGTAGGAGTAATTATTTTTCTTATAGGGGGATGAGTTTCATGTCTGAAAATGTAACAATCTGCTGAGAAACTCCTAATTTCTCAAAATAAATAAAAATTATTAATTCATCCGTTTATATCGGCCATATTGACGGTGCAACATAAAATTTTAAATTTCTGACTTCACATTCGTGATCCGCGACTCCAAAAATAAAAATAATATAAGATTCAATAATTTATTCTTAGTACTTCCTTAGTTATTGATTATTTTATTTTAGGGGTGGTTTTCACCCTCTTAGCAAACATTTTTCTTATTAAGATATAAGTTTTATATCCTAAAATATAAGGAGATGTAAAGAAAAAGTTCTACTTAATCAAAGCAAACAAAATATGTTTTTCCATTGTACCCCTATTACATCGGCCATATTAGGGGTGCAATCGCGAATTCTAAAATTCTGACTTGAGATTCGTAATCAACCTCAAACACATATATATGATTTTTTTTTATAACTAACTCTTAATACTTAAGTCAGTATTAAATTTTGAACTTCAAGGGTGGTTTTCACTCTCTTAGGAGTAAAAGCACATTTATTCCTTTTTAATATTTGAAGTTGATACCTTAAAGTTTAAGAATCCGCAAAAAAAAATTACAAGCAGCTATAGAATTAGTTCCAAGTTTGGGTACTTTTTGATGGTGTTCGTTCACAACCGTTTCTTAGTTCTTTATAAGAACTGAAATAAATCCCAGTATATTTGGATATTGGGTGTATCTATTGTATATTGTGTTCATTATGTAGCCACCCCCTGCGCAAGATTTCGTCAGAAAGTGGTCGATATACCATGAGGGGATTTCGTGTTTTATGGCCTGCAAATATTAATTTAAAAACTTTTTTTCCATTAAAACCTATTTGCATATTTGATATTTATTTAATTATTGAATTTTACCATGGCTTTTAAATAATAAAAAAAGGTAAAGTATCATACATCTTTTGTTTTGTTGGTCGGCAAGAATCACATTCTAACAGCCTTTTTATTGAATAAACACTATATATTTATTTAAATGCAAATAGTTAGAGAAGGATAAAATAAATTATACTTATAAACGGCATTTTATAAGCAAATCTGTTAGACTGTGACACATAAACAATAGTATTGAGTAAAAAGGGAATAATATAAAGAGGCGCAACTGAGCAGGTTTAAAAATTAAAGTGTTTTGAATTTTTGAAAAAAACACAGCGGTATTGTTACGCCCGATATTTAAAGAAAAAATAATTTTTACTTAAAATCGCCACGGCTATACATTCCAGAAGAGTTAACCTACAAAACAAAAAAAAAACAAATTAAAATCAGACAAACGGTTTAGAAAAAAATTAAATTCACAATCATGGTAAATTTTGGGTGGTGCGTTAATTTTGGTCGTCAGTGTATTACAAAATATAGCTTTGCATTTTATGCAAAATGTAGTGTATGCATGCTGCATCAGATAATGCAGACAGACAAACACACAAAACATTGCCTATTACATCATTTATAATATCATATAAACACTGGCCTTCATATTTGGGGATATTTTCTTACATAATTATGATTTTAAAAATTGATATAACATTTTGGATTTGTTATAAAAAGTAAGAAAAAATTTTGAATGGGGGTTATGAAGAAGAAGCTACCCCATCACCATCGCCTTTAATAATAATAATGTAATGTCCAGCTTCGGGCAACCGAAAAAAAAAAATAAATAAATAAAAAACAAAATAATACGCACAACAGGTAATACGACCCTTATTATCCCTGAAGGGTTTGAAACGGCCTTATATGGAAGATAACACATCAGGGCAAATTAGATGTTCACTAAATATATCTTGATTTCCTTTTACATATTAAAAATATATATGATACTATTTTGTAATACCTACAAATGTCAAATGTCACTTACTAATACATTTTTTGTTGAATATGTATAAATATTTTTTATTTATATTATTATGTGCAATGTATTTAATTGTTTCAAACGTATTTATTTTATTTGATACATTTTTTTGTATTAATTCTGATAAAACGTGTGGAAAAAATTATATGTATCCCTATCGCTTCACTTTATGTTTTAACCTTGATGACGTTTTCATTCATGATCCATTCCAGATTGAAAGCCATCAACCATTTCTGTACATTTATTTATTTCTATTTTTTTTTAATTATAATAAATATTTTTTACATGAGAATATGAAAAAATGTCTATACAATAATAATACTTAAAGTAGATATCGTCAGCTGGTAAGAAAATATCTCAACTATTTTAAACATTTAAATACATAAATCATCAAATGGATCAAATCATATTTTTAGTTTTAACTCTTATAATATGTGTAACACACTATTATATAGATCTACGTACAATTAATTCATAGTTGGTAGGTAACATATAAATTATAAACAGTGTTCAAATTGACACAGGTAACAACATTTTAACAAAACCTATTCTAAAGAAGAAGTGTATTTTTTGAGTTTTCTCAACAACTCAACAATATTATATAAAAACGAAGTTTCTTATTAAAAGAATATTCTTAATCCATAACCTAAAATTGCAATGGTGAAAATAATTGAGTTACTCTTGAAAACTGCACTCGAGCCACTATTATCTCTGAAAAAAAAAGAATTATTTTAGAAAAGATCATTTGCAATTAATAAATAAGTTCTAGGAATATAAAACTGAAAGCAGATATAGATGTTTGTGAGTAAATTAATTTCAAATAAAATATGTGGAAAATACCAGAGGTTTGTTCTACATTAAGTAAAGTATTACGAATATCTTCGACTCTGCTTCGTAATAATATTTTTGTAAACAATAAAACAATAAATACAAATGTGCTTTCAATACCCATAAAAATAAAGAAGAAGTTTAATCTAGCCCCCTGATTGATGTTCGGAATTTGGCACCCAACGTGGGGCTGATAATTCCTTATATAATGAAAACATAGTGCTTTTTTAATATTTCGTTCGACTTGCTCTAAATACTTGAGAATAATTCATCTTGATTAGTATGAATTAGCAAATGGTCTATCTTTTTTTAAATCCTTGGATCAAGTCTTCATTTTTATGAAGCTTGGATCCGCTGCGCTGATGTTATGGAATTTAAGACACTAGACTTTTTAAATTTTCTGTCTAATAATAGTATTAGGTATAATAATTATACGATATTGATTTAATGAAAATAGACCAGAAGCTTCACCAATTTCTGTGTCAGTCCAACCATCATCAGGACTATTCAAAGTAGATTCTCTGCAATAATGTAAAATTGTAAAAAATGAAAACAAGCATTTTACGTTCAAATAAATAAATCAAAGCGTTAACTAAAATGAAGATTGGTTTTATACAGGGTGAATACCAACAACTCATTTTAATTTTAAGTGGGGGTTTCTGTTGATATTTATAACACAAATTACCAATAAAAAAATATAAAAAAGAAAGTTGAAAAACTGACCTACCCTACGTAAAATTCTGGTAAACTTTTGAGTACCGCTTCGTCGCTCTACTGACCCGCTTATGGGGTGAACAACACGCCTTGTATAAAAGTCACAGACTCCAAGTTCTAACGTAAAAAACGTGACAAAAAACGTCTAATAAAGTAAGCCGCCGTTTGACGGTCATTCATAAATTTGCGGTCGGAGACAAGTTAATTGCCAGTGGCAGCAAAAACTAGTGAATTTATGATTGCAAAAAACAAGGTGAATGCCAGAGGCAAAGACCTATCCTGATTTATTTTCTGTTGAGATAGGTCAGTTACGAAGTTCTGCAAATGTATTTCAATTTATTTTCTTTCTCGAAAACTACAGGGTATATATTTTTTATTTTTTGGTATATGGCCTTACCATTAAGGGACCTACCATCCCATAAAATTAAAATGAGTTGTTGGTATTCACCCTGTATAAGGTCCTACTCGTAATCTATTCCGATCAAATCAACTTTTTTTTTTACTTTTACTGCATCCAGTATTCACAAGAATGCACTAAAAGAATAAACAGAGATGAAGATAAAATATTTACAAAATTCCAATGACTCCACAGGCCAGTCTTCCCCCAGCATTGCCCGTCACAAGAGAATCCGAGTTATTTCCTTTTCCCAAATCATCTTCACCCTCATGAACTACGACTGTACGACCAATAATGCTGTGTTCGCCTTCCAAATCAATAACGCTATCTGTAATATTGATGCTAACTTCACCGCTACTGCCAACTGCCAACGTATTACCCAGATCACCAACATGTCGTTTCGAGTCCTCGGGAGCTCCATGGGTTACCTATGTAATAGGTGCAAACTGAATTAATTCTAAGAAACCATATTTAGCATCAAGTATCAGCATCAAATGTTATATTAATTTTTGGGCCTACAAATATATGTCTTTGCACGTAAAAGACAATATGTAAGGAGAAATTGAATTCAAATGCAACCACTACTTGGTGAGGTCATGTTAGTTTTTTGTTATAAATAAGGAAATTATCACTTACATTATGTGGGTTAAAATGACCTCCTGATGACGCACATCCTGGTCCGATATTTCCCAATTCATGGATGTGGAAGCCGTGTTTTCCTGCAGCAAGTCCTTTCAATGTCCCTGTTACAAGTATGCCATCGCTTGTCTTTTTGAAGGTAACGCTGCCTGTGACATTGTTCGCTCCAGATGGATCAAATATGTACACTATCGCAGTTTTCTAGGGAAAGAATATAATGTTTAGTATTATAAAAACTTCAAAAAAAATATTAGTTTAAATAGGTGGCGATGTCTGATTCAATTTTTTTATATTTTACAAAGGAATCTATGTTCTTTATTTAAGTCAAAACCATTTACACCTTATCAATAAGTAAGGTCAATAAGGGACTCCTGTACAAAGGTCGCTCGCATTTTTAAATTTTGTGTTCGAGCAAAAAGCAAATAAGAAAAGTTCTGTAAATTTGTGTATCATATAATGGAGTTTTATAAATAGAAGCAATTTTTTATATGTATAAATGCACAGGGTCACCCTAACCATAGGCCTAAATGGGCTATAGCCCCCCGGGGCGCCAGCCTTTTAGGGCGGCAATTTTGCTTGAGCGCAAATCAGTTTACCCCGCTCCCGCTTCCCCTCCCATGCATTTTCTTATGAAGAGGAATTATTGTTAATAGCCCACGGGCGCCAAATATTTTAGGACGGCCCTGTAAATGCAATGCACAAATCAATGTGATCTAAATTTCAATATTTCTCAGGGAAGTGTCCGAGAAGCTTCTCTCTTGTTGTTTACGTGTGTTTTTTTGGTTTTCACGGTTCCTATAATTATCGAGTGATTTCGCATTAAAAAGGTATTCCATTTAAAAAGTCATACAGCATATACAGCCAATAATTTTGAAGAAATTTGTAATTAAAAATAATGAAGCACAAATCCAAAATACGCCTTGTGGAAGATATAACCAAAATTTAAAAGTGAGTTTCTTCGGATAAACAATATCCTTTGTCAACTATATTGCCGTAGTTTCCTTGCACTGTAGCTCGAGTAAATACAGTTTATTCTAAAAAGAGTTTTTTCCAATAAAAATAAAATGGACAGTCATTACTCCAATATCTCCTTGATGGGCTGTGTCCACTGCAAAAGTTATAATTAATTATTTAAAAATTACGAATTACCTAATCAAACTTTCCACTTCGCATCGACATGTTCTAGAGATTATGTAGCATATCATGTATTTTGTATATAATAGTTGATAAGAGAATTATAGTTGATAAGAGAATTAGCATGACATTATTTAAGTGTATGACCTATATTTAAGATAGTCACCGCAAGAAGTTTAAAAAAAATAAGAACAATTAGTATTGATACTGCAGATGCCACGAGCGATACTGATTCATAGAGGACAATAATGTTTATGTAAGTAAATATACAGAGGCTTTATAGACACAGAGACGACAATAGGTTGTCAGCATTTGATTGGTAGTAGAGGTCACGTGATATAAAATGAGGATAGATCATCTGCATATCATATGACTAACATAACCTTACATTTTTAGTTTTTGTAAATTAATTTCCAATTCTAATTTTAATTTTTGTAGTTTCAACTTGGAACCATTATAACATTTAAAAACACTGGTGCTGTGCTAATGGCTATATGCCACAGCCAAAGAAAGGTTAAATAAAATAAAAAAAAATAAAAAATAAAAAAATTTAAAAAAAAACATTTAAAAACTCTTTCAGATTATCAAAAATAGACTGCTAATTATAGGTTGGATTTCTAACCAACAAAAAGCATCTTATTATATTAGATTAGGCAATTAAAGTTCATTACTAATGCTCTGAACAACATTTTAGTTGATACTACAGGAATCAAGCAGAAATTTTAGAAAAATTTAAATAACATCTGAAAATTTTAGAAAAATGTATATGTTTGAGGTTAGTTGTGAATGGTAAATACATAATAACATTAATTTTCTTCGTTATCATAATAAATTAAAATATTCTAGAGTTTCATTAAATTACATTAATAATTATAACATCATAATACGAATGTCTCAATAGTGAACTAAATAAAACCAATCTAAAATTTAACTATTAAAATATGCTTTTATCATTTTTACTTTCACTGTATCTGACAAATTTAAAAGCGCTATTCATTTTTCTTAAAATTTAGCCCCATTTTGGTGGGCGTGGCTTTATTGTCGTCTCTGTCTCTATAACGCCTCTGTACCTGACGTTAACAGGTAAACGGACGCAACATTGTAATATTGCCGGCAGAAAGCAATAGCGTTTAGAAGCGATGCTTCCGCAGCATCGCTTCTAAACTAAAACACTTTCACAGAGAATAAGCAGTATTACAAGCGCAAACACAAATTATAACCCGACTATACAAACGCAACAATGAAGCTCCTACAAAATACATTGGCAGGTGTCAAAAATATGGATTAATATTACAATCTATTTTTAATTCGAATGTAAACCCATATTGATGACTAAATTGCCCCACCAATAAGATTATGAACATTCTAATAAATGCAGGAGCCACTGAATATTCAACAATACTTTGTCTATCCTATGCTAAATGGTCGAGGCTTAGAACAAACTGTGATGAGAAATACAAAAGGTACGCTTATCCAGAAATGGAGAAATGTTTTTAGAACTACCAGTGTTTGCACTCTCAAAGGTTTGGAAAACCCTATTTAGCTCACCTGGATACGCCACTGCCTATTTAGCGAAAGCATTATACAAGTTCTATCAATTAACTTACCTCAGCGTAGACATAAGTCAAGAAGACAACAAGAATTGTGAACCTCAACATTTGAACTGAAAAAAAGAATAAAAATTGTACTAGTTAACTTGCAATAAATATCACGAGTTTAAAGACTTAAAGCGTTGTAGTTAAATATAAACCATAAACTAAAATAAAATGTAAACTAGTTAGACTAGACAACTGGTTTAGATCTTTTCTGTGGACTGATTGGCCTCATTACATAATGGTGAGGTTATTAAATAACGATTATTTCACTCACAACAAAAATAACCAATAGCCAATTGCAAACCAATAAAACAAGCAGATACGTCCTTAATTTGCTATTTGCTTCATATTAGAATGATCGTTTAGAAATGACATGCGTAATTGATTATGCACATTAAGAATTTTGTACCAAAAATAAACTAAGTTATGAAAGAATTGTAAATACCTAAGATAGCATGTGTTTTGTATAATTAGGCATTTATTGCTACAAATAAACAAATCTAAGGAATAGAACACATGTAGTTATTGAGGTCATTATTGAGGTCATTTGTCTACTGTGTCCTTATTGTTTATTATGCAGTCACCATAGAAATAATAATGGATCAATGATGGTCACTTGTCATTAGTGTCGCATTCAGAAGACAATCAAATTGGTTTAGACTTCAACGAAGACTATCGTATTCCTAATTGCGACAACATCAGTGATCATAATAATATGATCGTTTTGTGGTAGACAAAAAAATTCTGACCAGATCAGGTTAAACAAATAATATATTATTTAACCAGTTATGTGCATAATTATTACATAATAGACATGTACAATACCTTCATAATTGGTCGTAAATCACGATGCCCAATTCCATGATCACGTGGATCATTTTTGAAAACCCTTTATATATGTGGCGAAGAATCAAATCTAATTAAATACCTAAAATTTTAGAGGATGTTGTCCAATCAATGAATTAGTCTTTATGTAAGTTAGTTTCATCTGAAAAAATTTCATCCTATTCATAACAGTCCATGAATTCTACGAATATAGGAAAAAAAAACGATACAAAGCTAGTACAGCAAGTTAGACATGTAGTTTAATATCTATATTAAAGACAACTCAATAATAAACTGTGAGCTTCCACCGCTATGGCCTTGAAATTAGGGTTTACGCGAATATCTCATCTCGTGTCGAAGTCTTTTGATGAAAGAATTAGTATTATAGTGATGAACTCTGGACACCCAGAAAGATTCATTGATTTAATACCGATGTCATAGTTTCTTGTTTGTTCGTTTGCATATCACGTTGGATAGAAGTATTGGGCGCACTTTTTTTAACAACCAGAAGTTTCCATCGTTTATCCTGAATCTTCATCTTTTAGCTGTCCAACTGATTATTCATTGGGGTCCTTCACAGTTTCAATATGTTTAGAATCGATTATGTTATCGAAATTGGAACTTCCATCATCTGCTGAGTCAATTCATTGTTATTGTTGCCATCTTCCGATTTATCGCATCACGTTATATTTCAGTGTCACTTTCAACGATGTTTCTATTTTCATCTTCTCCAACCGCTTGTTTCAATAATAATTGTTCATCATCCAATTCCTTGGCATTTGCTTCGTTCCGAATTTCTGGTCCATCAGCTTTGCCACTTAAAACTTCACTACAATGTACGCAAATACAAGAACCTCTCAATTCTGTTTTTCGGCAACCATAGGGTTTTATTATACTGTTGAGGAATTGACTCCAAAACATTTTGAGTGCAGACGGTAAGGTAGATAGGATTAGAAATAAATATGGAGCACTTGATGGTGGACACACAGAAAATATACAAAGGAAATGGAAATAGCATGTGGGGTACTAGCGTACTTCTTCAAACGTAAAAGTATTGGAACTGGTACTACTGCACGCGGCCGGTGGATAAGAACACGGTGGATGCGGTGCACCTCTCCTTTTGTAACAGTTCTGTTAACTTTAAAATTTTTAAATTAAGAAAATTATAATTAAATTAAATTTCCTTTACCTTTTGTGCAAAATGAACATCGCAGGCGATTCTTTCACGATTTATTTGCAAAAAAAAACAACCTCTGAAGATCACATAGTGAGTGAAAGCTCATACCATTGGGCACTTTTATTATGTTAAACTACATGTGAGCCCGTGGATTTATATCAAAATTCAACTATGTTTTTCTATTTCATGAACAACTGGCTAAAATGACTGACCTATAACAACTAGTGTTTGAATATTAAAATGTTGTAGCAATTGTGTTTGATTAATCATTAGAATGTACTGTCGTTTTCATTGCCGTCTCATGAACATTGGATTGGAGGGAGATACAGGACCAATTTCTCAACTCGACCAGCCGATCCACCACAAAAATTAGCACACATACCGCGTGATTGTAATTTATATAGTTTAGAAAACAATTTGATGTTTATTTTAAAATTAAAACAATCACATATTTATAAATGTATTATTATTGTAGATAGTAAAGTAGATTTCCTTGTTTCCGTATACTAATTGGTAAGGTAAGTAGACAATTTTTTTGTAAAATTGAGTAGGATTTTTTTTCATATTTTTTAGTTCTTATTAAAATTTCGTCAAGTGATTTTAAAAATTGCTTTATGTTCTATTAATAGGGTTGGCCCTTATCATTAATAGGTATTCTGTTTCTGGTTTATTGGAACTAATAGTACCACAACAAGAAGAAAAGCAAGTTTTGGTTGCAACAGATGCAAATACGGTAATATTTGAAAATATCACCAGCATACAAAAATTGACAAAATAGTTGCTAGTCTAATTGGAATTAATTACATTATCAGCTAAATGTCTGTAATCGATCAATCGACACATAATCTGGTTTTGCAATGTCATTGTAAATATTTTAGTGTCTGACTAAACATATTAAATAATGTAATAAATAAAACACATTTTAAACAAAAATTGTTCTTGCTTATTAAGACATTTCACATTTTTGATACATTTGCAATATTCTCTACTTCTTATGTTGTTCAATGTTTAATCAAAAACTAAATTATACTGCTTGTGCTAAAATTATTAAAATGGGATGAGAAAATGACACTATTTTTTCTGATTATAGAGTTATTAATATTAAACTTAGTACAACCTACCTACAATATATTTGAAAAGAATTAAAAAGTATCCAGTCATGGCGTACCTCGTCCCGCACTCTAGTAATCAAAAACTACAAAACATTTATTTTTGTATTTTTAAAGGTTTACTCGCAAAAATCGAACGCCTCCGTTTCCAAATCTCAAAACTCAAAATGGTAGTCACTTTTAAACCGACCTGACTGAAAACAGTACCGATTATTTGTAAAAAAGACACTTCCTCTTCTCTCCAAACAAAAATAGAATATTTATTATTACACCTCGACGTAATCAAGTTTTAAGACTGAAAAATTAATCGATACACATTAAATTAGAAGGTAGAAGTGTACGTCAGAACTCAGTAGTAGTATTATATTAGAAGTTTCAAGATGAGCAACACGATAGAATATCACCAGAATAACAAAGACATAAATATTTTAAAAATAGCTTCAGAATAACAATCGGAGAAATTCAAACTGTGATATAAACAATTCTCCTTATAGATCAAGCATATAACATATTTGCGTTTGACATTGGTCTTCGCAGGTTGCCGTCACATGAAACATGAAATAATTGTCTTAGTGTACATACTTGTCTTATTGTATCTTTTTCCTGGTTCAAGAGTTATTGACAATAATAGCAACAAAATAAGGGGATTTCCTATATTTTTCGTCAATATCTACGATAAAAAACTATACCACCATTTTTGGTGTAATGTAAAATCATCTAAAATGGTTATGACAAAAAAACGTTACAGATGATATTTAAATTTGCAACGGTCGCGAAAAGCTCAAAAACGCGATTTAGTAGCACCTGTTTCATAAATATATTAAATATCTTCGAATTTTTGCCAGTCATTTAAAATGCAATTAAAAATCTTGAGAATTCCAAAAAAACACTATTCTTTGCACAACAGATTTTTTGGACCTTTTTTTATTTGCTGTTATTTAAATTTAGAAAATTGCCCTTCTTGTACTGTTACAGTTTCTTACGATTTTTGGGTCCTATAGCCATCATCTGAGACAAATATCGTGTTATAGATATTGTTTGTGACAAAATTTGCGATAAAAAAGCACTTATTATTTTTTTTTGGTAGATCAAACGTTGATTTTTTATTGAAATGATTTAATTCCAAAAACCGCATGAATCATCTAGAATAAATTCAGTTCGATCTGGAATATTTTTTAGGCGTGTAAAGTCTGATATTTCTGCCAATCTTTAAACTATTTGAAAATAAAAAAGACTACCAATGTGTGTACCCAAACTCAGGGAAATCCCAAATAAATAAATTGAGGACTGCAAATTTTATTGCAGTACAATAAAAATAGACATTGAGTATAGAATTTTTAAGGGTTTCCAATATGCGTGGTAAAACTGTTTGAATTTACTTACTTATTAAGATTCTGAAGAGTTTCAATGGATGGGTGGTTTGCGAAGGAATGATAGGGGCGAAATAGGCTTTTTGCAATTATTGAAAAAATCATTTATTTTCTCAAGAATTTTTTTTACTTTTTGAAAGCTTATCAATCATTAATTCGATATTTTTTCTCTACGACAAAAAATTAATCGAGTTAACAATATTCATTTCCAAAAAAATATATTTATAGCAATGAAATTTACTGAACTTTCTATGATAAACTGTGAAATTAGTTATTCTCTAAACATTTAACCTTTGAATTCTGTTTTTCATTTTGAACAAACAATATAATATAACACTTCTTGTATTCGTTATCACGCTGAATTAAAATGCAGAGAACTTTGTAGAAATTACTAATGCAGAATGTACAAATAATATTCTGGTAGAAGATATTGAAGATATAGTACCGATCAGAGATTTGGAAGTTATTGATGATGAAGAAATAAGTACTGTTTTAAAAAATTTGGGTGTTTTAGTTTCAAGATTTATGGAAAAATTATTGTTGATGTCACTCATAGTTAAATAGAAGAGCTCAGATTTTAATTTCCGGCTTGCTGCTCATGGAAGCTATATTTTAAGTAAATTTGTGTTGTATTATATGTCTATAAACATTAACTTCCATCAATAAAAGCAATTATTATTATTATTATAACTTCATCATCATCATCATGAATTTATTTAATTTACGTTATTGTTATTGTCTTCATTTTATTTTTAATTATCATCTTTTAATTATTATAATCTTCTGTATGGTCAAAGACAGTTGTCAACTGCAGTAAATGACCCCTAAAATAATAATAATAAAAAATATCAAAAAATCTTACGTTCAAATGATTTTTAAAGTGCTATTTTAAAATTTATTGCGATATGCGTTTTGGTTCACATTTCGGTCATAATTACGTTAATGTTGAAGATGGAATTTAAAGCAAAGCATATACTTACATTAATCGCAGGAAAATTAATTTTCTACCACTTTTATTGCACATATTTTTTTGTTTAGAGCTCTTGTTTCGATATTCGCAGTTGAAAAAGTTATGTATTTAAATTACTGTATCGTCTGTATCACAATTTTAATAATAGAATTTAAAAAAATCAAGTTACAGCGATTTTATAAACTTTAAAAACGAGCAAAAGAAATCTTTTGGAAAAAATCGGTAGTTTTGGAGATAATTATAAAAAACCCATTTTACCCTATGTGAACCACGTTACAACCAGTTTCTTTCCTTTTCTTTGTTTGGGATTTATTACCACATTCCTTTAGATTCCTATCAAAAAAATTCGATTTATCTAAAAAATATTCAAATTAACCAGTTTAAAACTGGGAAATAACCTCTATGCCGTTGACGTAATGTCAGAGGATCAGTTAGAGGGTGTTTTTTGACAACTAATAGGAATTAAATTAATACAAAAATACTGCGCTGACGTTTCGGAAACTATATCCGTTTCCTTTTTCAAAGTTTAGGCTTTAGATTTTTAAGTAACGTGTAGAATAACACGGCATAAAATAAAAATTGTTTATATCATTTCCATAGATACTTACCATAGAAATCTTGAAAAATATACTAAATAATATTAATTTTATTGAGTTCTTCTCTCAACATAGGTAACCAAGTTGAACAAAATTCTACCGAACCATTTCATACGCATTTATCTTCATTAAGTAAAATTATTGCAGATTCTTTGATTTTTCTTTTTTTGTTGTCTGCTTCTTTGGTCAAAATTTTTGCTGAATCCCATTTTATCCTGTGATCGTTTTCCCAAGCATGTTCACAAATTTTAGATTTTTCAATATCAACTTTTCTAATATAACTTTTGTGCTCGCCCAATCGTACATTAAGTGGTCTAGATGATTCACCCACATAATGTTTATTACACTCGCACGGGATACTGTATATACAATTTTTTGAATTTTGTTCAGGATTTAATGGTTTCGTTTTTGTTAATATGGATCTTAAAGTATTATTTGTTTGAAAAATTGTCCTAACGCCAAATTTTTTACCGACACGACGTAATTTCTCAGATAAACCTTTTATATATGAAATTAATGTCGAATAATGATATTCTGGTTTTGGTTGCACCGGATTGTTAACTCTATTTTCAATGTTCATGAAAGTCTTATCAACAAATTCTTTCGGGTATTCATTATTAATTAAAATTTCCCTGACAAATTGCCTTTCATGTTTGAATATTTCATCATTAGAAGACATTATTTTTGCCCTATCATACAAACATTTTATAACACCTCTTTTAACGTCCAAAGACTGGTTTGAGTTAAAATTTAAATATCTGTTAGTGTGAGTCTTTTTTCGGTAAACGCTAGTTTGAAAATTATTATTATTGACTTTTTTAATTAAAACATCTAAAAATGGTAATTCATTATTATTTTCTATTTCTAGAGTGAATTTGATAGATGGTTCTTTATTATTAATATTTTCCAAAAAATTGTTTAATAAATCTATTCCATGAGGCCAAATTGCAAAAATATCGTCAACATATCTCCACCAAGTAACCGGTTTATGAATATTATTTTCAACATATCTGTTTTCAAAATCCTCCATAAATATATTACTTAGTATTGGTGACAAAGGGGAACCCATTGCCATCCCGAAATCTTGATAAAAATCATTTTTTAATTGGAAATTAAATAAAATTAATATTAGTATATTTTTCAACATTTCTATGGTAAGTATCTATGGAAATGATATAAACAATTTTTATTTTATGCCGTGTTATTTTACACGTTACATAAAAATCTATAAAGCCTAAACTTTGAAAAAGGAAACGGATATAGTTTCCGAAACGTCAGCGCAGTATTTTTGTATTAATTTAATTCCTATTAGCATAGCCTTCTGGAACTGTAGATGGCTATGCTATTAGTTGTCAAAAAACACCCTCTAACTGATCCTCTGACATTACGTCAAAGGCGTAGAGGTTATTTCCCAGTTTTAACTGGTTAATTTGAATATTTTTTAGATAAATCGAATTTTTTGGATAGGAATCTAAAGGAATGTGGTAATAAATCCCAAACAAAGAAAAGGAAAGAAATAATTTATGAAATGCCACAAATAACATTTATACAATATAACCAGTACTCTTCAGAATTCTAATAACCAATTATAACTAAACATATTATTGCTAATTAAAAATTTCGATAGTCTATCAAAATTTTAGTGTATTACTTGTTCTCTTTCTAGTCGAATTTTAATTTTTTGGTAAATTTAGAGGTCACAAACAAATCGTAGACAGTGTATTTTTCTAATTTAATGAATTTGATAGTTTATACCTAAAAAATTATTTGTTCAACTAATTACACGTATGAGCGAATCCAGCAATGAAAATTGAAATATTCTTGAGTTTCAAAAATCTCTGACTGACGCTATGATGACAGATAGGATTATGGACAACTGTCAACTGTGACCATTTGAAGTTTTCATTCTTAAATTTGTTGGTACTTATCCAAAATAAAGCAACACGGGGGATTTATTTGTTTCAATAGGATTTCGAAATAAAATTAATTTTCTAAAATAACAATAATAATGTTTTTTTTTCTAAAATAATATAATCAACAATAATTTTTCTGCGTTATAGATATGATGCCAGTCGGTCGATGCGGCAGAGAAAATCACATGATATAATTTGTTGCGTTATTTTTACCGCTGGCGTATCTTTAAAATTAACAGTGAATGTTACTAGGTAATACAAATTGTTGCTCGTAAACACACAATAATGACTTAACCTATAATAAACTAACAACAATCAATTAAGTAACTAAGAACTAGGTATTAAAATACTAATATCATTTCGACTTACATGATTTGTTTAGTGCACTAGTTATTAACGAATCACTTAGAATAAAAACTATTATTGCTTATTGCCACAAATCAACGATTAATAAACCAACAAGTTCGATTACAAAACTGAACACCGTGAAGGTTGTATGCGTTGCTTATATGGCGCGTTACCTAGAATACCACTTTTATCTGTAGTAGAATAGTAATTATAAACCACGGCCTGCTATTATAAGTATAAAGACAATCTTAAGATAACGCATTTATTTATACGTCATTAATCTTCTAGAAAATATAACATTTTAAACTACCTGTTTAAAAATGTAACCTCTCATTTAATTTAAAGCATGTCGAAATAGGCTACTTAGCAAAATAAAAAAATCGCACACGCATGATTACGATTTCCTGCGGTGCATTTCCTTTGCTTTTGAATTTGATAAAAATGAAATATAGGTCAGGGAAGTAAAGAAAGGGTACAATACAAGAATAAAAATGAATTTCTAAACATTTCAAAAATAAATATATATTTGAACATCAATATAAAGATAATAAATAGAAAAATATACTATACTTATATTTTTTTACAGTAAAATTGGGTCCGTTTTTGCAGAAGTGCAATGTGTATGAGCACATCCGCGCCTAACTGACAATCTAGTGCGCAAACGCATTAATTAATATTATTGATGGTGGGGCGCACGTGTCTCTCATCACAAAGTTCCGGGTTCGATTCTCGGTCGAAGCAGTGGAATTAATGATTAGCGCCCTGTACATGGATATTGAGTGTGTGTCCGTTGTCTTGAAATGTGAACTCCCTCTCGCACAACGTTAGCTTAGGGATAAAGTGGGTTTGTACTATATGAGGTGTTATAAAGGCTCCCTAACTTTTTGTTTCTACATGTGAACAATTATCTAGGTGCAACTTATCATGTCGAAGTGTAATAAGGAAATTTACAGTGGTAGTGGGTGCAGAGTGCGACGGTGCCAAATGGAAGCAGATAAGCGGGCGCTCAATCCCCTGGGAATGGGCTTATGTGAAGTATGTACGCTTTATCCATGCTGGGCTTAAAACATTCACTCTTTATTAATTGCTTGTAATTGAAATTGTTGAGCTCTCCACATACTACAATGAAATTAGACGAGAAATGGGCTATTAGGGGAAATAAATCCAATAAACTAGCTCTTTTGGGATCCGTTACCATTTTGCGGTGTAATGCGAAAAAACCACGAACGTGCGTGCACGTTAGGGGTGGTTTTTAGGGGTGCCAGGCTCTAATAAAATTGGGTGACACCATAAAATATTAAAACTCACCACTTTCCGCGTCGGATCCCAAAAAGGAAATTTTATTGGATTTATTTCCCTTATTTTTGTTAATTTAACAATTTTAAGGAGTGGTGACCATTCCGTTAGTGATATAAGTTCCAGTTGGTCTCCAGATTGACACAATTGTTTTCATTGCATTATCAACAACACAAAAAAAAGGCCAGTATACATATCCACTAATATGACGTTTAGGCATCATACCTAATTGCACTTCCTGATGGCTCCACGCAAAAGAAGCAAATGTCGGATAAATCCAGTAGCAGATTGTTGAACAAATATCACAGTCAATAGGTCAAAGGTCGTGGAACCGAAATGGCTAAGTGGCATTTCGTGATAGTGCCGAAACCAATGCCACTGCATTGCATATATGAGAAATATGATTGCTAAACATGTGCACCAAGAGATGTCTTTTAAAGACAATTAATTTAGAATGTGAATTTTCATGACAGTTTCTATTTCTGTAATCTATAGACATAAAAAGCATTTTGCAATCTTAAATTAATGATCTTGTCTGGGACCATTTAGACCATTTGCGATATCGTCTTGTGTGGTGCTCCGACTGCTCAGGCTGTACTTCCAAGTATTGATTGATTGATAAGTATGCAAAAAAATGTATTTGATTTTTTAATTGGCTCTGGATCATTAAAAACTTATGAACTGTATCTTTTGTGTAAAAAACTTTAATGTCTTATTTGAAATACTATAACAATAAGCGACCTCGTTTCACCTTCTAGCAGCTTGCTTATATATAAGTGCAAACGGCGTAAACGCAGAAACTACGTATCTTAGGTGAGAATCACGTAGTGGATATAGCATTCTTTGGAGGCGATGTAAAATCAGTCTCTTAGATGTTAGACACAGGTTCGTAGCCAGGATTTTTGTTTAGGGGATGTTCTAGGCGACGCACACAAGAAAGATGCGCCGTGGGTGAAAATATTTAATTTTCCAAGGCCAAACATTATAAAATTTAAAATTAGATTTTGAGCTAAAGATGTTATTTAATATGAAATCTCGAAATCAGCGTTAAGATACATGTGCCGCGGAGATAATTAGGGGGTGTTTGAACACCCATATCACGCGCCCTGGCTACGGCCTTGGTTAGACAAGTCAAAATCCCTAGTCTTCGACAGAGAAGGTTCAGCAAAATTTCCTGGTTGGGTGTAACTTGTCTTTTGACGTCGGTAATTGGCGCTAGAAGGCGGAGAAGGACGTCGAAGTTAAATAAATGGATTAAAAAATGCCCAAGAGCATAAAAACAAAGTTTCTAATGAACAGCATTTTTTCCTATACTCTGAAAAAAATTATTTCATTCCAGGGACAAATAATTTTGAAAAATTTGTTACTTTGGCACAGATGCTATTGGTCAGTTCGAGTGCGCTAGGAACTTTACATGTGTGATCCAAATGAACAATCTACACAAAAAGAAAGACAAATATTTGTGTCCGATACAAAATAATGGGATTTCTTATGTTTTTCACCCATATCTTGAACACTAAAGCAGGAAACTGTAATCACCTCGTTGGTAGAGCATAAAATTCTCTAACAAATATGTACCCATAGAAATATAGTTCCTATATATACAAAGATGCTTCCTAAGAAAACTACAATTTTCTGAAGGCTTTTCACATATTTGAAGGTTTTTCGTAATAATTCGAAAACTATTGATTCGACTCTATTGTGAATCGGGTTGAATTATTTGAAGTGACAGTACCTCTGAAATAGTTTCCACTGGACACCAAATATTAATATTTAACATGTATTTAGCCAACCAAATTGGCATCATCGGGAGATGATAATAATTGTATTGAAATTTGGCGGTAGGATTTAAAAAAAAACAAATCCCATAACTTCATTATTTTCACTTCTTGACTAGAAATAAATAATGATGCATAATTAAGTTTTAGACTTTAATCGTTATAACATCTTAGCATGTAAATCAATACTTAGAAAACATTTAGAGTATTTCAAACTGAAACTACCGCAACATGTTCTTTTGAGCAGTCTATGAGATATTTGCAATTTTCGACGAAATTTTAACTAATGTGCGTTCTTAAGTGATCTGTTGTGTTTTTTAAATAATAACAAATTTTCTGTTACAGCAATTGATTTACCTAGAAAATAGCTTTCACACAGTGTATCCAATTTTGTATTTTTTTTTAAAGGATGTTCTAATATTATGTTGAACTTGAAGATATAGAAAAACTTTATTTCAAATAAATCACTTTTATATTATAATTCCATATTCAAATAGAGAATTTCCAGAGTTTTCCTGTGACCACCTATATCATGATATCTTTTCAAATGAGGACATGGCCATGTATATTTAATGAATGAAACCGAAACAAATACATCAGCCACAACAATAAAGTATTCAGGAATAACTACAAATGACTTTAAATGACTTTAAATAAATAATATTTTTGATATTAAAAAATCAATAATGTTAGTGTTAAAATTCACAAGAGAAGCAGCAGGCCCCTGGCACCAGCGCAGCACTAAGTTATAATTAATTATTACTATCTAACTAGTATACCTTACAGAGAGTGCAAGGCAACAAAGGGTTGTCAGCATTTTGATTGGTAGTTGAATTCATGTGGTAGGTATTTGAGGTTAAAAATGCTAAAATTGTTTTTGCCCTCATATTATACTATGTATACTTGTGCATTTTTAACAATTTATTGTGACTTATTAAACGTATAATAGTACATTAAACAACAAGTTTAGAAAAGCAAAGTTTTACTAAACGAATATAGTGTTTGAGTACGAGCGAGCGCAGCGAGCGAGTAACTCAAAACTATATGAGTTTAATAAAACTACTTTTCTTACGAGATTTGTTTCAAAAATACGAGAAGGTATATGAAATATTTTCTGTCAAACTGTTACTGACATTACTATAATAGTAAAGTGACATTTCTATGTGGTAAAGTGCCACTTTATTAAACGATTTTGAATTTAGTAAAATGGCGTATTATCTGTCAAAATGAGAAAAATACTATTTGTGATTAGTTTATTGTGAAAAGAGCTATTTAAAGACTTATTTAATAATATTATATTATATATTGTATTCATAAGGTAAGTGTTGGTTTAGTTTATTTCTCGCCATGATTCATTGTTGGCCATTCGACTGTTTACTCATTTATTATTTAACTGAAAACTCTAGGAAAAACTGTTTTAAAAATTGTAGAAAATATAAATTCATTGTATTATAGGCTACTGTGTATTTTTTGCTAAAAACGTTTTAATGAAATTTACAACTTTACCTAACCTCACACGTGCACACATAATTTTACATTTTTAAGAAGTACATACATTTTTGCATAATACATAACAAAATATTCTAGACTTTCATTAAGTACACTAATAATTATTATTATAGTATCATAATACAAGTGTTATTTCAATAGTCAACTAAAAAAAACCAAGCCAAAATGCTTTTTGTTGGTTGGAATTCTAACCTATAATTAGCAGACTATTTTAAATAATCTACAATATTGAAACTTTATAAATCTACTGTTTGAGAGAGTTTTTAAATGTTACAATGGATTCAAGCTAAAACTACAAAAATTAAAATTAAAATTGAAAATACATTTGCAAAACTAAAAATTTAGGGTTATGATAAATTTAGCCTCATAATGGCATAATGGCGGGTGAGCGTGAGTTTAGCTTTATTGTCGTCTCTGTCTCTATACAGTATTTGTAGTATACCTTACAGTGCCTTACACCATATTTAACTTTTTTTTAAACTTTAGATGTTTGCAAAAAAAGGGAAAAATATGTATATTTAGAAATTATTTAGTAGGTAATACATATATATTATCATACACGGATTGTTAAAAATACTGTATATCTTATTTATCTGGGTATAAATTTACATTTTTCTGACAAAGATATAGATAACAAAATCTAAGTTGCACGTACAGATTAAGTTGTACATACATTAAAGTAAAACTGCGATAAACACAAATCTCAATACGGATGATGAGTTGCGAATATTATGCCAATATAGTATGTATATAACATCTATTTTTATTAAATCTATCAACGTTAAATTCTTTAAAAGGAGAGAATTTGTTCTCTGTTTTACATGGTGTCCACCACTTTTCTTCCTATGTGTACCTACTTTTAAGCTCCTTTATTGTTACATTATAATAATATATAGTTTGTTGTATCTCCTTAATTAAAAATCAAATTGAAATTATTCACTTGATAATTATCAATTTTGACCAACTAATTATCGCTTGAAAGTGTTCCTAATATAAAGATAAGTTTATCAATCAAATACTTCAATAATAGAACATAAGTGCCGAAAGTACGACGTTATTAAGTAAATATGGGAAATAAATAAATAAAGATAATATTTAATTACCAAGTAAAACAGATTTATTACAAGAAAAATAATTCCCCGATATTTTTTCAATAAACATTTTATTTATGAATTGTATACTAGAAATACTTCATAGCAACGACTTGGTATGACTGGCAAAACATATACTCTAGAGTTCTTTCAACTTCGATAAACCAATCTACTTAATCATATTCAAAATTACAACCCACGAAGTTTTCAGCGGCATAATTTCGGCATTTATTAATATTTTTTCTTGTTATTATCAAATTTAATGACAAATCAATGCTAAGGTCTGACAGTGGTTGTCGGGAACAAATGTTTGTGTTCTTTTAATAAAAAATGCAAAATTCTAATTCTAATCAAGCAAATTGACTCAGATTCAGAAAAAAAATTATTTGAAGAAATGGAAAATATTGTTTCTAACAATACTACCGTCAATACCTTCAAAAGATCAGTTTGAAAAATCTTCCCAGGTTTGCTGTAAACGATGTCTACAAGCGTTATGTGTTCAATATGAGGAAAAATGTTGAAGACTACAAGGAGTTAAGTCTACGAGGAATATAACAGCCTAAATGATCCATGGGAAATATTTTAAGAAATTTTGAATACAAATTTAATTCCCTACTGGAAGCTTGTGCAAATTATAAACGAACCAACTAGAATTACGAATATTAGTGAGACTTTGATTGACGTGGTTATTGTTAGTGATGAGCTCGTTGTAAATACTGTTAGAGTAGTTGATAATAATATATCAGATCATAGACATATTTTTTGCGAACTGTCATGCGTTGTTATGTTATACATATTGAGATTTGAAATATTTTGCCGTCAATAACTTTTTATATGATCTTAATAGTATCCCCTGGGATAGAATCTATTATTGTGAAAAGGTTGAAGAAATTATTAGTTTTCTTAACGACAATATACCTACTGTTATTATATGATATACACGCACCTATAAAGACAGTGAAAATCTCTAAACCTAAATCGTCTTGATGCACTGACACTATTACATTAATGATTAATTAATTCACTAAATATAAACAAACAAATAGTTTACATGACTGGGCTATTACAAATGTTTACGTAACACTACTACTTCAGCAATCAGGCGTGAAAAAAAGGCTTATCTAAATATCTAAACTGGATCCAAAATTAAAAAAACACAAAAAAGTTACGGCAAACTTTGGAAAATCTGAATGTTATTAAAACAAAAAAGGTATCCGAAATTCCTCCACATCTATCAAGTCCTAATGATCTAAATGAATATTTTGCGTTAAGTTGTAAATGCAATCCTGCTTGCAACGTCTTGCTAAATTATTTTGACCAGAATGTTTTTAAACCTTGTGACAAATTTTCTTTTGAGGAAGTATTTAAAGATGAAGTAAATGAAGCACTAAATTGAGTTAAATCAAATGTTTCTGGTGCTGACTCCATATCTAAAAAAATGCTTTTATTATGTCTCCCAGATTTGCTTGTTTATTTAACTTGTATAATAATTAATCAATGTATTGTGAAAGGTGTATTCCCAGATGTTTGGAAAGAAGCGCTTGTAAAACCTCTTAACAAAGTGTGTCAAGTCAAATCTCCAACTGGATTTGCTGATCTACGTCCTATAAGTTTGCTACCAGTTATGTCAAAAGTAATAGAAAGGCTTATGTTCAACCAAATTATTAAATATGCGACAAACCACAAGATGATTCCAAATAATCAGTCTGGCTTTAGAGTTGGTCATAGCACCACGAGTGCTCTTCTCTAAGTATCAGATGATATAATTAAAGGCTATGGTACAGGTAAAACTACTGCTCCCGTATGCTTGACTACTGTAAACGTTTGACACTATCAATCACAATTTATTGTTATCAAAATCGAAATATTATAACAAATCTTATTTTATTAATCGTAAACAAAAAGGGGTAGTCGAGAATACTTCTATATCTGATTCAAAGGTGCTTGAATCTGGTGTACCTCAAGGATCTATTTTGGGACCACTGTTATTTATATTATATACTGCTGACTTCTTTAATGTTCTAAATTTTTGTAAATCGCATTTCTATGCTGACGATACTCAGATTTTCAGGACCTTTGATTCAGCAAATATTTTACAATTGAAAACATAAACCAAGATATTAAAAATTTTGTAAATTCTCGCCGACACTGTCTAAAAATTAATGCAGGTAAATATGCTGTTATCGTGTTTAGAAATGAGAACAATAGACAATTTATTAAGCATAACACTAATATTTTCGTGGAAAATCAGAAATTAACATTCATGGACAGTGTAAAAAACTTGGGGTTATTTTTTGACCATAATTTCAAATTTCAACAAAGTGTTAATAATCTTTCGAAAAAATCTTACTGTACATTAAGAAAATTATACTCTTGTCGTCATATTTTGAATCGACAGTTAAGAACACTTTTAAGCGAATCTTTAATTTTATCCTTTTTTAACTATACCGATATTGTCTATGGTCCCTGTCTTGTCAAATAAATGAATATGGAGTTCAAAAGGTCCAAAATACATGCATAAGGTTCATATTTATCCCAGAAGTTAAAAACTGCAATGGTTAAATACAAGACGCAAATTACATCTTGCAACTTTCACTCACAAATTATTAGACATCGCTAATCCCTTATACTTAAGAGAACTTTTCTGATACCCAGATCCTCCATTCGCCAGCGAAATCTAAGTTGCACTGAGAATTTAACTATACCTCACCATACAACAGCTTTTTTTGAAAAATCCTTTACTTACTCCTACTTCATAACCAGTGAACAAAGAAAAGGTAACTACCTACATTTTTTTTTGTATTCTAAATATATTTTTTGTTTAAAATTTAATTTTGTTTCTTTTGCAAATGTTTATGTTTGAGTACTTGAGCAGCCTTTGGCTGCACTCCACCATATGTATATTTTCAATAAAGGCACTTTATTATTATTATTATTATTATAAAGTTACCTTTTTCCGATATTTGCTGGTTAAGGCTAAGGATAATAATCGAAAACTGCTGAAGAAAGTTGAGTTCAAAAGCATTTAATTACTTGCGATAGCCAATAGTTATGGTAAAGAAGACCCACATGGTTTTAAAAAAACGCGTTTTCACTTAAGATTTTTTGAGATTGCTTTTGAGAGTATAACATAATATTTTTCAAAACGACGCGACGTTAAGGATGCACAAAGGCAAGCAGTTTAATGTTTTC
The DNA here is from genome assembly GCA_963680705.1 of Rhagium mordax. NCBI lineage: Eukaryota > Metazoa > Arthropoda > Insecta > Coleoptera > Cerambycidae > Rhagium > Rhagium mordax. Next base: position 16,681,433 of record OY796661.1, read on the forward strand.
TAAAATTAACGGAAAAATGACGAACAATGCTGTTTTCAACAGTTAACCCAATTGACAAACAAGTATTTGGTACAAAAATTTGCTGCTCAGAATGAATACTTTGTCAAAATGGATAAGGCTTTCTGCATGGAAAATTGGCTTGGAAACTCATGAATTTAACAGTTCTTCTGTGGTATCTTCAATAATAATTGCAAATAAAGTTTTGACACCAACTGTAACGAAGTGATTTTTTCCGATCAAGGAATGTTCAATTTTGCTTTAAATATTACCGTCACTTGGGTACACCCTGCCGCTGTTTTAGTAAGTAAGTCCTGTTTTAATTAAGTTATTAATGAGTTGTTAAAAAGTCCGCTGGTAAACAAGCAATCAAGTAATTAATTGATTAATTTTCGACAATACCTCGTATAAGTAAAATCCGAGAAATTTTATAAATAATGGCCGAGTCGGAAATAAAAATCATTCGTTACTAAAAATGTTAATCCTTGCCCGTTTTAATCCGTTTCTTTTTGTAACATAGGATAGAAATTACAAGTAATTCATTCCCGATTATGTATGTTTCGAGGCGATACGCTAAAGTGCATAATACGCTGGACCTTTGTACGTTATGCCGGGTTGTACATCCAAGTCTGTCGTTTAAAGTCGGTGACCATCTCTCTTTTAACACGACAGATACGTCAAAAAGGTAATAAAAAGGCAAAATGGCACTCGAGTCGGGATCAGATCCGTTCGACCGCCAGCAATTGACGATCAAACCGAACCCGTAAATCTTTTGTATCACCGCTCCGAGTTAATAGTAATTTCCTTTGAGTGTAATATTGGTAAGAATTTAACGCAACCTGCTACATTCTGCAGGTACTGCCGTCAGTCAAGTATAGATATTTCGAGATTTTATTGTCAGTAAATATCACCGTATTTTGCTACCAAAGTAAACTAGAGCTTATTAGTAATACCTCCGTTGGTTTGTTTATTTTGTTAATGTAGGTAAAGACTGCTGAGGTCTGTTCACTAGTGCCACCTCAAATGTTCCCTTGCCTACTAGGTTACCGGAAAACCTACGTGAAAAATAGTCACTATATGCATTAACAGTTTGTATTTGTTCACTAGGGCCATACGGACTGGGTTTTGCATAAAACTGACTCGCAAAGCTGTCATTATTTAAAATAATCCTGTAACAAATAGCTCGACGTTTGCGGCAGTAGCTTACCGTTTGTTTAAATCTTGTATCTAGCCTCAAATATCTATAGCTGACGGACTGCCCGCCGTCTATAATCCTCGTGGAAACATTTGCTTGTCGTACATCAGAATTCATTAATCTCACGTATCCGAAAATTCAGACGTAAAATCACGTAAACATTCTTGATTGCCAGCACGACTTATTTTTATCATTTTTGAAATAATTTTATACACACTCGACTGTGTGTACAGTCGTGGAGGTTTAGAGTAAATTAATTTGTTCATTATTATCCTTGAATAAATCCGTTATTTTAAAAAGGTAAAATTCACGAGTTATTATTTCTGTCATTGTAATTTCTGATTAATCCGTTTGAGTAGGGGTTGAAGTCCTTTAGACAGACCCCCAACTTGCGACCTCTGGCTATCTGTATCTCCATCTGTTAGCTACCCCGGATTGTTTTCCCAAATAGGAAAGCCAAAAAGTGCTGTCCTTTGCACTCAAAAGTTAAAGGGCTGGCGCCCGAGATTTCCGTATAAAAGATTACGTAAGTATCTGGAAAAGAGCGGAAGCCATTACAAAATGGCGCCCTAGAGCAGGGACTTTATTACGTTAATCAGAAATCCGAAAGTGTAAAGTTGTCCAGAAAACGGAGCCGCCGAAAAAATTACAAGTCTTGTGGAAAATAAGCGTAAAATTAAATAAATACCGAAACACCAGAAATTAGCAATACGACGCCGATTTAAAATAAAATACGTGAAGCCTGTTTTTTCAGTTGTCAACGCTAGCATTTTTTATAAAATACAGTTTTTTTTTATTGATAAGAAATAAAAACTTGTTGTTCACCGTGCACAGAGTTTTATCAATTTAAAATTTATAAAACCAAACAGTTTTATTTCTGGTAAAGAAATAATATTCCGTTATCAGGCGATTTAAATTAAATATCGTCTGTCCGTCTGCTAGATAATAAAAACATTTCCTATTTAACTCGGAGGATTTAAACATCGAAATAAACTTGAAATAAATTACTTCTAGGTTTTACATCCGTCTGTCTGTCTGTCTGTCTGTAACCTAGCCAAGTGATTGCAACTTAACTTGTTAATACGTCCCGATTGCAATTACAACCGAAGGTGGTTTATTTTAATTTTACAAACAGCTGCTTGCATAAGTACTTACTTCCGCGAAATACTCAAGCTGCTATAGCCGCTGTATACCGAATCGTTAGGGGATTTTTCAAATTATTTTGACTTTGCCCTTGGGGTTAACTCCCGCTACTCTCTGCCATGTTGAGTGGAAAGGCAACGTCAACATAATTGAACCGATATTATACAGGGTGTGCCTACTTTACTGATACAGCATACCTTACTGTTACAGTCTATTAGGGATTTAAATAATTTTAGCATTATTTTGTTATTTTTGACGCTGTCATAGGGGGCAGATACCGCTGTTGCCCTATGCCGAGTTGTTAAGCAACTCAAAACCTGAAAATTATTCTCAGATAACGTGTTGTTAGGTACTCTAGCTGACAACAAATTATTTTGACGTGACCAGGGTGTGTTTTCACCAGTGTTGCTTTATAGCAAGTAAGTAGGCAATTTCCAAAAAATCTGCAACGCAGATTTACCGTTTTCTGTTAGCATCCAACTGCCCATCCGCTGGGTAGTGCAGGGATCTGTTAGGTTTGTTTGTGAATTCGGCACGCAACGAACGCAACCAAATTTCTACTAGCCGCGGTAAATAAGCCTGCGACGTGTCGATTCTGATTAAATCGAACCTGAAGAACCGATTGCGACTACTTACATACCGATTCGAACCCTATTGAAGAAGTTACATATAACTTTGACGCGACACAACGTTATTGAAGCCAGACTGAGTTATACGTTATTAATTTACGTGACGAGGAACTACGATTACACGTTCCGAATCGAATTACCGTCGGTTGTAGCCAAGGGCATCCAGAAATACCCAGGTACAAGCTAGCCTTGTGGGGTATCCTTTTTAGGGTAATCGCACCCTAGGAACCGATTGGTGATACTTGCAACCCGATCTGAAGCACCGTTGCTGAAAGACGCCTACCGTCGCGACGCCTGAGGTTGAATATCATCACAACCTGCAGATTTCCGTATCCGTGACCGCTATACAGCAGCCGTGACGCCTCTTACTATTTCACCGGAGTTTCACCGGAGTATTTCGTGACTCCGGAGTCAGAATTTTCCGAGGGTGTGACCCCTCATCTAATAGTAAACCGAGGACGCTAAAGCGATTGCCGATAGTTTCGACGCGAGATAACCAGCCCTTCCAGACTTAGGATTTTACGACTCGTATCGTCCGTTTGATTTGACCTGAACTCGTTTTGCTGACATCTTTGGGAGGTAACACAATGCCTACCGAAGGAGATAAAACCGACACACCCGTATTACCCGTCGACGAGGCCGCGAACCTTGATCTGGGAGATATTCGGCTAGGCTGGATCTATAAATTAAAGAAGGAACAAATAGACGATCAGTTAGGGAAGTTTGGTCTACCCGTAACCGGTACCGTGGACGAGAAGAAGCGCCGTTTGGTCAAGTTTATCAAAGAGGGGTGCTCTTCGCCTAGACCAAATACCGCGCCACCTGTTTTTCCGCCGCCGGTACCGCCACCGTTACCACCGCTGGTAATACCTCAACCGCCCCACAATATTGCACCAGGACAGACGCCATTAGACCCCGTACAGATACGCAAATGGAACATCCATTTCAATGGCACTGGCGATCCAGCCGCGTTCCTGGAGCGCTTGGAAGAAGTTTGTGGGTATACCACCCTCCGTCCCGCGCAGTTACTTCCGGTCCTACCTGAGCTACTGCAAGGCTCCGCCTTGCTCTGGTACCGCAATAATAAAGCCCGCTGGACCTCCTGGGAACAATTCCTAGCAGATTTTCGTATTTTTTACGTACCGGTTCACTATCAGGAAGATATAGAAGCAGAAATTAGCCGTCGACTGCAACGCCCAGAGGAGTCAGTGATGACGTACATCACCGACTTGCAGACCCTCATCCGTCGTCATAGAGGACTTTCCGGGGAACAAGAGTTACGATGGCTCTACCGAAATTTGTTACCCGATTTTCGCCAGTACATTCGTCGACAAGACTTTACAGACGTAGCAATATTAATCGCGAAATGTCGTGAATATGAAACGCTGAAGCAGGAGGTTGACCGGGTGTATAGCAAACCACCTCTCGCTCGCCGTTCCACCAGTACACGTCAGTCCGACGATACTTCCGGGACGTCTCAACGCTTAGGCCCGGGAGAACGTACTTCCAACCAACCGTCGTCACCACCTCCGCGGTCAAGCAGCGACCAGACACGGACCGCGACGCCCTCCGAGAGGACGCGTGAAACCCAGGAAACTCGAACCCGTCCAAACCAGAAACGTAACGGAAATAACAGTTCCGCATCCGCAGACATCCCTACTGACCGAAGTACGATCTGTTGGCGTTGTGGCAAGACCGGTCACTTCCGCAGTGAATGTCGCTCGCCACCCCGCCTATTTTGTTCACGCTGCGGCCGTCAGGGCACAATGACCCGCGACTGCCAATGTAATACAGCGGAAAACTAAACCGGAACCGCACCGTACCGAGGCCAGTTTGGTTCCGAAATATTACCGCCTCGCACCAGGAACTGACACCTGAACATGACAACCGCCCACATATCCCCGTACACATTCGTAATAAGACCTTCTCCGCCCTTGTGGATACCGGCGCCGTCCGTTCGTACGTCGGTAACCAAATACATGAATTTTGTACGCGATTGGGGATTAAACCGCAAACTGTTACCGCACCCTCTGCCCGATTGGCTAATGGCAACTTGGCTACCGTCACCCAAGCATATTCGCTAAAATTTACCATCGGCCGAACACAATTCGCTGAAGATCTATTGTATCTGGAAAATCTCTCGTCCGACATTGTCCTGGGAATGGACGTAATGAGCAAGCACGACTTTCTCATCACTCCAAGAACCGCTTCCGTTTCACTGAATGGTCATGTGGTCTCTCGACCACGAGTCACGCCCGCTAGCCCGTTAGGCACAGTTTCCTTGACTCTCACTACAAGTGAGGAGCATCGCCTGCAGAACTTTCTTGATAACGAGTTACCAAGTTTTCAAGAAATCCGTGGTACTACCGACCAGGTACAACACCACATCCGTCTGTCGCATTCCGAACCAATCAAGCAGAGGTACCGTCCACAAAACCCGAAAATGCAGGAGATCATTAATCAAGAAGTTGATGAGATGCTAAAAAATGGGATCATCGAACCGTCTCACAGTCCGTGGAGTTCACCGGTAGTCATAGTCAAAAAGAAAGATGGAAAACCCCGGTTCTGTATAGACTTTCGAAAAATAAACGAAGTTACCGAAAAAGATGCATACCCGCTACCATACATCAACCATATTCTCGACAAGTTACGCAGAGCCCGATATATCTCTAGTATCGACCTGAAACAGGGATACTGGCAGATACCTCTCTCCCGTTCCAGTAAACCCATCACCGCGTTCACCGTTCCGGGCCGTGGACTGTTCCAGTTTAGAGTAATGCCGTTTGGACTGCACTCCGCCCCCGCCACTTTCCAAAGACTACTCGACAGCATTATTGGACCCGACTTGGAACCCCACGCGTTCGCCTATCTGGATGATATAATCGTCCTAGGAGAAACGTTCGAGGAACACCTGACCAACCTGAGAGAAGTTTTTCGCCGTCTCCGAGCCGCGAACTTACAACTGAACCCTGCAAAGTGTGAATTCTGTAGGAAGTCACTGAAGTATCTGGGACATGTCGTTACGTCCGAAGGAATAAATACCGATCCCGACAAGGTGGAGTCTATTCGTCAAATTCCGACGCCACGTAACGTCCGCGACGTACGCCGATTTTTAGGCGTTGCGTCCTGGTACCGTCGATTTGTGCCTGCATTTTCGCAAATCGTAACCCCCCTGACGCGACTGCTAAAGAAGAATCATCGATTTAAATGGACTGCCGAGCAAGAGGAGGCCTTCAACCGTTTAAAAGGCTTTCTGACCGAGGCCCCCGTCTTGACGTGTCCGGATTTCTCTCAACCATTCACTCTGCAAACAGACGCGTCCGACCAAGGCCTTGGGGTAGCGTTAACCCAGGAAATAGAGGGTCATGACCGGGTGATAGCATACGCTAGTCGTACTCTCTCACCCGCCGAGAAAAACTATTCTGTCACAGAACGAGAATGTTTAGCGATTGTCTGGGGAGTAGAAAAGATGAGACCCTACCTGGAAGGCTACCGTTTTACCGTGCTAACCGATCACCAATCTCTCCGTTGGTTGCACTCGATCAAGAGTCCGGCAGGACGCCTCGCTCGATGGAGTATCTTTTTGCAACAATACGATTTTGAGATTAAGTACCGAAAAGGCACCTTGAACCGAGTAGCAGATGCCTTATCAAGACAACCCTTACCGGGACCGTCGTCCGCCCCAGATTCCGAGGAATTGGGATCTCTAACTGAAACAGCTGACTGCTCCTGGTACAACCGGAAAAAGGCCGAAGTGGAAAAAAATCCCGAAGCCTTTCCAGATTATTGCATCCGAGACAACCGTCTGTTTCGCCACTTCTGGGATGCACATGATCTGACTGAGCCGGAGCTGTCTGACCCCTGGAAGCTATGCGTACCCACGTCTCTCCGTCCTACTGTATTGGCCGAAAACCATGATGCTCCGTCCGCTGGACATATGGGAATAGCCAAAACTGTGGCGCGCATGGCTCACCGGTACTATTGGCCTGGTATGTTTCGCGATATCGCCAAATATGTCAGAGGATGTCTACAGTGTCAAAGGTACAAACCGTCACAACAACAGGTTGCAGGGAAAATGCAACCTTCCGCAAACCGAAACCCGTGGGAAACCGTCAGTACAGATTTGGTCGGTCCCCTGCCACGATCCAGTAAAGGGAATAATTACCTTGTGGTTTTTCAAGATCGCTTTACTAAATGGGTCCAGTGCAAGCCGCTCCGAAGTGCTACAGCCCGTACTGTAAGTCAAGCACTGTATGACGAAGTTATCACCCGTTTTGGTTGCCCCCGCACCATTATAAGTGATAACGGCTCTCAGTATGATAGCCGACTGTTCCGTCGCACCCTGGA